>JAEBUQ010000003.1:2405767-3608651 GCA_023014435.1 Amanita fuliginea
GAATGATTCACTGCCTGAGGAGACCAGAACGAATTTAACTCAAACATATACCGCGTCAAAGGTAAGTGAACAGACACCAATTGTGCAGAAACTTACTTAATACCAGAGCCTTCTGTTCACTATTAATGATCTCCTGGTACTCGATAAACCTTTTTACAATTGGTTAGTTTGACAATCCAAATAGGATTTGACACGTCTCGAAACCGGGACTGAAACCTCGTTTAATGAACCGTTTGATTTCCACACCATCATTGAGGAGGCGACGTGCCTATACCGTCAAGAGGCAGAGAGGCGTCGAATAGAATTCCAGGTTGATTTCGGCAATAGTCCCAAGATGGTCGTAGGTGATGGGGAAAAGATCAAGACAGTCGTACAAAATTTGACCGCGAATGCTCGTACGAGGTTATTTGACTCCCGGCAATTCGTTCTCACGCCTATTCTTTTAAGTCAAATATACGACTGCAGGATCTATTTCAGTATGCTGTGTTGCCCGTGAGGATTCTGGGGTGACTCAGAAGCCCGAAGGGAAGACAGTGGAAACAGTTGTGACGGACACAGGTTGTGGCATTGCGACATCGAAACTGGAAACGATCTTCAGAGAGTTCGAGCAGGTGGAGCCGAGCGAATCGCGGAGCAGCTTAGAAACGGGTGTTGGTAAGGGTGATCCACTCATCCTGCGTCAGCCATGGTTGAGAATATCGAGCATAGGTTTAGGGCTTGCCGTGGTTGCACGGAATGTAGATCAACTGGGTGGACAATTGCGGGTAGAGTCCAAGGTCGGTGAAGGAAGTCGTTTTACGTTTTCAATACCGCTCTCTTTACCTGATCATTCTGATCCCGAGAAGAGCGAAACTACGACACTCACCAGTAGTCCGCCGTTGCCCGGAAACAGCGGTGATCGTGGACTTTTCAGCGCCTTTTCCTTTAATACAGATACCAGTGAGAATATGCCTGGCATCCTTAGTCGACTTCCTATAGAACCCCCCGCATCACCAAAAGCAAAAGCAGCTCACCAGGACACGCTTCAGCCGCCGCAGCTGAGAATCTTGGTAGTAGAGGTGAGTGCCATCAATATCGTTACTAGTCGTTGTATATCAGAAGCACGCAGGACAACGCTATCAACCGGAGTATCCTGACAAAGCGACTTCGTTTGAATGGTCATGTAGTTGTCAACGTGAGCGATGGCCAAGAATGTTTGGCGCATATCGAGGTCGATCAAGCATTTGATGCGATCCTGATGGATATACAGTAAGCTCATTATTCCTTCAGGCTCACCAGCACTGGCTACCCTTCCTTCCAGAATGCCGTTATTAAACGGATTTGAGACAGCTCAGCGTATACGCGAGTTTGAGAAGGAGAAGCAAATATCAGCGGAGGGGAATGGTCCACGGTGCATACCGATTTTCGCGGTTTCGGCTTCTTTAGTGGAAAAACAACGAACAGAACTACTCAACTATGGATTAGACGGTTGGATTCTGAAGCCGATTGATTTCAAACGGCTGCAGACACTTCTTCATGGTGTGACGGATCCTATACAGAGGCAAAGGGAGGTATACTATCCAGGATTTGATTGGGAAAAAGGAGGATGGTTGAAGTGACGGTACATATTACAAAAATTCCTTTATCACCTAACTACAGTCCATACAAATTGTCTAGTTTTGTTGTACATCATTATGTCCATTAGTTTGTCCGGTTGTGCGTGATCAAGCTAAGCTTCAGATATGCGCTAAGCTACTAGTATTTCTGGCCAATGGTCAGCGAGGGAGAGGAGTGGCCAACAGCTGTCGCGCCTGTGCTCCGCTGAGCCTAGGCTGGTGCGCGGCCAACATGACATGGTGCTGCAGGGGGCTCAGATTCGCATTTGGCGCGGGCGCCGGGAGAGTAGTGGTGGAATTTGACAAGGGATAGTGATACGTTTGTAAAGGTGGCGGAGACATCTTGAACTGATCAATGCGATATTGGGCTGCGTTTTGAATGCGTTTTCTGCGCCATGTGTGGAAGCCTAGTACGAGGATGGTGAAAAACAGGATGGCAGCTCCGATGCCACCGACCACACCACCGATGAAGATGTGCTCGCCTGCCATGCTCTGGAGGGGGAAGAGGCGCTACTGAAGCCAAGTTACTAGTAATAGGCGCGTGTTCCTGGCGTTCCGCCATTGTATCTTCCGCCGATTGAGGCAGTGTTGAGGCAGACCAACGGGAGCAGTGGCGGTTAGCGCCGGGCCGCCAAAGGACACGTCGACGTTCGGCCATCACATTATGCCCTCGCATCTTTACTTAACTTGTCCATGGCTTTCCTCCGGTGAGCAACACCATAACTTACCTACCGCTCGCTCTGACTTTGTCTCCAGGCTGATAACATGCGTCGCCGGTGTTTACTCTATGTTTTTAGTATGTACACTCCAAAATTCAATCAGCAGCGTCCAGCTAAACGACCTCATTAGTTATGGGCTATCGCTCAAGAACGGTGTAAGAATAACAATAACTCTTTTATCCTAGCTCGCGATGAATTGACGCGCATCAATGTAGTGTCCGTCCCCTTTAAATCTATAGACGGGGTATCGTCCGATAAATTCAAATCCCCATTATTTATGGGAACTTGCCAAAGTTTCCTCAGCTCGGTATCAGCTCTTTGTTATTTATTGTTACAGCGAAAGTCGCGTGAGACGCTATCGCAAACTCTAGGACTTGTTCAAGGAGAAACGTCCAACAGCAAGATTGTTCCCAACGGACGCCATAATGGTTCCGTTTCCAAGCCGGACCGTCGTCTATACTCCACACGAAAGCTCCTTCTGCGCTATTTCCAATGCTCTGTGTTCATTACTTGCGCTGCGCCTTTTGGCTTCGCAGCACTGTCCTACATCTCCTATCCAGCCATGGTCCTTGGCAAGTCGTGCAAGCTCGTGCCGGTCATGATCATGAATGTCCTGCTGTACCGTCGTAAATTCGCACCGCACAAGTACCTCGTCGTCTTCATGGTCACTACGGGTATCACCATCTTCATGGGACTTGGTGACGAAAGGAAAGGAAAGGCCAAGTCACACGGTAGTGCGAATGGCATCAAATCGCCGTATGCGAATCTGATCGGAATAACGTACCTTTTAATCAACTTGGCGCTAGACGGGGCTGTGAACTCGACACAGGACGAGATTTTTACCCGGAGCAAGATAACAGGGCAGCAAATGATGTTGTGGATTAACGTGTTTTGCACGGCAATCTCCACTTTCTTGTCCATCTTGCCTCTTCCGTACATTCCCATCATCCATCCATCTACAGATGGAAGGACAGAGTTAGCCGGCGCATTGGCATTCATCAGGACTCATCCATCCATTATTATACCACTTGCCCAATTCGCTTTCACTGGAGCCCTTGGACAGTTGTTCATATTTGAGACTTTGCAGCATTTCGGTTCGCTTACTTTAGTGTAAGTCATTCATGCTCAGTTCGCGATCCATTCGTGCCCCTCTTTGACTTTCTTTATCCAGCACTATCACATTAACTCGTAAATTATTTACCATGCTTCTATCCGTTGCTGTCTACAAGCACAAGTTGACCGTCGGTCAATGGTTTGGAGCTGCAGTGGTGTTTGCCGGGATATCTGTAGAGGCATTTGTAAAACGCAAAGGTACATGGATGCGGTTATCATCGTTGCTCACCAAGCTGATAAGAGACGTAGACATTCATGCAAAACAAATTATTCAGGAGAAAGAAAAGGCAAAAATCAAATCTTTGTAGCTCAGATAACGATAGAATGGCCCTAAAATCATTGTACATGGGGTATGAATACAATACCAATCGAGAGCAAAGATAACAATGCATAAAAAAGTCATGATGTTTCCATTGCATTTGGATCTTTGAAGAAGCTCGATTCGCTTTGAACTAGAATGCGTTTTCTGTCGTCCTCTCTAAATTGAATCACACACATTGTCGCAAATATATAAACTAACGACGTACCTCGTGGTGACCGCTTCGTCGTCGTCGTCATCTTCACGTTTCCGTCTCGAGACGGCGCGATGTGTTGTCGGATATGATGAGACAGCAAGACTGGCCTTGTAAATCGCTTCGTATTCCTGGGGAGGTTCAAATAACGTCATCAGCTCATCCGAGTAACACACTTTGATCTGGGTCAAGAAGCCTCCGTTTGGGGAGATGCAATATCTGCGGTTCTGAACGAAATGCAGAGCGTCTTCCCATGCTAGTTGATGATACTGCATGACAAACATCACCACAAACGCCGGTGACAAACTTATGCCTCCTATTAATAGAACAGGATTAAAATGGCGAACGGTGTCTTACAAATGGCACGCACCGTTGCAGTGCACCAAGACACGCCCTCCGCCGGAGATGGCTAAGTCGATAAATCCCTTGGCCCTACGGATGTTGTTCAAATAGATTAGAGTGTGTTGCAAGCAATCGCACTGACCCAGGAAAGAGGCGAATGAGATTCTGATCCTCATTGTCTTGGACGTCGAGGACGAGGTACTTGAAATGCTCCAGAAATCTTGGCCGGACAGAGAATGCTTCTTTGGCATCTCGAATGCACACGCTATTAACGCATTGAGTCATAAACGCGAGCTCAACACCCATCGCCATTATTGCTATCAGGGAACGCACATATGGCTGATTCCGAGACCTTTGAGCGTTTCGAGAGATTTTGAAGCGACAAAGGGTCCCAAGTACAGGTTTGGGATGATCTCTTGACACTCCCGTCTCATTTCGTATCTGCAAGTTTTGAGGAAGGAATTATTAGCGCGCCGCAAAACGAGTCGACGACGCGGGCTGGATGGCACATACCTCCACTCGACGTCCGACGGCCCTTGTATCATTGCTCTGACTTGATCGCTTGTTAGTTGCGGCGCTGTCATTTTGGGTGCTGGGATGAAGTGAAGGGGAGCTTGTGGAACAAGTGGACAGGAGGAGGCCTGACGCACGTGATCGATTCATGGACGACGACTCGGACGTACCGCAAGTGTCTCCTCTCTCTCTCCTATGCGTCCCTGCTACTGACTCGAGACGACAGCACTCTTATCGACCATGACAACACATCTAGTGGCCGTGTCCCTCTAACAATCATATGTGGCTTCTTAGGGGCGGGCAAATCGACCTTGCTCAAGTGCGCATATTCATATAGCCTCGGAGCTGCGAAGGAATTCTTATTGACTCTTTAGACGCATCCTGACAGAACGGCATGGCTACCGCATCGCCGTCATAATGAACGAGTTTGGGGATACAGCAGTGAGCCTTTTTTTCTTCCGTAAACGTCAAGCGTGACGGTGTCCATACAGGACATTGAATGTACGTGAATGCAATGCCCGCCATTGCCGGAACTCACAGAAAGTTTGCAAAGCCAAAACGATAAACGTCTCTTCGCCGGATGACCCGGCAGCCGAACAGTCAGAAGAGTTTTTAGAGCTGGCCAATGGCTGTCTGTGTTGCAGTATCAAGGATTCAGGTATCGCAGCGATCGAAAAACTCATGAAACGCAAGGGCGCTTTTGATCATATATTACTTGAAACCACTGGCTTGGCAGATCCAGGACCAATCGCCGCTATCTTCTGGCACAATGAAGAATATGCAACGGGTCTAGGTCAAGATATCGTCCTCGATGGAGTCATATGCGTTGTAGACGCTGTGTTTGGAAAACAAGTAATGCAAGACACATGATTCATTGACACAATACGTCTGACCACATATTTCAGCAAATGGACGAGGATCATTTGACGGATTCGTTGATGATCGGAGAGAGCCTTCGGTAGGCGAAGTAACTTTCCTGTCATGCCCAAATTCACATCGACAGTCAAATTGCAGGTTCGGACGTGATTCTCCTCAACAAGGTTGACCTCGTATCTTCCGATACCCTGGCAGAGACGGAGCAACTCATCCACAAGATTAACCCCGTTGCACCTCTATACCACACCATTCGTGGGGAGATTGACCTTAAGCACATTATTGGCATATCTGCCTATGCGCCGGCTCCACAACTCCGTGATCAAATATTGATGACGAGTTCATCCTCACATGGACATGATCATTCCACAGACCACAAACACGACGGAGCACCCGCTAGGCACGGGGCAGAAGCGACCCACTACGAACTTCGTGGCATTTCAAGCCTCCAAGTTACATTCCCTGTTTTAACAAGAGATCAATTAGATAGACTCGACGAATGGGTAAGGACTGTTTTATGGGAGAGCCAGCTGCCCACGAGCAATGAACAATTGGAAATACAAGTGTTGCGTTGTAAAGGGGTTTTCACTCTTGATACGGGAGAGCAATATGTCCTGCAAGGGGTGAGAAGCATGTATGAATTAGAAAAGCTCGATGCTACAGTGGAGGACGTGTTGGGCATTCCAGATCCCGGCAAGATCGTCTTGATCGGCAAAAATTTGTCCAATACTGTACGAAACAGCTTGGAAGAGGTACTTACAAGGAATACATGATGCAGACATGCGGCCATTGTTAAGCTCCACTCTCAAATTTGCCAAGCGTAACGCTAATCCTATCTTTGGCCGGCATTTCGCCGCTTGCGACATGCAGCGTGGCGTATCTCATCTTATTAATGTACGATGGGTTTATCGCGTAGGTTGAGTGAACCATCTATTTTGTGGAATTATAATGGGGTTCCAGAACTGAAAACAGACGGTCGTCAATACCTTGGAAAACTCCTTCAGCTTGCTAGGGACAATCAGCACATCAGGTGCGTGTTGATTATGATCGGCGTCACACAGCTTTAAGCCGTCGGAGTGCGAAATGTCGAGATTGACTTCGTGGGACACATCGGTCGGCACTGGGAACAGGGGATAGAAGCTATAGAGAATAAGATCGTAACATAGAGCTTGACAATAGTCTTAACAACCAACCTTCGCTGTTGCAGCAGATGACGGCAAAGATTGGCCATGACCTCGGTTCCAGTATCCGCCGCTGATGTTGGCGGAATTGGATCCACTTCCTCTCCTCGCTTGATGAATTCTTCGCGCTTCAGGTGGAACAGCACGTCTACACTCGTGGCGGCGAACGTGACACCGTTAATTGTGAACCGAGCCGGGTTTGGGAGCAGACGTATTCGCTGTCATAGAAGCATCATTCAAGGCAAATTGAAGAAATCAGTGATTAACTTGCTTGATGGCCACCAGTCAGGCTTTCGGGATATTTACTTTGAGGATAGACGGCATGATCACTCAGAATATCCCGGACGCTTGGTAAAAGAAGTACAATGCTTTCTGGAGACGATTCGAGAAATGATTTTAGAGGGTTCAAGAACCTCGCTTCGTATGTCGTAGTCGGTGGGAAATCCGAATCGCCAAGCTTGATTCTAGGATGTGAAGAGTCTACAAATGGACCCATCTGCAAAACATCAGTCCGAACTGGTCGTGTGGAAATAAAAATTGTTACCAAAAGTACAACATCTGGTTTTGTGGTCTTGAGGTGTTCAGACAAATGTTCTCGGGGTTTATATAGCGTATCACTGTCCGGCGTATATGGTCCACATGCTATACTCATCGTATATGCGACGCCAACCATATCTGAATTGATTTTGGACCTCGGTGGCCCAAGTGTGGGCGTTGGCCGGGGAGGTGGCAACTTGGTGGAATAAGAACCAATCATATAATCCTCAGAAATACTCACACCCAGTATCTCGGTGACTTGGAACCAACCGCCACCGCCGTTCTTGCCCTTAAAGGCGGCAATGGCACCAGGAAAAAAACCGATACCTCCTGCACCTTTTGCAACGCCACGTATTTTGACAAGGGGGTCAAAACGAAGTGGAATGCGTAATCCCGAGCCAAGCATACGTGATGATTCGAGCCATATTGTCATCTCACTGAGCTTGGACGTTGCGGCGTCATTATCTTGTGTAATGCGGCCTACGACAGTTGTATCACCCTGTGCCTTAGTGAGGAGTGATGCAAGTAGTATCAAAAGGCACCAACATCCGTCGACGCCGATGGGTCGCCCAGGTCGGAAATGTTATAATGATCGCGAACAAGCTCTGCAAGCTCGTCAATTCTGTCATCTAGGGCTAACGTGTCATGTTCAGTAACCATGAAAAGAGCAGCTTTGTTGATTCAAATACCTTCGCTCCTCTCTAAAATCTTTTCATACATGTACCGATCTGTCCATGCTTGACTGTGAATCCCGAGTAGGAAGCGACCAACGCTCACAAGCGCGCCCTTTTTTGGACGCTTCATTGAACGACGCCCTAACAGAGTCGGTCATATTGACGTCTCCGGTCTCTGCTTTGACGCGAGTTGGAGCTGATTTTGCAGAATTTGCCGTAAACCTAGGCTTGTGTAGGTTCGCCGAAAATATCTGCTGATTCGGTCGTGCTTTCTGCGTCCGCTTAGCGCTTTCCTTCATCTCGCGCAATATTTGCGATTTTATCGCGGCAATGGAGTCCATGTTGAAGGGTGGGAGTGGGGAGAATGAACTTTTGAAGTTTCTGGCTTCCCACTTGTATCCCAGATCCTTGGGTGTCAAGTTGTACGCGTGGCATAGAGATATGCCTTTATGATGAGGTTAATTTAGCACGAAATAAGATATAAACGCGTACACTGCTGCATGAGATTGGAGTCTGAGGCGACGGCATCGCCGAAAGCCTCGATCAAGCCATCTTTCAAGTCGTCCATGATGGTTGTGACGGATGTGACGCAGCTGGGAGCGGATTAATAGGAGAACGAAGAATTGGATTTACAATACACGCTCAAGAGTATAACCACAGGAAACCACCGCATCATGGTCCTTAATGCACGATATAGAAAGCCGGATATAGGTAAACCAAGCCTAATTACATAGTCCAGCCATTGACGAACGCGCGACCAACTCGTACAGAGTATATCGGAAACATGTCCACAGGTAGGACAGGAAATGTGCCGCAGCACCGCAGAATTATTCCTTGACTGAATGGACGGCATGCCTCAAGAGTCAGATCCTGCGGACTCTGACAAGGTTGAGCAGATGCCTTCAACAAGTTCTTTAGATTCAACGTCAATGACTTCCGATCCCTTGATCTCTTCATGTGACAAGCTGCTTTCTTTGCTCACAGCACTTGAACTTGTCGGCGATACCGAGAGTCCTTGGTGGCTGTTGAGCCCGGTTCCAGACGCGTGAGGTATGCTACATCAAGGGAGATCAATGATGCGGACACAGGGCGGAGAACGTGTTGCATACTTTTCGGGATTAGGAATGGCCGTTCCGACAATAGTTGGCGGTGCACGACCAGCCTTGGATAGAGCATAATCGCCCGAATCGAAAAATTTACGGTCCTAACGTCAGTGTGAGCGGACCAATGGCATTCCTTTCTCTCGTAAGCGGACCTTTTGCATTTTTGTGAGTATGTTCTTGTGTGTCGGAAGCTTGCCATACTTGGCGAACAGCTGCTGTTCCTGCGTTGTCAAGCCCTGGAAACAACAGGGATGGAGTGAGGTGTTGGGCGTAACGGGGCAAAGTGACTTACGCTCAGGTCAATCTTGTTGCGTTTGGCGGGAAGCATGGCGGCTAGGTAGCTGATGCTCGATAAAGGGGGGGAAGAGCGGCTACGAGCGGGGAGCGATCTGGGTGAAGGGCAGGTCTTATAGCTTGGATGGCCTACGCGGTGACTCCATTTTATTTTTGCTTGCCTCTCCGCTACGCTCCGGCGGAGATTCAGCGGACTCCAAATTCTACTCACGCGGACTTTGAATAAATTCCACTTCCATTCCATATTATAATACATCCGCTCAGGTCTCTCCACTCTGCTTTTCTCCCCGCTTCCTGTATCCCTTGCACATGATATCTTGATCCGGAACTACGTATACTGACTAACCATGCTTGGGAACATGTGGCAGTTCCCAAGTGGCAGATGACGTGTGAACTTGCAACGTTGCATGGTCACGTCGTCACCCTGTCCCCTTAAGGCCCAAGATCAAGTATGCTGGTTATACTTTCGGTACTGCCTTCGGAGAGTACATCAGTGTCGTCATCACTATGGTCGTCTGCATGATGTTCGCCTTCTTGTGCAAAAAGATTTTCTATTGCCCAGATTTCCTCAGTAAGAATAGCCTCGTCGCCTTGCAAGTAGTCTTCGTCTATCAAATTGTCATTCAAATCCAATTGTTCTTGTTTGCTTGAAGCATTGTGGTCCCCGAGAAAAACTGTATTGGATTGGCCTCCTTGAATGCTAGCGCCAACATCTTTCCAGAGATCTACATCGCTGGCCAAGTCGAGTATAGCACTTCCAATCGATGGTAGATCCGGCCTTACGTCTTCGGAGGGAATCGTCTGATGGGCGTTCGTCTGAAACAGATGGGCCTCATAAAGTCCGAAGGGAAACTGCTCATATGACAAGTGGAGAGGTGCGCCCATTGAATCGTTGTTATTAACAGGGGTATCTTCGGAATGCAATTCCCACAGAATGTTTTGGCTGGGTTCTTTTGTGTCGTCAGGTGAACATTGTGGCATTTTCTGCGTGAGTTCTTCATCTTCTGCCCGGTCCGATGTAGAACCTTTAATTGATCCCTAGAAATTGTTAGTGTGATTGCTGTCCCAACTCACGACGTGCACCTTGAACTTGGGAGGTAGCACCCCAGCTTGAAATAGGCGTTCCATGGCTAAACACAACATATCCGACTCGGACATTGACGTGCTTTCTGGGTAGAGATCGAGTCCTGGTGCGGCTTCGGACAGCGACGCAATATTTTGGGCAGCCTTGGAAAGTAAATTTCTTCTCAAAGTCTATTCATGTTTGGTCAATGATATGCTCGTCGAAGGTCATCATAAATAGAACCATGAACAGCTGGTCACATCTTTCCTTGAAGGCGGAGTTTGGCGACCGATCTATGATACTGTGGATGGAGCGATAAATAACAGGAAAGAATGACGTTTCGATATCAAGTTGCTAAGGTTTGTAATAAATTAGCGCAACGCGGGACGAACAAGACGCTTTACCCGGCGCCAGAAGCCGAATATGAGGGGATAGCGCCTGTAATAATGCGTAAATGTGCCGCCATGCTCGCCAAGTACTCACTTGACAAGATCGCAGTTGACAAAGCGCTCTACGGCGGCATCAAGCAAAGTCTGATAGGGCAGAGAGAGAATCGGGGAGAAAGGGTCGGTCAGTGGTGACATCTTCGGTTCTGTACGCTGAGTTTGCCAGGTATATGCGAGGTCTAGTTGAAGCAAGGTGGCGCAGGTCGGCAGACGTTGCAACTGCAGAGAGGGAGGGCGGCCGGACCTGATAATCACTGAGGACGGATGTAATGAATTGGTACGTCGATTAGATGAAAAACGAACGCTTGGTCGTGCCATCTTGCTGATCATGCAGGATACCAGATACATAGTCAAGACCCAACTGGCCGGCATTCTGATGAAAACGGTCATGATGGCGCGATTGGATAAACGTGATGAAATGACCGTGCGCAAATATTGAACGAGATGATTTGCAATATGAGACTGCGCGATGGTCTTTGGCGGAATGTTTACGCGATCATGGGAGCCGGAAAGAGAAAGGACAATGTCTGGTGCAGCGACAACGTCTGCGGGGATTGGCCTGGTGGAGACGTGAATTACGGTGGCGAAGGCTAGGTGATGCACGGCGGCGAGGACGAGGACAGCGTGGTCGGAGGCGACGCGCACCATCACTATTAATTACATAATATCGCAGTCACAGCCCCGCCTCGGTTGATTTCAGTCGCCATCTTCCATCAAGCGCGATCTTCTCCGCGCCCAGGCTACCATGGTCGGTTCTCTTTCCTTCTATCTTATCACTTTCTCATCTCTTACCCTGTTTTAGAGCCAAGATTTAGACCAGAAAATCCAGGATGTTTATAGGCATATTCAGACTGAACGCAAGATCCTCGAGGCCTCCCAGCTCCTTCGTCAAGCCACTACCAATCAAGATGTCTTGAGGAAAAATGAGGCAAAGATAAGGGAGACTGAGCGTTCCCTGTCTTATTTTGAAGATACCCTACGCGAACTCCAAGGACTTAAACTACAGCAACAACAGGGCCAGCAAGATCCTGCTCGCTCGGGCGGGTCGCCTTCTCCGCAGGTGATTTCTATCCTTGAAGTCCATGTATGCGCACTTCTGATGGCTAAGTTCCACTCAAGGACCATGACCCCCGCGGTGGTCGTGCTTCCCATTCTCCGGAGCAGGGCAGACAGCAAATACCCGCGCCATCCAGAATCAAGCTTTCCAATCTAGACTTGATCAAGGCCGATACTCCCATTACCCCAGCGAAGATCTCGCGTATGCTGCATCAACTAGAATTCAAGTTGCAGATCGAGATGCAGTATAAGAAGGGCATTGACAAAATGGCGAAGCTGTATCAAGCCGACGGTGATAAGAAATCCAAGGCTGATGCTGAAGCCAAACGGGTAGAGAGTGAAAGGAAAATCCAACTCTTACAAACCGCCCTGAAACGATACAAAAACCTTCATGTCATTGACGCGGTGGCCGACGAAGACGAGACAGGTAAGATTGGTTCAACTTCTTAGGCTTGCTCATTCACGACTTCAGATACTGGCAATGATGGCGAGCGTAGGGATAACTTACGCAAGCCTTTGTCTGGTACATTGAGCATTACTGTAAAGGGCGCGCGCGAGTTGGATCATGCTCCCGTCACTGGCCGCCGCCCCGCCTCACGACAGATCGTAGAAACCTTTGTTTCAATTAAAGTAGAGAGAAACCAACTCGCTAGGTCGCATCCATCCCGCACAGATCGCTGGAATGAAGATTTCGAAATCACAGTCGAGAAAACAAATGAAGTCGAAATCGTTGTATATGACAGAATAGGCAATGACGCCAATCCTATACCTATCGGCTTGCTATGGATCCGTATAAACGACTTGGTAGATGCTTTGCGTAGGCAAAAAGTGGGGATGGAGGCGGGCAATGGAGCATGGGTGACAGCAGGTGCCATGCCTGGCGACAGCCCAACAAACCTAGTGTCAGGCATACAAGCGGGAGATGGGCAAACCGGATACAGTGGCCCCGTGCTTGTGCCAGGGGGCCAAGCTAGTTGGCCGCCTCCATCCGCAGAGGGTGTTGATGCATGGTTCGCCATAGAGCCGGCAGGTGCGGTTGCATTGAGCTTGAATTTCGGTATGTCTCCTGGATCACCCGAGACGCATATATACTCAGTGGCTTTATAGTTAAAGAAAATGTTCGCAGACGTCCGCTCGACGCACCTCTTGGAGGCCTCGGTCGACAAGGTGCCGTTCGTAAACGTAAGGGTGAAGTGCATGAACAAAACGGCCATAAGTTTGTACAGCGCCAGTTCTATCAGCTCATGCTCTGCGCCTTTTGCAGTGACTTCTTGCTTAACGCCGCCGGTTATCAATGCGAAGATTGTAGATATACCTGTCACAAGAAATGCTATGAAAAAGTGGTAACAAAATGTATTTCAAGATCCAATACTGGGGTAAGATATAGTCTTGCCATCACCTTTTGGTAGTCTCATGGATATTGCAGGAGGGCGATGAAGAAAAGATTAATCATCGGATACCTCATCGGTTTGAACCCCTCACCAACTTTGGAACCAATTGGTGCTGTCACTGTGGTTACATGCTGCCATTCGGTCGCAAGAATGCTCGCAAGTGCTCTGAATGCGATATTACTTGCCATGCCAATTGTGCCCATCTTGTACCTGATTTCTGTGGGATGTCAATGGAAACTGCTAACGAGCTTCTTCGTAATTGGCGCGATATCAAATCAGCACAGACTAGTAAAGCTCGGCGCCAACAGCAACAGCAACAGCAACAGGCCGTAGAACTTGCCTTGGTTCAAGGTGTAGATACGGTGCCTCCTGCTGTGAAGATAGGGCAGGAGCAGACTCCGGTCACACCTGAATCACACATTCGCCCAGCTATCGGTACTACTCCTGATCGATACCCCCAAGACCCAAGATACTATCAGGTTCCTACTCCTGCACCACCGTCTACACCGCGTCTGCCACCAGGCGCAAAGGTTACTATACCTCCAGGATACCCTCAATCTAATTCGTATGACCAACTCCCGTCAGCTAACCCAGATGGCTATTCGCAAACCACATACCCGGTTTGTTCGCCCCCTCTCATCGTCTCTTCTCTCTAACATTCTCATGACAGGGACCTCGCATAAGTCAACCACCGACTAGCCCAAAACAAACTCCTTTATCAGGTCAGCGACCTCCTGAGCGTCCCAGCGTCGCTGCATCCCCAATGCCCCGCATCCCTGTCCCTCAGTCACAAGCGTCAGTTGCGAGGCAGCGCTCTCGCAAGAGGAAAGTTGGATTAGATGACTTCAACTTTTTGGCCGTTCTCGGAAAGGGAAATTTTGGTAAAGTCATGCTAGCGGAAGAAAAGAAGACCAATGGTCTTTACGCTATCAAAGTCTTGAAAAAAGAATTCATCATTGACAACGACGAAGTCGAAAGGTTCGAAACCACTTTTGTGCTGCTTCTTCTTGCTCATGCTTGCATGCAGCACTCGGTCCGAAAAGCGTGTCTTCTTGACCGCGGCAAAGGAGCGACATCCTTTCCTGCTCGGCTTGCATTCCTGCTTCCAGACAGAGACTCGCATTTACTTCGTCATGGAGTACGTTAGTGGTGGTGATCTCATGCTCCATATCCAGCGCAAGCAGTTTTCGCTTCGGCAAGCCAAGTTCTATGCGTCAGAAGTTCTCCTCGCCCTAGAGTATTTCCACCAAAACGGGATTGTATACCGGTAGGAACTCCCATACGCATATATCAACAATATCTTACTCACTGCGGCAGTGATCTCAAGCTAGATAATATCCTCCTTACCCTTGACGGGCACGTTAAAGTCGCTGACTACGGTCTCTGTAAGGAAGAAATGTGGCACGGTAGCACTACAAGTACCTTCTGCGGTACACCAGAGTTCATGGCACCGGAGGTGCGTTGATACGTTGACATGGGTGGACATGCGTTAAATCTTGGAGAACAGATTTTGATGGAACAGCGTTATGGTCGCGCCGTTGACTGGTGGGCATTTGGCGTCCTAATGTATGAAATGCTGTTGGGGCAGTCGCCATTCCGTGGAGATGATGAAGACGAAATATTTGATGCTATCCTCGAAGATGAACCTTTGTATCCTATTACCATGCCTAGGGATGCTGTTTCAATACTTCAAAAGGTTGGAGGTTATGTCAGGCATCGCCTCCATTGCTAACTTCTTCCTTGCTAGCTATTGACGAAAGATTCCGGTCGGCGCCTTGGATCGGGGAAGGAAGATGCAGAGGAGATAAAACGTCAGCCATTCTTTAAGGATGTAAGTTGGGACGACATCTTCCATAAGCGGATACCACCTCCATACTTCCCTACCATTGTAAGCTTGAAGGGTTCATATCAAGCTTGTTAACTAACCGTCGCACAGAATGGCAGCGCCGATACCAGCAATTTCGACGAAGAATTCACGAAAGAGCAGCCAACCCTCACACCTGTCCATGGCCAATTATCTTCGCGTCACCAAGCGGAATTCAATGGGTTTTCATGGGTAAGTCTCCTCAAAATGACATCCGACCCTGCGTTATCAACTTGTTCAGGTGGCAGCTTGGGCAGATATTTGAATTTCTGGACAATTCGAACAATATTAAGTGTAACCTATGTGTGTTCTACGAGCCCCCCGTACTATACTGTTTCATTTAGATCCTATGTACAAGTGAATACCAGTGATCCTTGTTGTACTGCAGATGTCAATACCATTATTCTCTTCACTCTGCTGGGTTGTTCACGCTCTGTTTTCCTGCTACGATGTGGGTTCCTGTTCCAGGAAGGCCTTGTGGCCCTTCCTCATTCGATTCTCTGGCACTTGATGCGCTCATCAGCTGATAGAAGCTGTTCCACAGCGCAGCAATAGTATCGTATTCTTTCGTCATGCCGAGCACCTCTTCCAATTTACGGTTGAGCACATTCGTCGAGGATAACAGTTCCTCGAAGTCCTGCGTCGCATAAGATAGATGATATCGGATGACGTGGGGACACGACAAACTAAAGTTATTTCCTTCGATAGCCTGTCGCGTTCTCGTTCAAAAAAACTGTGATCATCGTCCATGATTAAGACGCCAGGTCATTACCAAACAATGGTGACACAAAAAGTGCTTGTCAGCATTCTTTTTTATCTATAATAGTACATCCAAGTAAGACCTGTACTTTATGAATAATACATTTCTCTCCGGCAGATGGGGCAAAGGGAAAGCGGCAAAGAGTGGGTAGGTATTAAACAGGAGGCGATGGCTCTCGGCGACACGTATGCATCACAGCAAGCAAAACGTATGAGGCTAGAAATTCCCCAGTAGAAAGCGAAATATTATACGGGAATGATGCGAGCATGCAGTGAAATGAAAGGATTGTTTTGTTCACAAGAAGCCGCTTTCCTGCAGCAGTCTCGCCATCTTCTCGTCGTCCCGTTCTCTTGGTTCCCGATCCAAGCTCAATTTCCAGAATCGGTCGCTTAGAGCCTCAGTATTGTCATTGAAATGACTCAAGGCGTCGTCAATGTAGTTCATGATGACAGGTACGGGCGCCAGGTTGAACGGCTGAGTTTGCCAACGCCTGATGTCACCAATGACTTCTGACAACATTTGTCGCTTGCGAAAGTTGACGAGACCACCAGGAAGTGTGTCGGGATTCCCATCCTGAATGAACTGCAACGTGGATAGAAACACGCCTTGAAAACAATATTAGTAGAGCCGAATATCATAATCCCGAGAACAAACCTATGAACGGCACACAGGGTGGATTAACTGTCTGCATTACACGCCGATATTCCTTGAAGTTTCCTTTGGTAGCAATCGTTGCTTCGCACGCTGCGAACTGGGCCATGTGGCGGTGACCAACCAGCTCCCAGGTTCGCTTCAATCGACGAATGGGTGACGTGTTCAATCCTGATGTGATTGTAATCATTGTCGAAAAGTTGTTCAAAGTTCGGCAACGCTAATCTGGATGAGTTTATGCATAGGTTGGATTGTATAAACCTACATCCGCAACTGTGATCAGATGTTTGACAAAATTTGCTCGCTTGCGCGGATCTTCTTTACTTAAAATCGCCTCTGCCACCCAGAATGCAATCTAAGTTTTTCATAAGCACACACCAGTACAGATAGAGACTGTTGGCATACTCGGTTACTCGTTTGTATGACTGTTGCGATGTTGTCCATGTTTTCTGTTTTCTGCTCTCGAGCGCGTTGCAGACATTCAATAGGCTTGATTCGGCGGAACAATTCGCTCTCTTTTACAGTCAGTTGTCTTGCCAATTCCAAAGGTTCAATATCGAGAAGTTTCAGCTTCTTGGTATTCTTGGGTACCAAGGAAGACGGTGGCGCGCCTATGTTCGTTTGTTTTTGCCTCGGCAAGTCATCGCCGGCTTTCTTTGGGGTTGAATTAGGAATTAAACAGTCGACAAAAAAAGGCAAGGACAAACAATGCGCTCAATGTTCGCTCTGAGTGAGATTGCAGCATTGAGATGAGCTACGTCATCCGACTTCAAGAAATCTAGCATGCGATCAAGGATGCCCATATCATCTTTGTCAAGCATGTCTTCATCGTTGATGATAGTTTTGAAAGTGTTGAGGACGCTGTGAAAATACTGCATTGAAGTTTCTCAGGCGATTACAAACAACAGGCGTACCGTATCTGAATTATGCGCTGTTTCAATTTCTCCCATTGACTCATCTCCTGGGCCGTCAGGTTTGGGGGCGGTTCTATCCTGAATCGTGCAACAAGAAGGTCAAAGAGCTGATCCAGAGTTGTGAACGACTTGTATGTCATCAAAAACGCCTTGGTGTATGTCGAGTCTATAGACTGAGTTCAGAATGTCATATAGCCGAATGCACCAGTACTACAAACCTAATTGATCATGGGATGTAAGACGCTCGACCAGTGCTGCTAGCGTCCCACCCTTGACGGAGTTGTCTGCTTCAATCAAAATTTCAGCAGGGTCATGGTTGGGACGCAGAAACCACGGCTTCGAGTCTTTTGCAACCTTATCCACATATTCATCGCCCAGGATCTTGGCTAATTTTCCATTTCCAGTGTTTTGCCGTGGCGCGGGAACTGTACATTTCCAATTAACATCAGAGGATCGAATTCGCCGAATTTGCTTACTATCATCAAGTCCCGGACTCGACGATGGTTCGTATGGCACGCCATCTGTTTGTTTGACAGAATTTGTGTCGCCATGTGATGCTTCATCTGGCGGAGCGGGGATTGCTTCAGGTTGGCCAGTCAGTGCAAAAGATGACATGAGATGATTATGGCCATTCATGGCGTACTCCATGTCCACAACGTCCTCATTCACATAACTCGTATCGTCGTCCTGGTGGATCGTGCTGACTTTGGATAAACGCCACTCTATGGATCCATTGTATTCCCCTTGCGCGGTGTCTGCCTGTTCGTGACCGACGGTGAGCAGTTCTTCGAGGGTCTGTTGCACGAGGTCCATGTTCGCTTTCAGGGACAAGCAAAGCGCGTCCAAGCGTTCGTACGTGATGGTCTTATCATTACGATCTCGGCCAAAATCAGTTGCCGAAATTGACTGCGTTGTCACTAAGAGAGCCATGCCGTCGTCATGTGTTGCTTGCATAGATGCCTCCAACTTCCGCACAAGCAAACGTGCCTTCTCCACTGCATTCGCATAGATTTCATTGGTGGAAAAGCTACCGTCCATGAGGACACCGTCGACATCAACATGGCGGGCCAGGTGGATGTCGGCAACCAAGCTTAAAATTGTTGAGAGCTCGGTTATCAGGTCCTGGCACCGCATATGGATTTGGTCCGCTGTCAAATAATAAGCCCAGTTCAGAACGTCTCGTGGAACACCGTACCTGAATTTTCGTCCAGGACCCTAAGGGCATAACTGAAGGACGTAGTCTTCTCCTCCAGACGTGACATAAGCGATCCTAACTCAATGATGATGTCTGGGCTTAACAACCTCTTAGGTACAATTTGTTCATCGTCCAAAGGCACCCAACCAAAGCCCGTCCAGTTGCCAGCAGCACCAGCTCCTACAAGGCCCAGTCCTATATTAACAGTGGAGAACACTCCCCTCAATCGCTTCAGCGGTCTTGCATTAGAGTGCTGCGCGCGTTGTACCTCAAGAATATAAGTCAGGACAGCCTTTTCAAGCTCCTCAGCGTCAGAGCGAATACGAATAATGGTGTCGTTAACCATGGAACCCGAGTCGTACTGCATCGCTCGCGCAGATAGCACGAGCCGAGAGAGCGTTGCGGTGACCTTTCTTTGCGCAGGTTTGATGGTCGAATGCGATGATGGTCTATATTCTTTGTATCGGCGGGGAAGGACACTGCTCGGAATTTGCCCCGTGGGAACGGCGGAAACATACAAGAGGTTCCGGACAGCTAAGACAACGTCATTGATAAATCCATCCATCCTTTGATCGTCCTCTGGGCGCCTCGTAAGATCATTGGGCTGAATATTATCCACTATGGCTTGAATAGCATGCTTTGCCAAAGCCGAAAGATCAGGCACTAACTCCGCTGGCGGTGGTGCCAGTCCTTGTTGCAATGACTGGGCTATGCGTTCCGCAGAGGTTTGGTCCGGCATTGACCTCCTGATGATAGATTCTTTCAACTTGGCTGCTGCGCCACGTGATAGCCCGGGTCCAGAGTCGACAGGTCGGACATCCGAATCGTCCGAGTACACGCTAACTCGAGAACTGCCTTCAAAGCGATTGTGCCGATGAGAGGATGAATTACGAGTGAGAGGTATGGGAATATGCTTGGAAGCGGATGCACTACGGTCTCGGGCATGACCTCCAGTTCGTTCTGGCCTCGTCCATTGGACAGATCCATCAATTTTGTTCAGGTAATAATACGAATACCCATCATCAGCCAGTCGCCTAATCCATGGCTCAGGGGTGCCCACCCTGTGGAAAAAATCAAATCCTGCCATATTTTGCTCACCGGAAGGGGTGGAGCTCGCTCGGTATGGAAGGCCTGAACTGGTATCAGAACGCGAACTTGACTGTGAGGCAAGGCCTGTAAGCTCGCTGTCCGCGCCATCGTCTTCCCCTTCAAAGGGCAAATCGCGTGATTGCTGTCCGGTATGGGTGTTAAGGTAATAAATCTATCGCAGCAAGAAAAAAATCATCAACGATATTTTGACAAACGATATTCCCATACCTGATTGTCTGGAGTAACTTGCGGCATCCAAAAATCACTTGACTGGGATGAGAGCGACAGGCTGGAACCTATGTGACCGTTGGTTTGACTGTATCTTCCTTCGTTCCCATTCATCCATTGTTCATCGTTCAAGTGGCCCATACCTCCTCTCATCAACGCATGCGATAAGTCGACTTCAGCGTCGATATCGACATGTTGCAGATGCCGCTGGGTCTGGGGTAATAATCTCCCAAATTGTGCGGTCGTTGTTGGCGTTGCCTCAGGACCGGAACCGACTGCAAAACTATTCGGAAGCGCAAGTGTCCCGCCAACTGCGGCAGGAGAAGCCATGCCGGCACTATGATTGGCTACTTCGTTTGCCGCGGCCGCAAAGACCTGCTCCGCCTCCTCCTCCGATATGATTACGACGTAATTCGACGGAAACCACCCACGCTCGTCGCCAAGCAAACCATCCCACCAACCAGAAGGCTGTTGGCTGAGTACTTCTATGATGTCGCCACGGCGAAAAGATAGCGCAGAGTTATCCTGACTTTCATAGTCGTATAAAGCACGACAGAAGAGAGATGAAAAGGTCTCTTCTGCTTCGACGTCGTCTTCTGGCTGAAAGCGTTCTTGAACGTGATGAGAATGTACTCCGTTAGTCGTTCCAAGGCCATAGGCAACGTTGGCCGCCCCGTTAGCTGTAGTAGACCCGCCCATTGCGCCCATACTCATTCTGCCATTCGACCTGGATATATGATTGTCAGGGAAAGCATAGTGGCGCATGGAAGAAGCCAACACGGCCATTCAGCAACAGAGAAAGGAAGGAAGCAAAGGACAAGGAACGGAGAACGGCAGCTATGTGTATATTATGTAATCGCATCCCGCAATCTACCGCTTCAGCGTCCGTTGTTTCTCCGCAAATTCCACAATTTTGCGGTCAACGAACATGCCTTTACGGTCTCTGACAGCGTCCATATATCCCTTCGCAACGTTGGAACGGTCCGCCTTTTCTCCAAGGTCCTCTAGTTCCTCCTCTGTGGTAGGCACCCAGAATGGATCTTGATCTAATAGCTCGTACCTGCCCTGCCAATCAAAATTTGAAATTCGATAAATCCATATCGCTTACCCGCTAAATATAAGCTGTGGGCTCGCAGCACCGGAAGTTCGCTTCCTAATGTCTGTGAGAGATAAATAATCATTTTGTCCGTAAAATGCAGAACAAACCATCAGCAAATCCAAAGCTTTCCACGACCGGCAGCAATGCCCTCACATTGAAGAACGAAGTACCCTCCTTCATCTCTTCAGCAACTATTCTCCCGCGCCGCTTGGCGATGACAGCGTACACCTTTCCGAGAACATCGGCTGAAAAAGATCAGCACCGACAAGTCAGGTCCGCACACGACATGATGACTTACTTGATGCTTGAATGTCGCATGTATACATTGCCAGCATTAAACGGGGTGACCAATCCAATAGTCCATTGCGACAAGCGTCGCGGACAGACGAAATTAGTGAACCTGTTACCTGCGCCATCCTATTTTCCACTGTCGACGTGGTTAGTTCTCAGGGACACCATGGCGAGCGCAAAAAAGCTTTACCCATTTGTGTCTCCAGACTCTTCTGATCTACCACGACATTTTCCACAAAGTAAGCCATCCCTTCTACAGGTTCTGCGCAGAGCGGGCCCTGAAACGTCGCTAGCTGAAATCCAGTCTCAATGTTGTTGTCAAATTCTTTTATTGCTCGTTCTGTCTCGCTGACATCAGGTTCGTCTGCTTCCAGTCTAATTCCTTTTAGTTGACGCTTCAACCTTTTCCGAGGGCTATTAGCGATTAAAGGGGTTTGACGTACAAACGTACGAATTAGGCATAACGCCCTTCCTCGCATCAATTAAAATACAGCCCCCTGCTCTATGAGGGCCACATGCCCAAATTTTGTCCGTAAGTCCTTCCCACTCCGTCCCTGCTTCTTTGCATTTTTCTCGTAATACATCCCAATATTGTTCGGGTTTTACGGTGGGCTTGCTGTAAAAATCATCTTGAGAATCCGCCTCTTCTACTTCCTCTGTATCGCGTTCTTGCTGAATCTGTCCGATGGATTGATTGGTCTTTTTTGTCTTGCGTTCTTGCTGAAGCTTCTTCAAAGTTAAAATATTGTCTAACAGGAAGTCTAGAATGATACGAGGCACAGGGACTGCACGGATGGTGAAATTCACTACGTTATATGAGTTAGCACCCCGAATGGTCCCACGCGTTGCATTCGGTGTTTTGGTAGGTAACATGTCTGCTTGATAAATAAAATGATCTGTCGATGGATACATACATATAATAACTCACCAACTGCCTTGACTGCCGTTTCACGGAATGGAACGATGGGAGCAGAAGCTTGTATTTCTACTCGGGCAAAACGCTCACGCAAGTCCTTGAGGCATCGTTCCAAGTGCAATTCACCTGCCGTAAGAATTACATGTTCACCCGTTTGTTGCTGAAATGTCTCAACGCATGGGTCGGATTGACTGAGCAGTTTTAGTCCATTTATCAGTTTTGGCATATCGGCAGGCGCCGCCGATTCTAATGCAACTCGCACAATGGGAGACACCTCGTAATGATCTATGATCATCACATGTAAAAACATTAATTAACAAACTCACCCGACGGCTTACTCTACCCAAGTTGATTAACCATTCTTTCATGTTCATGAGATCTTCTCCTGGCATTCCCTGTGCGTTTGGTGCACAAAGCGTAGCTGACCTCCAAACCTTACCAGCTAACCCCTTGACTGCAAAGATATTTCCGGCCTTTACTTTCTCGACACCAATGAGCTCTTTTCCCATCATCACGTATAGCCCTTCCACCTGCGCCCTAACAAGATACTTTTCGTTGATACTGTGCTTAGGTCCAAGCGCGGAATTGTATTTTGGCAAGACGGCATATATCTCCGATCCTACAGTTATAATGCCTGAATATAGCCGCGCAAAACCAAGTATAATCTCATTTTCTCCAACTTCACTTCCGTTGTTCGGTATGTTACCGATATTAGCGGCGTTTTCATCTGAGCTCATCGGAGGAGACGTTGGTGGCACAGCACTCGATCCGTTGTGTAATTTCGTAATTCTTGCTTCACGTCCTCCGGCACGCATTTCATCCGCCGTCAAAGGCCGCTTCTTATTCTCGGGAAGATCCTTTACAGGCATCGCGAACATTTTGCTCACATACGCCACAACACATGTTCCCGGTTCAGCTTTTGATGTATACAAATCTGCCTCAAGCTCGTTCTTCGGTGGGAGTGTCTTTTCACGTAGGTCTGGGTAAAGCATTTTAGGGATACGTGTGCCTTGTGACACTGGAGGTGCTGGCACGATATCTATCGCAGCTTGGATGATGGACGAAGACAGTGAAAGCCATTGGGAGCAAATCAGTTGAAGAAGTGATCTCGAATCTTTCGACTTGAAGTCTCGAGGATGAATTTTGAGCGATAGTGTGTTGACTATTTTTGTTACTTTTTCCGAGTCACTAGGATAGCTATCAACCGTAGGCTGTAATATGGCGGAGGGTCCACATACGGGTTGATGATAACGGCATCATAAACGGCCCACAAATTATCCAGCACGAATTGAACAAATAAGGGCTTCAAAACTCGGCCACGAAGATGCTTGTAACTGACGACTTTCTTCGTCTTTGGATCAAGGAAATAGTCACCCCATATAACTTTCCGCAGATTAGCCTCTTTCATACCCATTTTCGCAGCATATAACTGCGCAAACTTGACTACGCGAAACCCCCATCCGTCTATGGCAGAAGCGAAAATAACATTCCCCTTCTCTGGCGCGAAATAGATATCCTCGTCATCTTGTTCCTTGAACTCGTCAATGTCGTTAATATCGGCGTCAGCATCCTCAGCCACGGCATCTGCTTTAATTGCATGTAAATCTTTCCTTTCAGCAAGGCGTCGTTCTCGTTCCTCGCGCCAACGAAAATCGTCCTCCATACGTTCACTGGCAAAGAAACTGCCCATGACAGCATTTACCTGTTCGATCAATCGTACAAGGTGATGATAGGCTTCAATGGGAGCAAGTTTGAGCTCCGTTATGAGTCGATCGAACTTGTTTATAACTAGTATGGGCACGAGTCGGTCTTGCCATGCTTGCCTGAGCACAGCAATTGTCTAAGTAACTGTGAGAGTCAGGTGAGGGAGGAGGAACGGAATCGTGCCTGAGTACATACGCCCTCCACCACATCTACGAGTACAAGCGCGCCGTCGCATATACGAGATGCAGTAGACACCTCGCTTAGGAAATCAACGTGGCCTGGAGTATCCACCATGTTCACGACATACGTCTTCGTCACTCTTGCTAGTCTTATATCCGTCATCATGTCGAAACGAGACAAGATTAATCAGAGAACATACCACCGTCTGGCGATCTCTCTGCCACTTGAAATTTCAACGATACAGCACTGCTTTCCATAGTGATGCCTCGTTCCTGCTCGTCTTCTCTGCTGTCTAAATATCTCATCTTTCCTGCCATGCGTGGTGAAATGATGTTGTTAGCAGCAAGTAGCGTATCCATAAGAGTCGTCTTTCCATGGTCGACATGACCCATTGTTGTGATAATCCTAACATTGGTTGAATCTGGGACTTGCATGGCGAAAGGACAGGAATGATTGATCCGATAGCGTCTATTTGTAGCAATTTACTCAAGTACTTCATACAGATAACTCAACCCTAATGCTGCTCGAAATCGCCTCCTTCAGCTCATCCGTATCCAATGCGGGCTTGACCCAATCCGCTAGGAATTTGTCTACTTGCTGAGGCGCTCGTCCGACGAAGCTCGCCGGTTCCATCAATGTGTCAAGGTTTTCCTTGATAGGATCAAAATAAGGGTCATTCTTTATTCTCTCAACCAGGTCATTTTCTAGACCCAGCTGCTTCACTTGATAACCAGCTTTATGCGAGATAACCTGAAGCGATCGTCATGGGCGGAAGACTAGATTGCATTTAATAGAAATGAGCACCCTGATTTTTTCGTGCGCCTCCTGTCTATCGCCACCTTTCTTCACCATTGCCATGATAATGTTTTCCGTCGCCATGAAAGGCAACTCTTGTGAAATCCTCTTGGCGATGACTTTGGGGTAAACGACAAGGCCTTCAGATACATTTTGCAATGTCGACAAAACGATATCTGCTGTTAGAAATGCTTCAGGAAGCGAGATACGTCGATTGGCACTGTATCGCATATGTTACAAATGTCTTGTGTAAGGGTGATCATGCTGATACCTATCGTCCAGTGTACGCTCGAACCATTGTACGCTGGCGGTCATGAGCGCATTTTGATGTAAAACCATCAGGTGCCTTGCGAGACTACAGATACGCTCGGATCGCATAGGATTTCGTTTGTAAGCCATAGCAGACGAGCCGATCTGCGTGGATTCGAAAGGTTCTTCGACTTCCTAGATTCAGAAGAAGTTAATTTGTCGCAATTATTTGAAGAGGGTGGGCGTGCTCGCCTTCAAGCTGGCCAAGAGACGCAAATCAGTAGCAATTTTGTGGGCACTTGCACCGAGCGAAGCCAATGGAGCAAGAATGTCGATGTCGATTTTGCGCGAATAGGTCTGCGAAGTGACGGGGTACGCATACTTGAACCCGCATAGCTCAGTAACTAGGTTGTCCAGTTCCTCTACCTGTATTCTGTGTAAGTATAACACGTCCAATCTGAATGCCCAGGCCTGCCGACCTTTTCATGGTCGCCATCAAACAAAGCCAAAAAGCTAGCTTGTGTCCCCGTAGTACCTTTAACACCACGGAATCCAATATCGTCCCTTGCTCGCTGTAAATTTCTCAAGTCCCATAAAAGTTCCTGTTTGAGGATACGTTTGCGATAATATTCCATATCTCGAGTTGAACTAACCTGAATCCACAGAGTCGCACGCTTACCAACAGTGGTGAGCTGTGCTGCTTGAAAATGAGTGAACCCAAGCGTAGGAAGTGCACGGTATTGTGCAGCGAACGCGGAGAGACGCGAGATGAGAGCAGCCAATGATCGGATAAGGTAAGTTAACCCCTCCTTAAGGAAGATTAGGTCCGCGTTACTGTTCGATCAAGTCATTAGTCGATCTTCATAGCAGTGGATATGAGCACACTCTGTCACATAGCATGAGGTGGCCCCAAGGCTAAAATGATTATATCAAATCGCATTCCTTCACATGACACCGTCGCGCTTACTGAATGATTCCTGCTGCTGCGGGCGCAACTTTTCCGAACGTATGAACATGTGCCATAACATCATGTCTCCGTTTCTTTTCTTCCTGTGCTGCAATCTCAAATTGCTCGGCATCCAATTGCTACAGATGCTCCATTATTCTACTCATGGAGCTTCATAGGAAAAAATGCCTTACAAGATTATTTTTCATCTGTTCAATAGCCTCGTCTGATATAGGAAGCCCTAGCTTCTTTTGTGCCATAGCTAGATTCATCCACAACACGCGCCAAGTGTAAAATCTATTCTAAAAGAGATATCAAAGGGAAGTGCTTATTAGGGAAAAGGGTATAGCTGACAGCGGGAGAAAACAAATGGGACATTTCCTTGCTCGCATATCGACTGGCAAAGGGTGTCAAAGTTCAACCAACTGTTTCCCGAGAAAAAAGGACCTGGATAATGGCGTCTGGTATACTTGATATCCTTCCATGGCTACAGTGTTGACCGACCACTGAGTGCCAATGATGGTAGTAGAGCAAGATAATTTCTCGGATCAGATGTTAGATAACGGCTCCGGTACTTAGATCGGAACCGGAAGTACGTTAAGATGCCAGGCTTATGATCTTAAGTGATTCAAACATAACATTTATGCGCTTCCGTTCAATAGAAATCCTTGCAAAATGGTACCATTCCGTAAGAATTCTACGAAAAGAAGGTGAGAAGGAAGTGTTTGTCAGTTATGATGGTATCAAAGGTCTGGAAACTGCTCCATCCGCAAATATAACGGGTCCTTTGGGCATCTCCCCGAGGATCTTGTGTGCGTCTTCGTCCAAGTTGGGCGTATCTTCATACTTCCAATCTAATTCACCGCCATAGCCCTTGGGAAGGTCCTTGGCGTGAATAATTTCTCGCAACTGTGGTCCCATGTCCTTTCCAAGTATGAATATCTTATTTCTCGTCCTTTCGTCAAACCAGCCCTGTCATTGGATGGTAATTGTATGCCTTGTCGCCTCAAACATTATTGCTTACTTTTATCCATCCCCAAACAGTCGAGAAGAATGATGGGGAATTTACCACTGCGATTGTGTGTAATGTTTCGGGGTAATTTACACTAGCAAGCTCGGATGCTTCTTGGAGATGGCTTCTGAGCTTCCAAAGAGAGGTCAGGGAAACGCCTTCTAAATCTATGATAGTAGTTGTTGAAGAGATGGGGGTTGGCGAAGAAGGATGGGGTAAATACGAGCAGAGCGGGAAGGTGAACCGGACCATAAATTCATATAGTGCGATGCTAGAGAGGAGTATAATAAATGTGGCGAGAGAATTTATTGACATACATTCGTTGGGAGCGTCGCATGGGTGGTACAGCCTCTATTTCTTGCTGGATGGGTACGATGGATCGTATGCGGTAGACGTACAGCGGGATCCCATTCTAAAGTCAGGAATTACATGAACGGTGCGGTGAGTAAGGCAAAGAGACACAAAAGCGAACCTTGTCTCTATGACCCGTCCACCTGGGGTAAAATATCTTTGAAAACTCAAACTCGCCAGGCTCAAAGGTGGCATATAGCCTATCAACGTCATGGGCCCTTCGCCACGCTTCCGCGTCTGCGAATTGCTTCTGAGCTGGCAAGGGTTGAAAGCTGCGTGCTCTGAGGAAGCGGCTGTGAACAAGTCCTGAAGATGTCAGCCCTGCTCATATTTCCCA
This sequence comes from Amanita fuliginea, assembly GCA_023014435.1. Taxonomy (NCBI): domain Eukaryota; kingdom Fungi; phylum Basidiomycota; class Agaricomycetes; order Agaricales; family Amanitaceae; genus Amanita; species Amanita fuliginea. The sequence goes on from JAEBUQ010000003.1 coordinate 2,433,761, forward strand.
CTGCAGTTGGCGAGGGACGTACAGCAGTGTAGGATCATCGTGTGATGCAGGTGAAGTCCCAGTTGGTGGCGTATAGAGTTTCGCAGAACTCAGAACTTCCTTGAACTTGTTGAATGATTCTTCCTGTTCTTTCGTCAGGTGCCCCAAATGACCAGCAAAGGTGATAGACTGGGCGCTGCTTGTTGCGCCATTGGAGGATGAACTCGAAAGGTACTCTGACATGGCACTCAAGGCTCAGAGTGGCGGCACTCCATCCGGCCTTCAATCAGTCAACTTTTTCAACCATCCACCAATGACACCGGAAACCCTGAACAAATTCATATTCAAACAGGTTATCAATGAGGATCCTATCACGCATAGCTTAACCCTACTCGGTACGCTCCCATCTCCAGAGAGCGACCAGCTTCGAGTTCAGGCGATCGTACGGATCGAGAAGACAGCGCTCGACATCGACACTGCACCCTTTCTTTTCGCATCGGGCACGGAGAACCCTGGCCTTCTTCAACGTATCCATCTTGATGGAAGTACCGATATCGTTCGTATATCTACGCATTTCTGCGCTTTCTGATGAATTCATTATGAATAGTACTCGCGGCTCTTTGGATGGTTTGGAGAGAGCAGAAGGTGGGATGTTAAGATCACTGTGATTTGTCCCGCAACAGATGTCCATGTACGAAAGGTAAACAGTCGTGATATCCTGTTAGGCCTATGACAATTTCTGACGGCGTGTCTCTCAGTATACCAGACAAGAAACCTTCGTGGTGCACGAGACGCCCGAGTTGTATGAACAAATCGTGAAACCATATATCGCAAGTTTTCCTCCATCGCGCACACAATGGTACCCGTGTTTACATCTTTCGGTCTAAGCTCCTTTAAATAATGATATTGCAGGGTTGATGCTATCCTCAATGGTGTGTCAGAGCAGGACAAAATGCTGCACTCTTCACCCGAATTCGTGATTTTGCCTGATATGAAATGGGACATGACCACTCTGTCCTCCTTATACTTGGTTGCCATCGTTCGAGATGGCACGATCAGAAGCCTGCGCGACCTTAGAAAACGACACGTGCATTTACTCAAAAGCATCCGGGACAATGCAACACGTATTGCGCGAGAAAAGTATGGCCTAGGAAGAGGTTCCTTAAGAATGTTTATTCATTACCAGCCAAGTTATTGTACGTCGTCAGATTTCCTTCAATACAATACATTAATAATAATTATCCGATGGCTAGATCACTTTCATGTCCATATCGTCAACTCAAACTATGTAGGCTTTATGGGTATGGCGGTCGGACAAGCCCATTTGTTGGATGATGTTATATCCTTGGTGGGTTCCTAAACCAACAGGGCGTTGCTGTGATTACAGCTATATTTACAGCTCGAGCTTGAGAATGGAGAGGGACCCGGAATTTTCGAACGGATGACAGTGACATACACGCTAGGAGATCAACATGGTTTGTATGAAGCAATGAAGGCGAATAGCTTAGAATGACTAGAAAAGTGACAAAATCCATATATTGTCAATTGGACATATCACAGAAGATGGCCTGGGGTAATTAATTTGAACAACGGAATCATGGAGAAATATAAAAAAAGATTCATATTCGTCCCCGACTCCCATCGAGAAACAACACTTTCCTTAGCGTTGTTCCCAACCTAAGGCCAGATAAGCATCAAACAAGGGCTGCTTACATTGTACTCACTAGACGGTCATATTGACGCCTAATCAGCAAGACGAGTGGTCATCTCGTCGAATTGGCATCAAAAAAAGACCATCTATGCGTGCACTATGACCCTGCATAAAAACAATTGATATGAAAATGCAACCACAACTACGTGGGGGCTTACCAAGGCTTGATGGTAATCGAATGGCCGAATCACCGACCGTACAAGTCGCTTTTGAACCGAACAATGGGTTACTCTGAAGACCAGTGAGTCAAGAGAAATGACAATGGAGATCAATGGCACAACATACAGCGAGGAGACAGTCTCATCAGCACCATCGGCGGATGCAGGCTACGCCCGCACAATACCACCCTATGACAGAGTGGCACCATACCACAAAGCTGTAGACATAGTGGGGTAGCGATCCAAGGAGCGAAGTAAGTGGGCCAAGGGTTATATACTCCCATGCTTTAGGGCAGGCAGGTTTAAAAATAACATCCGCATTCGTTGCGCGAGGCGCCAACCCTGAGCCTCTGAGGACCGCAGATACCGCGTCATTCCAGTTGGCTATTATAAATGCTATTGTATAGTCGCATTTGGAGAATTTCAATTAAATTTACAGACAAATGCATGATGTGTTAGGAGCTCTAGTAGCGCTTGGCACTGCCAAACAAACCCACCTGAGCTCGCAGACGGTATTATGCAAGAGACGCCATGTCTTCGCTATCCAGAGGGCCTTGGACATCACAGAGAGATAAACATTGAATTTGCCGTCAACATGCTCTCCAGAGGAATTTCGATGGCCCAGACCGTACCATTTTCTTGGGGTTTCGTCGACAAGCCATCAGGTAAGTGCACTTGTCATTAGTGCATTCTGAGCGTACTCATGCGACTCAATCAGATGGAACGCTCCTCCTGCTATTCATACCTCCGCAAAACCCCTTTCCAAACGATGGCATCCGCTACCTCGAAGCAGAGGCAAAATATAACATGCCCATCGGTCCTCCAAACACACGCGTAGGTGCCCCTCCTTTTGTGGCCTATGCGTGGAGGAGAGCTAACGCAGACGTTAGGAGCTCGAAATTCACGAGATCAAGTATGGCTTTGTTCCAGGCAATCCTCAAGAGACGGTGGCTTCGCGCCTACGAAGACGATTCCGCTTCGTTAAAGGCGGCCCATCTCAATTGGTTCTAGTACACTACACTCGAGGTCCTGCTATGCGTGAGTCAGTACCTTCTCTCTAGCATGGCCTCGTGTTACTCATTTATCTCGGTTACATTACATTACATTAGAAATCCCACCGCTAGCAAACCAACCTGTGCGTTCATACCCTCTCCCAATGATCAACCAACCACCAGTATTCGTTCTTGGTGAAAAAGCGGGCCAGAAAGTGTTTCCTCCTGGGGCTGCCATGCACGGTGCCGCAGTCTCTGGTCCGCCTATCCCCCCAGGTATGATGCCTTTCAACCCTCAGGCAATGGTAGCACAACAGAATGCAAACTTGGAGATGCTGGAGCGTAGAAGAGAAAGGGAACGTGCGCGTGAAGCTGCTGCAAACGTGAGGCGGAATGACTCACTTATTATTATTGCCAAGTTTCCTCATGGTGTCTTCCTTCGCTTAGCGTGCCCGGATAGAAGAAGACGATTCGGCAGGTGAGGTGACATCTCCATCCGTATCTCCCCCGCCCCGGGACTCAAGGTGCCAAACCACCAGACGAGACTGAGCAGATTTCAACAAAAACGCTAGCCATTACGAGGTATAGACGCAATCACGAACTTATGAGTGAGGTCTTCACCCACGCCGCGTTCGGTGCGCCCCTTTTCATTTGAATCTTGGTTTTTTCAATACCCACATGTTACTCAAGGCGATAAAAACGCCCCCGCCTTCACAAATCCATATTCCATACTTGACAAGTCAGAACTGGAGTCCAAAATAGTGAGTGCCACCAACTCTCAACCTTGAGATGCTTGACAAAGTTTTAAAGACGAAACTGCAGTCCGAAATATCGATACTTCAAGAACGAGCTACTGAGCGTAATGCTGCCAAGTCGCGAGCTGCCGCCGAACTACTGAATAGCAATACTAGTTTCTCATTCACAGGACCCTCAGATACGACAACTGTCTCATGATATTCAAAGCCAGAACCGGGCAAGTAAGGTACGATTGGGGATAAATAGATACTGTTACAGCAACGCCGAGAGGGGTATGTGATGTTACACGTAATATGTGTTTGAAAAATCAAGCCTGAAGCAAGGAGTGAGTGGAGAGATGGATAATGAATTGACGGATTGTGATTCATACTACGTATGCGGGGTTAGTTGTTGACTGCGGCCAGAAGGGGCTGACTAACCCTTGCATGAAATGAAAACAACAGTGCAAATGAGCGAGAGATAAGGAAGATGAAACAATAAAAGGAACGTGGAAAGGAGTGAAAATGGGAAACATTAGATACACGCACTGGAACCCTGGAATTGCGTCGAGATAACGCGATCAACGTCAAGATCAACGCAAGATCGGTTCCACAAGCAACGGTTGCCGTTGCCGCATTGTATAAAGCTCTTGGCCGTACCGTCCATGACCCACACTCTTGCTGCGAGCTACTTGCACAGGAACCTTCCGCAACAATACAGTGGGCGTCGTTGTCGTCACTGTCACTGGCGTCAAGAACTTTTCCTCGCTAGTTGTCACAACGGAAGCCAGTGGTTTGCGGCCGCGATTTTCCGGTATTGCCCAGGAAGGCAGCGCAGAATATCGAGAAGCTGGAGGGGTGCTCTCCCCACGCTTCTCAACACTAAGGTTGTTTTTTCTTCTCGTGGGTTCTTCCTCACTCAATCGGAGGCAAGTACGATCCTCCCTTTGTCGGGAGCGCGATTGCGAACAATCACTAGCGAAAGACACAAAAGATCTTCCTCTAGTCGGGAAGTCATCATTCTCGCTTTTGAGACTGGTAGATTGCCAATCAATGATGCGGTCCTCCAGAACATCTGTCTCGGGTATCGGGGCATCATCCGGCATGAACTGGGAGTGGAATTTGCGCAAGCCCCGGCTTTGGCTACGTCTACGCAGGCTGGGTTCAGGCTTGGTGCTCTCCGCAAGACCCATAAGACTGTGATATCGAATGCCCCCGTCTATGGGTGTTGTAGGAACCACACTCGGACTTGGCGAGCGGGAAGAGAGACAAAGTGACATTTTGATCTGTTTGCGGCCTCGCTCGGGAGAAGGGAGAGGTGAGACAACTAAAGCCGATTCAGAATATGACGACCTTGACAGAGCATCGCCGTGCGGGGAGGATGACCGCGAGTGATGTCTGCTTCTCACGGTCGGGGATCGGCCGGATAACACCGGAGCACGCGAGAATGAGCGTTGAAGGCGCGAAGCAGAGCGGCGCGAAGCGGCCTCCTGATGAGGTCTGGGAGACTCCTCGACCGAGGGGTTATCCGGATCAAAAGGTTCTCCAGTCAGACAAGAACGCGTCTGGGAGCATGATCTTGACGAGGCAGACTGCAGGGGGACCACTTCTTCAGCCTCAGCCTCTTCCTCCGCCACATCGTCCCCGTCTGATCCCCATCCTACTCCCCATGCTACTTCGTCCACCATTGCAATGGTCCATCGATCCTCAACGTTGCGTTCTAAGCAACCCTTTAGTACTCGTTGGGCACCTCGCCCAATGTCAAAAGGCAGTTCGTACACGCCTGGGGAAGGCGTAATAAATTACGAGAACGTGACGTTATCATGGTACGTACCATCAGTAATCTTCATCTGCAGCCGAGGCTCATAGGAATCAAAGAATGGCAGTCTACCTATCAAGAGGGTGTACAACATGACTCCCACTGCCCATATATCCTGGCTTGGATGCGGAGCAAGCGCAACTGTACGTGGCAAAAGAAGCTCAGGCGCTGCATACTGTAGTGATCCTGGATTGAACACTTTAGGATGTGGGGATGACGTAGAATTACGATGGCGGAGACTGCTGTGGCGTGCCACCGAATGTATCGCAAGACGCCTTGACGCAGGGAGCGCCACAGAGGCTGCACGATGAATACCGCCGTTTGAAAATGGAGGATTTTGTTCCTCTTCATCTTCCTCGTCAATTTCGCCTATTTTGCGCGACAAACCGAAATCCCCTATTCTGCAGACTCCCATTTCATCGACAAGGACATTCTCTAATTTCATGTCTCTATGGACATATGCCGCAACTTCATGCATGTATCGTAAGCCCCGTACCACCTGCCTAAACATCATCCCAGCGTCATCGTGTGGCAGAGCAGGACGCCCGTCCCGTTTAAGGATATCAAAGAGGGAGCCTGCGGGGCAGTACAGGGTGATGAAGAAATCTGCATACGAAGTGTGAATGGCAGAAAATAGAGGTAGGATGTGTTCATGACTAAGGGATGACCACACCGCAGTTTCATGATCAAGTCGCCTTTTAGCTTGATTGGCGTTGACCTGCTTGGAAATGTCGGAACGACGGACGATTTTGACGGCAACGATTCCACCAGAAGTCGAAAATGCGCGCCGAATGGTAGAAAAGCCGCCATAACCGATGACGCTACCGAGCTTATAGCCAGCTACTCGCTGGCCCTCAGCGTCTGGCAACGGGGCTTGTGACATGGGTGGACTGCAAAACGCCGATAAAAATTGCGCTGCTGGGGATGAGGGGAGAGCGACAGGCTGGGATACGGATGCAGGTGGCGGGAAAGCAACCGATGAAGAAAGTGAAGGGCTTTCTGTAAAGGTTTCCAATTGTACGGAAAGGCGCTGCTCCCGGTCAAGCTTGTCGAAGGAAGATGCGCCATTCATGGGTCGCGTAAGGCCAGGCGATTGACCCTGCGAATCACTGCTCCGAAAGGTGTCATGAGAAGAAAAAGGCTCGCTAAAACCGAAAGTTGCAGGTTGTCTGGATAGAAGATCAGCAGCGTACATAGACCTGGTGAGATGAGGGTTGGTGGTCAGAGGCAAGGGGCGTCAAGTCATCAGCGAGGAGGTCTTTGTGCCGGGCCATGGCCGAGCCGTCCGAATTCAATTTCCGACGCGGGGCCAAATATAGACAAATATACGTAACGCTGTGCTGTTTCCACGAGCTTTTCCAAACATGCGGTCTATCCCCGACCACGCACGTTTATTTTCTTGTCCTAGTCAGCAGAGCACCTGCGTGATCCTGTCCCCCTTATGACACTTCGGTCGCATTTTCCATAATAGACAATTTGTTTGCCTCATTTGGTGCCTTGCGTATCAAGGACTCTGGGCTAATCCATGTAATGGCTACTCTGAGTCGTGCGCCTAAGGAGGGAGTAATTTGTTCCCTTGACATTGCGGTCGGAGCTTGTGAAACGTTCCCGGCTAAAACACGGAACGCCACAACGCCACTGCCGGACCATGCTAGGATTACAATAAATGCACATGATTAGGAATGTGGTGTTTATAATAAATAACATCAAGACCCGTAGTCTCAACCGTCTAATCGTCAATCTCAAATGCAAGCGTCAGTCGATCCACACAAAGACGTGCAACTACTTCTCCATCGATGGGTATTTTGGTTCCTTGGAACCCCTCTGGATAAGCAGTAGTAGGAACACCAGGACTTGTAAAATATCTGAAACGTCAGGTCAGAAGACGTAAGATCAGCCAAGCAAGTTATTACTTACTCAGATCCCCAGAATCCATAATGGATCATCCCAAGTGCCCTCGTGGTATATTCGTAATCGTGTGCAAACCCCTTGGGGTAGAAAAATTCCATGACGGTTGAGCGCGGTGTAGGCTTCATCCAGACGAGTGATGTTAGACCATTGCCATGGACACCCATCATAATCTGTCAGAAGATGTCGGGATCAATACATACATACATACCAAAGTAAGTGATGTATATCCTCACCGTAGTCCGCGCAGCCACTCTGATCTGCTCCACACGAGACATTTTCTCGGGTTCGATCACATTCACCTCCCACCCATACGTATCTCTCAACTTGTGTAGTTCCTTCACAAGCTTCTCGTGGTGCTCTGGAATCAACATCCTCCTGCCCCATTTCTGCCTCGAGATGTAGGTGATAACCGGGTTGCTCTGCGTCCCACTCCCTATGCTCGTTTCGATCCCCGTGAACTGGACGACGTTGTCTCTAATCGCCATCCACCAGTACGCCCCACCAGGTAGCGCAAACGGGGCCGATGCGGTACGCTGGTACCGGGCAAAGTTGAATGATAACATGGCAGCACTGCGGTCGGCTACGACAACGCGGTCGAATACCCACGCAGTGTCCATCTCTGCGCGGTCACGCCAGTCATCGATGAATTCCATTGTAACGCCAGGAAAAGAACTCCGCACGACCCATTGGTTCATGTGGGCATAGTCACGCCAGTGAAAGTTGTCCAAGCGATTGAAAAGCATGCGACGTGCTGGTGGAAGGGACGTGCCTCCAGCCGATGTGATATTGGCGTCGAGTGAAGAATAGGTTCGCCAGAAACCGAACCAGAGCTCGGCAGACCAGTGATAGTAATGCGTGATACTATTCGGTAGGTTTCAACAGTCCTGCACGGAATGCGGACAGACGTACAATTGAGGAGGATCATTTACAAAGAACTATAGAATTCGAACCATTTAAACCATCATCGAAAACCAACCTGTATAACGACTTACAGTAACGCCGTCTATAATCTGTGCACCTGTCCCAAACAACCTCTTTGCCTGCTCTGTGCTTATGACCTGAATATCTTCGTCTGTAGGTAGGCGTGCAGTTTCATTTGCAGGCCCGTTTCTGATGAAATGGCCTTTGGAGTAGACGAACCGTAGGTCGGGCACCTGGTTAGGCTCGTCGGAAACAATGTACACAACGCCTTTGTAGATGTATAGTCTATCAAATATTGTCCAGCCTAGTTGAACGAAAAAAAAGAAGAAAAAAGAGGGTGAACAGATGTCATCCTGTCAGGTAGCCGACATACCAGGGACATGTGCCACAATCTTGGTGTCTGCGGGCTTGGAGGTGCCCCATGACAGTCTAGTCCTCAAAATTTGCGGTGTTTGACGTTGCAAAGTGGCGTTTTCTGCAACGATAGGATGACCAAAATTGGGATTTGGAGGTGTTGAAATGTGCCGCGAGGAATCGAAGAAAAGGAGAAAAACAAGGAGAAGAGCGACGAGAAGGATCTCGCGCGGGGTTGGGCCCGACATTGCGAAGAATGGCATAGAAGGAGCGTGGCGGAGTTGGAGGGGCTTACTAGCGCTTAATGGGCGCCGGCGAGAACATACTAATTCAAGTCGTCATTACAATGTCAACTAACAATCATCCCCGTCCAGTCAAACTTGTCGTACATTCGCCGAAACTTGCCAACTCTCTCCTTGTTGCTTCTAAACTCTATCCGCCGTGGCCTTCGCCATCGTCTGGGTTCCAACTCCAACAGGTTCCCGATTATTTCCCCCGCAAACCATCTTGGGAACTCACCACCCCCCTTTTCACCTTCGTCCATCCCCTCTTCTCCATCATCCATGCCCTCGATAACATGTCCATACCCTTTTTCACCCTTGTAGTCAAATTGAACCATAAAATAAGGCAGGTTGGGCACCATCGCTCGTCGGATCCCGCCAGGACGGGCGCTAAAGTCAATGAGCTTTTTGTGCTGCGACCATTCTGCTTCACAAGTAAGAATAGATTCCTTGAAATATCCAGGTATCACGTCGTATTGCTCCCATGGCAGAGGCACACATTCGATAAACGTGTGTGCTTGCCTCTTGAGCGACTTGACCGTTTCATAGAATATGACTCCTTTGTCCTGTTCATGAAACATACGTATCAAACTCTTCATGAAATTCTGGAGACAATCTTAGTTGCATCCAAGAGGGCTGGTGACAAACATACTCGCACTTCATCCCAGACGTCATCATCTCCCTCCAGCATTGTTAAATGATGCTGAATAGGCACGATCAGGCAGTGACCATCGACAAGCTCCTCGTTGGTAGTGCACGACAGGTAGACTCGCGTTCCCATCGCAATTACAGGAGCCTTGGGAGGTGAATCATCTTCACCATAGCAAAACGCACAGGTCGCAAGGACTTTTTGCGTCCGTTTATAGTCTACCAAGTGTATGAGTGAAACATTAAACAGGAGCGGTGATGACTCGGACCATGGATCGCAAACTGGCGCTTTATAGCATCGGAACGCATTTTGGAACGCGCCAGTTTCTCGGCATTATCGTCAATGTAATCTAGGTCGTTCTATCAGCTGAAATTAAGTCACTATCCAGGCGTATAGCATAAAAACTCACCTCAAACTTGCCGTCAGTCATAACCGCCCTTGCAAATTGAGCATCAAGATCCTTTTGATCCGCCATACCCGCGCTGAACTTCTCTTGGCGAAGCATCTCGCCCAACGTTAATGAATCATCATCAGGATTGATCCTGATTACTTCTCCCGTTTTGCGGTCGTGAGTCTCATAAGGCTGCTGACAATTTCAAGCGATCACGTTAGTTGGTACCTTGCAAGAACGCACCTTCTCCTTCTTTTTACGGCTTCCAGGTGGCGGTTTCTCGTCATCGCCACCACCCAATCCGACATCGTATAACCGTCCACGTGCGTCCAAAGTTGGCAACAATTCGACTTTTGTTCGAACTCGGGTCTTTTCGTCCACCTCGCCGCGTGCTCTTCCCGTTTCTTCTTCGTACTCCTTCTCCAACTTTTCAGCATCAGGAGAGTTCATCAACTTGGCACGCAATACTTTGGCTTGCAAACGATTTAACGATGAAGGTGATAACGGACGACGTGAGGAAGGCAGAGAAGGCGTTAGAGCAGAAGGAATGGGCGTGTGAGCATGCGGTGAAGTCTGCTGCTGAGCCAAGGGAGACCCCACGCGTCCGCCTGAGCCTCGTAGAGCATCCAGACGTTTGAGCGAAGGGCCACCTGCAGGAGAGGGTGTGGACGGGCCGCTGGCACTTTCCGTCCGTCTCCCACTTCCACCAGGTCTACGAAATGAGGAACTGCGGCTCGACGCCTCGCTTCCTGGTAGATCATTGAACATGAACCCCTTCTGACCAGCTTCGCCGATACCGCTTCGTCCCCTGTCCGAGTTTCTCCCGCGTTGGGGTGGTTGGGGCTGCCGCTTCGCGTCCCGTTCATCGAGTATCCTGCGCTCTTTCTTAGCCTCCTCGAATGCTTCGAGGGTGCCAAACCGCTCAGCTGCTACGTCTTCAATGGATCTTCCTTCCTCTTCGGCTGTTTCATAAACCCGCCGGAGGCGCATCATGCGCCACGACGAACCAGGCCTGCCGGGTGTGACCGCGGGTTTGGGTGCGGACTCCGTGTGGCCTGAGGGTTTTCCAGAAATGATATCTGGATTGAGCTCTTTGGAACCTATTGTCGGCTAACATGAATGAGTGATGATGAGTAAAAGCGGTACACGGCACGAGTGGGACAAGGCACCTTGTCAGGTTTGTCTGGGCGAGCGCTCCCTTTCCGGTGTTCCGTCCCCAAGGAAGAGAAAAAATCAACACCACCGGACATCGTCCGCACATCTGTCGATGGCTCTCCATAGCCATCTGTCAGAGATTCCCCGTTTTGCGCAGGCCTGGTCTTTGCCGGCTCAAGCATCCATTCGTCACGTTCCAGTTTGGTATCGGTGGTTAGTGAAGGCCCCTCCGTGGCTGAAGCTCTCAACTTGAGAGTCTCCGCCGTTGGAATATTCGCTGCGACGACATGTTCAGAGTCCAAGCCCAAATCCTTTCCGGTCCAGATTTGGTTTTTAGAGTCGTCATCGACGATGTTTAGGTGGTCGCATTTCTTTTTGTGCTTGTGCCCGTGCTTGTGTTTCTTGTGTTCCTTGTGACGCTCTCTGGAGTGTTCGCGTTTCTTGGACGAGGGCATATTTGGATCCGTGGGAAACCAGGCGGACCTACGCATAGGGTCGCTCTAGACCTGTACTAGTCTGCGGCCCTACTATGCTTAAAATGGTTAGCTTTTCCTAGCAGAGCCTTCACCGCGCAGCCGGCTCACGAACCACGAGAAAAGTGCCTCTAGAAAACCACGAAACAGATAAAGAATTAAATCAGACAGTTATTAAACCAAGTAGTAAGGTAGAGATAACCGGAAAGGTGCATGTAAAACTGGAAAGATCCGGCAACTCCGGTAATCTGGTGCGGCCGCCCGGTAACAGAAAAAAACAAAAACACCTGAGCCGAGTTTTCCATAAGTTGCCGAGTATCGCCATCGCCATATCCCTCAATCAAAGGGTCGTAAGTCCATCCATAAATGTCCATTAAATCCTCATGAAATAGTAGTGCTCCAGGCGCAGTGCTACCCATAGTGAGATTCACAATCTCATGGGAATAAATGTGAAACAGAACACTGGCCTTATCCGCTTAAGCCACGACAGTAAGGCTTCCACGCCCCTTGCCGCGAGACTCATTCTTCTTCGTCCGTCTCATTTTCCTCCGTGTCGTCCGCTTCGTCTTCATCGTCTTCATCGTCATCGTCTTCATTTTCATTATAATCAACGACCCTAACATTGGTCGCTCCATCTTGAGTGGCGACATTAACGCCCGTATCCACGATCTCATCCAGTGCTGGGTCTCTTCCTCTCATCCTCTCGGTCCACCGCACAAACCAGCGTTTCACAGTAGTTGCCTTGCCATACAAAAGTGGCTTGGATCTCCACCGGATCAATTCTCCCACTCTCTCACCCTCTAAGCCACTTATTTGGAACATCTCTAGCGAGGGTAACAATGTTGGCATTCTCGTCGCAACAGAACTATGGGCCACATCTCTACACTCCATCAAGACGCTCCAGAATCCTTGACTGACGCAGCCAAAATTAATTTCAAGGAATTTGAGGCCCGTCAGTGCCCGTAGGAATCCATACAAGCTGTCCCCGCTGCATTCCAGTGCATTGATAGCCAAGTATTCCAGGCGGTACAACGCAGGGAATGTAAGCATCCCAATGTTCATGCATTTCAAAGCAAGTCGATACTGGCGGTTGTCGGTATCTACAGCGCGGGAGCTATGAATCTTGGATTCCGGTACAGGTGGTTCTGGTTCAGAAAAGGATTGTAGCATGGACGACACTGCGGTCTCGGGTGACATGGCCGTTGAAGAATCCGAAGATTCGTGGCTCGAATCGGGGTCAGGGGAAGCGGGTGGCGATGCAGAATCCTCCTTTGCATGGAATTGGGAAGTCGTTTCCCCCAACATGTTGATGAACGGGGTAAAATCCTGTTCTGGCAGGCCAATTTCTAGCCTGTTGATGGCTGGGAGGACGAGTCTTTCAAAAATTTTGCACAGATAGTCGGGGTCCAGGTCGATCAGGCGGAGCCTTTCCAATCGCGGTAACCAGATTTTCCTTCTCCATTGGCCTCTGGTCGAGAAGCGGGTGTCGTCGCCGCTTTTCCACACGTACTCCTCTTCTCCTTCTCCGACCTTGGGTCCCGAGTAGTGCAAAGCAAGTTCCTCGAGCATAGAAATTGCATCAGACCACTCGCGACTGTCGTCTGCACCGCAGCCTCGTAGCAGTCTCTCCCACCAGCAAAACGGTGGTCGTATTTTATCTGCATGAAGAGCCAACTCGAGCCTTCTTAGCCTACCATCATACAAATACGGACTCCTCTCCCAAGGCAAATTTACGCCAATCAAACTGACATTTCTCAGCCTCGGCAAGGCGTTTTGGAAAACGCACACGGGGGCTCTGTACGTCGCCAGATATAAATCCTGGGCAGCCTGATAGTTTTCAAAGTGGTACAACTGGAGAGTTTCAAGAGAGGAGCCTGGGCCGCAGGAACCCAAGTATTCCCGGGCTACGACTTTACACTCATTATCGCGCACCACGAGGTGGAAGGCACGCCATGCTGACAGGTGGGGAAGTAGCATGTTGAAGATGTCGCGCAGCTCTGGTTTTGCGATGGTCACACCGGGGGTGTGGGAAGCTTGGTCGACGGTGGAAATGAGGATGGTCAGTGTCCTGAGCGAGGGTACGGGATATCGGGATGAGAGCGGACCGGCGGGGAAGATGCGAGAGAGGAGAGCGGCAGCACGTTTAATATGGGAGGCCTCGAGGAAAACAAGGGTGGTCCAAAGCGGAGCGGTTTCGAGCGCAATGAAGCGCCAACGACGGCAGACATGTGAGACGAAGATCTGGAAGTTGAGAGAGGGTAGATTGGGACAGAGGGGCTGTCTGTGATGAGGCCTGAGGAGGAAAGGCGAATGATAAGTGGGGGCGCCGTGGACGAAGATTCGGGCGAGGACTTCGACGGGGAGGGAGTGAACGGACATTTGGACGGTGGGAATCTGAACTAGTACTACTACTGAAGCTGAAGCTGTACTCAAGCTACTCAATAACTCTTCAGAGTGACCAACTGACTTTCTAACGTAAACTAGGCAAAGTACATCAGATTGTTCTTCTTCTTGCTCTGCACTTCCGCAATCCCGCTCAAAAAGTGTTCGTGCCCAAGTCGCGTCGCCCCCTCCCGCAGAGCAATCATCCCCGCCTCAACACACACCGCCTTCAACTGTGCCGCATTGAATTCGTCCGTGCTTCGTGCCAGCTCGTCATAGTTCACATCAACAGACACTGTCATCTTCCGCGAGTGGATCTCAAGAATCCGTGCCCGAGCACTCTCGTTCGGCAGCGGAAACTCAATCTTTCTGTCCAGCCGTCCAGACCGCAATAACGCAGGATCCAGGATGTCTATCCGATTCGTCGCCGCAATCACCTCAACACGTCTTAGCTCGGCTATACCAGGTCTTCAGGCATAAATCACCCACCTTGATCCGCTCATCACTACTGAATCCGTCCAGCTGATTCAGTAACTCGAGCATCGTTCGCTGAACCTCACGATCACCACTTTTCTCCGAATCGAACCGCTTGGTGCCAATGGCATCCAGCTCGTCAATGAAAATAATCGCAGGCGCCTTTTCTTTCGCGAGTGCGAATGCATCCCGAACAAGCTTGGCTCCATCTCCAATGAACATCTGAACTAGGGACGGTCCTGCGAGCTTGAGATAGCACGCGTTTGTCGACGCGGCGCATGCACGCGCAACCAGCGTCTTTCCCGTACCCGGAGGCCCATACATCAAACACCCTTTGGGAGCTCGAATCCCGAGAGTCTTGAACTTCTCTGCATGTTCCATAGGCAAAACAATGGCTTCCAGCAACTCTTCAATCTGTTTCTCGAGACCACCAATATCGGTGAACTTTTCCGTCGGACGTTCATCAACTTCCATCGCCTTGACTCGAGAATCAAACTCTGCGGGAAGTGTGTCTAGAATGAGATATGAATCCTTGTTGACACCGACGAGGTCGCCAGGCTTCAGCTGCTCGGGTGCCACAAGGCCGATCATAGGCAGGAACACAGTCTGCCGGGTCGAAGTCTTGATGACGGCGCATTTACCTTTGCGCATAGAATCCAAATCCTGATTGGCGCCATCTTCTTCCACTTCGGGATCAACGTCTAGTATCTATTCGTGACCTCCAATTGGAATTGGTGCGCAAGAATGGCAAATGGCCATACCTCCACTACATTGCCCACGAGATATGGAAGAACTTTATTCTGCTTGATTTTCTCCCCGTTATCTCGTATTTTCTCCTTCATAACATTCTGTTCGTGTTGTAGGCGTAGCGTTTCTGACCGCATGACCTAGCCACGTCTTTTCGAGGTGTTGCAGTCAAAAAGAACACAGACCATACCTTGATATCATTCTCAATCAGTCGTATCCTTGTGAGAATCTCATCGGTGCTTAATGATTGAATCTCTTCTGGTATATCATCCCACGTCTCCTCCGGCGGCACGTCTGGCGTCGTGTCCATTGCAGCTGTTCCGTCAGATGCATTGGCTCCCTCTGATGACTGCTCAGGCTGCTTCGGCGCGCTATTGTCATTGTTCGGCGGGTCGTTGGGCGGTTGCGTGGAGGCCATGTTGATAGTTAGGTTCCTTGCGCTTGCGCTAAGCCACCCGCGTCCATACGCGCGGCCTTCAACAAATAGAACCAATCAAACTTCACAGCCACACACACTGAGTCAGCCGTTCGACGAGCGTCGTGAGGGAGGTCATGGCGGACGCTGTGCCTGCCGCGCCTCCGGTGGACGACAAGGCGCATTATGAAGCGTTGAAGAAAGAGTTATTACAGGCCTTGCCGAAGAAAAGAGCGGTTGACAAGCAACTGGTGTGTTGTATGTCGGCTCTCGAATGTGGACGTTGACGATTGCCCAAGGCGCAAATCGAGGCGCAGATCTATAGCCTAGAGGCATCGTATTTGACCGACACGGCGATTCATGGCGGCGGAAACATTATTCAGGGGTTCGACTGTTACCTCAAAAACCCGACGGTTGCGAGAAAAAAGTATGAAATCAATGATCAGGACCGCGTTTTTTCGAACAGCAGTTCGACCTGTCAAAAGGTGCGAATATATCTTGGCGTGTTTCAGCTGCTCATTTTCGTGTCCAGTCTCTGGAGCTTATAGGTGAAGGAGACGACTCTGTCGCTACGAATGATGAAAATCATAAACAAACTACGCCTGGATTGACGACGGTGGTCGTCCCTCCCGCACCGAGAAGTCAAGAGCTAACTGTCGCACAGCAGAAGAAGGCGCGAGATAGGGAATATCAAAGAAAAAAGCGGGCTTTGGCTAGTCGACGGAGCACGGGTGAGTCGGATGATGAGGCGAGCGCTGCGAGCCTTTCGTCACGAAGGCCGAGCAAGAGGGCGCGCATAGCGGACGATGATTGATTTATTCTCTGTATTAAGTATACCCAATGTACCCAGTGTATTTTTTCTTATACTAATCAAAATGTAATTCGGACTAGTGGTGGGTTGTACTAACTTGTATGTCCCGACTTGCGTTTCGTACGTTCCATACCTTCTTGTCCCCAACCAGCGCAGTACGGCACACTGCACAAACTTGCACACGTAACTACACAAGAGGACGTTTCAACTCTACCCAGTCTCTCCGCCCATGGTTTAGTCTCGGAACAGCTGGCATTGTTCTTGCCGTGTCATACTATTCCGTTGCAAATCAAAGAAAAGTTTACTCGGATGCCCCACCAACGCAGGACATCGCAAGGAAGTGGAAAGACAGTGAAGAGACCGTTGGTAAGTCGCTCTTTCTTTACAACGGTCCAGCTCGACGTACTAACGACCGTATGCAGTGGATCCAGCAACTTCAATATCCTTCCCCAAGACGCTTGTTGTCCCCACCAAATCTAGAACACAGACATTATCTCTTGTCGGCCTCGGTGTTCGAACCGTTTCATTTTTGGGTATCAAAGTGTACTCTGTCGGATTCTATGCCGACTTGAATAACCCCAACCTCAAAGTAAGATCGCTATACAACATTTTGGACGACGTATTCACGAATGGTCAGATACTAAAAGACATGACCCCAGAAGAAAAGGTGAAATATATAATAAGAAACACGACGTGTGTCATTCGCATCGGTGAAAACCATGATGTTAGCAATGGATGCGCAGCGCAACTCACGAGAACTACAGTGCCTACACGGACTACGTCCTACTCACACCTCCGCGATGCTTTTATGCGGGCGCTCCAAGCTCGAATGGTGAAAGCCAAGTTAGAGGGCACGTTAACAGAGGAAGAGGCCATCATTGCAGGGTCGCCCATGCGCAAACTCAAGTCGCTCTTCCCGACTGCCTCTCTTGCAAAGCATACGCCGTTTGATATTCTCCTGACTCCTGGGCTTGTGCCCGGCCGACCGCGAACCTTGGTGTTTAGAGATCTAGGCGCGATTGAGAATGATTGGGTGGCGGTTGAGCTCTTGTCGCATTATTTTGAAGGCGATGCTCCTAGCCCGGCAGTCAGTCCATTTCCTTGTTTTTGCTGCTTCAAGGAACTGACTCTTGGCAGTTGAAAAGGTCTGTATTGGAGAAATTAAAATATGTTTAGATGTTGCTTAGCTACGCTATTGATGTTCACTCAACAATTTTGTTTGCGATGTGTCTGTGATAGTATATGACTCTCTGCCCATCAACCTGTGCAGGCAAACCAGGTTATTGGTTCAAAGACTATCTCAAAATTCACCCTGGGTGGCATGCACTGTGACCACTACAATACTACAAAATTACCATGAATCAATAATAACCTGTCGCCAAGCTACAGTATCCAAAAACACACGATCATTGTCACCATAAGCTGCTGGTGCTGGTTCTCTGAAGATGTCTGACAGCAGGATGTAAAGTGGTGTTGCAGCATAAGTCCAGTCAGCTTCCCAGACCATGTGACCTTGCCTTTGCCAAGCTCCTGGTGCACGTGGAGGATTAGGGGGGGGAAAGCCTCGCCACAATTGAATGATGATACTTGGAAAATTGGGGAGGGGTGCCATGGGGGGGCTGATTGAGAGAAGTATAACTAACTGGACCTGAAAAAATTTGGGTGAGTGAGTGGTGATAAAGGAATAAATTCACTAACCTCAGGCATGTGTTCAAGCCAAAGCCTTGCATCAATCTTCAGTTGTGTGAGGCTCTCTGAGTCCCCAACCTCAAGGACAATGCTTGGGAGCTGAGACTGGGTAGGCCGGAGACCACCATCTGGTTGTTTCTTTCTTGGTCCAAGTTCATAGACTGGAGGTGATAAATCCCAGCCCAAATTATGTGCTGTATCAACATACCTGTTGATTGAATGGGCAAGCATCCAGGAGGTGCTGCAAGATGGGGTTGTGGGGTTAATTCTGTGAGGGACACAACCAATGTGACAAGCCAGTAACCATGGGCCACCTCATGGACACCACCTGGCATGTACCTAACAATGAAGTTATAATCATCACTGTATGTCACCCTAAACAATGTCAGCAATTGTGCCTTGGTAGAATGCCGACTAACCTGAGTGCCCTCCGTTCCTCTTCTTTGTCAAGCAATTTGTGAGCAGCCTCTAGTTGCTCTGGAAGAACATTAAAGGCATATATATGTACACCTTTGCTTGAAGCTCTGTGAGCGTAAAATAGATGAGTAATACAACATGAGCAGGCAGGCTTACTTTTTCATTTTTGATCGGATTTCATTCACTGCCTTTCTGTATGTAGTTTGGTTGGAAAGATTTGGATGGAGGACCAAGGTTGAGGGCATGGATACATCTGCAGAGCTGAGCATTATGAGTGAGTGGTAACAGAAACATTTGCAGTTTCAAACCCCGACCAGTTTCAAACCCCGATATTAACTCAAGCTTTTTGCTATGCGGGACTCATTACGAACTTTGGTATACCGTCCTTGACTTAAGTCAGATCTATGTGAATATTTACCTGTGCAGATTATGAATAAAAAGTTGATATGTTACAAAATTCGGTGATAACTTTCTTCAAATGTTCAGGTGTGCATCAGAAGCGACGACAAATATACAAATCCGAGATTGAACGCATATGCAACCAATGAATTCAAGGTACGTGGTCGCTGATATTGCTAATGATATCCGGTCTCCGACAGCGCCTTTTCGCCTGCTTTTTAGCCGAGCTTCAGGGAATTGTCCGTCAGATGCGTTTAAGAAAGTTATACGGATAAAGAGCCGCGTAAGACTGGGTGGCGGATCACCCGAGGGAGTGAACTGGTCCCCAATCTGGATAGCCTAGGCTTTCTCCGTAAACTTGGCAAGGAACTTGTCATAAATTCCGGCTTGGACGAATATACGTGAACCCGCCTGGTCTAGGTCCGCGTCATCGAAGGTAATGTTGGAGCTCTTTCTGCCCAGCTTGAGGGTGATTGCTCTTCGCGGCCGCCTAGTCGCTTAGTTACGTAATTGATTCACTCGAGAAAATTTCTTTCGTGACGCGTCCACGATGGCAGACGCTGTATACGACCCTCTGTCCATCAACCTGCGTAGACAAACCAGGCTATTGGTTCAAAGACTACCTCAAAATTTGCCCTGGGTGGCAGAACTCTCGAATGCATCGTCTGTGCGCGACTTGTTACTGATCTTATCACGTCTGTTGGCAAAGCCCCAGTTGACAGAGCTCATTGCTACGCTCTTTCGACCCATTCTATTGGACTTGTGCGCTAGATGGGTGGAAGGAGATGATTGCACTGACGATCAGCTCTTTGCTATCGCCTTTCTCATCGAGCCGCAGGAAGAGTTGTTTCCGTATGTACCGTTTCATGACCACCATACGTCGGATATTTACTTGTCGTTTAAGTATCTTGGATCGCATGTTGCGGAATCCACGATTTCAAAATGGCCCGCTGGGGTCTATCGCTGGGGATGTCCCTGTTGACCTGTCCGCCATACACTCGTTGCTGGTTACATACTACCGCATACAACAAGTGAACAGGGAGATACCAGACATGTTTTCATGGCCATTGATGCCTTTATCGAGCATCATCTGGTCAAACGAAATGGATAATGGTGCAAAATTGCTCGCGATTCGGTGCTATGCCATGCAAAGTGGCATGGGCGAAGCCGAGAGGGAGAATTTGGAGAGCGAAGTATTACGAGGCGAGCCGTTTGGTCCAGATTGTCCACTTGAGTATGGGAAGACACTGCATGGGGGGAAAAAGGTAGTGGATGGGTGGATGCTACCCGTGATCGAACGGGAGCGAGTCCAGGAATGGAGGAACAATCTCCCCGGTGCTATTTCTTGCGAAGGGTATTATGCTTGGGAGGACAGTGACACGGAAGAGCGTATCGATGAGAGTGATTTGAGGTCAGTTATGGATTTGAATTTCTTTTTTGATTTTTGACCATGTTCTGCAGTCCGCTCGTCGTAAATGTTCATGGCGTCCTATTGTTGCGTCCTGCTTTGCCAACATCTAGAACTTTATCTGCTACGCTCGTTCCGACGCCTACAACCACTGTGGCTTTACGCTCTTTGGCAACGCATATCTCCCTCCGCCTTCCCGTACTTCTTACTTCCGCTCCTTCAGCAGGGAAGTCTCTTTTGCTATTCCATCTTGCATCACGGTTGTACCCACAAACAAGCAATCAATTGATTGCCATTCATCTTGCCGATACCTCTCTTGATCCTCGCGCCCTTCTCGGTTCCTATGTATCATCTCGAACTTCATCGGGTGTCTTTGAATGGAAGGAAGGTGTTCTTGTACGCGCGATGCGTGAAGGCCGTTGGGTCGTTTTTGAAGACGTGGATAAAGCTAGCTCAGACGTTCTCGGGACCATTCGTCCGTTGATAGAAAGCATGCGTTTTGGATTGTGGATAGGTCAACGCGCCGAGCTTGACATTCCTGGTCGAGGGAGAGTTGTTGCTGCCGACACATTCAGAGTTTTCGCCACCAGGTCGATCAGGACACCCCAACGAGATGGGGTTAAGGTGCCTGAATCGACCTTCCTTGGCGCACATAAATTCTGGGAAGTGGTCATCAGCCCCCCTACGAAACAAGAACTTCAGATGATATTAGACGCAAAATATCCTAAATTGAGGGGTGAGGCAGCCTTGTCTCTAATTAATTTGTGGGCCGAGGTTCAGAAGTTAGGGCCTGCGCCTGGTGGACGCTCCGGGGGCGGAAGGGAGATCGGGGTGAGGGAGCTGGAGAAATTTTGCGCGCGCGTGGAAAGCTTGCTACCAGGCAACTTGCAGTTTACTTCGGCTGGTCGGATGGACGTCGATGAAGACTATGGTTCTATTCCTGAAATGCCCGCCCTGACGCTGGCGACTGTCTTCCCAAATCTGTCGCTGAGAGAGGATATCTTCAACGAAGCCAGAGACGTTTTCTTTGGAGCTGGAGCTCTGACTGCTTCAGCTCGGCTGCATACCGAATCTGTTGCGCGCATGATCGGGAGTCTCCTTGGATTGAGCTCTGAGCGACAAGACTGGCTCATCAGTGGACGCGTGCCTCCTTTTGTGGAAGAGAAGGACGTCAACGGTCGCTTAGTGTCTGTATGTGCTGGCTACACCCGGCTTAGGGTCAAGTCCCTGAACTCAGCGGACAACGAAATGGTCGATCTTGTGCAATCCTTGACGAGCCAGAAGCGTCCTTTTGCAATGCACAAACCTGCTATCATGCTCTTGTCTCGTGTTGCCCGTGCTGTGGCTTTATGTGAGCCGATACTGCTGACAGGAGAGACTGGGACTGGCAAGACGAGTTTGGTGACACATTTAGCAGGCCTATTGCAGCGGAAGCTTATATCGTTGAACTTGTCACATCATACTGAATCTGGTGATTTGTTGGGTGGGTTTAAGCCCATAGACGCAAGAATTCCAGCAGGAGAGCTGATGGAACGATGGGAGGAACTTTTTGGTGGAACATTTAGTCGGAGGAAGAATGAGAAATTTGAAGGAGAGGTGGGAAAGGCGCTGAGGGATGCGCGGTGGGGCAGGGTCGTTGGACTTTGGCGTGAAAGCGGGAGATTGGCCTTGGATAGGATTAGGAATAAAAGGCGGAAGGGCGGAGTGACAGGGTACGTTCGTTTCATTTCTCGGTTATTCTTGCTGACGGTATTGGCAGAGAAGCTGCAGAAGTCCCGAGAAAGAGACGAAAGATTGAACAAGAGATCGATGGTTTGAAATTTTCAGAAGAGACGTGGTTAAGCTTCTTGCAAGATGTGGATCAATTTGAAGTACAGCACGTTCAGGCGAAGGGAAAGTTTGCATTTGGCTTCGTAGAAGGACCTTTAGTCAAAGCACTCCGGTCGGGTGACTGGTATGTATCTAACTTGTGGCCTCTTTTCATTTCTTACATGAATCTAGGATTTTACTTGACGAGATTAATCTTGCCAGTCCAGAGACGCTAGAATGCATAACAGGATTGCTTCATGGTCCAACGGCATCCATTACCCTGACAGAAAAGGGGTCTTTGGAACCTGTACCTCGACATCCAGACTTCCGCCTTTTTGCCTGCATGAACCCCGCCACTGATGTTGGGAAGAAGGATTTACCTCTCAACACACGTGCAAGATTCACAGAAATTGATGTCCCGCCACCTGACGCAGACAAGGAGACCTTGTTGACCATTGTCAAACAATATATCGCGAATAATGCTGTCAGTGACAAGGCATCGATCATGAATGTCGCGGAGTTCTATCAGAGCGCGAAGGCTTTGGCCGAACAGCGTCAGATCGTGGACGGGGCGAATCATCGGCCACACTATAGCATACGAACCCTGGCGCGTGCTCTGACGTTTGCAAGTGACATCGCACTGACGTATGGTTTTCCTCTTCGACGAGCACTGTGGGAAGGATGTTTGATGGCATTCACGATGGTTCTTGACAGAGAAAGTGCAGAGGCCGTCACTGCCCTTGCGCGTCAGCATATACTCGCTGGTGTCAAAAACCCTAAGTCTCTCTTAACGAAGGAGCCCAATGTCCCAGTGGGAAGATTGGTAGGAGAATATATCAAGTTTGGTCCGTTCTACCTAGAGCGGGGGCCATATCCCGAGGACCCTATGGATGAATATGTTATAACACCTAGTGTTGAGGCCAAGCTTATCGACCTTGCTAGGATTGTGTTGACGCGGCGATTCCCGGTTCTCGTCGAAGGTCCAACCTCTAGTGGGAAAACTAGTGCCGTGGAGTACCTCGCAAGGCGGACAGGCCATCGATTTGTACGGATCAACAACCACGAACATACGGACATACAGGAATACATTGGATCATATGTCTCTGATCCCCTTACAGGCAAGATCATCTTCAAGGACGGTCTACTCGTGCAGGCGCTACGAAACGGCGACTGGATTGTGTTGGATGAGTTAAACTTGGCTCCGACTGACGTCCTCGAGGCTTTAAACAGGCTTTTGGATGATAACCGTGAGCTTGTCGTACCGGAAACGCAAGAGGTTGTTAGGCCACATCCGCATTTCATGTTATTTGCCACCCAGAACCCACCTGGTCTGTATGCGGGACGCAAAGTTTTATCTCGTGCATTCAGAAACCGTTTTCTGGAGGTCCACTTTGAAGATGTGCCGCAGGCTGAGCTTGAAACAATCCTATGCGAACGGTGTCGCATCGCTCCCTCATATGGTAAAAAAATTGTTGCCGTTTTCCGTGAATTACAGAAGAGGCGTCAGACTGGGCGGGTGTTTGAGAGCAAGCACAGTTTTGCTACGCTTCGCGACCTTTTCCGATGGGCAGGCAGAGATGCCATTGGCTACCAGGAGCTGGCCGAGAACGGCTACATGCTAATTGGCGAACGCGCAAGGCGGGAAGACGACAAGGCAGTAGTCAAGGAAGTCATTGAGGATATCATGAGGGTGAGGATCGAGGAGAAGGCGCTTTACAGCTTTGACAATCCCAGCATGGCAGATATGAATGCCTATCTTGGTTGTTCAGTGCCTTTGATGGAAGCTACAGGCATCGTTTGGACTAGTGCTATGCAACGCCTCTTCATCCTAATATGTCGTGCGTTGAAGTACAACGAACCTGTGCTGCTTGTCGGTGAAACGGGTTCTGGCAAAACGTCAGTATGCCAAGTCTATGCGGACGCCGTTAAGCAGAGGTTGATTGGGCTGAACTGCCACCAGAATACAGAAACGGCTGATCTTATTGGCGGGTTGCGACCTGTGAGGGATAGACGCATGGGGGAAGTGGAGACTGCGGGAGAAGTTAGTGAGTTGTTGCGAGAACTTGGATTCGAGGTCACGGAGCCTGCCTTTGATGCACTTACGGCGACGTTGAAGGAGGCACTCAAAGAGAGCGACCTGGACGAAGCGACAAAGGCCAAAGTTCGTGCAGCTCAGAAGAAGTTGTTCCGTCTTCGATCCATCTTTGAATGGCATGATGGTCCATTGGTAGAAGCTATGCGCAGTGGAGACGTTTTCCTCCTTGACGAAATCTCTCTTGCTGACGATTCTGTTCTTGAACGCTTGAACAGCGTACTCGAGCCTTCTCGGACAATTGTGCTGGCTGAGAAAGGTGGAGAAGATAGTGAAGAAAGAGCAGTGAAAGCCGTAGAACAGTTCAAACTGGTAGCCACTATGAATCCAGGTGGCGATTATGGCAAGAAAGAGCTATCGCTTGCTTTGCGGAATCGTTTCACCGAGATCTGGGTCCCACCAGTGGAAGATAGGAAGGACCTGGAATTGATTATTAGCAGTTTGTGGAAGAATGATCCATTGAAGGCGTATACAAATGCCCTGCTATCTTTCACTGAGTGGCTTTGCTCAAAAGTTGGCGATCGTTCATTATGTAACTTGAGAGACCTTTTGGTGAGTGTCAGTTTTACACTCGTTATTCCACATCTGACGATGCAAAGGCTTGGGTCACCTTCACAAACTTTGCTTGTCAGTACGAGAACCTGCTTTTAAGCGAGATTTTTGTGAGTTGACCCGTCCAGCCTATGACTGTCAAATTGATCACCAATAGCATCATGCAGCGCATATGACATTCCTTGATGGCCTTGGATCTTTGCCTCAGTTGTCGTCGTATCCTGAAGATGCCATCCAAAGACTCAAGGCTGATGCACAAGCTAAATTAGAAGAACTCGTTCCATTGAGTTGCAAGGACGCACTGATTCCGATATCTGAGCAAGACTCGGAGTATACACGAATCGGACCATTCGCAATACGCAAGGGATCTAAGCGTAAAATAGAACACGAGTTCAATCTTCATGCTCCTACTACAAGAGACAATGCTATGAGGATCGCTCGCGCATGCCAAGTGGCGAAACCAATCCTATTGGAGGGCAGTCCTGGAGTTGGTAAAACGAGCCTGGTCACAGCTTTGGCGAACGTGGTAGGACACCACCTATGCAGAATAAATCTGTCAGACCAGACCGATTTGATTGACATGTTCGGGTCTGACCTACCAGTTGAAGGTGGCCAACCGGGCGAGTTTGCATGGAGAGACGCAGAGTTTATGAAGGCCATGCAAGAAGGTCACTGGGTACTTCTAGACGAAATGAACCTAGCGCCACAGGCAGTCCTTGAAGGCTTGAATGCCGTGCTGGATCATCGCGGAGCAGTCTATATTCCAGAACTAGGTCGTTCATTCGCCCGTCATCCCTCTTTCCGTATATTTGCTGCGCAGAATCCTCTCGCCCAAGGTGGTGGCCGCAAAGGGTTACCAAAGTCATTTGTCAATCGCTTCACAAAAGTTTTCGTCGAGGAGTTATCAACCAACGATCTATTTATGGTTTGCTCACAGCTCTTCCCAGAGCTAGACAAGGACGTCATACGAGCCATGATCGCATTTAATATGCGCCTCAACGATGAGGTGTGTAGAAAACGGATGTTCGCGAGAGAAGGGAGCCCGTGGGAGTTCAACCTTCGAGATGTCATTCGTTGGGGACATCTTCTTCGGACGCCTGGTCCACAGAAGCACCCTGTGGATCACCTTCGCAGCATATATATTCACCGGTTCCGGACTAAAGCAGACCGTACCCAAGCACGAGCTTTGTTCGACCAGACTTTCGGCATGGATAGTGAACAATCCGAGGATAGGCCACCCTGGACGATATCTTCTCGGTATATTCAAGTAGGCCATCACTTAAGCCTGCGGCAGAATCTGGCATCCAAAAGACGTCCTCCTCGAATTTTGAAGAGGGATCTAGCTACTCTGGAAACAATTGGCTTATGCATTTCGCAATCCTGGCTAACTATCTTAACCGGACAGCAAAATTGTGGTAAGACTGAAGTTATAAGGTTATTAGCTCATTTCACAGGGAATATACTTCGAGAAATATCAGTTAATAGCGCTACTGATGCAATGGATATCCTCGGCAGCTTTGAGCAAGTAGATAGTGGAGGGCGCGTTCTGGCAATCGCCCAAGAGATTCTGGCTCTCCTTGATGAAGAATTGCGTTTTGGGCAGAAATCGAGTTTCAAGAATCTTCAAGAGCACCGTCATGCTTTGCGCTTATATATTACAGAACAAGATGCGACGGCAGTCTCAGGTCTTTGGCAATTATGTCTACATATTGTCCAAGAAATGGACGAATCTTCAACGCGTCAATACCTACTTGCGCGACTCGATGAGCTTAGTGGTAAATCCAGCGTTACTGGTAGATTTGAATGGATCGATGGACCACTTGTTCAAGCAATGAAAGAGGGCTGCTGGTTATTGCTGGATAACGCCAACTTGTGCAATCCCTCTGTTCTCGATAGGCTAAACTCCCTCTGCGAACCTGATGGTTTTTTGACTTTGAGCGAGAGGGGAATAGTTGGCGATGCTGTTCAAGTAGTCAAACCGCACCCGAACTTTAGGCTTTTCATGACGGTTGACTTTCGCTATGGAGAATTGTCCCGAGCTATGCGCAACCGCGGTATCGAGATTGCACTGGTCAACTCTTTGTCAGGCGATGATATCGCTGTGTTACTGGACTACTTACGATACCCTACCTCTATCGCGTGCGAGAACCGGAAAGCCTACATTCTTCAGTTTGATCACGTTAGAAGGGGTCTCCACTCGCAACCAAACTCCTCACGATTGCGTGCAACATCCAGCGGAAGATCCTTCGACCAAGACTCAGCTCTCGACTATATTACCGAGCAAGCACCAGCAGTCATCAAAAGCACCCTCATGAATGCAGAGCTGACGACATCTCATCTCTACTTCATCGCCCGAACAACTGTACCACAATACACCAAGGCTCAATGGCGAGAGGCTGCGTCAAGCAAGGATATTCGTAACTTCCACGAGTTCATCATGAGAGATGCATTCATTAATCTGAGGCACTCTCTCGCTGTGTCACGGGTAGTCTCTTCAGATTTTGTTCCACGTCAGGTCAGCTAATCTACTTCGCTTCAAGCAATTCTGTATTGATTGTCGTTCTTCTGATGTCATACATGTATATCGGGAATTTAAATATAGCCAATGGATTTTTTCTTGGTTAATCCCACATCTGTTGAGAAATCCTCTCGAGAGAAAGGCACCATTGTGCATCATATTCTCCTCCAAGTAATGGACTTTGCTGTGATTACTTTTTTGCATGAGAAAGGCGACGAAGAAATGGTGAGACTACCTAGAGAGGCCTCTTCAGAGAAATCAGATCTATCACTGGTGTTTGCTGCGATCAGGATACTATCTGAGAGCATACGCAACTTGTCTCGAGCACTGTTAGGAAGCCTGTCTTTGGCGAATTGGGGGCCACAATCGGTGAGACGGTTGCACGTCAAATGCACCATTCTAATTCAAATGGATAGAATATACTTCAAGTGATGATGAAAGTGATGAGCTACGGAACTCAACTTCAACGAATAACAAGGAACCCTGCACTAGATTATTCCGCTTTGCTTGCACTAACTCGATGCATTATCGATACACTAAATATTGACTCTCCCCGATTGGTTACTTTACAACATCATACCCAGAACCTCAGTGAACTCGTCTCCTTGACCTCCGGTCTTGTTTTACTGGATATTTGGTCATCCCTATATTGTGAAGGCTCACTATACCTCGCAAAATCAGGTTTGTTTCGGCTCGATGAATTGGCCTCATCACTCAACAACGGCGTGGACCGTGACGGTACATCTAATACGATTTCCACATATAATCACTCATTTTCGCTCAGGTTTTCGTCATCGTGTACTCGACTTCATGGCTCTTACTACAAAAGTGGATTACGAGGGGAAGAACACAACATTAACGGAACTTGAACAAGAACTCGAGCATGTAGGATGCAGTCATATCCTTCCACCTATATTATTATTAAGGTTAATCCAGTTGCGCCGGGAATATGGCAAGGGATATGCCGATGACAGATGTATTGACTCGACTTTCACGATAATTGAGCTTAATCTGCTTTCGTCGCACGAATTCAAGGTATGTCCAATCTTTAATCATTTTGAATCAATTAACGATCAAAGTCGAAGTCGAACATTGTAAAAGAAATCATTGATACAACGGTGGCAAGGAGTAATTCATCACTTCTACGCGTTGGCATTTACAGGCAGATGAGTCGGTCTATTGAGACCGGAAAAAATATCCTTCCTCTCACTGTGCATGCACACTTGCAATGGCTACACGACTTATGGTTGAGATATAATGGCGTATGCAGAGAACATTCGCTTATAATCAATCGGCTGATGGATTTTATAGGAGAACGGTGGCCCAGCCATATTGCTACAGCCGGTACTGCTGAGGAATGCAATTAATCTCAAGTAGGTGGTCTATTGAATCAGCGCAACGTTAGCACCTCATCGACCTGACAGTGATTGGAAGCGTCGGCCACTTGCCTTTCTCTTAGATTATGAGAATCTGATCGAATGTCAAGCACGCATGACTATCCTACAGTGCGAAATTGATAGAAGCCGCGCTCTCCAGCTAACATCATTTTTATACCAATCATTATTCCAGGTAATTCATGACATTGCTTATGCTGCTGCTTTCTCATCCTTTACTAGGTTGCGCGGTGTCTTCATCCCGAAGCGCTTCCAGATAATGAGACTACCACCGTACGCGAAATTTGGGCTTCCATACTGGAGGTTATCTCCTTTATGGAGCAGTCGAGACACCAATCACTTGCGCAGGCGGTGAGACGCTTCATTCGCCCTGTCATCGACATTTTCACCAGCAACAAGAGACAAGATTCTCCAGAGGTTATACTCGGAGAATGCTGGGTGGCAATCAGTTTGGCGTTGTTCGAGCTTATTGTTCCAAGCTCGCCAATCGACCCAGCTGCTGTACAAGATTGGACGATCGGATATCTCAAGGACAATGTACAGAATTTGTCTTCCCAGGTAGCATTACATCAAGCACTCGAACAACTATTGACGGGGAATCCGAGCAATGGTGTTCTTCAATATCTACAAATGCAACTTGAAAATCTTTTATCTCAAACCCCCAACGACGTGCAGTATCCCATCAGGAAGGATTTGTCAAGATTACATGCGTACTGGTCAGAAATTTCACAATTTTGCGACCAATTACTAGCTCAAGACAAGCTACATAACCTCATCACGCTGCTTGAACGAGGATCGGAGGAAGGAATACTGCGAGAACACGTCATACAAGAGTCAATCGCTGGCTTCTATCAGCGATTAGATTCTGCCTATGCAGACCTCGCAGATATTAACGTTCTTCTCAAACTTCCTATATTATATCTTCGTTTTGGACTCAGACTCATCGCCCGACAGGCAGCAGTATTGAATATCGATGATTATTCACGACTCTCTGCAGCCTTAGTCACCTATCCTGGTCTCTTAGACTCTTCTGTCTTCGGCTCGGTGACGAACTCATCTCTGCTGTCCGTCCCGGCTGTTCAGCACGCGATTCTTCAGTTAGCCGCCCTCACATTCGAAAATTCTATTGGGGTTGATCTCGACACAAGAATTAACGATATTGATATATCGTGCCAACAAGTACTTCATTTATGGTTTATTGATCGTGCCAAAGAACAGGAGCGAGACGAGATGACAAATTGTCTATATCGCCGTACGACAACGTACAACGGACTTGGTGAAGCTGAGATAGAAAGGCAGGAATTTTTAGCTCTGTTTCCATCATTCGAAGACGTTCTAAGCCAGGAGGTGTCTATGACTTCCGATAACAAGGCCCATCCATCAAAGCATATTCAAGCTGAAAACATGATCCGGATAGTAGACATACATGTTTGCCTACTTGAAAACTCAGGCTCCCTGACCACGGATGCCTTCGACGAGACGCGTATGTCCTTTCTGAGTAGTTTGCTGCGAATCACAACAATGCCCGCAAGCCTTGACGATCAAAGTTTGCCGTTGCAATTATCCATGTTACGAAGTAGATTGTCCCTTTTTCGACAGTCGAGCGAACGTAAAGAGGCTCATAATTTCTATTTGGATAGCAATGCGCTCGAGGCGAAGAAGGCATTTGGGACGGTTCAAGCCTTAGGATTGCGCTTAGACTCGCTGATACAGGAGTGGCCGGAACAGATGGTCTTGCAACAACTACGGGTCAAATGTAACGCCCTGCTCGATCTGGGCATCGGTGACCCCCTGGCAAAACTTTTGTCCGCGCTGGAACAATTATTGATGCAGACGGAGGATTGGGAAATGTACGCAAATAAAGAAACTTCTCTGATATCATATCAACGATCTCTGACCGACATCATTGTTGAATGGCGTCGACTGGAACTATCGTGTTGGCATACCCTGTTGAACTCACAAGCAAAGACATTTGCTTCAGAAAGTTCTGTGTGGTGGTTCAGGCTTTACGAGACTTGTATCAACGGAGCACTCGATGCATGTGAACTAGACAACAATTTACATTCTGGAAAGCTATCCGAGTTTCTTGTCGATCTCGTCCCTCTCCTCGATGATTATATGACTTCTAGCCCTCTGGGTCAATTTCATGCAAGGCTAAGAATTCTGCAAACGTTTGAACGCTATGTTGCAAAGCTGAAGAACGCAAGACCAGAATATCAAAAAACTGGATTGGCCCGGGTCCAGCGTGTCTTGCATGCGACTGTACGCCGGTTCAGCTTATATTTCCCAAGGATGAACAATAGTCTCCGAGAACAAAGGGCGGTGCTCGAAAAGGAGGTCCAAGAATATATTAAATTGGCGAGTTGGAAAGATGTGAATGTGCATGCCCTGAAAGCTAGCGCTCAAAGAACACACCATCAACTTTTCAAAGTCATACGCAAATTCCGCGAAGTCTTGAAACAGCCTGTTTTGGGTATAATAACTCCGGAGCTCGCAGGAGAGATTGAAACAAAACCACTGGATAATCTCAGTGACCAGAGGACCTCTAACTTTGATCTGTCTGGGTTATTAGATGAACCTGATGCGAATGCGAAACATCACCTCTTTCAGCTGAGGCGAACATTTGCAAGATATGATAATCTAATCACTACACGTATGCGCCGTTTCATTCACGCCTCTATGCCTCGATGTGTGGACAATCTTGCAATCAAGATAATTCTGACGGCTCGAGAGTTGTCCAACACCACAATCCCAACAGCGACACATGCAGAAAGGCGCGAGAAACAGCAAAAGGCGTTGCTAGCATGCAAGAGGAAGGCATGGAACGATTTACTGAAGGAATTGAAGCGGGCAGGTTTCTCCGCAAACCCAAAGCCTAGCATATTGCAGAATTTATCTAATGAGTGCTGGCTAAGAGAACAACCAATTTTAGTCGACGATGATGGCAAAAAGCTGGGTACTGACAAAATTGAGGTATACTTCTCGCGGCTGCAAGTGCTTATAGCTCGATTGCGTGCTTTGCTTCCTAACCATCACCCTGATATCACTTCTCGTGAACTGCAACGGAGTATCATGTTACTTCAATCGGGTTTTTCCCTGGCCATTGATTTGCGACGTGGGTAAGTAGCAATTAATTGTGTCTGACGTTGCTTGATTAGGTTACATAGGTTGGCTGAAGCAATGGATAGATTCAACAAGCTACTCAAGTCATCTTGCCGTCTTCGGATGCTGGAGAAGTGTCCCAAGATTGTTGCATTCGGTCCCGATGTCGTCCATAGACTTCGCTTTATTCAAGATGTATTGTGCCGATTATCCAGCTGTTTACAAGAGGTGTCACAAGGAATGGTGACATTCAATGAGCTAAAGTCAACCCCTTCTATTCCGAAAGAGCTCCTTCGAGACGTGGAAATTGAAGCGGAGAAGACGACCATCATGCGAGATAGGCTCGTCGTAATTCTTCGGTCGGTGCAGTTATCGACGTATGCAGTCTTGTTGGAAGGTGCCCAATTACGCTTGCAGCTTGATCCCTTCTTACGCACATTATAGATGAGTACAAGTATGTCATGGAGGCTTGCCGACAAATCGGCGACATACCAGGCAGACTGCAGGATTGGTTCCTGAAACACCCCCAGATAAATTATCTAGTCCGCCCCATCATCGAGTGGATTACGTCTCAAGACATCTCGATTACTTTGCTTGGGTCATCAGTGGAGTCAACGGAAGACGCGGCTGACCGTTTGATTGACAATTTGCTCGTTGTTGTTCAATCCATGCTCCCACACAGCTCTGAGGAGTTGATAGCCAATCTGGAGGACAATGATCATTATATCGTTCAGCAATGTCAAAGCGTGCGCGACGTCACGTTCTTACTCAAGCTAGATGTGATATCTACCCGAGTTGACGACCTAATCGCCAATCTAGCATCCAAAAGTGATGGGATCGGAAAGTCACTGCAGCGCATCATACCTTTCGTTCAAGTCTACGAATGCCTAGCTGAAGATCAGATGGATCGGCACTGCCAGTGGACAAAGGCTCTTTTCAAACTCGACTATGTCATTAGCAGCATAATCCATTCATTATTAGAGAAGGGGTTCTGCAGGCCTCCTGATGCGGATGATGCAGAGAATGGCGCAGATATTGACGAAGTCGCCAACGGGGTCGGCCTCGGCGAAGGCACGGGCACGAAGAATGTGAGCAATGAGATAGAGGATGAGGGTCAGGTTGAGGGTCTCAAGGAAGAGAAAGAAGTGGATCGCGAGCGCGACAAAATGAATGACGATGAAGAGGCAATTGAGATGGATGATGATATAGGAGGCGAGATGGAGGATATCCCAGATGAAGGTTCAAAAGATGAAGAGCCGGAGTCAGATGAAGATGAGGCCGATCCGGAAGACCGCCTTGGAAAACTTGATCCCTCTGATCCTTCTGCAGTTGATGAAAAAATGTGGGGAGATGAATCAGGGCCAGACAACTCCGACGAAGCAGATGATAAGGCTAATCAAGACCACGGAGACGAAAAGGTTGGTAAACCAGAAGTAGTAGCAAAGGAAGGAAAGCGAGAGAGACAGAATAAGGACGAGAAGGAAAGAGAAGATGCGCCGGAATCACATGGTACGCAGGAAGAGGTGGAAAAAATGGAACAAGAGGCGGAGACGCACGAAAATGAAGAACCGAATGACGTTGTTGGTGCACCGATGGATGACTACGTACCAGATGCCGACACACTGGATCTACCTGATGACCTGAATCTAGAAGATCAGGATATGGGATCACTTGATGGCGAACGAGAGGATGGGGAGGAAGAAAGACAAGAAGCATTGGAGGACTTTGGGGACGATATGGATGACATCGACAATCAAGGTCCAGCAGAGGAAGATGGGATGGATCTCGATGGGCAGGCAGGTGAAATGATGGAGCAGAATGAACCGGAGGCAGAGGAAGATGTTCCAGCGAAGGAGGATGTAGTGGCTCAAGCCGATATCACTGCGGGGCAGGGAGGTGCTGATACAGTTCAGGCAGATGGAGGAAATCAGGAGCAGCAACAATCTGGAATGCAGGAGAATAATACAGTCGGTGGGCCCGGAGAAGCTGAAGTTCCACTAGAGGAGGCTAAAAAGCAAACGTACGTTTTCCTTGTTGCTGAACGAACGCAATAATAAATGGGGCTGTCAGGGTGCACGGTAGCGTTGAAGGATCTCAACAGCAAATACAACAGGAATTTGCTTCGTCTGCTGCAGGTGTAAGCTCTCGACCAGGACAAGGAGATGGCGAATCCGAGGTGCGAATGGAAACCAATTCTCTTCGAAGCCTTGGAGATGCGCAAAAAGAGGTCCGCCAGCGCTTTGACGAAATCTTGAACGGGGAGAACAAAGAAGCTCAGGAGAATGTTGGAGACACCAGTGCTCCGTCTCAAGTGGAATATTTACGTCCGGACGATGCAGACTATGACATGCAGGCATTAGGACCTGCAGGGGAAGACCAAGTCGCCAATCTAGACAGTCTTAATCTTATCGACAACGATATAAGTAGCCCTGATGTCCATCTAACGAACGCGGACGTGACCGCCCAAGAACTATACGACAACGCGCTTCGACCAGCATTTTCTCTTGCAAACATAGCTCCTGACGCGACAATGCACAACGACGACCCTGAGGGCGCCGTCATGCATGATTCTGACCTAATTCGGAAGCAACCTGTGGGGCTTGATCCTTCAAGGTTAGACACTGTGATGGAGGTTCAATCAATCGAAATGCAATTGGTGGAGTGGCAATCCCTGGGCTTCCCCGAGGAAGGTGGAGAACACGTATGGCGTCAGTACGAATCGATAACGCATGATCTCGCCTATGTCTTGTGCGAGCAGCTTCGCCTGATATTGGAACCAACACTAGCAACCAGACTAAAGGGTGACTACCGCACTGGGAAGCGACTAAACATGAAGAAAATCATCCCGTATATTGCAAGCGACTACACCAAAGACAAGATTTGGCTCCGACGTACCAGACCCAGCCAAAGAGAGTATCAAATTCTTATTGCCATCGACGACTCCCGCTCCATGGCCGAATCTCACTCCGTTCATCTGGCATTCCAGACGCTTGCTCTAGTGGCAAAAGCTCTCAGCCGCCTCGAATCCGGTGAAATAGCGATAGCAAGCTTTGGTGAAGCTGTTCATATGTTGCATAGCTTTGACGATGGTCAATTCACTGATCAAGCGGGGATCAAAGTGATAAGTTCTTTCCGCTTCAACCAAAAGGCGACAAACGTTTTATCCCTGATTGATACGAGTCTGGCCGTATTGGAATCGGCGAGGGAGCGCCGGTCAATGAGTTCAGCGACCGCGGGCGATTTATGGCAGCTAGAAATTATCATCTCGGATGGTCTCTGCCAGGATCACGGTCGACTGCGAACATTGCTGAGAAAAGCGGAAGAGAGACGGGTCATGATCGTCTTCCTCGTCGTTGATTCCCTGCACTCTGTGACAAGTCCCCCCTCTGCGGAACGCACGATACGAAATTCCATACTGCACATGGATAAAGCCGAATACAAGCTAGTGGATGGACGCATGGAGCTCCAGTTGCAAAAGTACTTGGACTCTTTCCCCTTTGACTATTACGTTGTCCTGCGCAACGTCGAGGCACTACCAGATGTGCTGGCGGGTACATTGAGGCAGTTCTTTGAGCGTATGTCAGAGTGTTAGTTTATTAATAATAGATTTGTTTCAACACTTTGAATCTGAAGGTCACAGTGACAGTGTCACAGTGCTCCAGTTCCTTTGCCGAAATGCCCAACTCGCCAGAGCAAGACGAAGAGAACAAGGCGCTGCTCTCTGCAGAGCTGGAGGATGGTACTCCAAGTTGGAATAACTCCGCTGTTGGGTCTAGTCGGACAGATACCTGGCGGCGGATAGCCCGGAATAGCGCAATTGCTCTAGTCATACTGGCTATGGGAGCCCTTGCGAAGAATATATTATTCAAGACTGACACTCGCGTTCACCCTAACCTAGTATTCCATGGTGCTGAGCTGCGCTCAAATGGCACTCATGATTTCAAGCGTACAGTATTAATGGTGTCGATCGATGGTTTACGGTGCGCATAGTTAACATCTTGTGATAGTCTCCTAACTTTACGTGTGCCAGTGCTGATTATCTCGACCGAGGCTTAACCCCGCATCTATTGGCTATTAGCAAGAAAGGATTGAGAGCCAAATCGATGAAACCTGTCTTTCCGGTATGTTTCCTGCATGGTTATGTAGACATCAGCTCAAAGTGCTTTATAGACTTTGACCTTTCCGTGAGTGCTATTATTACCTAAAATACAACTTTATTCATTATGTTGGGCAGCAATCATTGGTCCCTCATGTGAGTAGTCAACGTGATGCCTACGTTTTTGTACGTTCTGAAGAAGAGTAGGACTGGCCTGTACGCTGAATCGCATGGTATTGTGGCCAACGTAACTTGAGATAATTTCGATCTGGTTCACCCGTCGCCTGACAACCTTTGCAGAACTTCTGGGATCCAATCTCACACAGCGAATTCCATTATAACGTTGTCAAATCATGCTGGAATTCGTCTTGGTGGTTTGGAGAACCTGTTCGTAATACTTAGGATTTCCATTATGTTATGCTCTGACCGTCCTTATAGATATGGGAGACCACCCACAAGGCTGGTCTTTCGACAGCAAATTTAATGTGGTAAATTGCCTCAGAAATTTCACCATTTTCTTTTTTTCTCAAGATGATCTCAAGGCCAGGTCCTCCGAAAACTACGACGGGCGTCTCATCAACGTTCTTTGTCCCGTGGAAGGTAGGTTATAAATTGGGCGAGCCTCTGTATATACTCATTTTGGCATAGGACAAAGTATCTCTGGATGATAAACTCGAACAAATTCTTCGCTGGATTGACCTTCCGCTTGAGAAGCGCCCGCAATTGATTCTTGGTATGTTTTGTTGCACGATGTCCGGAGACATGGTTGTAAACCCTGGTATCAGGATATGAACCGTCGCTTGATCAAGCAGGTCATCTAGCAGGTCCTGCATCTGCGTTGGTGAATGTATGACGTCTCTTGCCTTTAGCCTACCGCTTTGACACCGAAATATATAGGCTAGCTTGGCAAATGTCGACCTTTTCGCGAAGAACTTGCATGATAGTCTAGAGGCCCGGAATTTAACTGACATCGTTGACGTTGTCTTTGTCAGTGATCATGGCATGACTGATACTAGTCATCCTGAGCCAATCTACATCGATGATATCCTTGGAGAAGAGGGGATGCATGCGATCGAACATAGCGACGGTTGGCCTTCCATGGGACTACGTTTTAAACCGCAGTCGAACATAACGAAGTATCTGAATGATTTCATCGCAGCGTCGGCGAAGAATCCTGAGAAGTTTGAAGTGTATACACATGATACAATGCCAGAGAGATATCATTTTTCACACAACAAGCGTATCGCCCCCGTATATGTGGTACCCCGCATCGGCTACATACTTACAACGCATGCAGAAGGTGGAAATGGTATGAGCAAAGGGGTTAGTGCTTTTTTTCTTGACACGCAAAGCCTTATGCCAAGAACCTCAGAACCATGGATATGACAACGGCGAACTGTCAATGCACGCCATATTCATTGCTCATGGCCCCTTCTCCAAGGTTGTCAAGGACTTACACCAACAGAACAAGCTGTCAATCAGGAGCAGAGAAGGCTGGCACTCGACCGCCGATGATACATATATCATGAATCGCTTCGAGAACGTAGAAATATACAATCTTGTTGCCAAATTGCTGGGCATATCAGAGTATGCTGCAAATACTAATGGTACCCGAGGCTTCTGGGATAAATACCTATAAATTGGTATCTTGAATGTCGATAGCCTATAGGCGTCTTCTTGCGTAGCTAATTATAATTTAATCTGACACTGAAGCATGGAGGTTCCGAATTATGTACAAATATGACAGTTAGGATGACAGACGACGAGTAGGTAAGGACGAAATAAATGCAGACAAGACATCAATAACCCATCTTTGGATTATCAGCGTCAAAAACAGTCTGACTCTGCCTTCCTACTGGAGCTGAGTTGGGCACATACGACTGGTCAGGCATACCACCTTCATCCAGACCCTCGGCGGCCTCTATTACCTCATATAGATGTGACGCCACTTCTGGAGGGGGTACGCGGCCGCTCAGGATGTCCTTTGCAGGCACGGGAGAACCGTAAAAATCACGATTGGCATCTCTCCGTTCAATTAGGACTGTTCCCTCCAGAGACAGACCAGCGAAGAGACCTAGAACCAAAGAGTTGGCTAAATATCTGTTTTGTTTTGTTTTCCAAATCGTGAAACTCACCCTTGGACTTTGAGTAAGAGAACATCGGGGCTGGATGGGCCAACGATGCTTGAACACTGCCACCGGTACCAATGGGACCAGCTGCCGCACTGATGTTCCCGCCAATCGTAACGTTACCGCCAATAGAGAAGGCGCGGACGGCCTCTTCGCTGTTGAGGACGACGACAAAGTCAGTTATATCGGCGCCTATTTGGAGGCCCCATCCTAGGCCCCCCGTGGCAATGCAAGAAGGAGCCGACCATGAGCCGTCCGGGAGGCGAGCGACGACGATTCCCGAGCCAGCTTTGCCAGAGAAGACGAAGCCCGCCTTGACGACCTGGAAGATAGCAAGACCTGTAGTAAATGTCCTCTAAATGACGGGCGCTAACTCAATATAAGGATTTTCTGCGACTCACCTCGAGCTTGTTGCAGGACAGCTTTCGGGATGGAGTTGAGCGCAGACCTAGGGTCTTCGGGGTCGGCTTCAATCAAGTCAGTGAGACAATGCGTTAGAGGGAGATATATACCTAGGAAGCTGGCTAGGATATTTGCTGCCTTCCCTGCCTCCCCGGGGAGACTAAACGTCTGAACAAAGTCTCGCGAGCCACTAGCCATTTTGGAAGTGCCTTGCTGCACAAAGGCTGTCGCTTGCATGCCAGCTTTCTGGGCACCCTGCCTGAACTTGTCGAGCATTGACATCTCTCTGGCCAAGTGATTTGAGAACGATTTGGAGGCGATGACCTTCCTTTTTCGGAAACAGGACCAGAGAACAAAACTACAAATGATCATATTTTAATCTACCAATGTACAACAAAATTTTACAATACACTCTACGAAAAAGTAAACTCATGTTGTTGACTTGAATCAATCACAACGAAGGGTAGAATTACAGAACTGCAGGGCACTCTGCAGGAAATAGCTAATCGTGGTTGATTTGTCAATGGGCAAGCCGTTGACCAGAGCCTTTGAAAGACTTACGTTTTCCACGCTCATCTGGCTAGAGGCAGATGGTGTAGACGGGATAGAGTTTGCCCTTGGCCGTCCGTTAAATCTCTTCCCCGCCCATCCATTGGATGCAGGTACTCGGGTCAACTGGGCATCAAGGAGCGGCAAGAATAAAGGTGACCGAGCCCAATCTGTTCTCCAATCTCCTTGATCGATGTTGTCTGAAAAGAAAAAGAAATTTTTTTTTCGTACAACGCAATGGTAAAATGCCAGATAAACTCACGACTGATGGTTATGGCACCGACTTGCTCTTCATCCGAGGGCGCTGATTCACTCGTATTTTCGGATGAGTCTGCGCCGCAACCATTGCGCTCGGGAGTCGTTGTCTTCACGGTGATTTTTCTAAGCAATTCAGGGTCTTCGCCGTGGATGCTATTCGCGTAAATAGTCAATTGACTGACAGATCCGACCATCAGAGCACACCCACAAGGTACAACTGTCACCATTGGGGCAACTACCATCCATGGCGAAAAACCTGCAAGGCTTCGCTAATGTCCGGATCGAAAAGTGAGTATCTTACGAATACTAACAACAAACGCTTACTTTTGTACTTTTCCAGTTTCTTTTTAGAAACCCCACGGGATCGGCGTTTCTTCAGAGGCATTGGCGCCGGGGTGTATTTGGACCCGAGCGTATACACCGGTGACTGGACCTGAAAACGAGGGCTCAGCGGACCCATAGATAGGCCCCGGTGGGATGGGCTTGTCGGATACGGGGGCATATGTACTGTTGATATTGTATCGGTGATGTATACTCTAGACTGATGCGTGTGTGCATGCTCGCTCATGTGCGGGTCCTCCGTGCATACGACAAGGTCGTCGAAAGCATCAGTATATGCTGTGGGAGAGGGAGGAGGGTATGATGCGTTCAGGAAGAGTTTGGGTTCCACTATCGGTAGCGGCGGCGGTGCATGTGAGGAGATCGTTGAATGAGTAGGAGCCATGGGAGAGTAACTAGGAGGCCCGTTCCGAACAGAAGCAACGTGCATGTGCGAGGATATAACGGGAGGCGGCTGATCAACGCCAGCCTGGGGCCCAGAAATGACAGGTCTCAGTCCACTTGCGCTTAGAGATCTCATACGCTGCTGCCCACATGCAGGAGATGTCCTCGTTGCATCCGTCAACGTAGGAGAAACTACAGCTAATCAATATAGATCGAGACGCAAACGAAGATTCAATTCTTGACATACCTTCAATCGAGTGAGAGTAACTGCACCATGCGCCATTTGCGCAATATCCGGCCTGATAATACCGACAGGTATCGTCGATCGTGAACCCGGGACTTGGGTTCACTGGTACATGCGCAAAGTCACAAACGTCCGCCGGTAGCGGGCACGACATGGTCTGATAATACCTGCACGGTTTTGCTACGTAACCGTGCATGCCAGTCAGCCCTGGTATCATCAGGTCATGGAAACTTGGGACTTACTATGTCTCTTTTCCAAGGGTCGTCTTCTCAGTATATCTTGCATCTTCCGGGAAGGCAGCGCGAATGGGAGATTTGTGGCCTTCGAGATAGTGCTCGGTGCTATCGAATTTACCGCTGACTTGAGAAAGTTGGCCCGGTGTAAGATGGCCGAGGGCGATAGACCGGTCACCTTTTCACGAGTAACTGGAGGATAACGCGTGGAGTTGAAAACACAAGCGGTGGACAGTTGCGGACAATGCGGACAGGAAGAGGGAAGAGGGTGACCGCAAATACTTTTTAACGTCCGGACAAAAAGAGCGAAGGAGGAATTACCAGACTGGCCCCAAAATCGTGATTTTCCAGAGACAAGGCGGCAATGCGGGATCAAGTGATACCCGTTACAATACTCTTCCAAATATTGATTCCGAACTTGGCACCTGAGCTGATGATAGACAACGTTTGCATAATCGCAGGGGAACGGCAGAGATTATGGCGATGACGGGAAACCCGGCCAGTGCCTATGATGCCGGGATCTGAGAGCACCTGTTTGTTATTTTCGCACTCCAGAAAAAGGTCACGCATGATAGAACAATAAGAGCAAAGGGGAAACCAACCCTGGCCGAACCGGCCATGCGGTACCCGCGCGCGGATAGTCGCAGCATGATCAAAGTTGATACTTACCGTAGGACCCGATGAAGAATCAAAGTAGCTCACTTGATGCATTGCCCCAATACAGCGCCTTGAAAAGCCGATTGCTCGCGTTTTATCATATATACATGGCGGCAACATCCCCGATGGAGGAATGGTTCTGACACGTACCTTTTGTGGACCACGTTATTGTTTATACGGAGGCGTGGTTCGTTTCCAATTGGAAATTCGTACCTCTCGAGTGATCAAAATGCAGACTCGGAAGCGCTGTCGTGGCTGTCACTTATCAGAGGCCGAGCATGAATATGATGAGGCATGATGCTTGATGCATTGATGTCTAACAAGAGATCAGTGTTCTGGGCCGTTGCAGGGGAAAGCACGCGTAGCGCTCTAGCAAAGAAAAAAGGCCTGTCATAGAATAAGTATGTTTAGGATGGTGTCGTGGTCTGAAGTGAAATTACTTACGGCAACCCCGTTTCTGCCACTCGCCGCGGCACCGTTTACTGACAGCTGTCAGTAGCTTATCTAGGATCTATCGGGCGCCTGGCATGCAATGATCAGCATGATCAACAATTTATTGCAAATTCACCGTCACTGAAACAGCGGCGGCTTGAGAAGTCGGATTTGGCTTCACCATCTGATTTTATGTTATCACGCATCAGCGCCATCATACCATCAACTTGACTATACCAATTACAGATATGGCTAGGTTTGAAGTGTCAGGTGGTGGTACCCAAGAAGAATTAATATTTGTTACAAATACAACTATGAACAGCTTTTTGCGTATTTCGTGGTATATCAAAAAGTAATAAAACAAGATGTAAAGGGCAGATGAAGGGCAATAAAGCGAAAGGAGGTCATGAGAAAAACTCGAGGTCATGGCAAAGCCCCGTGTTCTTGCCTAAGCAGAGGAGTTCGTTCATTAGCTGCATTTGGTGAACTGTTTCTTGAGAGAGCGGCTACTAAACGACTGCGTATATCGTGAGGCTCGTCAGGCATAGCTGATGAGGATTTAGTGACGTCAGCTTTGCATATCGGGCACTTCAAAGCAAGTGAGAAATAAGGACAGGATAATGCTCACTGTACGTACCAGTTTTTTGCGTTGTATAAGCCATGGATCGACTTCATCCATATGAAAGATGTGATGGCATGGCAGGATTCGGACCCTATCGCCCTTGATAAACTCAGATAGGCAGATGGCGCACTCCACTTGGCTCTCGAACCATGGGTGCGCTGCAGGCATAGGTGTGCAATGTGAAGAGGATGGAGTTCCATGCGCGTCGTCGCATGTGTCAGTTTCCAAATTGGGCGATGAGCCTGGGTCATTCAGCTCGGTCGTATTTTCGTCAGAGTTTGCAGAGCCTTCCTGTTTTTCACAGCCAGACCCT
Organism: Amanita fuliginea; assembly: GCA_023014435.1. Lineage (NCBI taxonomy): Eukaryota > Fungi > Basidiomycota > Agaricomycetes > Agaricales > Amanitaceae > Amanita > Amanita fuliginea. Next base: position 2,476,156 of record JAEBUQ010000003.1, read on the forward strand.
GACCATATGCACCAAGGAAGATTGTGGACTATCGCTTCTGGGGCACGATCTCTTTGTGCGGCCCTTGCGGCGCGTATGCGGTGAATGAGTAATGTGAGAAATGTCAGAGCCGAGGGAAGAAGCAAGATGACAATGAACGTGATGATTGGCCTAGAAAAATGAATTGGCGGTCAATACTAAGTTCGATTACAATCACAAACGCACGAGTACCATTCCCAAGCCGAGTACTCTGCAGTGATGAGGAGCGAGAGAGTGCGCAAACCCGAATGCGACGTATTGGAAGCTTCGATAAGTTGCCATAGCTGCATATAATCAGAGTACTTGATGTATGTGGCAGCAATCCTGATGTCAGAGGAATCCTCTGCAACAGTATGAGGTCAGGGTCGGGGGCACCAACAGATCCCATACCTGGGCTGAACATATTGACGAGAGTGTCAGGATAACCCGATATTGCGGGATCTTCTCCACCAACAACCACGGCCTTGGCCCCCATTCGTTGCGCTTCGCGGACCTTCTTGACAAACTCGCACTGGCCTCTTTGGACGAGAGCGATCCATGTTTCAGTTGGATAGCTTGGGGCGGTTAAACACAATGGAGGACATCCATTGTTTCGTCCAGATGGGAAGACATCGGAGTCGTCGGGAGGGCAGGGAACGGTGAACGATGATACCGGGATAACATAGCCCAAAAGAGGTTCATTAATTTCTGCGCCAAATGCAGCTTGAAGACGGGTCAAGAGAGAGAGCAGTGAGTAGTGAGGTTATAGAGTACCTGGTCTGGAAGGAAAAGAAACGACGGGGGAATGATCGACAATGGAGACGGTACTTTCCGCGCCCCATGCCCAGCCCCAAAGCCAACTTCTCTCGGACTTGGCGGAAAATGAGGGCGTTGATGGCAACTCTGCAGGATAAGAGGCGATGCACCAGGCCAGGGCAGACAACAGGAGAGCTCGCAGCAGGGCAAAGAGCATTGCAGATGGACGTTGATGATGAGCCGAAGTATCAACACGTGACCTTCCTCGCGTGTCCGAGTCCTTCCCGCGAACGACGAGTAGAAGCCTGCCCGAAAGCCAGTTTCGGTTTTGGCAAGAAAAATAATATACCAAGATACAAATTCCAAATATTTAAGTTAAGCATATCCGCGACGGCCCTGAGCATGCCCATACGATGTATCGTATCCTTGTGGATCTAGCCCTGGTGGATAACCATGGGCGAGCTCCTGATTCACCATCTGCACTTGCGAAGCGTACGGTAAATACTCCCCATCGTGCGATCCGTACGGACCTGCATATGTCGGCACAGGCGGGCCGCGATTCTCGTATTCTGTCCCATATATGGCTGGTGGAGGTCGTGTTTTGGAGATGCTGCTGGCACTATATCGTCGTTCATAATCGCCGAGCGTTGAAACTGGCTTATCCGTCTGTCCGTAGCCGTAGCCTTGATCTCCCAATGGCACATATATCGCATCGCCTGCTTTGACCTGCGTCGTTGAATGGGGCATTTCACGGGCCAATTTATGATTCTCAGGTTGACCCCTCTTGTTCCTGCCAGCGCAGCAGATGCATCGTCGACGGCCATCCTTGCCGCGGCGGCAACAACATTTCCATATGCAAAGTCCGATCGTCAGGAGAATAAGAACGAAACAGGCTGTAAAGATATATGGCCAACGACTGAGGATCATCTCCTGATACATTCTCTTCTTCTCCGCTTCGGATACTGGGGAATGCTGCATCTGAGATGGCGCTAAAAGTGCCCAACGCGGATCGTCCATTGTATTTTGACCACCAAGACGGAGCTGAGTAAAATCTTGTTGGGCCTGCTGTACATTCGTCATGGACGTCAGTTGAATGTAAGGCATAGAGCGCGAGCGCGAGCCCGTCCAATCACCGTAATCAAGGAGGGTATACACGTTCCGGACTAGGTTACATGCATGAAAAATTATAACTGAGAAAAATATGTGCCTTACGGAAATTCATGCCAAGAATCATATCGTAATGTCCAAGCATACTAAATGCGGAAGTAATGGGTTGAAACTACAGAGTGGTGAATTTCCTGACGAGACTCATAGATCATCACTCACCGCACCAATGCACGCTGGATTCCCGCTGGGATCGGTGATATGAAAATTATCATCAACAGTATCCAGTGGGTGGATCGGATAGTTGACGCCTCCAAAATTGAACGATACGTTCAGATATTGGCCACATGGTATTATCCAATATTGATTTTGTTCATCATATTGGGCACCTTGAACTCGTCCGTATATGGCGTCGGAAACGCTGCGAGGAACTTGGCTGTAAAAGATGGTCAGTGCAAAATAATGCATCCAGAACGGAGCCAGACACAACCTGAACGTGAAACCAGAATCAAACACTGCTACCAGCTCGCCACTAGGTGCATTAGGAACTATAGAGCTGATTTGTATTGGTTGACCATCAGGACCAATAATTCCGTTATTTTTGTCTGTAAAGGCTTGCCAATGCTGGTCTACGATGTGTGAACGGTCATCCAACTTCATTTCAAGCGTCACACACCTCCTTTTAAGAGACGATTGATCTTGTCGACGTCCAGTTTTGGTGCACTGGTGATGTTCTCAAAACCAGGAATTAATTCGGAAATGGTAAGTTGCCCATGGAACTTCTTGGCAGGGTCATGGTGCCTGGACAGCATGAACGTGATGTAGTTGCCCGACTGCTTGTCTTGGGAGAAGACACGGTCAAGGAAAGTGGTGCCCGTGGGATCGCCAAGCTTCTTATGAATGATACTGCCATCATTATTACCGAGGCCAAAAAGACCGTCATAACCCTGTGCATGGATATTGGTTGCGAATGTATTTGTGTCTGTGACCAGGACTATTAAAACCGGGTGAGGACATTACAGGTATGTAAACGGATTATCAAGTACCGAACGCTTGGTTATCCAAGGAAGAATTGCCGAATTGAACCTGAGCCGCATGAACGTTGCCTGAAACTTAGTCAAATTGACGTGACCACGAAGTTACCAAGCCAATACCTGACGCTTTGCCGATAGCGTAGTCGAGAGTCAACGTTTTTCCCAAATCTGTTGTGCTAGGTATCTGACCCGGAAAATTAACCCATAGGTCCGAACTAGGTTGTAGTAAAATATGAAGAATAATTACATCAATGCTTTGTGACGACGAACCTTCCAGTATCCAACAGCACCCTAACTTGCACACCACCAATTGTTATGTTCGCGGAGTATTGGGCATTTCCTGTGTTCCTTACTGGGATGGGCGCCCTGCGTCCGAGCCTTGGGGGTGCATTACTGGCGTGGACCTGGAAGGGTACTCCTAAAGCATATGTGACAGCAGCGAATCCAAGGATGGTAAGATGTAGAATAAAAGAGCGCATTGGGACAAAAGAGTGGAGGAAAGGAGAGAAAGACTCCGTCAGACTGTGGTGGTACGAAAAGTAGTAGGTTGCGGCACGTTACGTTTCTTCCCAGCGTCTACCATCATCAATTAAATGTACGTTACGCATCCAGCCATGACCCTACGTACTTATTGGCATTTGCCGCCTTGAATACAGTGGCGAGCATTGGCCTTCGCACATCAGAACTTCAGTTTTAAGCATTCTTGACGCGCCGAGCACGGGCCGGGCCGCCATCAATAATCGTAAGTTAAACGTGGTACTTTTTCCTGGTTCGTGCTCGTAAGCAAAGAAACATACGGCCGCCGGGGCCGTGTTCATTCGAAATGGTTCTGCATTCGCTCACTTCGGCAGAACATATTATTCCCACTGCTTGGACTAATTGAATTGAATCAGGAACACAGAACCGCAATTTGTTTTGTGACATTTCAATCAGTGATTGTCGTACACGATAAATAATCGCTCTGCAGGTGACCCATTTATTTCAGATTTCTGCCTTCGATCTTCGTAACGCAGCATGGGTTCCAATCTTGCAGACCAGACGCATGCTCTGCCGCCCAAGTTCTATGACAGCTTCCTCTCTGACCTTGCCAAGTCACGCAGACCTTCACCTAGTTAGTCAGCTGGTTTCAAAAGTATTTTTTCTGATCACCACATAGTCTGGGATTTGCTGCCCATAGAACGGAACCCCGGGGTTTTATCCTTGTTAGTTGGGAAGCCAAACCCAGAGACTTTTCCGTTCACCTCGCTTTCTGTCAACATACGATCCCCGCATGCTTCGGACGAGAGCCAATCTACCGTTACGCTCTCAGATGAGGAACTATCTATTGCTTTACAATACAGCTTTACGTCAGGAATGCCAGTCCTCATTGACTGGCTTACGACCTTTATGAAGCATGTGCATGGCGGTAAGGGTGACGAAGGTTGGAGAATAAGCGTTTGTTCTGGCGGCCAGGATGCTGTTTACAAGGCGCTCTCAGCATTACTGAACCAAGGGGATTTCGCGCTTGTGGAAGAACCACTGTACCCGTATGTTTAACTGCTCGTGTCCAGAATATAAATCAACTTCCTATGTACAGCACTGCGATACCGGTTTTTCGTGCGTTGAAAGCTGAGGTACTTGCAGCTATTTCCGATGCTGATGGCGTTGTACCTTCATCAATTGAAAATATTCTCGAAAATTGGCCGGTGGATAGGCAGAAACCAAAATTATTATATACCATTCCCGTGAGTCCTCTGCAACTGTCTTATGTGGTCTCGTTGTGCCGATAGTCTCTCTTGGAGTATGGTTCTAACCCTAGTGGAGTCACGACCAGTCAAGAAAGACGTATTGAGATTCTTCGCCTGGCTAGGAGACACAATTTCATTATCCTCGAGGATGATCCGTATTTCCATCTTTACTTTGGAACCAAGGCTCGTCCTGCTTCATATTTCAACCTGGAAAGGACGCTTGGGGGCCAAGTGGGACGAGTCTTGAGAATTGACAGCTTCAGCAAGATTCTGTCCTCTGGATTTCGTGTTGGCTGGATCACAGGACCATCAGTGCTCATCGACGTGATTGACAATCATGTACGTGGCACTCTGCTAACTCAAAGGCTGGCAAAATGACAATGTAAACAAGCACACGACTTCTACTGTCCATTGCTCTTCGCTCACGCAATCCCTCGTTTACAAAGCCGTATCAATGTGGGGTATATCTGGGTTTCTTGACCACACAACAAAAGTGTCCGAGTTTTATCGAATCAAGCGGGACCTGTTCGAGGTGGGCCTAAGACGACATCTTACAGGTCTGGCGGAGTGGACAACGCCCGATGCGGGCATGTTCTACTGGGTCAAACTGCTTCTTCCCGCATCTTCAGAGCTCGACATTCGAACCACGAACAATGTCGATCTTAACGGAGGGGGAGATGAAGGCGATTCGTTGGTACTGCTTAGGGAAAGAGGCATGGAAAACAAAATACTTGTGCTGCCGGGGACGTGCGCCTTTTTTGATGACAGACGTAGCCCATTCGTACGATTGTGTTTCACCCTGTTAGCCGAGGCTGATGTCGATGAGGCACTGAAACGGCTCGCAACTATTGTGCGGCAGGCATCATGTGCCAACCCCTTTCAATAAAAGTTTGTCCAATGTTTCTGACACTTCAATGACTGGCCGTTCAACGTTCAACAGTCTGTCTCATCGAGGACATGTCGCAGAGCGGCGTCCGTGGAATACACGATCCCAAGCAGGTTTATATCAGATCAAGCCATATGGCTGCTCGCTGATTGCCGAACGACATTGCCCCCGCAATTTGGTGAAAATGAGACCAGCTGCTCAAAGACTTGAGTAACAGATCTGATGCAGTGTTTATTTAAAAGTTGTGTTCAAGTATAGCTACCATCTTGTCGACAACATATCAGCAAACTTGATTTAGCTTTGACGGCTTTCACACTCAGCTAATCATAGCAGTAACGGACAAGTCCACGCCAAGCCAGTCGCCGTCGTGAGACTTCCAGCCCAAATGGTCACCAGGCACATTCTGCCATTGCGCCTACAACGTCAGATTACCCTGAGCAAATTACGAATAACTTTGTATGTGTACAACCCAATATATAAAAAGCGGACAAAAGGTGGAAAATGAGTGATAAAAAGCACACATAGTTGTACAACACTTGTATGGCTAAGCGGATTCAGAATATGACTCTGAGACGAGTTTTATGGGGATATTCATGTTGAGTTCTATAAACGGCGACGTATGGGGTTCCGGTGGAGCGAAAATCAACGACAAAAAATGCTGTTGGGATGAACATCATCAATTTGCGTCCTTCAAGTTGCATCATAAGTAGCTGACGATGGCGACGAACCTGTACATGTACCAAGCTCGTCGCAAAGCTGTCGGCGGACGTCACATTGTCGGCACACCTCACGTGGCCTGTCCAATCCAGACTTTCCTCCCTTGCGCCAAGACACCGGTCCCTGAAATGGGGAGGCGGGAGCGGCTGCACGACGCCCTCGCCAATGATGGAGTTGCGCCAGGCCTTGCTGTCGTTGCGGTGGACGACGACCTGGCGGATGATCACTACGCGGACGCACGGGAGACGCGTTTTGCCTCTGGACGACTTGCTCAAATTTGGTTTTGGTTCTGGCCCAGCCGTATCTGCTGCAGATAAGGCGGAGAAGGACGAATCACATGTGGCCATGTGGCGGAGCGCTCTTTGAGGGAAAAACTCGTGCAAGGACGAAATTGGCCCGTTGAGCTGTATATGGAATGGGATGGTGTCCGAGACCCCATAAATCCGCGCACTTGGGATAAAAAACTGTTCAAAAAAAATAAAATAATTGAACCTTTGTAACTGGAATGAGTCCGATGATAAATTTACATGACAGTAGAGCGGTTCCCGGGCTTGCCAGTATGGCCGCGTTTGCAACATTGAAGTCGCCTGATACCACTCTTCTGGCAGCGTTTTTACGTACGAAAGGAAACACGGGGTGTGTACGATGGGTCTATTCGGCCGCGATCTAGGAGAATAATTGAACGGTATTGTGTCCCTGTTCAATTTACAGCGTGGGCCAAAAGGTCCTGTATCGCAACCAAAAAAAAATAAAAGGACGCACCTTCGGACAGAAGGCCAAAATTTCAGCTTCCATAGACGAGTGCGAACGACCGTGACGACGATCGAATAGTGAACTCTGACAAAAAAACCAGGCGCGAAGAGGCGGAAGGAGGGGGGAAGCTGTATCTCCTCCGACTGGTCTATGTACGTCGACGGCAGTGGGTAGGAGAAGGTCAACTGACCTGGACACGTCGAGTCGTCCGCACTGTCGCTCTTCTTCCACAGTACATGGCGATCGCGCAAGAGCCGCTTCGTCTTTGCACCAAACTCGCTTAGCACTGTATCAACCGCGCCGCTAATCTGTAGCGCCCGAACGACGGAGCGTATCATTTTGGCGATAGCTGGCAGTGGGTAAAATAAAAAAAACGTACCTTGATACTGACGCTAGTGATGTTCGCGGTGTTATCAAAACAGAGAATCGCACGGATAGTGCTATTTCGTCCATACGACGGAGTTGGGGCATCGTCAGCCTGGTCGTGTAGGACGAGGGTGGTCCTGCCAAGGCGCTTAAGGAGGGCGCGCCCAGACAGGGGCCCCGCGCGGTCACGCTGTGGGGCGAATTCCAACCGCTGCTCGTCGACAGAGGGTTCAAACGAGTACGAGGGTGCAGGGGGCGAGGGAGAGTAACCAGGTAACATGTGAGCTCACCGAGAGCACGATGAGTGCATTGAGATTCAAGAAACGGGAGATGACTCATGCTTAAATGTCGCATGAGTCAAGATTAAATTGATGCAGGGATGTCAGACCACGGAAGGATTCCTGCGGCCGCCCTATGTTGCCGACAAACAAGATTCGATTGCCGAGCGACACAACAGTACAGGGTTCAATGTTCATTGCTCTGCAGCCTGGCGAGCGTCTGTTCGCGTCTCCGCTCACGATCATCGTCATCTCTCACCTCCTCTTCTTCCGTCCGCGCTGCCCCCCCACTAGTCACTCCCGCTCGCACGGTATCCACAAACTCCTCATAGCTCATCGGCTGACGGCCGGGTTCGCCCGGCGGAACGACATTGATGTAGCTCAGGGCGCTCTCGGGCCGACTTACCATGGACCTGAGACTATCCCTCATTCGTCCGGCAAGCAGGAGGGTGCTCCCACGTGTGTGGCCGTACGCGGGAGGCGGGGGCGGCGCGATCATATGGTCCTCCACGTCCCCGGTGCTCACACCGCTCTGCTCTAGCGCCGCTGCGTAGGTCGGGAGCGGTGGACGGTTCCACGGCGCGAATGCGATGACGGGCGAGGGTAGCCGTCCGCGGATGCGTGAAGAGGGCAGGATCTCGCCTGGGTGCAGGTGGGTGTAGCGTTGGGCGCGTAGCTGGAAGAGTGTCCGTTCAAGGAAGACGAGCTGGGCGACGAGGGTCATGGCGAATATGATGTGCAGAAAGATGGGCAGAGTGGGACCGCCAAAGGCCACATTGGAGGTGGCAGATTTAGATTTGTTGAGGAGTCGTACGGAAATGACCCATCCTGCAATGACGCCACCGACGAAGAGGATTTGGATGACAAAGATAGACAAGGTGGTGAACCGTAAACCTGCTATTCTGTCCTTGCCATTTCCTCGCTTAGGCAAAGCTAGAGTGTCTGTCGCTGTGGACGCCGCGGCAGCGGGGGTAATGGGTATGTTGGTGGTAGGGGTTATTTGAGCTTCGAGGTCGGAGTTGGGCGGGCCCTCGATAAAACCAATTTCGCCTTGTTTCTGTGGCAGAGGACCAGCCTCTGTTGTTGGTGAGCTCATGAGTTGCGCCAGCGCAGGGGAGACCAAGTGAACTTGAGCAGCTTGACGATGAGGCTGTACAACCCTAACCCTATCACGGCTCAATAATATCTCCCAAGTCCACTACTGTGTAAAACTCAAATGTCTTTGTCTCTGGAGGTTTATTGATTCCCTTGTTATCCAGCTCTCCGCCTTCATTACTCTCTGATGGCGCGGGATCATCCGATCGGTAGGTGTACTGGACAAGCATGATAAACTAAGGATCGTTCAGCGATGGCAAACTCAATAGTAGTCTCTTTGCTCACCTTGAGCCGTCCACGGGCCTCTTTGCCAATAATCACTTCTCCTCCGACAATGGTTGTATTCGCCCTCTTCTCCAATACACCAACTGCCTTTGTTTTGGCCTTTGACTTGCCCTCCCTGTCCTTGATCTTGCCACCACCACCACCAAACTCGTCTTCGTCTGTCCAATACATCTCTTCATCCTCATCATACTCCCAAGCTTCTGCAAAAGCAGCGACTGTGAACGTCGAAGTCGGAAGAGACACGCCGAATGGAGGACGGCGGGTTTTATCCTGTGTGGCAGTGTGCATGCGTGGGGTCGCAAGTCGAACCTGTATGGGATCGTAGAGGGGGTTTGTCAGAGCGAGGTGGAAGGAGTACGTCTCTCCTGGGTGTAAACCGACGTTGGAACGGTCGTTGGCGGCCGCAGCAGAGGTCGCCTTGGCCAATGCGCGTTTGATAGTATCTGGAGTAGGAAATGTATGTGGAAGGGCGACAGTGATGGCAGGAAGGTAGTTGGCAGCGACGAGTTTGATCTTGTAGCGCACGGATTGTGCTTTTTGTTCTGGCTTGATGAGTATATGGGTGCAGACGGGACAGCGTTTGGAGCGTTTGGCGTGAAGAGGTATGCGGAGTGGCCTGAGGTCCTTAGTCCTAAAGGACATGGCCCAGCTGCTGTCCCATCTCTGCTCGAGACTGGCAACGTCGTTGATACTTTGGACATGTTTCATAAACTCAACGTCCGCCTCCCCCCCGCCCCCGCTGATGAGGCTCGCGGTGGAAATGTCCAAGCGACTCCTATACTCTGCCATTTCATCCTTATTGACGGAGCGGTCACGGCCAGCTCTGTTGAATGTGCTCTTAGAGAGAGAGGGACTGTACTTGGCGACGCCAGGAATGTCACGGGCGAGAGCGGCGGATGCGGCAGCAGTGATGGAGGAGGCGTAGAGATGGAGCGAGTGGGCGGCACTACTGGGGAGGACGGGAGCGGTGGGATGCGAGGGACGGACAAAAGGATCAAAATGATCCTTGAGACGATCAAACTCGAGGGAGTCTGGAGCAGAGTCTTCGTGTCTCTGCAGCTGGGCGGCAATTCCTGTGGGTTTTTCAAACACAATACCGACCTCAGCCGAGTCCCAACGACAATGATTACAGTAGAGATAAAATGGGGATTCGTGAGGGGGGTCTGAAGGGACGACAGAGAGGGTATTGCGGCATACGGGGCACATGAAGCAGTTGCGAGCGCATCTGTTTTTTTCAGCACGGACGCTTGCACTTGGGACCTCGAAAAGACAGTTTGGACAAAAGTAGGAGGAGACCTCTATGGCGACGCAGCGATTGCAACGAATGGCGTCGCATTCTTCACAAAAGAAAAGGGAATGAAGAGGATGAAAAGCGGCGGCAGAGGGAGGTTCGAGGCAGGGGCAGTGGTAGAGGACTTGCATGGACCGGGTGGACACCGGGAGGCGGGCGGCGGGCGGGAAGGACCGGAGCGCATTCGGGCGAACCCCAGGTAGACCGGAGCGCATTGACACCGACCCGGGCGACACTAGGCGGACCGGACGGCATGGGACGGCATGGACACCGACCTCTCCTTTGTCGCTCCAGAGGGCGTCTACACACAGGCGCACCGTATCGCTCATCCCCCGCCATCCCCGCCCCTCTTCCCCGCCCTCCTCGCAGCCGCACTCATCCCCACTGCCACCAGACCCTCCGCTCCCCGTCCCCGTCATTCCCTCAAGTCCTCTTCTTCCTCTTTCATCACTAGGATCCAGTACCCAGACGGCGTCGCACGTGCCATCCACACCGCATCCCCAGACGCTCCCCTCCTCTTCTACAACCTTGGCAAGACATACATCGCCGCTAGTCTCAAAGAGCCGCTGTGCAGGATCACCTTCTCAGCTCATCCCACATGCCATGACGTTAACTCCGGCCTCGACATCATCATCGGCTTTTCCACAGGCGACCTCCTGTGGCTCGATCTCGTCTCTTCCCGCTATGCTCGTCTCAACAAACAGGGCTGCATCACAAGCTCTCCCTGCACCGCCGTCCGCTGGCTCCCCTCCTCTCCTTCCCTCTTCCTCGTCGCTCATGCGGACGGTTCTATCCTCGCATACGACAAGGACCGCGACGATGGCGCGTTTGTTCCTTCCAACCCACATCACTCTTGGGATCCCACAGATTCTATCGTCGTTACCATGCCTCCCTGGCATCCCGTCATGTCTACAAACCACACTGACAAATCTGACAAGGAAAAATCTGCAAAGAACCCTGTTAGCCATTGGCGTGTCTCCAATCGCAAGATCGTAGGTGTGTTCCTTTTTTTCTTACCCACTTGCACCGCTTTTCAGCTCCTCCAGATTTTGTTTTTTCTCCAGACGTGAAATACGTAGCTGCCATATCGGAAGACGGCTGCCTTCGAGTCATCGATACCATGTCAGAACAGTCAGTCTGCTCCATCTATCACCGTCTTTTTGCGTCTGACTGCCGTAGACTCGTCGATTGTTATGCGTCATACTTTGGTGCTTTGACATGCGTCGCTTGGTCACCTGATGGACGATTTATACTCGTATGTCTGCGCTTTTTACTGGACTTCCCGTTCTTGACAGTATATCTAGACGGGCGGTCAGGACGACTTGCTGACGCTCTTTTCTCCATGGGAACAACGCGTCGTCGCCCGCTGTCAAGGCCATTCATCATTTGTCTCTGCCGTTGCATTCGATGGACTTCGCTGCGACGGTCGTACGTACCGCTTCGGCAGTGTCGGAGAAGATAACAAGTTGATTCTGGTCAGTACCTCTGATGTTCCTAAGGTTCCTCAAGTATGAATTAAGGTTGTCTACAGTGGGATTTCTCTAGCGGCGTGCTGCATCGACCAAAGACGACTCAAGCGTCCCACCACCGCATGTCCATGTCCTCCACTCTTTCGCTCGCGTACAAGCGAGACCGTTCCGCCCCATTTCTGCCGTCCGCTCACAGCGAACCGTCTCCGCGCTACCATCCAGCTCCCTCCCGGAGCGACATTGCCATCGTGCAACCGGTTTTGGTAAGCACAACTTGAGCCGTATCTATAATACCAAGTGAGATAACGATGGACAGGTCAAACCCATCGAGTCTGATCTCCTGTCAGATATCCTGTTCTTGCCGCATTCAGTACTGACCGCGACGAAGGCGGGTGAGGTCAAGCTGTGGGTGCGACCACTCGCACCACGGTCGCGGCAGTCAAAGACTTGAAAGTGTGTAATAAAGTAGAGTTGTAGAATAGACCATTGAAGTCCAGCGCTTCAGCCACATGTCTGTCGCGACACCCACTCTGCTGCAGAGTCCTCTCAAATTCCCGCTTCTGCTTCCCAAACCTCCGCAACCACACCCTCTGCCTCTTTCGCCCCGCCGCATGTACGGCCACCAGCATGCCGTTCGCGATTTACAGCGAGAGATGGATGACCTGAGCGAAGAGGAGAATGAGCTGGAAGACATTGTATGCCGTCCTCTCTGCTCTGCGCGCCGTGTCATCCTTAGCCTGGCCGTCTGAGTAGAACCTGCATCTCCACAACAGAGGCTTCAACTCTTTGATCCCCATCGGCCGCATGCTCACCCAGCAGGAAGAAAAGAACGACGTGAGTTATCCGTACCCGTCCAAACAATATATACTATATAAACCCCATCTATCGGCTCTCGCACAAAGGCCGACGAAGAAACAGACGGAAGCGGATCAGACCAATCCGACGGCGCTCCCTCGCCGGTGGAGGACGACGGCGAAAACGACTCGAACCAGGACCTCGACGCGAGCATGGACGACTTGGACGAGGACGTCGGGCCAGACTCGGAGGACAACAACGAGGGGGAGGAAGAGTCGGGGGGTTCCGTATGAGATATACACTCGTCCCTCGCACCCTTCACCAAGACCTCCACACCTCCATGATCAGGCGATACGTCGTTGTTGGTCAGGGTATATTCATACTACTGCTTGTACAAAGACGGCGATCACATCAAGGATATTGGGTTGATCATCTGAACCATCACTACAGGTTGCCTAGCATATTCATGGCGGAAACACAAACGCCAGGCGGATGATTAAAGTGTGACATGCGTGACGGTCGTTCTTTTTTCTTCTCCACCACGACGTAAGTGCATACATTCACTGCTTTTAGTACCTGAATCGGTTATTCAATCCCAGTATATTGCGCTGTCATCATGACCAACAACTTATCCTTGGGAAACACAGTCTTTCAAATCCCATCCATTGGTCCTGGTGCTTTTACTAATGCACATGACTTTACTGTGAGGGGGGATCTCATAGATGTACAGGGCAACTATGTATGTCAATATCTCCACTTGTAAAATAATGATGACATTGTCCAATTCCAGATCATGAATATTTCACCCTCTTCTGTGCCTGCCTTGCCTCCTTTGCCTCCCCAAAGGCATTCGAGTTCCATTTTCACAGGTCGAGATCAGTACCTGCAAAGGTTGAAGAGTTTTTTTGATTCCCAATCCAATGGGCAAAGGAAATCTCTTCTTGTCTTTGGCATGGGGGGCATTGGAAAAACTCAAATTTGTCTCAAATTTACAGAAGAGTATGCAAACCTGTGAGTGAATTAATTATAATCAAGTTTCAGCAGTATAAGGTCATAAAATGGCTTAGATTCTCTGACATATTTTGGATTGATGCCTCATCAGACATTGATCTTGGATTCAGACAAATTGCCCAAGCTGCTAATGCCCCTCCTCATGCTATCTCTTCTGCTGCATCTGCTTTGAACTGGATTTCTAGGAAGATCAATTGGCTTATTGTGTATGATAATGCAGATGGTTGTGAAGTAGTGGAAAAGTTCCTGCCACCTGGAAATAGTGGAAATATTTTGATAACAAGTAGGAATGAGGAATTGATAAGGATCACAAAGGAGAGAATGGAGATTCTTGAAATGGAAGAAGAAGAGGCTATGTCTTTGCTTTTGGGTTCAGATATTCATAGTGAACACAAACATGCACAGGAGCTTGTTTCAGGGTTAGGTGGCATTCCACTTGCCATTGATCAAGCAAGAGCATACATGCTGTCATGTCATTGTAGTGTTGATAACTATCTGGCACTGTACAAAAAGAAGCAAGACCAGTTGATGTCAGATAAAAAATTCAGAGGTGCATCAGTTTATGGATCTTCTACATATGGTGCATGGGACCTGTCAATGCAAGAAATTGAAACCAGAGCTATAAATGATGTTTCAGCTCAAAGTGCTATGATTCTTTTGAGAGTTTTTGCATTTTTACATCATGAAAATATTCCAGAAAAGTTGTTCAAGAATGCAAATGAAAATTACAAACAAATTAACATTGGGTGCACAGAACAATCTTCATCCAAATTTCTGGATTCTGAAACTTTGTTCTTGGATGGTGAAGAGTGGGATCAAATCAAGTTCCATTCTGGTATTCAAACTTTACTCTCATTCTCTCTGATCAGGAAAAGTGGCAAATTCAGCTTCTATTCTATCCATCCACTTGTCCACTCTTGGAGCAGAAGTAAGATACCAGAGAAGGAGCTATCTGATCATTGTCATAAGACAAGGGCATTGTTAGCATGCTCAGTATCCATGGATCATACATTTAGTGCAATGATTGCATCACATATTAGAGCAAATAATAATCATGCTACCAGGCTGGGACTCACTTCCTATGAAAATGAATACCTTTCATTTGCTCATGTGTTTAAACAACTTGGCTGCTGGGATGAGGAGCAAAAGTTATGGGTGGATCTTATGAAGATTTGGACAGAAAAATATGGACCAGATGATCCATCCTACACCCTTGTTGGCATGGCCAATCTGGGGAGGGCATATGTAAGACTGGGAAGGGGTGAAGATGCAGAGAAGCAGTTGATGCATGTTGTGGAAACTCAGAAAGCAAAGCTTGGACAAGATCACCCAGACACTCTTGCTATTATGGGCAGTCTGGGAGTGGCATATATAATACTAGGAAAATGGGCAGATGCAGAGAAGCAGTTGATGCATGTAGTGGAAGCTCAAAAAGCAAAGCTTGGACCAGACCATCCAGACACTCTTGCCAGCATGGGTATTCTGGGCTCAACATATATAAGCCTGGGAAAATGGGAAGATGCAGAAAAGCAGTTGTTGCATGTTGTAGAAACTCAGAAAGCAAAGCTTGAACCTGATCACTGTTCCACTCTTGTTAGCATGGGTTATCTAGGCTGGGCATATGTGCATCTGAGAAGATGTAAGGATGCAGAAAAAATGTTGATGCATGTTGTAGAAGCTCAGAAAGAAAAGCTTGGACCAGACCATCCAGACACTCTTGCTAACATGGGCAACTTGGGCTTCACCTATATAAGTTTGGGAAAATGGAAAGATGCAGAGAAGCTATTGATACATGTTGTGGAGGCTCATAAAGGAAAACTTGGACTAGATCATCCAAGAACCCTTCTCCAAATGGGCAATCTAGGCTTGGCATATCAACAGATAGGGAAATGGGAAGATGCACAAAAACTTTTGATACATGTTGTGGAAGTTCAGAAAGCAAAGCTTGGACTTAGCCACCCAGGGACTCTTACTAGCATGGGAAATCTAGGCTGGGTATATGTAAGTCAAGGAAAATGGAAAGATGCAGAGAAGCTGTTGATAAGTGTTGTGGAAGCTCAGAAAGCAAAGCTTGGAGTGTGCCACTCACAAACTCTTGCTAACATGGGCATTCTGGGCTGGGCATATATAAATATGGGAAGATGTGAAGATGGAGAGAACCTGTTGATGCATGTTGTGGAAGCTCAGAAAGCAAAGTTTGGACCAGACCACCCTTCTACTCTTACCAACATGGGTTATCTAGGTTGGGCATATGTAAACCTGGGAAGATGTAAAGATGCAGAGAAGCTATTTGTAATTGCTCAGAAAGCAAAGCTTGAACCATACCACTCAAGAACTCTTTTTCAAATGGTCAATCTGGGTTTGACATATATAGACATGGGAAAATGGGAAGATGCAGAGAGATTGTTGATGTATGTTGTGGAAGTTCAGAAAGCAGAGTTTGGACCAGACCATTCAAGCACTCTTGGTAACATGGGCAATCTGGGCATGGCATATCTACAAATGGGAAGATGTGAAGATGCAAGGAAGCTGTTGATGCATGTTATGGAAGCTCAGAAAACAAAGCTTGGACTTGCTCATCCAGACACTCTTATTAGCATGGGCAATCTAGGTTGTGTGTATATGTATCTGGGAAAATATGACAATGCAGAGAAGTTACTTACACATGTTGTAGAAGCTCAGAAAGCAAAGCTTGGACCAGACCATCCAGACACTCTTAATTGGATAGGCCATCTGTGCAGAGCATATGTGAGTCTGAGAAAATGGGAAAATGCAGAGAAGCTGGAAGCACATGCCCTGGATGCCCTGAAGGCAAAGTTTGGACCAGACCATCCAGGCACTCTGCAAAGCACAATCAGATTGACAGTAATATATCTGAGAAAGGGAGATTGGAATAATGCAGAAAAACAACAGGTGACATTGCTGGAGGTGTTTAAATCATTAGTTGGACAAGACCACCCAGACACTCTCAAAATCATGGCACTTCTGGCTATGATCTCCTGGAAACAAAAAAAACTTGAGTTGGCAGCATCCTCACTTTCTGCAGTGATTGACAAGTTGAAGGATGTTTTTGAGGCTCAGCATCCAACCATGGTCACACTCATGCAAATCTTGCTTAGAATAAGACATATGTTGACCTAACATAGTAGGTGATATTTCTTTCAATTTACATATGTTCTGACTGCTTTTCCAGGTAGAGAATTTTATTTAACTGTGGGTCTAAGGATCTGCATTTGTATTTGTGTCAGGTATATATTAGAGTCATTGTGAATTATATTTGTGCAATTGGTAATTTGATAACAACTTTCACAGACTACAATATATTTTATGCAAATGTCCAAGTCCAAGCTGTAACTCATGGGAAAAATGAATCTGCCAGTAGCAGATGTAAGTCTGGGCTTGGGACAGGTAGCATTGCTATGGGGACACATGTTAGGAGCAAAGCCCACTAACACACCCAGCTGTGTGACTCCATTCTTAAACAGCAGAGTAGGATATCAGAGCATGCCCAGCATGGCATCAAAAATAGAGGCTTGTTCATATCACCCACCCACCATCCACCTTACTGCACTATATACCTTGCCACCATCCTTCTCTGCGTGCCCTGTCACCATTGGCTTTGCCCTCTCCCAATGCCTCATCCCCATCCACCCAGCCCTCCCCTTGTCCTCACCACCACATACCTTCACCACTGCCATGCACTGTGTTCATGCACCAGCATTGTCATTGCTCTCACCCTTACCATTTCCATGCTACTGTGCTCCCTCTCTACTCTCACTGTTGTCCATGCCCACTACCCTTGTATCCAGCCCAGGCCTTTGCACTTACCCTCTCCCACTCTCTTCTTTTGCAACCATCACCCTCTACACCTTGCCACCTACCTCCTCTACTCACACCCACTCACTATCACTATCTGTCATGACCCAACTCAAACCTGTTCATGACCAAGACATTTTTATTCTTTTTCTCGTATTTTTTAGTAGTGGTAGCCAAACATCTTAGCTAACCCTGCACTTATCTTATCTAGTCAGTGCTCAGATTAGATTAGATAATGATAAGATTAGATTACAGACTACCAGACTGATGACTCATGGACTATGACTCATGGCACAGCCTTGTGCAGCATGGCCACTGATTATGTTATTCCTTTTACTCATACTTATTCAGCATAGATACTATTATTAGAGTGGTGCACAGACCACCTTTGTAGTATATAAACTGAGCAACTAGCACTCAGAGACCTCAGTTGAGTTCTCTTGAGTTTCCTCCTACTCTCCTCTCCTCTCCTCTCCTCTTCTCTAGTCTACTGTTGGGGCTCTGAGGTGTCATGCTGAGGGTAGTCTTGACATATCAGCCGCACCCTTGCTCTTGGCACACCTCTACCCTTGCTGCTTTCACCCTTGCTGTCACTGTTGCCTATCAAGACTACTGTTAAGAACCAATCCTAGTGTTATGGTCGAAAGCCATAGCCCTAGGTTCTAACCCTAGACTAGGAGAGTAGAAGAGGAGAGCAGTCTAGAGCTAAGACTGTTACTCGACTAAGGTCAAGATGGGGAGCTACAGGCTCTACCTAGCTACTTATATACCTGTGGACCCAGGTAGCTGTTACATGTATCAGATCATAAGGTATCAGACAGGGGCTGACACAAGGGATGAAACTAGGGGCTGATACAGGAGGTGAAACCAGGGGTTGAAACCAGATCAGCCCTTAAGGATCTGTGAGAGAGTTCCCAGGATCTTGGGAGAGATCTATGCCAGATGGGGAACCCTAGGGTAGGGTCGCAGTTAGGGTAACAAGGTCGATCATAAAACCTAGCATTACTTTATGGTTTTATTCATTGGGTGATCAGGCATCACTCAGCATCACTGGAGCAAGGTCTGGGACCTTGGGAAGGACCATGGGAACACTTTGCATGGGTTAGCACATGGCAGTGTTCATTAGAAGATGGGACAGCAGTTGGTTGAGCCAACCATAACTATAAATAGGAGTGGAGATCAGACCCTGAGTGATGGTGCCTTGGGATCACATCAGCACATCACTAGGATCAGTCACAGGGATGGCACAGGGGCTTGGAGGCTCATTATGGCAAGAGGATCACCAGTGGGGATCATGGGAAGCCTGGGAGGTAGCGTTGTTGAGGCTCTACCCTGGCACTGCAGGAGCACAGGCCAAGGTTGGGGAGTAGAGCAGGCATGTTACAAGCTCATGCTCCTAACACAAACCCACAAGCCTTGCAGAGGAGGGATAGAGGAAGAGGGGGAAAGGAATGTATTAAGACTACTACAAATAGTATCCTAGGCCCATAGACAGAGTGTAAGAGAAACCATCTAGAGTCTAAAGAGATTCCAACTATCTACCAAGGTCCTTATATACTCCCCTAGTAGACCCCTAGCCACCATGTCCCACCAGCACTCCCACAGCTGCGACCACCTTAACTCCCTACATGCTGTGTGTCCTATTGTATCCATGCTTCTTGGGCATTGCCACCTGTCAACTGCTTAATAGACCAGGCCTGGCCCATTCCCATGATGTCCAGACTTCCCACAGACTGTCCTAGGCTTCCTTTATAGGACGCGCTACCTCCCAGGCTTCCTGCAATCCCCATAGGTGTGTCTCCTGCCATAATGAGCACTGCTGTCCTCCTGATGACTCAACCTGATGATACGCCGATGCACTGATGCGTTGATATGATCCCAAGGCGCCATCATTCAGGGTTGATCCTCCCTTCCTATTATATCCTTGGCTGGCCCAGCCAACCACTGTCCTGTCCTCCAGTGAGCACTCCCATGCGCTAACCCACGTGAAGTGTTCCCATGGCCTTCCTAAGGTCCCAGATCATGCACCAATGGTGCTGAGTGATGCCTGATCACCCAATGAATAAAACCGAAAAATAGATGATGCTAGGATTGGTTCCTAACAGGGCAGGCGAGGAACTGTCACTGGCACAGAGGGAGGGGGTAATGTTCTATTTTTCTTTTGTGTGACTATGTGACTCTGGCTTATATACTATGTGACCAACTCTTTAAAAAGAAAGTCCAACCCCCTATCTCCAGGCATTGGTGAGTCAATGCTCATCAGCATGGCCCATTATAGAAGTCTAGAGCAGTCCATGGGAAGTCTGGACATCATGGGAAAGGGCCAGGCCTGGTCTATTAAGTGATTGACAGGTGGCAGTGCCCAAGATGCATGGACAATAGGATGTGCAGCAAGGCATATGGTCTGGGCACACATGGCTGTGGAGGTGCTGATGGGACACATGGTGGCTAGGGGTCTCAAGGAGGAGTATATAAGGACCTTGGTAGTTAGCTGGAGTCTCTTCAGACTCTAGATAGTTTCCCTTATGCTCTGTCTATGGGCATTAGGTTACTATTGTAGTAGTTCTAATACATTCCTTCCCCTCTCTCTTCTTTACCCTTTTCTCTGCAAGGCTTAGGTTGTGAGCATGAGCTTGTAACAACTACCCTCAGT
Organism: Amanita fuliginea; assembly: GCA_023014435.1. Classification (NCBI taxonomy): domain Eukaryota; kingdom Fungi; phylum Basidiomycota; class Agaricomycetes; order Agaricales; family Amanitaceae; genus Amanita; species Amanita fuliginea. The sequence goes on from JAEBUQ010000003.1 coordinate 2,496,189, forward strand.
ATGACACCTCAGGGCCCCAACAATAGACTATAGAGGAGAGGATGTGAGAGTAGAAGAGAAACACAAGAGAACTTGACTGAGGACTCTGGGTGCTAGTTGCTCAGCTTATATACTACAAAGGTGGTGTATGCACCACTCTGATAATAGTAGCTACACTGAGTAAGTATGGGTTATAGGGAAAACGCTATGCTGCACAAGTCTGGTAGTCTGTAATCTAATCTAATCATTATCTAATCTAAGCGCTGACTAGATAAGATAAGTGCTGGGTTAGCTAACTGATTGTCAGAATTGGATACAAATCAAGGTTATAGATTGGCTTCTGCTTTGCCCAATGTAACATCATGCATCTACCCTGCCAAAACCAGGGACAAGCAAGGCTGAGGATGGGTATATCAAGGGTAGACAGCTCATAACTTAGCCTTGTGGTTGTTTCAGTTGTTGACCAAGCAACTAAGAAGCCTCCTGTTCTCTTATTCTTATTCTTCTCAACCCTAGCATTAAAGTTAGATTGACCCTCTAATTAGTCAAGACAGGGGTTTATAGTGGCATGCATATGTAAATCAAAGGCTTCTTCAGATCATCCTTATTTCTTCCCAACATCTGATGGAACAAAGTCAGGAATCTTCAAGATGAATATATGATATCACCTACCTATTAGACAGGAAGCCTGGGTTTGGTGCAATTCATCCAAATCTTTTGTGTATCTCAGGGTAATTGGATGATGAAGACCCATCACTTGTTTCATTGACTTTACTACTTTGGACAACATATGCTCTGCCTCACTACACCTTCCCTGAGCCACATATGTCATTGCCAATTGAGCCATACCAGTGAGAGTGTCTGGATGTTCTGATGGAAGGTTTGCTATTCTTGCATTCATCACATCCAGCAACAGCTTCTCTGCTTCATTCCACCTTCCCTGAGAACTGTACATGTCTGCCAAATTGTTCATGCTAATGAGAGTGTCTGGGTGGTCTGATTTAAGTTTTGCTTTTCTGGTATTCTTCACATGCAACAGCAGTGTCTCTGCTTTATTCCATCTTCCCTGAGAACTGTATATCATTGCCAAATTGTTCATGCTTATGAGTGTTTCTGGATGGTCTGACCCAAGCTTTGCTTTTCTTGCATCCACAACATCCAGCTCTAGATTTTCTGCTTCATTCCACCTTCCCTGGGAACAGTATGTCACTGCCAAATTGCTTATGCTGATGAGAGTGTCTTGGTGGTCTGGTCCAAGCCTTACTTTTCTTGCATTTACTACATCCAGTTGCAGTTTCTCTGCTTTATCCCACCTTCCCTGAGAACTGTATGTTGCTGCTAAATTGTTTATGCTGGTGAGAGTGTCTGGGTGGTCTGGTCCAAGCTTCACTTCTCTTGCATTCATCACATCCAGCTGCAGCTTCTCTGCTTCATCCCACCTTCCCTGATTACTGTACATTGCTGCTAAATTGTTCATGCTGATGAGAGTATTTGGGTGATCTGATCCAAGCCTCACTTTGGATGCATTCATCACATCCAGCTGAATTTTCTCAGCATCATTCCACTTTCCTTGATTACTGTATGTTGTTCCCAAATTATTCATCATTGTAAGAGTGTTTGGGTGGCCTGGTCCAAGCTTTTTCCTGAATGCATTTGTCACATCCAGCTGAAGTTTCTCTGCTTCACTCCACTTTCCCTGATGACTGTATGTTATTGCCAAATTGTTCATTATTGTAAGAGTATCCAAGTGGTCTGATTCAAACTTTGCTTTCAATACATTCATCACTTCCAGCTGCAGTTTCTCTGCTTCATTCCACTTGCCCTGATTACTGTATGTCACTGTCAAATTGTTTATGCTGGCAAGAGTGTGTGGGTGGTCTGGTCCAAGCTTTTCTTTTCTTGTCTTCATCAGACTCAGCTGCATCTTCTCTGCTTCATTCCATCTTCCCAGAAAACTGTATGTTTCTGCCAAATTGTTCATGCTGACAAGAGTGTCTGAGTGGTCTAGTCCAAGCTTTACTTTTCTTTCATTCATCACATCCAGCTGAAGTTTCTCTGCTTCATTCCACCTTCCCTGATTATTGTATATCCCTGCCAAATTGCTCATGCTGATGAGAGTGTCTGGGTGGTCTGGTCCAAGCTTTGCTTTTTTTGCCTTTATCACATCCAGCTGCAATTTCTCTGCTTCATTCCACATTCCCTGATTATTGTATGTCTCTGCCAAATTGTTCATACTCATAAGAGTGTGTGGGTGGTCTAATCCAAGCTTTGCTTTTCTTATGTTCATTACATCTAAATTCATCTTATTTTCTGCATCCCATTTTCCCTGTTTGCTGTATGTTACTGCCAAATTATTCATTGTTGTCAGAGTGTTTGGGTGGTCTGATCCAAGCTTTTCTTCGGATATATTCATCACCTCCAGCAGTATTTTCTCTGCTTCTGTCCACTTTCCCTGTTCACTGTATGTCACTCCCAGATTGTTCATGCTGATGAGAGTATCTGGGTGGTCCAATCCAAGCATTGCCTTTCTTGCATTCATCACAGGAAGTCCCAGGCCCACTGCTTCATTCCACCTTCCCTGAGAACAGTATATCATTGCCAAATTGCTCATGCTTTTGAGAGTGTCTGGGTGGTCTGATCCAACCTTTGCTTTTCTTGTATTTATTACATCCAGTTGCATTTTCTCTGCTTTATTCCACCTTCCCTGATTACTGTATGTACTTGCCAAATTGTTCATGATTGTGAGTGTGTCTGGGTGGTCTGACCCAAGCCTCTCACATCTTTGATTCATTGCCACAGTGAGAAACTGCTCTGTCTGATCCCAGTCCCCAATTTTGTGAAAAACAAGTGCAAATCTGCAATGCTCATCATCATAGTACACTGCTCTCATGTCAAGTCCATATTGACAATTTGATTTGATGTGTGGAGCAAGCTGTTGACAGATCACATAGTTGTCCATGTTATAATCAAGTTCAACTGAACAGGATAGCAATGCTCTTGCTTTCCAGTAACAGGTTTCAATCTCTGTTTTTTGGATTCTCTCACTGCTCCATGAATGAACTAATTGGTGCATTGAATACTGTGCATTTTCTCTCCTGATTAATGAAAATGAGGCCAGCACATTGATGCCTTCCAGGAATTGCATCCTATCCCATTCACCCTTCTCATTCAAGAACAATGTTTCAGAATCCAACAGTATCACTGATATTGGAAGAGAATTTGTTATGCTTTTGTCCTTCATAATATACTTAGTAACATTCTTGAAAAAATTTGTTATTTTGGCACAATGCACAATGCATGAAGCTTGTGTGGAAACCTGCAACCTGGCTTCCTCTTTGAGAACCATCTTCAAATAGTTTTCAGCAGCATTCTTGAACAACTGGACTGGAATATTGGTATGATGCAGAAAAGCAAATATCTTGAGTAACCTGATGGCACTCTGTGCTGCCACTGCTCTTGGACCTCCCTGTATTGCAGCCCTAGCCTCAATCTCTTTCATAGATATATCCCATGTTCCATATGTAGAAAGTCCATAATTTGAAGTAGATGCATTCAAGGGTCTGGACAGTGAGTTTTTCAGGTGTTCAGAATATTTCTCCAGATAATCCTCAAGGCTACAATCATCACAAGCTACAATGTATGATCCAGCTTGGTCAATGGCAAGAGGAATACCACCCATTTTCATAATAAGCTGTTTGGCTAATAATCTGAGATGATCAGATGAGTCATCCAACAAGGCTGACTCTAGTAACAGTGAAACAGCCTCTTCCTCTCCCATCTCACTGACCTCCAGTGAATTCTTGTGTAATGTGAGCCTTTTCAAATCAGGATTCTTGCTTGTTATCAAAATATTTCCATTGTTTCCTGGTGGGAGATAATCAGAAACACCACATTCTCCATCTGCACCATCATATATCATGAGCCAATTGGTCATATGAGAAATCCATTCAAGTGTCAATGCAGCTGAAAATGTTGACCCAGCCATGACATTGTGTTTCTGACCTATCTGTTTCAATGTGAGATCAATAATATTCACAGACGATGCATCAATCCAGAATATATTGGAAAACCTATGGTAATTAATTGCATGGAACATCTTTAAAACTGTCATACTCACAATTGAGAATTCTGTTCAATAAATTTAAGGCAGATCTGAGTCTTGCCAATGCCTCCCATTCCATACAAAAGAAATGATTTCCTCTCTGCTGCATGCTGTCCAAAATATTCCTTCAACCTATCAAGGTATTTTTCACGACCCTTGAACAAGGCACTTGAATGTTTCAAAGGTGGTAGAGGTGGTGGGGTTGGGATCGGATAGTTATATTGGTACATTGTCTTGGGTAGAAATTAGAAGGAAATGAATGTATCAAATTAAACATCTCCACAAACTTCTCTAAATTCTGCCCGTTGTATGACAAAATGATGTGCTCCAGCAAGGGTACCTGAGGGTTCACCAGCCATGCTCTTAAAGTGATGAAATTAATTAACATCATACATGAGACTCATGAAAGTTACCAATTGTAATTGTAGCAACGACTTGAGTATTGTGGTGGTGGTTGGAAGGAGACGAGGCGGTGACGGATGGCGTGACCGCAGCATCCTATCACGCACACTGGCATCCTCTCTCTGACTGGACGAGCATGATAGTTCAGGTTCTTTTCTCGGACCATGAAATTCCCCAGTATTAGAACGTTAAGCTTTAAGACTGGTGTTCCGCTCGCTGCCACCTCATCATTGGATGACTTTGAGGATGAATGCTTCCGACCAAATCTCACACCTCACAGGCCTCACAGACGACGAAGATACCACTGTCCCAAGCCCTGTCCGCGACGAAACAGGGAAAACAAAACAAATGGCCAGGAGTGCGTACTATCCACCACACCGTTTATGCGGCATCCGAAGGACCACTGACGCGGTGATTCTGATCTGCGTTCGCCGTCTCTGCCTATACTCATATACATACCTTATTCAAATATAGGACTTACGTCACAGGTCCCTCGAGAGCTCGGGCAATAGCGTTTTCGACTTGATATATTTTAACATGGTAGTCGCACATGTATCATTGACGATGTTGATGTCTCGTCAACAGGGGAAACTACCATCATCAGTTAAGAAAGCAGAGCGCGCTAATTTCTGAGCGCTCAAGGAGGTGGTCTTCAGCTACTCAACAGATACCGCGTAGGTATTCATGAATATGTGACTTGCATGGTGAAGCGCTGACGCCGTATAAGGAATATGTCCATAAACGGGGCGCGACAGACTCAAACTCCCAGCTGTCCATATATCAGGTTAGAAGTGTGTAGTTTATACCAGCAACTTCAAAGGCTCTCTCTATAATAGCAATAGATAACGATCGTGTATTGAACGAAGAATGGCTACTATGACATGCAGAATAAGCTTGATGACGGAAGAATATACAAATGGATTAGTCTGCAAGCTTTGACAAATGCAGATGCTAAAGCGCTAATACAAATTGGCTTTCGCTCACAAGCGACCTCGCGATCGGCTCAAGTAAAGCACCTCTCGAGAATCCCTTCGGCATACCAGGAGCTGAATGCTAGCTTAGGCAAAGTTTGTTGAAAAAAGGCTCGCAAGTTCGATTTCACTTTATCTCAGTCTGGCATATGAAAGTTGGTAACATATAGATCACGAGCCGACATACAATATATGCTTCATACTAGCTTTCCAACAAAAAGTCCCACAGCGCCTGTGGGTTCTTATAATCCTGGTGCACAACACAGACCAGCCATCGCTTGTCTCGCACTCGCTCAAGCACTCTCCGCCCCTCCGTCCCAGGACGATAAAACGATGCCCAGTCAGCCCAGATCAAGAATGCCTCTTCCTGCCATCCGCCACAATCAATTCATCAGCCTAGCATACATCGCTTTTCTCCCAAACATACCTTCCATGACAGAAACGATTCAGGCGCGATGATCGTCGTCTGCACCACCTCTTGCCCGGGGAAAATGCCCCACGTCACCGTATTCCGCCTCCCATCTTCCATGTTGGTCCGAAACACGCCCTCGATGAGGAAAAAACAGTAAGAATGAAACAAAATGCGACTCGGGCTTAACGTACCTCATTGTTGGCTGCTAACCAATGTACCGCATTTTGCTCCTTCGCTCGTCGCTCGATCGCATCCACGTCCTCCTCATCACAGAAAAACTCGACAAAGCTCTTTTGAAAGACGTATCCGTCTCTGGGACCCCACCCAACGACACTGTCCGATGAGCTTGCTCCATCAATCGCTGGCTGCGATCCGACCGTCCACCACGTCTTTTCCGTGAGTCGTTCCAAGTGGGACATGATCACCAGTGACTCAGGAGAGAGAGGACCTTGCGAAAATGGTGTCGCCAATACTTTGCCTTGCAGGTAGCACAAAAAGATCCTGGTTAGGTCTTCGAGCGTCGTTAGCTTGCCCCATTCTTCCACTGCGTCGCTGATCTATGACGAGATGCTTCAGTCAGTGTCGATATGGGTCATTCGACGAGAAAGCATACAGATATTCCTGGAGTGCCCCAGAGGCCTTGGTTGCCATACGCAGGACTCTTATAGTCGCCAAACCTGCCATTGGGAAAATCGTCCCATGTAGCAGCATTGTTGAGCTCGCCACGGCCAGCCTCTCCATCATTGGCGGGAAGCGAGGCAAAAACTTTTGCAGCGTCATCCGCAGCATGGGTAGGCGTGATCAGAAACCCCGATTCCAAGGCTTGTGTTGTAGTAACGCCATCCACCACATCCTGAAAAGCATTGATCAGAGCAGCGACGAACCATTATGCCTTGTAGCATACCGCTATCAACTTGTTGGGATGCGCATGGTCTGCAACCCCAATCCACTGCAGTGCTTCGAGTATGCGTTGTACGCTTTTTTCCAGGTTTAGAGTAAAGAAGTGTACTCCCGGGATGTCGTTGTCCCGGATAAGCTTTTTGATCATGTCGACGGATAGTGAGATGCCATACTCTTTGACCAGTTGGTCGTCGTTCTTTGGAGATCATGAGATAACTCAAAGGGATTAATAACAATGCACGCACGCTATTGGGCTCTAAATCTGTCAAGATGGAAGGTGACACCTTTGTACCGCACAATTTTGTGATGCGCTTAAACGATGAGAATGTTTGAATGGGCATGATACCTGGTATTATGGGGACGTTAATGCCTTGGATAGCATATCAGCTTTCGCCATTAGTATCAAGTCGCACGACGCGCCTTTTGCTCGAACCTTGGCGAGCCACTTTTGAAAGTTGTCCGTATCATAGAACAACTGCGTGATCACGAAATCCGCTCCCGCGTCCACCTTGGATTTTAAACAATCGATTTCCGTGGCCGAGTCAGTGGGGGCTTCTGGATGTCCATCGGGGTAGGCTAACCAAACGATATGAGCGAACCGATGGCAGAAACGCGACAGCGATAGAGCACGCACGCACCAGCAACGCCAACGCAAAAGTAGGACGAGTACTCGGGGTTTGCACGGATATATTTGACCAGGTCGATAGCATGGCAAAAGTTGGGATCGATGGGGAGCCATTCCTCAGCCCCTCTTGGCGGATCTGAATATACACATGCGCGTCACTAAGCAAACCCGACCCACGGGCAGGAGACCGTCACGCGCGCACACGTACCTCCTCGTAGGGCAAGGATATTCTGTATGCCACGATCTTTCGCTTCCTGAACCGCACTGTGTGTCCAGTCTTTTCCTATACTAAAAGGTCGCACTCAACATACTTTCAGTGCAGCGTCCACCATCCCCTGTCCCATGTTCGTGCAGGTCAGGTGCAGGATCGTGTCGATGCCGTAGTCGAGTTGCGTGAGGTCGGCAAGCTCCAGGCTGCGCTCCTTGGTGGTGCCGCCGGCGCCCCATGTGATGCTGATTGCAAGTGGATTCAATGCAGAGAGGCGAGATATACGGGGAAGGAGGTTCTCGAATCCCTACGATACACGTCAGTGGTAAACCTCTCAGATTGGGATGGCCACAACTTGTTCAGTTCGCGGAGGAAAAAATTCAAAAGTGTAAAAGGGTTTTGTGCTCGCCGTAATCTTGTCGGTTAGTTTCATGCTGGAGGGTCGAATTCTGAGTCATGCGATTAGTCATCCATTCACGACCACTGCACAAGGATACTCGAACTACCCTCGAGCTCGCTTCCTGGGTCCGTCCTACCACACACACCTCCCGACGAATCAATTGATCCTGCACAATAGTCTCACCACCCATCCTATCAAGGTAATTTAGAAATGAAGTGGCAAACAAGGAATTCTCACCTCCTTTCCAAGTCTCTAACTTACGTCCGACAAATGACAAACTAATTCCATCCCACTCGGTCCCTTCCATCTGTCGTCTCATGACAGCAGGAACAGACACGAGATTCTCACCTGCTTTACAAGTCTTCAACTCATCGTCGATAAACGACAAACCAAACCCATCCCATTGACCATGAGGCTAGTGACATAAACGTCAAAAATGGAAATAGTAAATATCGGATCCTTACCAGTCTTTCCGAATCTTTAAGTTGTAGCCATCATGCCGTCTGGTATCCAACGACGCTACAAAACAACATGTCAGCAGATGAGCAAATAACTCACAATGCTTGTACGGCCTTAACTAATTGCAGCGTCAATGAGTGTCTCAAGCAAAATAAAAGCACATACTCGTTCTCGTTTTTTTGTCTCAAGCCCGTGGACAAGTACAGTGACCCTTAGTGCCGCCCCAATTGCATGCAGCTACATTTTAAATCGGTGCCCCTGAGGAGTAAGTGATTACACTACTGCTCCCCCTCGCATCCCACGACCAACCGCCGGGCTGGCATGGCCATGGAATGCTCCTCGAGAAAGTTGGGCAACACCAGTGCCCCACCTCCTTCCGGGTTTCGCAATGGCGCCTAAATAGGTATGTACTTGTCCTCCATTGCTGACAAGGCGAGATTAGTGTTTGAAAGATAGTTGTAGAGATGAAGTGACAAACCCGCCCGGTGGCAATGCCCCACTTCCTCGCTCGGTCCTAGGTACAAGCACGACGGGTAAATAAGTATGTCGATGATCTGGCTGACCGGGTAACGAATATCAATGAAAGGCAAAACGAATGAATTCGAAACGGACGCACATGGTGGAAGAGAAGAAAGTGAGGAAAGATGTGGCTGACAATGTCGGCGAGCGGAACTTATACGCATCGTGAGTTGCACGTGAGGATCGTCTTTCCATTCTTGTACAGGTTTTACGCTGCGGCTGGCATCCAAACAGATACGTTAATCGGCTCGTGTATTCAAAAACAAAAAAACAATTGCCTGTTGTTCTTTGTGGGTCACCCAACTGATGTATTTTAACTAAGAACGCACAAAATCCCATTCTAACCTGTCATCCTCGACTTCACTCTCATCATTCTCGTCGTCTGGACCCTCACTATTTGGCCCCACATCGCCACTTTGTGCAGGAACTGTTTGAATTGTGAACGATTCCTGAATTTCCATTTAATTTTGCAGTTTGTGATTGTTTTGCAGAACCATTGAAAGATCATTGATCAAGCTTCAAGCCACCTCTTGCTGCTTGACCTAACCATTGCTTACAATACTTCATGCATCATAACATGTCCCATCCCAAACAGTCAATTGTTCATCATTACATTATTGCCACAAGGTTGCTAGACCAGGTCGCACTCTCAGAGGAAGAAGGGAGAATGAAAAGAAAAGAACTCTGTTGCAAAGTCTATGACTATGACAATCAAGAGCCTGGGGCTCTTGATTCTACAACCAAGACTATATACCCAAAGCCTCACCCCTCTGACTAATCCATCACCTGACTCCCTCACCTCCTTGTCATGTTGACCCACAGTCCACTTATGTAATCTGAAAGATAAGATCTCTGATAACCCGATAAGAGATCTGAGCTTCCTGAGACAAGATAAGATAAGATAAGATCGTAACAATTATTAATCTAATCATTACAATAAGCTGACTAGATAATTAGATTTAGATTATTTAGTGAATTTTAAACTTGCACTGTGCACTGATGAACAACTGACTGGTGAATGGTAGGTGAAAGTGATTGGTGGTTGTTGAGCAGCAATCGGACATCCTTAAGATGCCAATTGTCCCAGTGGTCGTCACTGTCTTGAACGATGAGCTCATATGTCCGTCAGACATAGAGTCATCAATTCATGATGATAAAAGTATTGTATCACTGTCATAGACAGTGACCAGACACCTCTCCAGGTGTTTTGAGTATTGTATCATTGTCAACGACAATGACCAGAGACCTCTCCAGGTCTTTACTCTCATAGAGAGGAGATACTCACATGCTGGAAAGCAAGAAAGAGCAACTACCATTTATTGAGATACGAGCTTTCTTATATACACTTCTAGTGTTGTGCTACGGTATCGTAAATAAACATGTACAAATATAAATAATAAAATGTTCGTTTAACAGTGGTAGGTGAAAGTGATTGGCAGTATATGCATTGATGTGCAACTAGGTGGGAACTCTATCACCAAACCCTAAACCAACACCAGGGCAACACCTTCAGTGGACAATTGAATCAAAGTTTGAAGGGGGGATCAAGAGGGCCTAAAGTGACTGCTGCAAGTGGAGAGACCTGTAGAACTGCACTATGAAGCTGGGAGTGCTGGGGGGCACTGAAATGACAAAGGGATGAAGGGTGACAATGACTAGACAAGGTTTCAAATGGGGTTTGAAGGTGCAAGGCAAGGTTCAACTAGATGGCTGGGATGCTGGAATGACTCTAGGGGTGCAAGGGCAAAGCAAGGGAACAAAGGGCAATGCTTAGATCATGACTCTGAGGGGGGAACACAACTGGGGGCTGACTCTCTTCTCTGTGTGTGTGGTACTATACAGGGGATGTCCTATATAAGTGAAAAGGGGGAAAAGCAACAAAAGGGGGGGTGCCTGATGCTAAAAATAGTCCAAGATCAAAATGGCAATGAAACAAAAGATGTGGAGCAAGTGAAACATATGCTGTGCAAACCATGACAACACAGTCCTGATGACAACTGGGCTTCATGCAATGTTCTAGAAGATGCCTGGGGTTACTGGGGGGCCAAATGAACAGTGGGCAATGACTGGGAGCTGCTGACAAGGGAACTAGGCTTGATCAAAGGTCTTGAACATCTTGGATGGCTTTGAATGCCTAAAGTGCTGCATGCTCTGGAACACTCTGGGTCTTTGGACTGCTACTGGATTTTGGGATGACTCCTGGGATGCTAATCAAACATGGTACTTGGGCTGCTGGGCTTGAACAAGTGAACCAAAGTTACAAATCACTTCAAATGTGTCTCTGAGCTTTGTGGCTGCTTTGAATGTCTCTTGGAATTGTCACAAACACTGCCTAGACTCACTGGAAGCTCATCAGTGTCATTGTACTGCAGTACTGTATTGATTATAGTCTACACCACCTGTGCAGGTAGTGTCTCTGTGGGCTGAACCAGATCTGCTGGCACTGCTGGCAGCACATCTGAGCCTGCCAAGGATTCCAACAAATTGGAGTTGCCATTGGATTTACCCCGACTCCATCATTGATCAGAAAAGGGACCCCCCACCATTTCATCACACCTTACCTTCAATGAAGAAGAGCAGGGCTAATTACAAGACCACTTAAATCTTGTAGGACTTGACAAGTGTTGCTTTGACCATTTGCAGGAGGATCAGGGTGTGGCTTCTCCTGGTCTCTAGTGATTCTCAAAGCACTAATATATGTGGCTACATTACTACCAGACTTGGCCTTTCAGTTACTCAATGATCTCAACCTTCATTTGGGCTGTGAGATGCCCTGTGATGTATGGTCAAAAATGTCCATTGTCTATAGTGATTCAGGGCATGTCGGGCCTAATAAGAAATATACTTGGTGGACATGTTAATGCCTCTGCAGAACCAATCATGAAGAAGGTCATTATGCTTCTAAAAAGAGGCAGATCCCATGGATGAATGTTAAATGTAACATGCATGTGTGAGTAATCTTAACCCACAGTGGCTCTGATGGTAAGCAGTGCTACAATCAGCATATGCGCTTGTATATCAATGGCATAATTTTCAGATAAGCTTCTTGTTGTTGATAAAATAGCTGGTATCCTTGCACACTCTGATGCTTGTAGAGACATGATTCAGATGGATTGGAAGCCAGCCATTCCCTTGCACCCAGAGCTTTGTGAATATGCCCTGTCTCTGCTTTGTGATTGTGTACCTATCAACTGAGTCCGCCTGTTATGTCATGAATGGTCAATCAAATGGTGAGAAGGCTCCCCTGGTGACACCCATCATTGTTATGTCCTAATGGTGCATGAGTCAATGTCACTTTACCACAGCCTTTGCTGTGAGGATGGAATTACAGCAAATTCTACAGCTGTTGGGAATCTATTCCAGTGGTTTGGTGACAAGGACCCAAAACTGCCCATCCCTGAATTAGGCAAATTGTGTCTCTTCTATCAGGATCTTGGCACTGGAAATGATGAAAGGCTTACTTTGATCCTTTCCACTCCTCAGCAGTGTCAGATGGCATGGTCATATGGGCATCAAAAATAAATGATTCTTGATGGAACATTTGGTGTCTGTTCAACATGTGTGCTTGTGTTTTTTCTTATGGTCATTGATGATCAGAATGTTGGTGTACCTGTGGCAACCATCATTTTCACACCAAAAAAGGACACCAAAGCCAGACATGCCTCTTATGATGGCCCCTTACTTGCACACCTTCTTCAACAATGGAAGAAGGGAATGGATACAGATTCCATTGGCAAACACTTTGACATCAAAGTTGCTAATACCAATAATGATACATGTGAGTGACATGGGCTACAAGCAAACTGGAATGATATCTGACTTATCTTGTACATGTTCCATACATGGCAATTGTGGCAAAATGGATTGACCCACTACTTATCTTGCATTCCAAAGGGTGAGTCTCATAAACACATTTGGTCCCATCTTGGCAAGTTCCTAATGCAGCAGCTAAAAGATATCATGGAGTATGCAAATGCAATTACAGCTTACAATATGGAACTAGATTACTTTCACTTGCTCTCAAGGGCTGGCTCAACTGTGCTAGATAAGGAGAAATCCAAAGGTGGTCTTGCTTTTCTTGGGTATTTCAAGTCATATCTGGCTCCAGAAGGCTTCTGGAGGTCTTGGTCCCAGGCCAGCATCATTGAAGCAGCCAAATTTTTGAAAAAGCCAATTGATAGTGTCCAGTACTTTACACTGGCCCCCCCATTCCAGTGGAATCTGCAGAATGTGTGGACTCCACATGGAATGTGCAGAATTTCCATGGAATCTACAGTGACCCAAAAAACTGTCCGGATGTTTGGTGGATTTGGAAAGATGGGTTCATATCTCTGGAAATAAAATATATAAAAATCTGAAATAATCATATGTTGGAGGTATATATATATAATATATGCTGACATCAGCTTGACTTTATATGGTAGCTAGTCATGTGATTAGAAATTCAACAACTGACTGGGTACATCCGGACAGTTTCTTTGCTCAGTGTCCTGGCTCATTGAACATCATCTGATTGTGGGAATTTCAACTTGTATTCAACAAAGTCATGTGACCAATGTTGAAATAACACTCTGACATCAACTTTGACCATCTTTCATTCCTCACCATCTCATGAGGCCCCTTTCTGCTGACACTCGTCTCTCAGTCATCTCCCTTCTTCAGGAGGGTCATTCCTGTCGCTCTATTGCTTCTAAACTTCATATTGGGCGTTCCACTGTCTCTGAAATCCGCTCTCAACTTTCTCTTACACTCCCAACACCTGCTGGAGGTCGACCATCCAAGCTGTCCCCCCAGGATCAACGCCATCTCATCCGTTCCATCACCTCTGGACAGGTTGACAATGCCTCCCAGGCAAAGTCCCTTCTCTCCCTGAATGTTAGCACCCAAACTGTTCGTAATGCACTCAAGAGGGGGAATCTGAGGGCTGTGGTGAAGTCCAAGAAGCCCCTTCTCACCCAACGACATATGAAGCAACGCTACAACTTTGCTCTCAAGCACAAAGACTGGACTGAAGAGGATTGGTTTAGGGTCATATTCTCAGATGAGACTAAAATCAATCGTTTGGGCTCTGATGGGAGGGATTGGGTGTGGAAAAGGTGAGGCACAGGGCTTACACATCAGCATGTTAATGGGACTCAAATTTGGTGGGGGAAGCCTAATGGTTTGGGGGTGCATGACAGCTCATGGGGTGGGATATATGTGCAGGATAGATGGTAGGATGAATGGAGAACTTTACAGGGAGATCATGGAAGACCACTTGTTTCAGACATTGGATTATTATGGGATGGATAGGGAAAGGTTTGTGTTCCAGCAGGACAATGATCCCAAACACACATCCAGGGTGGCCAAGGAATGGTTTGTGGAGAATCAGGTTGAGGTTTTAGACTGGCCAGCACAGTCTCCAGACTTGAATCCAATAGAGCATCTATGGTGGCACCTCAAGAAGAGGCTTGGAACATACCCAGAAGCACCAAAGGGGATCTTGGAGTTGTGGGAGAGGGTGGAGGCAGAATGGGAGAAGATTCCAAAGGAAGTATGCATTGATTTGATCAAAAGCATGCCTAGAAGGGTTGCTGCAGTGTTGAAGGCCAAAGGAGGATACACTAAGTACTGAAAACAACTATTAATACAAGAGCAAAGAAACTGTCCGGATGTGCCCAGTCGGTTGTTGAATTTCTAATCACATAACTAGCAACCATGTAAGGTCAAGCTGATGTCAGCATATATATTATATATATACCTCCAACATATGATTATTTCAAATTTCTATGTATTTTATTTCAGGAGCTATGGGCCCATCTTTCCAAATCCACCAAACATCCGCACAGTTTTTTGGGTCACTGTACTTCGAATTCTACCATTGCTGTTTATAACTTTGTTTCAGGTATGCCAACACATGTATCAGCACCTTACCCCCATACAATACTTTCCTACATACTCACTCTATTTCATTGTTTCCCATTCTTAAATTAACTTCCTCTGCACATTCCCACACTTATCTGTACTTATTGTCCACATTCCCATGCCCTATTTGATTTCTCACATTACAATAACCTTTTTTCCCAATTCCTTCTGAAGTATTATTTTTTCCCACATATGAAGAATTTTGTTTCATTCTTCTCACTCTAAATTACCTTTGTCTGCACATTCTTGCACTTATCTATGCTTGCAGCCATAGAATACTTTCTTGTCCACATTCCCATGCTCTGTTTGATTTCTCACATTACATGAGCTTTTTTTCTCACACTCATATATTCAGCATAGCTTTCCATGCATTTTCTCACACTGCATTTAAATTTCCCATGGTCAATTTAACATCTTGAATGCATTCCCACATCACAGTAATTTTCCCATGATCAAATCAACCTATACATATATACATGTTCTCTTTAAACCTTTTATTCCCAGGTTTTGGCCATTGCTTATCAATGTCCCAAAAAGGAAATTGACTGACACTCCCATTTACCCCTTGCTACCACACCACCATTGCCACCACCTCAGGGCTACTGCTCATGGGGGAGTGTGTGTGAAAATGACACAAAAATGCAAAACACATACTAGAACATGACAGAAAGTGTTTTTAACCAGCCCCTATATTTGATACATTCAATATTGTTCAGCCATTTGGCATCCATAGTACAATCTACATTCTTGATATACATAAGTGATTCACAATTCTCATTTTATGAACCATTTTGTTTAAAAGAATGCCATGATGCTCAGCTTTGGAACTGTGGAAAAGATGAAAAAATGATGTGACTTATATGGGGAATCATCTGTGACAGTAGGGGGAGTGTGAAAAACTATGAAAAAGGCACTGAGTGACTAGGAAAGTGGTGAGCAGTGTGTATGTGGTTTGTTGAAGAGACCTCAGTATCTGAAGTTAATGAAATTTTGCTAAATGATAGTAAAAAGACATTTAAAGGATGACATAATTTTAGTTTCTAAACTGTGGGAAAAAATAAAAGATGATGTGAAATAGGAATGGAGCACCATATGCTATTTAAAGAGTGACATAATTTTAGTTTCTAAACTGTGGGAAAAAATAACAAATGATATGACACATGTATAAAGCACCCTGACAATGACAACACAAATGGAAATGCCAGGAGAAGGTAAGTGAATGAAGAAGAGAGTAGTAGGTGTCTGTGATTTGTTCAAAAAGAAGTGCCACAATTGTCAGTTTCTAAACTGTGGGAAAAAATAACACATGATGTGACATATACAGAAAGCAGCCTGTAACAATTGTGAAAAGGCTAGGAGAAATTAAGTGAGTGAATATTCAAAACAATGCTTGCAATTGTCATCCTGAACTGTGGGAAAAAAGAAATGATGTGACATATATAAAAAACAGCCTGTGACAATGGTGAAATGGATGGGAGGAAGTAACTGAGTGAAAGAGAAGTGATGAGGATGTGTTCTGCAACTCAGTTTAAGTGGATTCCTTGTGGAATCCATGTGGAATCCACACAGAATCCATTCTGTGTCCATTCTGTGTGGACTTTCCACACAGATTCCGCATTCTGCACTGTGTGACAGTGTGACAAATCCCACTGCGCAAGCATGTCACATGTGTTCCACACAAAACTAGATGGAATATACTTAGATTATATGTAGAATGCCATGGTGGGACCCATGTCACATGTTTATATTGTAGATGTGTCAAACTTCCACATGGAATCTGTGTGGAATGATGCAGAATCCACATGGAATGGGGGGGCAAACATAAAGACCTTGATAGTGTCCCATGCACCATAAACCACCTTGAATCATTTAATGGTCATATCAAACAAAAGTACTTTGCCACTTACCAACATTCTGGACAACTTCCAAGATTAGATGTGTGGGTTATACTTCTTGCAACATGTGTTATGCCAGATTTCTTTGCTGAATATGATGAATGTTGCTGTGAGGGCTGTGTCATTTCTCTGGGGAGCCCTTGTCTTGTTATGTTGGGACTGTTCATTGAGTGCATTTGTAGAATGCACTTTATCTTTTTTTATTTATTTACATATAGTGATGCATGTGACCTTATGTTGCACGCCCAAATAATTACACAAGCTAGTTTACTTTTTCTTGTCTACCGCATTGCACACCCAATAAATTTGGTTCAGTGTACAATGCACCACGAGAATTAGGTAAGAAAACCAATAACCATTACACTTTTTTACACTTTAAGCCAGAAAGACATCTAAACAATGTCTTTCAGTCCACCAAGGAAACCCATGCATAAGCAATGGGAAGACCTCTCAAGCTCCCCATCAAAGACATGGGAGAGTTCCCTGGTCATAGTACCACACTCTGTAAGTATGAGTGTGGCAGGAGACCTAAAGCCTCCCAACAACCAAAATGTAACCAGGAGAAGTGCTAGCTAGCACTTCTCAACCAAGGGTGCGACTGTTGCCCTCACCAAACAGTCAAAAAATGACAGAGGTATCCAGTGGAACCTCACCAGTGAAACTGTCACCCAAAATGATGAGATCACCACCAAGACTACTGTACTCAGTTGCGGTAAAGTCTAAAAAACCAGAGATCAACTTGAATTGATCTCCTACAGAAAGGGTGGCACCTTGAGTGCATCATCATGTAGACTGCCAGAAAATTCCTATGGACAGGACTGGGCAACCTCCAGGTACAGAATGTACCTCACAAATTAGAGGAGCCAAACTGGCTCCTGTCCCTACTGAGGTAGTAACTACCTCTATCACTGATAAAATCTTTAATGATTCCTTGAGCAAACGCCTTGGAATTACAGTTAAACTTGACCAAAGGGCTGTCAAGTTTCAGAACGTCAGGGAGGAATCTGCTGATGAAAGAGAGGTTGAATATTCAATCTCTCCATTAGATTTTGAGTCCAAATGAATAGATGAGGACTCCATCAGAGAGGATCTGGTGAATTTGACCAGAAACTCTCAATCAACTAAATCAGTTGGACAGGGCCCATTCAATGTAATGATGACACCGCCCAAAACTGCCAATGTCCTAGGACAATTATTCCAAGGACAACGAAACCTAGAGATGCTCATGATAGGAAATCATGCAAGCATCAGCAATAGCTTCCATCATTTGGAAGAGAAGACTGAGAGGACTAATAGTCATCTCAAATGTATTGCCTTACTCCTAAAAGGGCAAAGGGACTCTTCTTGATCATATTGAGGGTATCCCAGACTCATGCAAGTGAGTAATATCTAGACGTAACCAAGGGCTTGGTTACAGATCCACCAGTCAAGATTCAGCTCTTGATTATATCAGTGAGGATGAACCTGCTGAGGGAACTGTTCCAGAAATGAGACAGTCTCATGGTGATGGACAGACTGAAAGTCTGTCAATAACCGATGATCAACTTGAGGCCTTAATTGGACTCAAGAAACGGGAAATGATGAATACCTCATCTGATATAGCTAGCAGACAAGGAAATAGTGAAACTTCATTTAGTTATGAAGTTAGAATGGCCGCTAGTGTGCAAAATGCAGTCATAGCAGAAATTAAGAATGGAGTCTTGCCAGAAACTCTATTCCACAGAATGAACCCATTCCAAAGACCAGTCCGGGTTCAAGGAACATCTGAAAGGTCATTCAGACCTTCTGAGGCTCATGAAAGACCTCAATTTTTGACAGGATCAAATTCGATTCCTGTCAATAGGACTAGTAATGAGGAATGTTCTAGTCCTGAAATAACTGCACCCCCTCAAAGAACCAGGTTCAGAGTGGAGGTCAATGATATTAGAGAAGGGAGAGTAAACCCTCCTCAAAGACAAAACGATCACTGGAGAGGCCCGAGACCGAGTTTCTCCATTAGCAATTTAGGAAGAGGATTGCTGACCACAAACCCTCTAATGCACTCAGACCAGACGTCTGAGAAGACAGACGAAATGGTCTGCAAAGAAATTAAAGAAGCAGAATTAGCATATGATCCCACTACAGAACCCATTAACCTTGGGAAATTGGGGGTTAAACTATCTCCTCCTGAATATGAAGGAGGAGAAACAATTGATGAGTTCCTCAAATTTACTAGGGAACTCCTAAACTTCCTCTATTCACTGTTGAAACCTGAAGCTGACTTATTCAGAGTCAGGTTTTTAGGGCAGATCCTCAAAGGAATGGCTCTGAAATGGTATCAGCATATGATAAACTTGAATGCTGATAGAAACTGGAACTTTGAGGATACTATGGTGGCCCTCAAAAGATATTTCGTAAGGGATGCCTCATCAAGAGATGCCACTATGAAATTTGACTGCCTTTCTCAGAAAGGACAGTCTGTGACTGTGTTAAACGAACATTTTATTATTTTATTTGTACATGTTTATTTACGATACCGTAGCACAACACTAGAAGTGTATATAAGAAAGCTCATATCTCAATAAACAGTAGTTGCTCTTTCTTGCTTTCCAGCATGTGAGTATCTCCTCTCTATGAGAGTAAAAGACCTGGAGAGGTCTCTGGTCATTGTCGTTGACAATGATACAATACTCAAAACACCTGGAGAGGTGTCTGGTCACTGTCTATGACAGTGATACAATACTTTTGTCATCATGAATCGATGACTCTATGTCTGACGGACATATGAGCTCATCGTTCAAGACAGTGACGACCACTGGGACAATTGGCATCTTAAGGATGTCCGATTGCTGCTCAACAGGTTATGGGCCCTGAAAAGCCTGTTATTGATCTACACGATGACAACACATATCTCAAGGATGTGTCCAACGACGATGAAATTTTTATTTTTGAAATATTTTTTCAAAATTACTAAAAAATGATTTTACAGTCACAGAAACACTAAATATGTCATCAAAAATCTCTACTGGAATTGATTCTATCAATACCTTTGCAGGCATTGATTACCGTATCTGGGCTGAAAGAATGAAGTCTTATCTTTTACATATCGGATCTTGGGCTATCATCAATGGATCATTTGTCGAACCATCTCCTCCTGCAGAAGGCACTACCTCTGCTGCTGTTACTGCCGCTACCGAATATAGAAAAGAAAAAAGGGAATGGCAAAAACTTAATGATGCTGGTCTCGGAGCGCTTAGACTCAAAGTTTCCGATTCTGTCCGACGTCACATAGCAACAGAAGATAATCTACCGACAGCCTGGAAATCACTCGCCGACTTATACAAAAAATCTTCTCCAGCCTCCATCTTTGATCGATTCCAGAAAGCCGTTACTTTCCAACTTTCTGGAAAAGATCCTGTTCCTGAGATAGAAAAACTTGGATCATTTTTCTCACAGCTAAAAGAAGACAATGTCAAAATCCCCGATTTCATTCAGGCTCTCACACTTGCTAAAGCGCTTCCAAAAGAATGGACAGCAATATCTACCGTCATGTTTCAGATGTACGGATCTGAAAAATTCACATTCGACACTATATCCGATTCAATCATTTCCGAATATCGTCGACGATACGCTGCGACATGGTAGTATAAATGTATATAGAGAATATATGCATTATTTTTCTCACTGTAATAACTGTGTGAAATGTAAGAATAACGACACATCTTGGATCTTGGATTCAGGAGCGTCCTTGCACTTTACACATGAAAGAAATGATTTCTTATATTATCGATCACTGATCGATAAAAGGTTTGTACAAACCGCTGCTAAAGGGAAAACCCTTCAAATTCTAGGCGTTGGTGCTGTAATGATTAAAATTTTCATTGATGGAAAATCAAAAATCAAATTAATCAGACCCGTCTTTTATATTCCTGATATGGATACAAGATTGTTGTCCATGGGAACGTTCCTTAATCAAGGATATGTTTTATCGGGAAATAAACATCATATTGATTTAAAAAATCAATTAACAACTATACGTTTCTCACCACATGAAGAAGGACAAACCATTTATTGGTTAGATTCTGAAATTCATACAGAATCAATAAACGTTGTGACAAAAAATCCAGATTTTAATATTTGGCATAAACGTATGGGACATCCACAGGACGAAGTTATCAGAAAAGGAAAAATTCATCTAGAAGGATTTCCTGACGTCAAAGTCCCAAAACAAAAACGAATTTGTTCAGGTTGTGCTAAAGGAAAAATGCGCAGTAAATCATTTCCAGAATCACAAAGTCGAGCAATTGCTCCTTTTGATTTGATACATTCAGATCTCAAAGAAATCTCGATGATTTCATATCACAAATACAAATATTTTGTGACATTTATCGATGATTTTTCAGGTCATCTTTGGATAGGTTTATTAAAGAAGAAATCCGAGACGGAATCTTCTTTGAAACAATTCATTGCCTTATTAAATAACAAATATGGAAAAACACCTAAATCTTGGCGATTCGATGGGGGAAGTGAATTTACAAAATGCGAAAATTATCTCAAAGATATTGGCATTGAAATTCAAAAATCCATCCCATACACATCACAACAAAATGGCAGAGCAGAAAGAATGAATCGTACTATATAGGAAAAGTCACAATCCCTTAGATTCGATGCTTGCTTACCACAATCATGGTGGGAATTTGCTCTTGAACACGCAGTATATCTATACAATAGGACTCCCATAGCTCGTAATAAATGGCAGACACCATATTTTCTTATAGAAAATAAGAAACCGAATGTATCGGAATTACGAGTGTTTGGATGCCAAGCTTTTGTATATACTCCTATGCAACAGAGACAAGATAAGCTTGAAGCTAGATTGAAGATGATGATCTTTCTAGGATACAAAAAAGGAATGAAAGGGTTTAAATTTATGAATCCAGAAAATAATTCTATATTCATGGCAACAACAGCAATCTTTGATGAAACAAAATTTCCAAAGTGTAAAAATGTTGATCAAAACCCTACATTCATAAATCCAGAAAATGAGTTTGAGGATCTCATGCCAGAAATACCTCAAGAATCTGATGATACGTCACACATTTCTGATAATGAATCAGAAACTGAATCAGAAAGTTCCAATAGTGAAACAGAACCTATTGAGGATTCAGATAGCGAATCAGATAATGATGATCAAGATGAAATTGAAAGGGAATTATTTGGAGAAAGATCACCGTCTCCAGGTCCATCAAGACCAAGGAGAAACAGAATACCTGTAAATAGACCTGATAGTGTCTATGGTGATAAAAATCCAGTCGAAATTGAACAAATCGACAGGCGAACTAGATTGGATCGATTTACAATTAATCAATTATTATCTTGCGCCATCCCTTTTCAAAATGGTAAGGAGGGGGAATGCGTTCCCATATTAACGAGTCGTATGGTGGTGGAATGGTTTCATCAGGGTTGTTGATGGGGAATTCAATTTTCTGTGGGAAGAGATGGTAAAATTGCATGAAACGGTCGCACCCATGTTCCTGTAGGTCTCGTCGTTGATCTAATATCCATATATTCATTTTGTGAAGGATCCATTGCTGTTGGTTTTGCGATTCTTGTTCCTGTTCTCCCATTCTTGGTGTAGTAGGGTTCAGCTGAATAGCTTTTGATGATGATAGTGGTCGCCTTGGTGAAATGAAGAGTATATGTCTACTGGTGATTGGATAGCGTCGTGCGTGTGGGAGTTGTACTAGGTGTTTCTTGTTGTGACAATGTGGTAATAGACGAGTCTGAGGAGGAAGGAATCGTCCTTTGAGCGCATAAAGGGTTTTCCAGAATTTCTTTGATCGGTTATAGGCCATAGATGAAGTTCTATAGGCGTCTCCTGTTCTTATATTCTATCAGAACGTCCGCAGCATTTCCCAAGTGGCGTTCAGGTTCCCAAGTATTGTCATTTGATCCATAGCCTTTCCACTTAACCAAATATTGATAGCCTGCTCCGCGTTTTCGATGTCCAAGGATAGCTTCAATCTCAAACTCCTCTTGTCCATTTACTATATCGGGAGGTGGTGTGGTAAAGTTTGGTCCATGCATTGACATTTCCTTATATGGAGTGAGAAGCGATGCATGAAATACAGGGTGAATGCGCCATTGTTTCGGTAATTTCAGCCTGTATGTAACTGGTCCCATGACTTGTTCAACCTGAAAGGGTCCTTCTCGTTTTGGCGCAAGCTTTCTTGATTGATATGGGATGTGTAAGTTCTTGTTCTCAAGCCAGACCTTGTCGCCTTTCTCAAATTTAATCGACTTGTCTCTGAATCTTTGAGCGACTGTTTGCCTGGCAAGTTCATGTGCTGCTAAAGCTTCTTCTCTTGCTTTTCGAAGCATCTGAAGACGTTTTTCTGCTGCTGGGGCAGTCATCTTGAGCACTGCTGTGGGAATAGCGATCGGATCTGTTCCATACATGAGTTGGAATGGGGATGTTCTTATTGTATCATGGTAATGGTTATTGTGTGCGAATTCAGCGATAGGTAGGAGTGGTTTCCATTTGTGGGGTTCATTAGTACAAAACATCTGAAGGTAGATCTCGAGTTCTTGATTGACGCGTTCGGTTTCCCCATCTGTTTGAGGGTGATAGGCAGTGCTCATCCTGTGGTCGATTCCTAGTGCTTTTCTGTGAGGGCTCTGTGTCGTTCCTCTGGGGAGCCCTCGTCTTGTTATTGGACTGTTCGTTTAGTGCGTTTATAGAACGCATTTTTATCTTTTTTATATATATATAGTGATGCGCGTGACCTTATGTTGCGCGCCCAAATAATTAGATAAGCAAGTTTACTTTTTGTTCTTGCCACCGCGTTGCACACCCAATATAAATTGGTTCAGTGTACGACGCACTGCGAGAATTAAGTAATAAACCAAAAATCATTACACTTTTTTACACTTCCAAAGTGGTGTAAACGCACTTTAAGCCGGAAAGACGTCTGAACGATGTCTTTCGGTCCACCGAGGAAACCCACGTATAAACGGCGGGAAGACCTCTCGAGCTCCCCGTCAAAGACACGGGAGAGTTCCCCGGTAATAGTACCACGCTCTGTAAGTATGAGTGTGGCGGGAGACCTAAAGCCTCCCGACGACCAAAATGTAACCAAGAGAAGTGCTAGCACTTCTCAACCTAGGGCACGACTGTCGCCCTCACCTAACAGTCGAAAAACGACAGAGGTATCCAGTGGAACCTCACCAGCGAGACCGTCACCAAAAATGACGAGATCGCCACCAAGAATACCGTACTCAGTTGCGGTAAAATCC
This sequence comes from Amanita fuliginea, assembly GCA_023014435.1. Lineage (NCBI taxonomy): Eukaryota > Fungi > Basidiomycota > Agaricomycetes > Agaricales > Amanitaceae > Amanita > Amanita fuliginea. Next base: position 2,520,240 of record JAEBUQ010000003.1, read on the forward strand.
AATAAACCAGAGATTGATTTGAATCGATCTCCTATGGAAAGGGCGGCGCCTCGAGCTCATCATCATGTGGACCGCCAGAAACTTCCTATAGACAGGACTGGACAACCTCCAGGCACCTCTCAAATTAGAGGAGCCAAACCGGCTCCTGCCCCTACTGAGGTAGTAACTACCTCTATCACTGATAAAATCTTCAATGATTCCTTGAGCAAACGCCTTGGAATCGCAGTTAAACTTGACCAAAGGGCAGTCAAGTTTCAGAACGTCAGAGAGGAATCTACTGACGAAAGAGAGGTTGAATATTCAATCTCTCCATTAGACTTTGAGTCCGAATGAATAGATGAGGACTCCATCAGAGAGGATCTGGCGAATTTGACCAGAAACTCTCAATCGACCAAATCGGTCGGACAGGGCACATTCAATGTAAAGATGACACCGCCCAAAACTGCCAATGTCCTAGGACAATTAATCCAAGGACAACAAAACCTAGAGATGCTCATGATAGGAAATCATGCGAGCATCAGCAATAGCTTCCATCGTTTGGAAGAAAAGACTGAGAGGACTAATAGTCATCTCGAACGTATCGCCTCACTCCTAGAAAGACAAAGGGACTCTTCTCGTTCATATCGAGGGCGTACAGACTCACGCGAGCGAGTAATGTCTAGACGTAACCAAGGGCTTGGTTACAGATCCGCCAGTCAAGATTCAGCTCTTGACTACATCAGCGAGAACGAATATGCTGAGGAGACCGTCCCAGAAATGAGACAGTCTCATAATAACAGGCAGACTGAGAGTCTGCCCATTAGTGAAGCTCAACTTGAGGTTCTGATTGGACTCAAGAAGCAAGAGATGATGATTGCATCATCTGATATAATGAATAGACGAGGACATAACAAAACCTCGTCTAATTATGAAACGAGAATGACCGCTAGCGCACGAAATGCGGTCATCGCAGAAGTCAGAAATGGAGTCCCTCCAGAAACTCTATTTCTTCGAATGAACCCATTTCGGGGATCTGCCCAAACCCATGGGGCATCACTAGAGGTTTCAGAGAGACCTTGATTTTTAACAGGATCTAACTCGATTCCTGTCTATAGGACTAGTAACGAGGATCGTTCTAGTCCTGAAATAACCATACCTCCCTGAAGGACAAGGTTCAGAGAAGGGGATAGAGATGTTAGAGAGGAGAGAACTGCACCTCCTAACAACACACACGAAAGCTGGAGAGGCCCTAGACCAAGCTTCTCCATAAGCAACTTGGGCAGAGGATCGCTAACCGCAAATCCTCTTACCCATTCTGACAAAACGTCGGAAAGGACGGACGAAATGGTCCGAAAGGAAATCAAGGAAGCAGAATCGGCGTACAATTCTATGGTCGAACCCATTAACCTTGGGAAACTCGGGGTTAAATTATCCCCTCCTGAGTATGAAGGAGGAGAGACTATCGACGAGTTCCTCAAATTTACGAGGGAACTTCTCAATTTTCTTAGCATCTATTCGTTGCTAAAGCCTGAAGCTGATCTATTCAGAGTCAGATTCCTAGGGCAAATTCTGAAAGGGAAAGCCCTAAAGTGGTACCAACACACGATCAACTCAAACGCTGATCGCAGTTGGAATTTCGAGGACTCTATGGTAGCCCTCAAAAGATACTTCGTTAGGGACGCCTCGTCACGAGATGCCGCTATGAAATTTGACCGTCTTTCTCAGAAAGGACGGTCTGTGACCGAACTTAAGAAGGACCTGGAGCATTTAAGCCAACAAATGATCCAGAACCCTTCTGAATACGACATGGCAAGGAGATTCCTCGCTGCGCTTAAGCCGGAAATATCGACCAAGGTCGTTAGACACGGCTACAACCTGGAAAATAGCAACCTCAATGCTATTTTTGAAGCGGCTAAGTTCATAGAGGAAGCTCAATTCTATGAGACTTGGGAAGAGCGCGAACGCCAAAGGCGCTCTAACGCAAAGATGTCAGGAAATAAACCCCTCACATCTAAAGGTTCGTCTAAGAAACAGACAAACTTTAAGGCTCCGGAGAAAGGCGCCTTCCAAAGGCAAAATAATAACGACTCGAAACAGATCGAGTGTTTTATTTGTAATCAAAAGGGACATATAAGCTCAAATTGTCCGAAGAACAGCAGACCCAGGAAATCTGCTAATGTTGAAACTTCCGAGCATGAGGGATGCAATGAAGGTGCTGCAAATGCCACGGACGCTGAAGGAACTTCGGAAGAGGAAGGACAATATGCTTCCGCGGAAGAAGCACATGAGATGCAGCAAGAAGGCATCTCTGGAGATGACGGAGACAATGACAAGTTGTCCCTAGAAGACTGGTGCGCTTGCATCAGAATAGATGAATCGATGGACTTGGATGACGAGTCTAGAGATGATGGATTAGAAATTGCAGCAATGCGACTTCTAGAAGAAGATTTGGAGGAATATCCAACCTCCTCAAAAATAACTGAGACCGGCGATCAAGTCGCTTACCGACTCAGATCAACGAAGGACATGGTCCAGAACCACGTCAAAGACGGTCCAAAGCGTGATTTCAAGCGCTTAGGAGTAATTGAGGGATACATGCGCATCAATGGACAGAAAGCACATGTACTCCTTGACGGTGGAAGTACGCTGGATATGATTTCAGCAAATTTCGCTACCGTCAATAAGTTGGATATGTTCCAACTTAAGAAACCGATCAAGTTGCAAATGGCAACTTCTGGCTCACGATCCGCTATTAATCACGGAGCGAGAGCTGAACTAAAAGTAGGCGATTTAAAACAAAATCGCTACTTTGACATAGTAAACCTGGATAGGTACCAGGTCATATTAGGAACGCCGTTCCTAAAAGAACATAACGTGTTGCTGAACTACGTGGGTAGCGGCTCCTTCAAACTGGGAGACAAATGGTTCCCAGTACGTGAAGGGGAATTTTCGATTCCTCTCAACAAAGAAGGGGAAGGATCAGGCAGCACGATACCGCCTTCGAAAGGGTTCTCTAGAGAACCCATCAAACCCAAAGAGAACATTAAGGGCAAATTTAAGCCTGATAAACGTTCTCATTGACTAGAAAACGACAACCCTCTATCTCTAGCTGGCGCACGAGTGGGAGGTACCACCTCCATTAACATGGAGGAGCGTTTAAAATTGCGCCAAGAATGGATTGATAAAATCCAAGACTTATTCATTCCTGAAAAACCAGAGTTACCACCTTTAAGGGAAATAAATCATGAGATTCCGTTAATAAACCCGAATCTCAAGATAAATCATAGGGCACCCAAATGCCCTGAACCGCTCAGAGATGAGCTCAAAGCAAAGGTTGATCGCTATCTAGAGGCTGGATGGTGGGAAAGGACCAGCCTTCCTTCATCGGCGCCTCTATTAATCGTAATCAAACGGGACGGGAAAATAAGAACCGTCATCGACGCAAGGCAGTGAAATGACAACACCCTAGCGGATGTCACACCAATGCCAGATCAAGAGACAATTAGGAATGATCTAGCCAGAGCTCGATTTAGGACAAAAATCGATCTCTCAGATGCGTATGAACAAATACGCATTCTACCTGAGCATGAACAACGCTCGGTATTTGCAACCATATATGGCAACATGATCAGCCGTGTTATGCAACAAGGAGACAAGAACGGGCCTCCGACATTTCAGAGACTCATGAACGTCTCCTTCGCAGATATGATAGCAGTCTTTCTGCACTGCTATCAAGATGACATCTTTGTGTACTCAAATACTTTAGAGGAACACTTAAGTCATCTGAAGATGACTTTTGACAGATTACACAAACTAAAGCTCTATCTGAGCCATAATCTCAAAAAAATAGACATACTGTCTACCAAGATGGATTGTCTAGGATTCATCATTGATGATGAAGAAATTCATATTGACCCTTCAAAAATCGATAAGATTCTAAACTGGAGAACGCCCAGAGACTACACGGACGTTCTCAGGTTCAATGGAGTAATACAATATTTGTCTCAATTCCTGCCAAATGTCACAGAGCTCACCACTCCGTTGACTGGAATGTGCAGCAACAATCGGGAGTTTGTTTGGACGGGCTACCACGAAAACTGCTTCCATGAACTAAAAAGACTGGTAGCTAAAGTTCCAGTCTGTAAACCAATAGATAAGGACCTTGACGTCCCTATTTGGGTCATAACGGATGCTTCTGCTAGTGGAATAGGTGCCTGGTATGGGCAAGGGCTCACTTGGGATACTTGCAAACCCGCAGGATTTATATCCCGCAAATTCACCTCAGCACAGATGAATTATTGTTAGGAACCGATCCTAGCATCCATTTTTTGGTTTTATTCATAGGGTGATCAGGCATCACTCTGCACCATTGGCGCATGGTCTGGGACTATAGGAAGGCCATGGGAACACTTCGCGTGGGTTAGCGCATGGCAGCGCTCACTGGAAGACAGGACAGCGGTTGGCTGGGCCAGCCAAGGATATAATAGGAAGGGAGGATCAACCCTGCATGATGGCGCCTCAGGATCACATCAACGCATCAGTGCATCAGCGCATCATCAGGACAAGTCATCAGGAGGATACCAATGCTCAATATGGCAGGAGACACACCTATGGGGATTGCGGGAAGCCTGGGAGGTAGCACGTCCTATAATGGAAGCCTAGGACAGTCTGTGGGAAGTCCAGACATCATGGGAATGGGCCAGGCCTGGTCTATTAAACAGTTGACAGGCGGCAGCGCCCAAGAAGCATGGATACAATAGGACGCACAGCAAGGCAGGGAGTTAAGGTGGTCGCGGCTGTGGGAGTGCCGGTGGGACATGGTGGCTAGGGGTCTACTAGGAGGAGTATATAAGGACCTTGGCAGATAGTTGGAGTCTCTTTAGACTCTAGATGGTTTCTCTTACGCTCTGTATATGGGCCTAGGTTACTGTTTATTGTAGTCTGAATACATTCTCTTCCCCCTCTTCTTCTATCCCTCCTCTGTGAGGCTTGTGGGTTTGTGTTAGGAGCGTGAGCTTGTAACATAATCTAGAGTCTCTATACCCACACCCTTCGTCGTTGGCTGTAGTGCCGGGCACGCCTTGCTCGTTGTCACACACAGCGTCGAAGTGAGTTTCCACCCATCTCCAATCACCGACATCGACTGGCAACAATGGGGTCACGACTGACTCTGGGACCACGCTAGGCAACAAAACTGTACTAGACGAGAGCTAGGGTGCACTGTAGTCGACCAGGCAGGGTCTTGCAGGCACTAGCACTAGTTACAGCGGAAAAGGCGGTGGAACCGTCGAAGACAATCTATTGGCATGTCGTGTATCAAGGCATACAGTCTGGGGATACCAATCACGTATCAGATCTTGTTATCTGAGCACAAGGACACCCTAGTGAAGCGCCGGGCACCATCCCTTTAGGTCTATTGGTGGAACTAAATCAAACATACACGCGCGGGTGCGTTATTGACCGCGGTGTACTGTGACTATGCCAGGAAGGGTAGTTACCGAAGAAGAGTCGACATCCCTCCTGTCCCTTAGGAGGTGTCATTGGATTTGTGGAAGCCAAATGAAGAGATTGGCTGCTGGTGGAGCGCCCAGGGTCAATTGAAGATGATGGAAGCGGATGCTAACCGCTGTAACAAAGGAGCAATACATTCGTTTATGGAAGGATGGACGCCAGGCAAAGAACATCACACAGTCGATTAACAATCACTGGTGCAGAAGCCGACTGCAAATCAAATAAGGCATACGACATCAATCTGGGAGATGGCCCTGAGTAAAGAACCATCAACAGGGTCACGTGGGATCACATGCGACGATCTTCAATCAGGGGAATGGCAGCGCCCTTAGTAAAAGACTCCAGGAGGCAGGGCCGGTTCAGTAATAGACGGCATGCATGGGAATGCGAGCGCCCACAGAAAGACTGCACTAGTGAGGGTACTAGAGCCAAGAAAACCCTAGGCGGCAGCCTGAGGAGGAGGTCGCCGTTGTCAGCGTTGTCCAAGAGCGCGACAGTAAAGAAGGTCTCGGATCGGCTGCTAAGGCGGCAAGTGTTATGGGATCTCCTCAACGAAGGACGAACAAGGGATCAATTTTTATGGGCGCCATACCAGCGTGTGGGCCAAACTTCAACAGAACCCCAGTAGGCGCTGGGTCATCAAATGCTTTTCACTCTCTTACAATCGGCAACCGACAGCACCAGGCATGTAATGGTTGGCAAGCTCAGGTGTCGATCAAATTTTCTCATATCAACTGGGTTGTGTTAAGATCGATGCTCTCAACGCAATTCGTTCTAAGTCAACAGTGGCAAGCAGAGTCTCGGTCTGCTCCCAACCTACTGGACAGGTTCTGGACACTAAGTCAAACGATGACAAAGGTCAAATAAACGACGAGCTCAAAGAGATAAGAGCGAGGAGTTTTCGTTCAGAAGTTGAGAGAAGAATTCGATTAAGTTGGAACTAAGGAAAAGAGACATACATGAGAGTCTTTATATACGAAAAGAACAAGGAGAACGTAAAAGGAAATGTATAGCTAATACCTTGGAAAGGAAAAGTGAAGGATAAAGCTAAAAGGAAATAAGCGTCCATGAAACGCATAGCTATGATTATATAATAAAGGAGTCCGTTAAACGAAAGGGAAAGAAATTGTAACATTACCCCCTTCGTATGCAAGAAGTCACCGACTTCTTATCCTGTTCCCCAGCCATGGTTTCCATTGTTCGTCCACCCATGATCCCTGCGCGACTTTAACCATTCAGCAATGGTATTGATGTCATGATTAGCGGTCTCAAACCGCCATTGCAAAGTCCTTGTAATGTAGTCAAGTTGGACCGTTTGTTCAAGGATCGCGTCGCGCTCTTCGTCTGTGACAGTGTGAGGGTCAGTGGTGAGGGCGGTGTTGAGCATAGCATCGAGGGGTCCGGCGAATAACTGATAGTCGACAATGAAGGTGGCGAGGGCTTCCTGAGCCCGAAGAAGGGTGGCGTTAGGGGTCCTAGCGAGAGGTGGTGCAGGTGGAGCGGGTAGAGGTGCCTCTTCCTCAATAAAGACATCCATGAGCTCATCTGGGTGCTGATGAAGGTCAGCGATGGTGGAGGAAGGGGAGGCGGGCCAATTCGGGAAGAGGTAGTCGTCGATGGTGGTGGTGGTGGTGACAAAGACCTCAATAGGGAGGTCATGAGCGGTGGCGAGGAACGGGGAAGCAGCGACAAAAGTAGGATCATAACAATGGCCACAGGCTGTGACCAAGAGTGCGAAGGCGAAAGCAACGAGGTAGGCGACGACGACGATGGCAGACATGTTGTATCGATAAGATGAGAGAGGACAAGACCTCTGGTTGTGGTTTAAATATCCCAAACCTCGTCGTCGGAGTCCAAAGCTAAGATCTCTTCAATCTCAGGTTCTCTGGTCCTGAGAAAGTTCTCATGGGAGTTTCTAGCCGCTTCTTCTTGTTCTGATCGGATTCTTGCATTGTCAGGGTGTGGAATACGAATTTGGTCAGGGCATTCATGTCATGTAACGTGTATCTCTGGGTCGTTTATGCTGTCCTGTACTGCTTGGTTCAGAAGAATGTAATATCGCTCGGTTGCAAGGGCGATTTCCATTTGCGCTCTTGTGCGGCTAAAATTTTCACTTCTCCTTATATTCATTTGTCGTTCATATTGCCATTGTTCTGCGGAGATGTCTCTGCCACATTGAATAATTCTCTGTAAAGCTTCTGATAATTCAGGGAAGGTTCGTCGTAACCAAACCTTGTGATAAACGTTATCATATTGAAAACAGGGATGGACTGATGCTGGAAGATAATGTGATTCGGCTTCCTGGAATGTGGGCAGTTCTCCTAGATCAAAAGAGAGGCGATGATATTGGGGAAGATACTTTGGCAAGGCATTATATGGAATTTCTGTATGTCCTTGCGGATGAATTCGTTTATGAGGAGGTAATCGTAATACTTTGGGCGGTTTTGACATCATTGGGACGTATTTCAATGTCTGATATGTAGAGAGCGTTCGTTTAGAAGGATGTTTAAAGGCAGGAACAAACATCTGCGTGACAGAGTATCTGGTTTTGACAGTAGGAGTGTATCGTCCAATGGTTCTGCAGAATCTTTTGACATAGCGGATATTATGTTTTAATTGGAGGTTGGTGCGATAATAAGTCATTGTGCCGAATATTTCAGAGGTTTCTTCTGTTTTTATACTCTACTAGAATATCCGCAGCATTGCCCAAATGTCGTTCTGGTTCCCAGGTATTGTCATTTGCTCCATAGCCTTTCCATTTGACTAAGTATTGATAACCGGCTCCTCGTTTTCGATGTCCAAGGATAGCCTCAATCTCAAACTCTTCTTGTCCATTAACCATATCGGGAGGTGGCATAGTGAAATTCGGACCATGCATTGAGGTTTCCTTATATGGAGTGAGGAGCGATGCATGAAACACAGGGTGAATGCGCCATTGTTTCGGTAATTTCAATCTATAGGTAACTGGCCCCATGACTTGTTCAACCTGGAAGGGTCCTTCTCGTTTTGGTGCTAGCTTTCTTGATTGATACGGAATGTGGAGATTCTTGTTTTCAAGCCAGACTTTGTCACCCTTTTCGAATCTGATTGACTTGTCTCTGTATCTATGAGCGACCATTTGTCTAGCAAGTTCATGAGCAGCTAAAGCTTCTTCTCTGGCTTTTCGAAGCATCTGGAGGCGTTCTTCTGCTGCTGGAGCAGTCATTTTGAGCGCTGCTGTAGGGATAGCAATCGGATCTGTTCCATACATAAGTTGGAATGGAGATGTTTTTATTGTATCATGATAACGATTATTGTGTGCAAATTCGGCGATAGGCAAGAGTGGTTTCCATTTGTGGGGTTCATTGGTACAAAACATCCGAAGATAGATCTCAAGTTCTTGATTGACACGTTCAGTTTCACCATCTGTTTGAGGATGATAAGCAGTGCTCATCCTGTGATCAATTCTTAATGCTTTTCGTATTTCTTGGAATACTTTAGCAGAGAATTGTGGTCCTCTATCAGAGATTAAGACATCTGGGAGTCCAAAGCGCTTGAAGATTTCAGAAATATAGAGATCGGCTGTTCCTAAAGCGTCGATTGTCTTGTTGCAAGGGGTGAAAATTACCCCCTTTGTAAGGCCATGGTCCACCGTGACCAATATGGAGTCAAAGCCTTCGGAAACGGGAAGATCGGTGATGAAATCGAGTGTGACCTGCTGAAATGGGCGTGTAGCTTTTGATGGGATAGGAATTAATGCCGGTGAATTTGGGTGAGTATTGACTTTCATTTGCTGGCAAAGTGCACAACCTTCAACCCATTCTTTGACATGTCTATACATTCCAGGCCACCAATAATCACGCTTCAAAAGTGCTAGTGTTTTCAATCGTCCAGGGTGTCCTGAAGATAATGCTTCATGTATCTCCTTAATTAATCGAGTGCGCAACTCAATTCGATCAGGCACATAAATCCTGCCCAAGTAATAAACGATACCATGAGTGTATGTCCAGTCTTGTAGTTTGGATTTAATTGGTGGTGCCCTTTGCTTAGTGATAACTTCAATAAGGATGCGTCCAAAATCGTCGTTTGCCATGTATTTCTTTAATTTGCTGGCAAGATCATCATTGATTAGTCGAATAAATCGGTCATTCGGCAAAACCGTGACAGTAGTTTGTTCCTCATCATTTCCCATATGATCTGGTCGTCTGGATAATGCATCTGCTTCGAACATTTTTGTGCCGGGTATATGTTCAATACGAAGATCATATTCAGATAGCAATGATGACCACCGAGCTTGTCGAGGTGTTAAGCATTGAGCAGTTCGGTAGTAAGACAAGTTCTTGTGATCACAATGGACGATGATCGTGTGAGGAGAACCATGTAATAGATGGCGCCATACTGCAAGTCCCTTGATGATTGCAAGCAGTTCTCTGTCATAAATTTGATAATTCTGTTCCGTTGGTGTTAACGCATGGGATATAAATCCACATGGATGGAGTGCTCCAGATTCATCAGCCTGTTTCAGTACCGCTCCAATTGCTTTATTGGAGGCGTCGGTTTGAAGGATGAACGGTTTTGCAGGATTTGGCATTAACAATACTGGCATAGAGGCGAACCGTTGCTTTAGGGTGTCAAAGGCAAGTTGGCGCTCATTATTCCAGTCAAATGGTTCCGTTTTCTTGGTTAGATCTGTGAGTGGTTTCGCGACTGCTGCAAAGTTTCCAATAAAACGTCTGTAAAAGTTTCCAAAACCTAGGAATGATCGGACTTGTTTAACCGTTGATGGTACTGGCCAATCAGCTATTCCTGCGAGTTTGATGGGATCCATTTGTATTTTTCCAGGTGAGATGATCATGCCCAGAAATTCAACTTCTTGAACAGCGAATTTACATTTTTCTAATTTCAGGAACAGATCGTTCTCTTTTAATCGATCGAGAACCCTTTTTGTTCGTTCTTCTAGTTCGTTCAAATTCTGAGAACATATTAAGATGTCGTCCATGTAGATAATGAGCCATCCTTCATTAATCATGTCTCTGAAGTATTCGTTCATCATAGTTTGGAATGTAGATGGCGAGTTGCATAAGCCAAAGAACATAACAGTTGGTTCATATAATCCTCTGTTGGTAATGAAAGCAGCTTTCCATTCGTCTCCTTTCTTGATCCTGACGTTATTATATCCCCATCGGAGGTCTAATTTGGTGAAATATTGTGCACCAGCAAGTTTTGTAAGGAGGTCGGATACTAGGGGTAATGGGTATGCATTCTTGATTGTCCAATCATTCAAATATCTATAATCTTGGCACGGCCGAAGTGCACCACTTTCCTTTTTTGAGACAAAGAAGAATGGCGATGCTTGAGGAGATTTCGACGGTTTGATGTAGCCTTTAGCTAGCTGTTCTTCAATCCATTCGTCCAGCGACGACTGTTCTTTGATTGATAACGGATAGATCTTGCTAACTTTAGGACTAAAACCGGTTTTCAAATCGATAGCGTGATCCCAAGTTCTGGAAGTTGGGAATCGTTCTGATGCCTTTTTCTCAAAGACTGAGCGCCATTTCCCATATTCTGATGGTAGTTCCGTTCTTGGTTCATCCTTTTTCAACTGATGTTCTAACGCTTGAGATGCTGATGTTTTAACTCTGATCCAGTAATCGTCTTCTCCCCATTGTTGATTGTCCAATGCCATTTGCCAGATAGTTCCTTTATTCCGTTGTTCATCGATGAGGTGTATCGTTTTATCTCTCCAATCAATAGTAGGATTGTTTTCTTCTAACCAAGGGATCCCCAAAATTAATCGTTGATCTCCTAATTTAGTGATTAGAAACCAGTTGGTGTATCGTTTTCCTCCAATCGAATATTGAATATGGACTCGATGTGTGATTATTCCATTAGTGTTAACCGTTCCATCTGCGTTTCTGACTTTGATTGGTTTTCGCAATTTTTCTTTTGATAACTTGGTGGTTACTTCTTCGTCAATAAAATTCCCTTCTGCTCCACAATCGATTAGAGCAGAAGTGTCAGCGGGTAAATCGGACGTCTCCACAGAAATTGAAAGGCGCTTGTCATTATTTGATCTTACTATTACAGAATCAAGCGCTAACTGTGAATGTCCGTTTGTTATGGAAGTGTCAACCGCTGTATGACGCTTCCGGGTTAAAAACCCTCGTTTTCGAGTTCATTGAGAAGACCTTCTCGTTCATCGGCCTTCATCCCAGCAAGGATCGCTCTGATGTTTGCAACTGGGTCATCTTTCTTTTCCTTGGGTGCATCTTCAGGGATGGATCTGATCCCCTTATTCTGAAATGATGAGGAGGCCCTGAAGGAGGCGTTTGACGTGGTGTTTCGTTTGGGACAATTCCTTGAAACGTGCCCCTGGTTTCCACATCTGAAACATTTTCCAGATTTCATGTACTCCTCCTTTTGCTCATCTGTCAAACGTCCAGTGGGCATAGCATTTACTGATCGGGTTAACCCGCCCCTATTATTGGTGTTTCGATTAAAATTGGAGCGGTTCCCTTGTCCTGGTTTTCGCCCAAGCGCTCGCATCATTTCCCAAGCGCCATGAAGCTGTTCTGCTTTCTCATATGCTTCTTTCATGGATAAAACATTCGCTTCAAGGATCTTTGTAGCGATACTTTCAGGGAGTCCTTTAACAAAGGCCTGGAGCTGCGCAGTTGTTCCTTTCAATCCTGAAGTACCGATCTCCATACGGAATTTTCTGATATATTCAGGGACTGAAATATCACCCCCTACTCTGAGATTGGCTAGATTGTTCAGCGCTCTGAGAGCGCTATTAACTTCACCCCAATCGGCTAGGAAACGTTTCTTGAATTCTTCCCAATTTGTCCAAGTAAGGGTTGTTTCTTCGTCATTATCTAATTCATCTTTGATCAGGACTTTCCAATCATCGAGTTCCTGCCCAAGACAGGCAAGAGTAAATCGAATCTGTTTCTGTGCTTTGCCTTTATAATTATCGTCATTTAAAACAAAGTAATCTTCAAGACTTCCAATGAAGGCCTTTGCTTCGGTTCGTTTTCCTGTAAAAACACGCATAGGTTGCGGTTTGATATCTCCTTTAGAGGCAGGTGCTGTTGTGTCAGATGCCATCTTTTCTGTTTCTTCTTTTGGATCTGTAGGTTCTCCTGTTTCGTCTTTCTTCTTCCCTGATTCTGGATCTCCAAATAAACTTTGTTCGATCTGTTTCTGTTCTAGGAAGTCTCTCCAAGGCTGTATCCCTTTGTCTTGAAGTGCGTATCTATCCTGCGGTGGTGCTCCAGAGAGACTGATGAATTCGTTCCACCAGGAGGATTCTGGTTCTTCAGTGGGTGGATAAAATAGAGAATAAAAGTCCTCTTTTAGATCTTCGTTGATCCACTCGATCCAAACGTTATCTGGGAAGACTTCCTTTCCGTCTCCTTCAATATAATCACCTTCAAAGAGGGATGCTGGTACTGGTTCGTTCTTCTTCTTAGTTCCTGAGCGGAAATACCACCCTGTTCCAGTAGTCGATGGAAAAACTTCTCGTCGATCTAGATAATACTTTCGTTTAAAACGGGCAGAGCCGTTCGGGGGTCTGAGGTTCGAGGTTCTGGTATCAATGGTGTCTGGCTAGTGTAGAAACACTGAGCGGTTCTGTGAGTTCCAACTTGTGTTAAGATCGATGCTCTCAACGCAATTCGTTCTAAGTCAACAGTGGCAAGCAGAGTCTCGGTCTGCTCCCAACCTACTGGACAGGTTCTGGACACTAAGTCAAACGATGACAAAGGTCAAATAAACGACGAGCTCAAAGAGATAAGAGCGAGGAGTTTTCGTTCAGAAGTTGAGAGAAGAATTCGATTAAGTTGGAACTAAGGAAAAGAGACATACATGAGAGTCTTTATATACGAAAAGAACAAGGAGAACGTAAAAGGAAATGTATAGCTAATACCTTGGAAAGGAAAAGTGAAGGATAAAGCTAAAAGGAAATAAGCGTCCATGAAACGCATAGCTATGATTATATAATAAAGGAGTCCGTTAAACAAAAGGGAAAGAAATTGTAACAGGTTGGTTGCGGAACCATCAGATTGCGGACAAGGAATTACTCTGCACTGGTTATACCAACATCAATTCTGGACGATCCACGAGCTGGGCACCTCGATAAAAGGTCTACTTATGGAATAGCGGATGCCATGGGAAAGATTGCTGAGGCAGAAGTCAACTGCTATTAGAAATGAAATGACGTCATCAGAAACTGAGGATAGGAGCGGAACAATGCGCTCATTAGACAATGCATACCTGGATGATCAGTTACATCAGAAGGATTACACGTTACATGGGATGACATTCACTGTATCCAAACAAGTCCAAAGGAGTACGGTTAGCAGAAACAAACTGCTGAAACAAATAAAGCAGATGGCATTGTCAGGGACATGCCTGAAATGGATTAGTCGACGCAGAAGATCACTGCTTTATCAAATGATTGAGGATTTATTAATGGCAGGGTTGCCGCTGCCTAGAAACAAGGGGCAACAAAGTTCGCGCCAAATATAGCACTAAGGGCGAATGGGATTTGCGATCAGGTACAATATTGGCAAAGGGTAAAGTCAATCAGATCAAAAGCTAGGGTCTGGCCTGAGGAGGAGGTTGTGCGCTAGTGGAAACCAACCACTTTAAAATAATGTGTAGGGTCAATTCCAGTAAGGCGCTGGATAAACAAAAGCATTAGTCAAGGTCCAAATTGGCGGAGCCATAAGCGATGGCCCTTCTCCAGTGGGGAGGATGGGACAAATCTTGGAAGAGCAGTAGAAATCTGCTAGAACAAAACAACGCTCTCATAACGACAAGAGTCCACTTAGGTTCGGACATTCTGGGATGAATACATGGACATTAAAAGGAGCATTGGAGCTATACAAGAAATTTAGCGGGACAAGTAGTCGGCAGGGCTAGTCGACGATATATGGATAAGGATGGCAACCTTCCTCAAATAGCCAGTAGGACGCCACAGAAATGGGAATTTTTTTTCCTATGTTACAACCTCATGCTCTGGGTAGGTAACTTGCTCATCGCTCTGGAAGAGCTAGTCTCGCAAGTTACCTGAGGATTTGTTGGGACGCCAAATCTTGAGGAGGAGGTGAAGGAGGGAAAAGAGATCCGACAGGCATGGAGGTCATAATGAGGGAATCCGAGGAGTCACGAGTGCATTACGAGGTGCGACAAGGGATGACTGAAGCAATACTGGAATGCAGGAGGATCGACTATACCTCACCAATAACGGCCTGAAGGATAAATTCAATTTTTTATTTTTGGGCGTGCATCGAAAACCCCAGTAAGGCGCTGGGTTATCAAAAGCATGAATAAACCAGAAGGGCGGAATTGTCAGAAGACATAGACCATCTCAGACAGCCGGAGATAAAACGTATATGGAAGTCAATAGCGAGGGAGCCTTAAGCATAGGCACTTAGGAGAAAACTTTCAGAGAAAGGCCAGGAGGTCGATAAACCAAAAAGTTGGGAAATTGGATCAGTGCCAGGAAAGGGAGTTGGAACTTTGTCAAGTTATAGGAACCAGTGGAATCTGGTGAATGGAAATATACAGCAGACTAGGCGGACGACCAGGGATTTGCATACCGCAATATGGAATCCTTTTAGAAAACTGAAATCAGCATAAAACGGCATAGGAGGTCTTAGGAAAAGCGATGGAAGCTTGGGCATAGCGACACTCTTGCTTCTTGAGGACAAGAAGCCTTGAGGAGGAGGTGATGTTAGGAACCGATCCTAGCATCCATTTTTTGGTTTTATTCATAGGGTGATCAGGCATCACTCTGCACCATTGGCGCATGGTCTGGGACTATAGGAAGGCCATGGGAACACTTCGCGTGGGTTAGCGCATGGCAGCGCTCACTGGAAGACAGGACAGCGGTTGGCTGGGCCAGCCAAGGATATAATAGGAAGGGAGGATCAACCCTGCATGATGGCGCCTCAGGATCACATCAACGCATCAGTGCATCAGCGCATCATCAGGACAAGTCATCAGGAGGATACCAATGCTCGATATGGCAGGAGACACACCTATGGGGATTGCGGGAAGCCTGGGAGGTAGCACGTCCTATAATGGAAGCCTAGGACAGTCTGTGGGAAGTCCAGACATCATGGGAATGGGCCAGGCCTGGTCTATTAAACAGTTGACAGGCGGCAGCGCCCAAGAAGCATGGATACAATAGGACGCACAGCAAGGCAGGGAGTTAAGGTGGTCGCGGCTGTGGGAGTGCCGGTGGGACATGGTGGCTAGGGGTCTACTAGGAGGAGTATATAAGGACCTTGGTAGATAGTTGGAGTCTCTTTAGACTCTAGATGGTTTCTCTTACGCTCTGTATATGGGCCTAGGTTACTGTTTATTGTAGTCTGAATACATTCTCTTCCCCCTCTTCTTCTATCCCTCCTCTGCGAGGCTTGTGGGTTTGTGTTAGGAGCGTGAGCTTGTAACAATTATTGTACTTGGGAACAAGAACTTCTAGGTATCCTAGAAGCTCTACTACGATGGGAGGATAAACTACTGGGCCTTCAATTTACAGTAGTTACGGATCACCAGGCATTAACTTTCTTCAAAGAGACCCAAACCGGATCTCAAAGACGCATGAGATGGTGGGAATACCTATCTCGGTTCAACTTTGAGATGAAATATCTCAAAGGAGAAAAGAATAAAGTAGCGGATAGTCTATTACGCTACTATGCCAACGATGAACCCAATGAGATCCATGACATCGCAACATATGTCAACGCTGACTCGAGACTGGACCCGGAAGGAGAAGACCTTTCTCTAAATAGGCGAGATGAGCTAAATCAATCTCATTCCCGTCTAGCAATTATAGAATCAGAAGGAAATCCGATTCAAGATAGAGTAGAGACTCGAGAAATCGAGTCTAGAGAGTTGATTCATAACAAGGAACACGAACAACTTAAGGTTCCTAAACTCGATCTTGAAGACAATTCCCTGAAAGTTGTATTGAACTGTATTCCAAAGGAATATGTCAATGACAAGTTTTTCGCGGAAATTTGGAAACATGTAGATCGATTCGAAAGATTTGATCTAAAGAAAGGGATCCTTTGGACCACCAACAGGATCGGACAGAGAGTAGTCTGCATTCCTAACGGACTACTCGAAGGTAAGAGCATTAAAGGCGTCATAATCGAAGCCTGCCACATTACTTTGGGCCACTTGGGAATGCGTAAAACGCTAGGCTATATCCGGCGTTGGTTCTGGTGGCCCAATATCGCTGTGGACGTAGAGGATTTCTGTAAATCCTGTGGAAAATGCCAAACGACGAAGGTCTCGCGACAAAGGACACCAGGATGGCTCCACACTATGCCAATCCTTACGAGACCTTGGGAAAGTATAGGAATGGATTTTGTCGGACCATTCACGGAAGTAGAAGGATCAAACTATGTCCTTCTAGTTATCTGCAGGATGACTGCCATGGTTCACCTACTTCCTACCCGAACGAACGTATCAGCCAAGGGAATAGCGGAACTGTTCGTCAAGGAAATCGTCAGACTCCATGGCGTACCGGAGTCTATTGTATCTGACAGGGATACAAAGTTCACTTCTACGTTCTGGAGTGAACTCAGCAAAATTTTGGGGCAACGACTATTGATGTCATCGTCTTACCACCCACAGACTGATGGCTCTTCAGAAAGAGCCATCCAGACGATGTCTCAGATACTGAGATCATTGGTAAATGACTACCAAGACAATTGGAAGTCGCAACTGCCCATGGTTGAGTTCGCAATGAACTCAGCAACCAGCGAGTCCACTGGCTACTCCCCGTTCGAATCAAATTACGGATGGATGCCCGAAATGATCCTAGGAATTGACCATGAGGCGTCGCACACGGGAGTAAAACAATTCATTGAGAAAATCGGGGATGTTCTCGATAAAACATTTGATAAATTAACCGCTCAACGCACGCGTCAAGCGGTAATGGCGAATAAACATCGTCAGGAAGGGCAAATCTTCCAAGAAGGAGATTTAGTATTCCTATCAACGGAAAACATCAACCTTCCCAAGGGACGAGCCCGAAAACTTTGCCCAAAGTACATAGGACCTTACAAGGTCCTGGAAACTTTTCCAGACCGATCCACATACAAGATCGATCTACCGCCAGACCTAAAAGCGAGACGCATCCATGACGTCTTCCACGAAAAAGTCCTTAAACCAGTCATTGAAAACGACTCAAAGAAGTTTCCCAAGAGGGAAACTCGAGTCCACTATGATATTGGGAATGACCCGGAACAAGAATGGGTTGTTCAATTGATAGAAGACCATCGATGGTCTCCTAAATTATTATTCAAGGTACGTTGGGAATTAGGAGATTCCACTTGGGAACCTCTGGAAATTGTAAACGAACTTGAAGCTCTAGATCAATATCTAGAGCTTGAGGGTGTGAAAACACCCTCGGATTTACGTCGTGTGTAAAACACGCTTTGTGGCAGTGAAACGGCTCATTGGCCAGTGGAGTTTCCTGGGAAAATTTCCAACCCCGACAACAAAAACGGAAAATTATTTTCTCACAAAACTTAACCGCAAAACATGTCAGCTGAACAACACGACCGTCGAGACTCGAGGAGAGAGGAGCAGAGTGCCTCTCCTCACGAAAGGAAATCGAACCGACAAGGTTCCAAACACTCGAGGAGATCCCCATCTCCTCTCGACGAATATGATGCGGCGTCAATTTTAAATAAACTGGTCCCGGACTGGGAAATACATCGAGAGACACACCTGCCTCTCCATCTGAAATGATGCGCAGACTGCGCAAAATTCTCGAAACACGTCGTTGAAACGACACAAGGTGGCTCATTTGCCATCTTCCTAGAAAAACAAAAGAAACACTGGCGGAAAGTTCTCCACAACAAGATGCAGGAAGAACTAGACGACGCGTACGACGCTGGTCTCTGGAGGAGCAAGAGACGAATTTCGGAGCTTGAGGAAGAGCTCGATAAATATCAACAGAGAGTCTCTCAACTCTCACAAGAAAAAGAGAACTTCGAAAAGAAAATCGACGAGATGTCTCGAACGTCGAGGAACAAAAAGTCCTCAGGGCTGGCTCATGCCGGCGGGGAAGAGGCTCACCCAGACGAGCATCGAAATAAACGAAAACGAGAAAGCTCTCCCATCAGAGCTCACCGATCCGCTGCACCTCGTCACCAAATCTCTCCCGGGCTCTGACGCCCATTGAGGAAGGTCCTACAACCACCCTCCTCCCGTCCACTTCTGTTCCTCCTCTTTCTACGAAAGGGAAAGCAAGGAGGACAATGTATGAGACGGACTCGGACTTCGACAGCGAATGCAAAGTCAATTTGGCTGCCCCTTCCCTGTCGGGCGATGAGGAGGGGCTCAGAACCGTGCTCAACGAGTCAAGACGTGAGCACGCCCGTGGAATGCACTGTGTAGAAGGGGAAGACCCGTCTTCCTCCTCTAGAATGATGATAGACGAGGCTCCCCTCTCCGCAAGGATCGAGGGTGCCTCATCTCAACCAGGGAAATACGAGCCACCCGCAGGCACCAGGAGGACCAAGAACGGGCAATTCCCTCCGGGACACCGAGACTCCCTCATCGGGGAACCTGCTTCCTTCAGAATGGGAAGCATTAGCCAGTTCGACAGGCTGGGAATATTTGGGCACGTCTGCGTCAAGGCAAGCTCGTATTGGGAAGGAGATGCTATGCATCTCTGGGCAAAACATTCATCCACCGAGAAATGGTACTGGATGAATGGCAAGCCCATGCAAATGGCAAGAGAGGCATCGAAGGTGCCTCTCGACCAGAGATCTGTTGCTCAACGATGGGCAGTCAGAGAAGCCACTGCTTCAGGGTTTCTCCCATTGGATGATTTGTCGAGGGAACCCGACGTTGAAGGAATGGCCAGGAGAAAGGAATTCCCTCCTTCCGTCCGACGAGAGATCGACGGTCGTCTCAACATCCACGACATTACGGCGTGGATGTTCCTCAAAATGACAGAACCTCACCCAAGTGAGGGAACTGTCAACTGGTTCTGGTGGCTGACGTGCCACTTGCTTAAGGAACTGGGCCTCTTCAAGAGGACAGTTTCTAGACTTGGACTGCGGGAGGAAGGATTGATAGAGTATGCCCCACGCCGACTCGTGCATGAAGGGGAGTTTACTCTCGATGATATAGTCACGCATTTTCACAGGTGCGGACTAACCAGCAGCGACTGCGACTCCCTGTTCAGGGACTTCGCTAGAAACCATCTCGTCGGCATGGAATGGCCAAGCGAACCTGACTGGAGCAGAGTCCACCCAGTCCCGAGGGTCTTGAGACCCTCAATGTCCCAGCAAAATAAAGGGAAAGGGAAGAGAGGGAAACCTCTAGCAGAACGCCTCGAAAGAGGCTTAAAACTTGACCAGAGGACTGAAACGCCAGTCCTCCCTTATTGCGAGGAAGCTCCGGTTGGGGATATTCCCCCAACCTCGACTAGGGTCGGCACTGACCCTCCTTCAGGACCTGGAAATCCCTCGTCCTCAGCAATGGACATCGAAGGTTCCCCCATGGGACCTACATGAGCCTGGAGGACTTCGTCGTCGCAAAAGGGGAATTTTCTCCTTCCAACTGTCAATTTGTAAGATTGTACCTTTGGGACAATCTGGTTGGGAGGGTGTGAGGGCTCTGTGTCGTTCCTCTGGGGAGCCCTCGTCTTGTTATTGGACTGTTCATTTAGTGCGTTTATAGAACACATTTTTATCTTTTTTATATATATATAGTGATGCGCGTGACCTTATGTTGCGCGCCCAAATAATTAGATAAGCAAGTTTACTTTTTGTTCTTGCCACCGCGTTGCACACCCAATATAAATTGGTTCAGTGTACGACGCACTGCGAGAATTAAGTAATAAACCAAAAATCATTACATTTTCGTATCTCTTGGAATACTTTGGCGGAGAACTGTGGTCCTCTATCAGAGATTAAGACGTCAGGGAGTCCAAAGCGCTTGAAGATTTCAGAGATGTAGAGATCGGCTGTCCCTAAAGCGTTGATTGTTTTGTTGCAAGGGGTGAAAATTACCCCCTTCGTAAGGCCATGGTCCACCGTGACCAATATTGAGTCATATCCATCTGAGATGGGAAGATCGGTAATGAAATCAAGGGTGACTTGTTGAAATGGACGTGTCACTTTGGATGGAATAGGGATTAAAGCTGGTGCATTTGGGTGAGTGTTAACTTTCATTTGTTGGCATAATGCACATCCCTCTACCCATTCTTTGACATGTCTGTACATTCCTGGCCACCAGTAGTCGCGTTTTAGAAGTGCCAATGTTTTTAATTGTCCTGGGTGTCCAGAAGATAATGCTTCATGCGTATCTTTGATTAATCTAGTCCTCAATTCGATCCTATCAGGGATATAGATCTTTCCAAGATAGTAGACGATGCCATGGGTATATGTCCAGTCTTGTAACTTTGATTTGATTGGCGGCGCTCTTTGTCTTTTAATAACATCAATCAGAATTCGTCCAAAATCATCATTCACCATATACTTCTTTAATTCATCAGCTAGATCATTATTGATGAGGCGAATGAAGCGATCGTTTGGTAACATAGTGACTGTGGTCTGTTCCTTGTCATTTCCCATATGATCTGGTCATCTAGATAGAGCATCTGCTTCAAACATCTTCGTTCCTGGTACATGTTCAATCCGGAGATCAAATTCAGATAATAGAGATGACCATCTGGCTTGTCTAGGTGTCAATCGCTGAGCTGTCCTGTAATAGGACAGGTTCTTGTGATCGCAATGAACAATGATTGTATGAGGTGATCCATGTAGAAGGTGACGCCAAACTGCCAACCCTTTGATGATGGCAAGTAATTCCCTATCATAAATCTGGTAATTCTGTTCCGTTGGTGTTAGGGCGTGGGAAATAAAACCACAAGGATGTAATGTGCCAGAGTCATCTGCTTGTTTTAATACCGCTCCTATTGCCTTGTTAGAGGCGTCAGTTTGGAGGATAAACAGTTTTGCTGGGTTTGACATTAGGAGAACTGGCATAGAGGCAAATCGTTTTTTCAGGGTGTCAAAAGCAGTTTGACACTCCGTGTTCCAGTCAAATATCTCCGTCTTTTTTGTTAAATTGGTGAGCGGTTTTGCTATAGCTGCAAAATTTCCAATGAATCGTCGGTAGAAGTTTCCAAAGCCTAAGAATGATCGAACTTGTTTGACTGTTGTTGGTACTGGCCAATTGGCTATCCCTGCTAGTTTGATAGGGTCCATCTGTATTTTTCCAGGTGATATGATCATTCCTAGAAATTCGACTTCTTGGACAGCGAATTTACACTTTTCTAACTTCAGGAACAAGTCGTTCTCCTCTAATCGGTCTAGAACTTGTTTTGTTCGCTCTTCAAATTCTGTCTTGTTTTGGGAACAGATCAAGATGTTGTCCATGTAAATGATGAGCCATCCTTCATTAATCATATCTCTGAAATATTCGTTCATCATGGTTTGGAACGTAGATGGTGAATTGCATAGTCCAAAGAACATAACAGTTGGTTCGTATAATCCTCTGTTTGTAATGAAGGCAGCTTTCCATTCATCGCCTTTCTTGATTCGGACGTTATTATATCCCCATCGAAGATCTAATTTGGTGAAGTATTGCGCTCCAGCAAGTTTAGTAAGGAGATCGGATACTAGGGGTAGTGGGTATGCGTTCTTGATTGTCCAATCGTTCAGGTACCTATAATCTTGACATGGTCTTGACGCTCCGCTTTCCTTTTTTGAAACAAAGAAGAATGGTGAGGCTTGAGGTGATTTCGATGGTCTGATGTATCCTTTAGCAAGTTGTTCTTCAATCCATTCGTCCAAAGATGACTGCTCCTTAATTGATAACGGGTAGATTTTGCTAACTTTGGGAGTGAAACCGTTTTTCAGTTCAATCGCATGATCCCAAGTTCTAGAGGTAGGAAATTGTTCAGAAGCCTTTTTCTCAAAGACTGATCGCCATTTCTCGTATTCCACAGGTAGTTCTGTCTTTGGTTCATCTCTTTTCAGTTGGTGTTCCAGTGCTTGAGATGCTGATGTTTTGACCCTAATCCAATAATTGTCTTCTTCCCATTGATTGTCCAGTGCCAGTTGCCAAATCGTCCCATCTTGTCGTTGATCATCAATGAGGTGAATCGTTTTGTCTCTCCAATCAATAGTTGGGTTATTTTCTTCTAACCAAGGAATTCCCAAGATTAATTGTTGATCCCCTAACTTGGTGATTAAGAACCAGTTACTGTGACGCTTTCCTCCAATTGAATATTGAATTAATACTCGATGGGTGATCATTCCATTTGTGTTGATTGTTCCATCTGCGTTCCTGACTCAAATCGGTTTTCTTAGCTTTTCTTTTGGTAATTTTGTCGTTATTTCTTCGTCAATAAAGTTCCCTTCTGCTCCACAATCAATGAGAGCAGAGGTTTCAGCAGGTAAATCGATTGTTTCAACAGTGATTGAAAGGCGCTTGTCATTATTCGATCGTACTATTACAGAATCAAGCGCTAACTGTGAAAGTCCATTTGCTGTGGAAGTGCCAACCGCTGTATGACGCTTCCTGATCAAAAACCCTCGTTCTCGAGTTCATTAAGAAGACCTTCTCGTTCATCGGCCTTCATTCCAGCAAGGATCACTCTGATACTCGCAACTGGGTTGTCTTGTTTGTCTTTGGGCGTGTCCTCAGGGATGGATCTGATCCCTTTATTCTGAAACGATGAGGAGGACCTGAAGGAGGCGTTTGGAGTGGTGTTTCATTTCGGACAATTTTTTGAAACATGTCCCTGGTTTCCACATCTGAAACACTTCCCAGTTTTCATGTATTCCTCTTTTTGTTCATCTGTCAGACGTCCAGTGGACATAGCATTAACTGATCAAGTTGATCCGCTCCTAGTGTTGGTGTTTCGGTTAAAATTAGAGCAGTTCCCTTGTCCTGGTTTGTGTCCAAGCGCTCGCATCATTTCCCAAGCACCATGAAGCTGTTCTGCTTTTTCATATGCTTCCTTCATCGATAGAACGTTTGCCTCGAGGATTTTGGTGGCGATACTTTCAGGGAGTCCTTTAACAAATGCCTGAAGTTGTGCGGTTGTCCCTTTCAGTCCTGAAGTTCCAATCTCCATGCGGAATTTTCTGAT
The DNA here is from genome assembly GCA_023014435.1 of Amanita fuliginea. NCBI lineage: Eukaryota > Fungi > Basidiomycota > Agaricomycetes > Agaricales > Amanitaceae > Amanita > Amanita fuliginea. The sequence goes on from JAEBUQ010000003.1 coordinate 2,543,851, forward strand.
ATATTCAGGGACTGAAACGTCGCCCCCTACTCTAAGATTGGCTAAATTGTTCAAGGCCCTAAGTGCGCTGTTAACTTCACCCCAATCGGCTAGAAAACGCTTCTTGAATTCAGCCCAACTTGTCCAAGTAAGGGTCGTTTCTTCATCATCGTCTAGTTCCTCTTTAACTAGAACCTTCCAATCGTCAAGTTCCTGTCCTAGGCAGGCAAGAGCAAATCGAATCTGTTTCTGGCCTTTGTTCTTATAATTGTCATCGTTCAAAACAAAGTAATCTTCGAGGTTTCCAATGAAAGCCTTTGCTTCGGTTTGTTTCCCTGTAAAAATGCGCATGGGCTGTGGCTTAATATCTCCTTTAGAGGCAGGTGCTGCTGCGTCAGATGCCATTTTTTCTGTTTCTTCTTTCGGATCTGTAGGTTCTCCTGTTTCGTCTTTCTTTTTTCCCGATTCTGGATCTCCAAATAGATTTGCTTTGATCTGTTTCTGTTCTTGGAATTCTATCCAAGGCTGTAGTTCTCCTTCCTTAAGTGCGTATCACTCTCGTCCAGTGATATCAGCAAAGTCGAGATATTCGTTCCACCAGGAGAGTTCTGGTTTGTTTGTAGGCAGTTTGAATAAAGAATGAGATCCTTCTTTGTGTTCTTCATTTATCCAATCAATCCAAACGTCGTCTGGGAAGGCGTCCTCTTGCCCTTCAATGTAATCACCTTCAAAGAGGGATTCTGGTACTGGTTCGTTCTTTTTCTTGGTTCCTGAGTGGAAAAACCACCCTGTTCCTGTAGTCGATGGAAAGACTTCCCTTTGATCTAGATAATACTTTTGTCTGAAACGGACAGAGCCGTTTGGGGGTCTGAGGGTCGAGGTTCTGGTATCAATGGTGTCTGGCTAGTGTAGAAACACTGAGCAGTCTGAGAGTTCCAACTTGTGTTAAGATCGATGCTCCCAACGCAGTTTGTTCTAAGTCAACAGTGGCAAGCAGAGTCTTGGTCCACTCCCAGCCTACTGGACAAGTTCTGGACACTAAGTCAAACGATGATGAAGGTCTTTGAGTCGACGACGAGGTCAAGAGAAAGAGAGCAAGGAGTTCAAGTCAAAGTTGAGAGTATGATTTGATTAAGTTGGAACTAGAGAATGTACAGGATATTCTAGGGCTTATATATGTTTTGAGAACAAGGAAAACTATAAAGGGAATGCGCAGCAAGCGCAGCTAACTACCTATGAAAGGAAATATGAAAGCGTTAGCAAAAGGAGATAAATGTCCACTAAACCGTATAGTAATGGTGATGTAATAATAAAGTGTCTGTCATGGAAGAGGAAAAGGAAACTGTAACATCCTTCTTGTTTTGGTGCTAGCTTTCTTGATTGATATGGAATGTGGAGATTCTTGTTTTCAAGCCAGACTTTATCACCTTTCTCGAACTTGATTGACCTGTCTCTGTACCTGTGAGCAACGGTCTGTCTAGCAAGTTCATGTGCAGCCAGTGCTTCTTCTCTAGCTTTTCGAAGCATTTGAAGGCATTCTTCTGCCACAGGAGCAGTCATCTTGATTGCTGCTGTAGGAATAGCGATCAGGTCTGATCCATACATGAGTTGGAATGGGGATGTCTTTATTGTATCATGATATCGATTATTGTGTGCAAATTCAGTGATGGGTAGCAGTGGTTTCCATTTATGGGGTTCATTTGTGCAGAACATTCGAAGATAGTTCTTGAGTTCTTGATTGACACATTCAGTTTCTCCATCTGTCTGAGGGTGATAGGCTGTGCTCATCCTATGGTCGATTCCTAGAGCTTTTCATATTTCTTGGAATACTTTAGCAGAGAACTGTGGTCCTCTATTGGAGATTAAGACATCAGGGAGTCTGAAGTGTTTAAAGATTTCAGAGATATAGAGGTCTGCAGTTCCTAAAGTGTTGATTGTCTTGTTGCAAGGAGTGAAAATTACCCCCTTCATAAGACCATGGTCCACCGTGACCAGAATGGAATCATATCCATCAGATATAGGAAGGTCTGTGATGAAATCGAGCATAACTTGTTGGAATGGTCGTGTAGCTTTTGATGAAATAGGAATCAACGCCGGTGAATTAGGATGAGTGTTGACTTTCATCTGTTGGCAAAGTGCACATCCTTCAACCCAATTTTTAACGTGTTTGTACATCCCAGGCCACCAGTAATCTCTTTTCAGGAGTGCTAATGTCTTTAACCGTCCAGGATGGCCTGAAGACAATGCTTCATGTACTTCCTGGATTAAGCGAGTATGCAGCTCAATGTGATCAGGGACATAGATCTTTCCAAGGTAATAGACAATGCCATGAGCATAGGTCCAGTCCTGCAATTTTGATTTGATTGGCAGTGCCCTTTGTTTTGTGATGACTTCAATAAGGATGTGTCCGAAATCATCGTTTGCCATATATTTCTTTAATTCACTGGCAAGATTATCATTGATAAGTCAAATGAATCGATCATTTGGTAGAACTGTGATGGTAGTTTGCTCTTCATCATTGCCCACATGATCTGGTCGTCTGGATAGTGCATCTGCTTTGAACATTTTTGTTCCAGGTACGTGTTCAATACAAAGATCAAATTCAGATAACAATGATGACCATCGGGCTTGTCGAGGTGTCAGGCGTTGAGCGGTTCAATAATATGATAGGTTCTTGTGGTCACAATGAACAATGATCGTGTGAGGAGAACCATGTAACAAGTGGCACCAAACTGCAAGTCCCTTGATGATCGCAAGCAGTTCCCTGTCGTAAATCTGGTAATTCTGTTCCGTTGGTGTTAATGCATGGGATATAAATCCACAAGGATGGAGTGCTCCTGTCTCATCTGCTTGTTTCAATACTGCTCCAATTGCTTTGTTTGAGGCATTGGTTTGGAGAATAAACAGTTTTGCTGGATTTGGCATCAACAAAACTGGCATAGAAGTGAATTGTTGTTTTAAAGTGTCAAAGGCAACTTGTTGCTCATTAGTCCAATCAAATGATTTCATTTTCTTGGTTAAATCTGTGAGTGGTTTTGCAATTGCTGCAAAGTTTCTGATAAATCGGCGGTAAAAATTTCCAAAGCCTAGGAATGATCGGACCTGTTTAACCATGGACGGTACTGGCCATTCAGCTATTCCAGCGAGTTTGATAGGATCCATCTGTATCTTCCCAGGTGAAATGATCATTCCTAGAAACTCAACTTCTTGAATGGCAAATTTACATTTCTCCAGTTTCAAGTACAGATCATTTTCTTCCAACTGGTTAAGGACTCTTTTCATTTGTTCTTCAAGTTCATTCACATTTTGAGAACAGATTAAGATATCATCCATATAAATGATGAGCCATCCTTCGTTAATCATATCTCTGAAATATTTGTTCATCATGGTTTGGAATGTAGATGGTGAATTGCATAACCCAAAGAACATAACAGTTGGTTCATATAATCCCCTGTTGGTAATGAAAGTGGCTTTCCATTCATTGCCCTCCTTAATTCTGACATTATTGTATCCCCAGCGAAGGTCCAGTTTAGTGAAGTATTGGGCACCAGCAAGTTTTGTAAGGAGATCAGATACTAGGGGTAATGGATACGCATTTTTGATTGTCCAGTCATTCAGGTATCTGCAATCTTGACATGGTCGAAGTGCCCCACTTTCCTTCTTCGAGACAAAGAAAAACGGCGATGCTTGAGGAGATTTTGATGGTCTGATGTACCCTTTAGCTAGCTGCTCCTCGATCCATTCATCTATTGACGACTGTTCTTTGATCAATAACAGATAAATTTTGCTAACTTTGGGCAGTACTTTTCACTCCCCCCCCCTTCCGTGTGGAATCCACGGAATCCGCGGAATCCGTGTGGATTCCATGTGGATTCCACGGATTCCGTGTGGATTCCGTGTGGATTCCATGTGGATTCCATGTGGATTCCATGTGGATTCACTTGCATTCCACATGACTTTACACTGACTCCATATGTACTGCAGGCTTAGTATTGCCATTGATTACCATAGTCTGCCTGCTCTGTTATTCACTCTACCCTAGTGTTTTTGCACATTTCACATTGTCATAAGTCACTGATACTGTGCTTGGATACCTTTGCTATGGGATATGGTGGATGGTGTTGATGATCTCATCTCTGGCTTTCTTTTGAAGTACACAAATATGATCTGTAGATGCACAGACTTGTTTATTAATTTCAGTTTTATTATCTCTACAATCAGCTAGTTCAACTATCAGTAGTGTCACTGCTTTCTTCACTGTCACTGCTCTCATCACCATTACTGCTCTCATTGCTTTCATCATTGCTGTTACTCTCATCACAGTCAGAGTCAACTTCTGAGCCTGCCTGTCTTTTTAACACTTCTACTGTGTGGTAGGATAACATTGTGTGAATGAACCAATTGAAATTTCCTGGTGTCATCCTTTTGAGAATTGATTCAAATCCGCCTAACCATGCATTCAGCTGTTCACAGGCTTGAGTGTTAAAAGCATGTTTTTGGTATGGTTCCCCATCATTGTTTGTCCCTGTTACAACTAAATTTGGGGCAGTGCCATTTGTTGGTGCAGGATTACACCATTTACGGCAAAGTACATCAGTTGCACGATGGTTGATATAATGATATGAGTCAACTATGAACCTGCTTGTTTGGCTCCACCTTTGCCAACTGCCATCTGCTATACTATGTCTTAGTACAAGGCATGCCTTGTCAATGCATATATAATCAGGCCTTGAATCATTATTGGGATAAACATGATCTAAGAATTGGAGAATGTTGGTGGGTGATTCAGCCCTTGCAAACTTAGCCCAGGCCACAACAACTCCACAAGGAGCACAGATAGTCTCCACACAGTATATTTTAGATGGCATGAAGCAGTCTTTGGCTCTGCTTGTACCTGCTTCCACATCATGTGGCTGTTGTTCTTGTTGGCTTGTTTGAATCCATGGCCAAGTATGATCTGGTAATCTCATTGCCCTTGTATACCCATTCAGGTTCCTTTTTCTGTGATTTCTCATATACCTGTTCCACCGCTCCTGGTGAATATCACATGCTAATGTTCCCTCAACTTTAATATTTGTACAATTTTCAGCATGACACATTGCACCATACATATCCTCATGTAATGCACAGTAGACACACCCACGTGCATTCATTAGCTCTGATGTGCAGTCTTTGTAGGCACAAATGGTGTGTCCCATCACAATCCCATCCACTACAACCATTTTAACTGGTGATGTACTTTCATCAAGCTGCTGCTGGTCTGCAACCACAGCATTTGTTTCATCCATTCCAAGAGTGTGTAGCTCATCATTGTCCATGATTGGATTTTGTGTTCTTTTGTATGTTTGTGTGCATTCAGCACAAGCATGTCCATTGGCAGCTCTAATCACTCCCCCTTCCCCTAATACATAGTATGCTTCTTTTGTCACTTGATCAATGGAAAGGCTATCTCTCAAATTTAAGTTTATACCACAAATTGATCCAAGATATCTGATTGATTCTTGAACAAAAGCACTCCATATTTGTCTGTGGGTCAGCTTGAGAATGGATGCACCTTTATCACTGAATACATTGTCCCAAAATGCTTTGCATGCTGCAGTGGATGCATGAAAGTGATATATACCTTTTAGGATAGCAGATGTGAACTCTCTATCAGCCCATAAATTCTGACCAATCTTTACATATTTTGCTGTATTCAGGTACACCTTGTCATATTGCCCTGCATGCCCAGGTGTTCTCTCATGATCAGCATAGTATGTTGTTTTACAGGTGCTACAGTGTCCTGACAGCACTGGAACCTGTTCATAGATTGCAAAACCTTTTATCAATGTGACCAATGGAATGTCTCTTATTTTTGTGGACATCACAAGTGAGCGAGGCACACATGTCATAGTTTCACAGACAACAGAGTCTGGACATATGACATGGACAGGCAGAATGTCTTTGTGTGAGACAGCCTTTAACTTCCCAGTGAAATGTCCTGCTGTATTATATGGACTAAGTTTTAGCAATTTGGCCAAGTGATCAAGTTTTACAGCCAATGTAGTAGTTGTAAACCAATCAGCATCATGTCTGGCTGATATACTACTTGAATCCACCATAGAGTCCAGAGGAAGATCACCATTTTTCACAAGCCTATCTTTTATTGGCCTGGCAAGGGCTTTGATCCATGATGTGATTAGTACAGATTTTTCTTGTGAGAACTTCTTTTTCTGCTGTCTGCCATGCAAACTCAATAGCTGGACATTTTCTGTGAGACTGAACAAAATTACAAGAACACTTGTCAAGGAAATTGATGTGCCAAAGTTATATTCAATGAATGTACTGAATTCCTTGAAGGGAATGGATGGGAATGGTCTCTCACTTGGGGATGGTGCTGCAGAGCTTAAGGGCAGCAGTGAGAGAATAAATAGCATTCCCAATATTGCCTGGAGATTTTGAAGCAATGAAATCAATCCATAGATTGCACCATGACTAATTCACATGAACTACAGATTCAGAGTTTACATGTTAATGCTTACTTCTTCATCTTGCTCCTCTTTGAACCTCCTTCCTTCTCCTTTCTTTTACTTTTATGAGACTCTTTCTCTCCTTCCATGACATCATATTCCTTGGCTTTACCCTTACCCTTTCTTTTTCCTGATTTATCCTTTGCATCCAACCATCCATTCAGGTCTTTGAAAGTGTACGATGATTTCTCCTCCCCCCACAAGTCAATGTCAGTCATTGCATCCACATCACCATTTAACCACCCAAGCATATCAGGATACTTTGGCACCCTTGAGAATGACTTTTTCAGATGAGCATGCCACATTGTTTTACCCACAAATAATTCCACTACATCTGTTTCAGAAGGCTTCTTGATCTTCCATTGACCTTCACTGATCATGGTATCCAGAGTTGACAGTGCCTTGAGGCATGCCTGATATTTTTTATAGTACAAGTGCAAACCCCCTTCATGCCTGTTGTCTCTGAGCAAGTGCTTCTGGATCCCTAACATTTGCACTAGCTCATCTCTGTATTCAGCAGCTGACAGAGGAGCAGGCTGAACAAACACAGCATCACCAGCTGACTTTCCTTTCAGGTGAGAAGCTTCTTCAGACATGCCTTCATCCTAAATCAATTTAGTAACAATCATAAACATATAACCAAGTGCTTACAATGACCATGAATAAACTATATTCTCCATCCTGATTCTCCCAGATAACTGGGTTACTATCTTCTACAGCTTTCTTAAAGCGTCCTTTGAGACACCAGCTGCCTTCCTCATAAACAAAGACCCTCTTGTCATCATCTGGAAATCTTTGTCAGCATTTCATTATGGAGTAAATGGAAGAGTTCCTTGCTCTTAACAGGGGAAAAGAGCCCTGAAAATTCATCCAGTATTGATCCCAGATGCCCACTAACTTTCACTCTGGAGATTAACTTGGGCTCACTTGTGAAAGGATTCTCTCCAAGCTTGAAAATTTTCAATTTTCCAACCAAAGGGGTGGCCTTCTCCACAAGATGTTCAGCATCTCCAAGATTAAACACATTGCCATGTGCCCTTCCACGAAGAAGGCCTCCAGTGGTACAAGAAGCCCCCTGAAGAACAGAGGCATCATCTATATGAACACCTAGGCATATAAATTGAGCACCTTATTTAATTAAAAAAACAAAAACAGTTCCAACTTGCCTTCATTCTGGCCAAAAAAGTTATTTTCCTAAACATGCCATTTAGTTTAGGGCAAGAAATACACAACTGGTACTCACTCCTGATACACTTGAGCCACTTGGTTGTCCCTCAATAGGTGCAAATGAAGTCTGAGCCTGGTGAAATGTTTAAAAAGAATACCATTGGTTTATGTGATAGATAACATACAAGAGGTTTCTCTTCAACAACTCCAGAAATGGCAATCTATCAATTATTGTTAAAAAATACCTTTAGTTTATGTAATAACACACCTGAGATTCCTCCTCAATAACCCCAGAAAGGTCAATCTATCAATCTTTATAAATACAATAACCTAATTTGGGGCTTAGACATACCTTAGATAGCTCCCTAAATAATTGACCTTTCCCTGGTCCTTGCATTTTCTGCTCACCACTTTCCTCATTCTCATCACCACTCTCAGTTACCTCTTCACTTGTGCTACTGGCAGATGGTTCATAATCAAGACTACTATCTGTATCTCCAGATAGTTGCCCTTGGTCTTTGGTTTGACAGTTTTCATGTTAGAAGATTGTGCAGGAAAACACATATTAACTCTTACTATCTGCATATTGATCTGAACGTCTCTGACGCACAGTCATCTGACTTGCTTTTGCAAGAATTTGTATATTGGCCAAACGTGGGCGTTCAGGTGGTGCAATTGTAATCCCACTCTGATCTAAGACTAAATCTGACCTACTCAATGAAAATGGGTGAGGGATGGTGGAATAATAGGAGTGAAGGTATGGAAGGCATGGTGAGGGTGAAAGCAAGAGGACAGTAGGATGATGGTACAGTGGTGAGGGCAAGAACAGAGGGAGAGTGAATTATGGGGAGGGCAAGAGTGAGGGAATGGGGAGTGTGATGGCATGCCAGTAAGGATGAGAGTGAGGCCAGGCATGCAAAGACAAGGATGTGGTGGGAAGAGGGTGACGGCGTGGCAGATGTGAGAGCAAGGGCATGGTAGGGCAAGGGCGAGGGAATGGGGGGGGTGATGGTGGTCATGCGACGGCAATGGGGTGGCAGGGAAAGGGTGACGGTGGTCATGCGAAGGTGGCGGTCATGCGAAGGCAACGGCGACAGGGAGAGGGCAACGGCGACGACATGGCAGAGGTGGCAAGGGTGGTTGTGCGAAGGTGGCGGAGGTGACGGCCATGGTGACAGTGTGGCAATGGCAGTGGCGAGGGTAGTTATGCGGAGGTGACGGCGTGGCGGGGGCGGCGGCGGTGGTGAGAGTGTTATGGCACCAGCAACGGCAGCAGCAGTGCCGAGGGCGGCGGTGGTTATGCGAAGGCGGCGGCGTGGGGAGGGTGAGGGCGAGGGCGAAGGTGAGGGCATGGGCATGGGCATGGGCATGGTGTAATAGAGATGACCGAGGGATGAGGTGATGGGCGCAGATAAGGGAGATGGGCTGGTTTAGTGATTTCAAAGGGTAAAGGTATGCACGACATACCTTCTGGGTGCCCTTGAGCTCGTTGCCGTGTCGGAAATACGACCGTCGGGGGTGTCTCTATCCGCAAGAGCATGAAAACGGCGAAAACATGCAAGAACGACGACGTACTGCAGTAATCGTCGCTTCTTTGTTCCTCTTTTCTTCGCTGATCGATCCGATGCCTCCGATATGGCGCGCTTGCGGCCACTCCTCGTCTTGATGGGTGAGACGAGAGGTGCGTTGGGAGACCTTGGCCTGGTGCGTGTCATTTTGCTGTGGGGTACGACGCAGAAGTGATGCGTGGCAGTGTGACATGGATGTCACACGCGGAATATTCCGCACGGCTATTCCTTGTAGATTCCGCATTCCACGCGGAATCTGTGCGGAATGACATGGAATTCACACGGAATGGCCATGCATGTTGTCAGTGGAAAGTAATGAAGGTGGAATCCATGTGGAATCCGTGGATTCCTTGCCATTCCGCACGGATTCCGCGCGGAATACGGGGGGGAGTGAAAAGTACTCACTTTGGGAGTAAAACCGGTTTTCAGATCAATAGTGTGATCCAAGGTCTTTACACTTAGCCACATATCCTGGCGGACTCCAATCGGAATCTGATCAGAGTCTGGTCAGACTGAGCACAGTGAGACACCAGCCAAATTACCAGTCCTATCTGATCAAAGTCTGATCGGAGTCTGACCGGATTGTAGGAGTCTGATAGGACTCCTAGCTTGGAGTCCTCGGACTGTGACACATATCACACTTTTGTCACACTTTCCCACATTTCAGAAAGTGAGAATTGTCACATGACCTATTAACAAAAAGTGTAGAGGGGGTAAATTTGACCCAGAATGTAAAAACCAAATAAGTGTAAACATAGTATCCATTGAGATAATTGCAAAATACTGTCAGAATTTTGGTTTTTTTAGCACAGCCACTGCACTCTGATGTACCAAAGTCAGATTCATGACATCTTCTATTAATCAAAGTTGTAGAGAAGGTAAATCTGATGCTAGTGATGGTAAGCAAACATCTGTAAACAAAGCATTTCTTGAGATATAAGCCTTTTGTTAAGTTTTTGTGTGACAATGCTGACATCCAGCACCAAAGTAAGATTCATGACATGTTCTATTAACCAAAGTTGTAGAGGGAATAAATCTGATGCCATTGGTGGTAAGCAAACATGTGTAAACAAAGCCCTCCTCAACATATCAGCCATTTATTCACTTTTTGTGTGACAATGCTAACATCCAACATCAAAGTAAGTTTCTTAGCACACCCTATTAATAGAACTTGCAAAAAAAACATTTCTACCCTGGTGGTGATATTTAAACATCTATAAACAAAGGACATCCATTGTATTTTATTTTACTTTTTGACAATTCTTTGCTGTTACAGTGTTTCTTGTGCTTCTTGTCAACTTGCCCTTTGTCATCATTTGACTTGGTGTCCAAAACTCTTTATCCAGTATGCTGAGAGCAAACCAAGACTCTGCTTGCTGGCTGTTGACATAGAACAAATTACACTGAGAGCATTGACCCTAACTGTTACAGTTTCTTTCCCTTTCAATAACAGACTACAATGCTTTTATATTTTGTTGAGCAGCAATTGGACATCCTTAAGATGCCAATTGTCCCAGTGGTCGTCACTGTCTTGAACGATGAGCTCATATGTCCGTCAGACATAGAGTCATCGATTCATGATGACAAAAGTATTGTATCACTGTCATAGACAGTGACCAGACACCTCTCCAGGTGTTTTGAGTATTGTATCATTGTCAATGACAATGACCAGAGACCTCTCCAGGTCTTTACTCTCATAGAGAGGAGATACTCACATGCTGGAAAGCAAGAAAGAGCAACTACTGTTTATTGAGATACGAGCTTTCTTATATACACTTCTAGTGTTGTGTTACGGTATCGTAAATAAACATGTACAAATAAAATAATAAAATGTTCGTTTAACACCCCCCCATAATCTATACACTATTCTATATTTATAGATTACATGAAATTTTTATTTATTTATTTAATTTTCTCCCCATACCCCCTGTCCCCAACTCTGGCTCTGCGGAGCCTCGTACCATTCCGAGATGGCATCCAAATTTGATATTGCCGTGGCGATAGAGTGTTCTTGGGCCTTCAAGACCCGGCGAATATGAACGAGGCGTTCATTATCAATGCGCGCTTGCGCAATGGTGACGGAGGTCCTGGGAAGGACCAATGTGCCGTGAGTGGCAGCGTCGAGGGCGGCGGCGAGGACGGTGACGCTGTGAACAACGTCGGAGGTGGCAGCGGCGATGGCCTGTGTGGAGGCCGAGGAGGGGTCGAGGAGGGCGTGGGGAGGACATGTAGAGGGAGTGGATGTCGTAATAACGTTGGACTCATCGTAATGAACGAGTCTCCAGAATGAAGAATGAGGGAAACAGAAAAATATACGAGTTTTTATACAGTCTTGGTGTGGGCAAGCCACGTCAAATTGATATTGTAACGTATCTCATGAGAATGAAACAGGTTCTGTGAGATAGTTGACACGTATATATGTGAGAAGCGTTGTCTTGACGCTTCTCTGAATCAAGTCATTGATTCATGTAATCCCATCATTGGTACGAATTTTTGAAATAATATTCTACCAAGGTTTTTAGTTAGAATATCTGCAGGATTATTAGATCCTTCAATGAATCGTAATTCAATTTCCTTATTTTCAATGAGTTTGCGTATATGATGATATTTAATATCGATATGTTTTGAACGTTTCTCAGTGACAGGGTTGTTTGCAATGAATAGAGATCCCATATTGTCACCGTAGATTGGTGCAGTTGCTATGGGAAAATGGATTTCTGATAGAATTGATCTAGTCCATTTATTTTCTCTAGCGCAATCAGACAACGCCATGTATTCCGCTTCTGTAGAAGACAATGCCACTGTTTTTTGTTTACGCGACGTCCAAGATACGACAGCTCCTGATAAAAGTGTGAAGAATCCTGATGTAGAATGTCAATCATTTTTATCTGTAGCCCAATCTGAATCGGTATAACTCATTAGGCCAGATCTTAGTGATCCATCGTATACAATTTGAAGATGTATCGTTTTGGCTAAATATTTTGCCATATTAATTGCATATTGTAAATGATCCGATGATGGGTTGGAAGAAAATTGAGACATTTTGATTACGCTAAAGCATATATCGGGTCTTGTTCCAATCATCAAGTATAACAACGATCCAATCACAGATTGATACTGTGACCTGATCAATGGATTAAGTGTTTGATCATTTATCATCGGTTCATATCCAGCAGGAAGAGGAGTGTTGCTATGTATTGCATTACTCATTCCTAATCTCTGGATAACTTTATGCAAGTATGGTTTTTGATTGATAGTTATTTTATCTCCATTCTTCTTTATTTGGAATGATAAAAAGTTTTTCGAATTACCGCCATCAATAAGATCTCCTAAATCTTTAGATTCCCATCTTTTCATAAATTCCTGCTTTTTTCGAAGTGTTATATCTTTATTTGATCCGAGGAACATTGAATCGTCAACATAAATAATCGCTATGACAATATTTGATCCTTGTCTGAAGACAAACACTCCTGCATCGGAATGTATTCGTGTAAAACCCATTTTCTCCGTAGAATGATCCAACGATTTCCACCAAGCTAATGAAGCTTGCTTTAATCCATAAAGTGCACGATGTAATTTATATACCATGCCTTTTTTATCTTTATTGATAAAGCCAGGTGGTTGTTTCATATAGATTTCTTCGTCCAGTTTTCCATATAGAAACGCAGCAGTCACGTCCAGAAATGATATATATAATTTTTCTAGTGCTGCTAATGCAAGTATGAGACGACATGTCTCATATCTTACGACTGGAGAGAATATCTCATCATAGTCTATGCCGTCAATTTGAGAAAAACCTTGGGCAACAAGACGAGCTTTTTTACGTCCATCATCTTTTTGGACATATACCCATCTGCAACCTATGGCCTTTCGACCTTCAGGGAGATGTTGTAGATATGTAATTACGCCTCTTTTAATGAGCATAGCCCATTCTTTCTTTTCGGCGTTGATCCAGTCTATTTGTTCGTCGACTGGTAGACGAAATATTTCATGATGATGTTCAGGAACAGCGGTATTTGCTGTATTTTGAAAAGGGATGGCGCAAGATAATAATTGATTAATTGTAAATCGATCCAATCTAGTTTGCCTGTCGATTTGTTCAATTTCGACTGGATTTTTATCACCATAGACACTATCAGGTCTATTTACAGGTATTCTGTTTCTCCTTGGTCTTGATGGACCTGGAGACAGTGATCTTTCTCCAAATAATTCCCTTTCAATTTCATCTTGATCATCATTATCTGATTTGCTATCTGAATCCTCAATAGGTTCTGTTTCACTATTGGAACTTTCTGATTCAGTTTCTGATTCATTATCAGAAATGTGTGATGTATCATCAGATTCTTGAGGTATTTCTGGCATGAGATCCTCAAACTCATTTTCTGGATTTATGAATGTAGGGTTTTGATCAACATTTTTACACTTTGGAAATTTTGTTTCATCAAAGATTGCTGTTGTTGCCATGAATATAGAATTATTTTCTGGATTCATAAATTTAAACCCTTTCATTCCTTTTTTGTATCCTAGAAAGATCATCATCTTCGATCTAGCTTCAAGCTTATCTTGTCTCCGTTGCATAGGAGTATATACAAAAGCTTGGCATCCAAATACTCGTAATTCCGATACATTCGGTTTCTTATTTTCTATAAGAAAATATGGTGTCTGCCATTTATTACGAGCTATGGGAGTCCTATTGTATAGATATACTGCGTGTTCAAGCGCAAATTCCCACCATGATTGTGGTAAGCAAGCATCGAATCTAAGGGATTGTGACTTTTCCCATATAGTACGATTCATTCTTTCTGCTCTGCCATTTTGTTGTGATGTGTATGGGATGGATTTTTGAATTTCAATGCCAATATCTTTGAGATAATTTTCGCATTTTGTAAATTCACTTCCCCCATCGAATCGCCAAGATTTAGGTGTTTTTCCATATTTGTTATTTAATAAGGCAATGAATTGTTTCAAAGAAGATTCCGTCTCGGATTTCTTCTTTAATAAACCTATCCAAAGATGACCTGAAAAATCATCGATAAATGTCACAAAATATTTGTATTTGTGATATGAAATCATCGAGATTTCTTTGAGATCTGAATGTATCAAATCAAAAGGAGCAATTGCTCGACTTTGTGATTCTGGAAATGATTTACTGCGCATTTTTCCTTTAGCACAACCTGAACAAATTCGTTTTTGTTTTGGGACTTTGACGTCAGGAAATCCTTCTAGATGAATTTTTCCTTTTCTGATAACTTCGTCCTGTGGATGTCCCATACGTTTATGCCAAATATTAAAATCTGGATTTTTTGTCACAACGTTTATTGATTCTGTATGAATTTCAGAATCTAACCAATAAATGGTTTGTCCTTCTTCATGTGGTGAGAAACGTATAGTTGTTAATTGATTTTTTAAATCAATATGATGTTTATTTCCCGATAAAACATATCCTTGATTAAGGAACGTTCCCATGGACAACAATCTTGTATCCATATCAGGAATATAAAAGACGGGTCTGATTAATTTGATTTTTGATTTTCCATCAATGAAAATTTTAATCATTACAGCACCAACGCCTAGAATTTGAAGGGTTTTCCCTTTAGCAGCGGTTTGTACAAACCTTTTATCGATCAGTGATCGATAATATAAGAAATCATTTCTTTCATGTGTAAAGTGCAAGGACGCTCCTGAATCCAAGATCCAAGATGTGTCGCTATTCTTACATTTCACACAGTTATTACAGTGAGAAAAATAATGCATATATTCTCTATATACATTTATACTACCATGTCGCTGTTTATAGCCATCAGTAGATTTTCTCGTAATAATTGAATGACTCAACTCGTCTCCAAGACTAACGGTGTCATCTTCGTCAAAAAGAGGATCGTCAAATGGATCATTTGAGATGTCATATTCTTTTTCGCCCTGGTTACCAGAATGCAAAATTTCTGTGGTATCAAGATCCATGGAAACGATTTGATCGTCTGTTTTGGATTTTTTAGGAGGGGGGCTAAAAGATATTTCATCTTTTGTAACAGTGTCTAAAATTTTTAACGTTTCCATTGTTGGTATAGCACCGATCCGTTCGGCTAAAGATCTAGTTTCATTAGACCTTTTCCAGATGCCGTTACGAGACTGTGATTGCCCTGTATATCGGGCAGCGGATGGAAACATCCTTGATTGTACATTTCGTGCTGCAATAGATAATACTGGAGATACGATCTCGACAGCATGATTTGATTCCCGATCTGATTCAGGAGTAACGTCTGCTTCTTGGGCGCGTTTCTTTCCCTTGCCTCTAAAACCTTTTCGAGAGCGAGGTCTTTGCTCCTTAGGTTCATCAACATTCTGTTGTTGCTGATTATCTCCGTCTTTTTTCTGATTATTCCATGATGCATCTTTTTCCTTACGTTTGACTCCGCCAATCTTATTTGCTTTGTCTTTTGAACCATGGTGTTGGTTCATAGCGTATCGTCGACGATATTCGGAAATGATTGAATCGGATATAGTGTCGAATGTGAATTTTTCAGATCCGTACATCTGAAACATGACGGTAGATATCGCTGTCCATTCTTTTGGAAGCGCTTTAGCAAGTGTGAGAGCCTGAATGAAATCGGGGATTTTGACATTGTCTTCTTTTAGCTGTGAGAAAAATGATCCAAGTTTTTCTATCTCAGGAACAGGATCCTTTCCAGAAAGTTGGAAAGTAACGGCTTTCTGGAATCGATCAAAGATGGAGGCTGGAGAAGATTTTTTGTATAAGTCGGCGAGTGATTTCCAAGCTGTCAGTAGATCATCTTCTGTTGCTATGTGACGTTGGACAGAATCGGAAACTTTGAGTCTAAGCGCTCCGAGACCAGCATCATTAAGTTTTTGCCATTCCCTTTTTTCTTTTCTATATTCGGTAGCGGCAGTAACAGCAGCAGAGGTAGTGCCTTCTGCAGGAGGAGATGGTTCGACGAATGATCCATTGATGATAGCCCAAGATCCGATATGTAAAAGATAAGACTTCATTCTTTCAGCCCAGATACGGTAATCAACGCCTGCAAAGGTATTGATAGAATCAATTCCAGTAGAGATTTTCGATGACATGTTTGGTGTTTCTGTGACTGTAAAATCATTTTTAGTAATTTTGAAAAAATATTTCAAAAATAAAAAAATTTCATCGTCGTTGGACACATCCTTGAGATATGTGTTGTCATCGTGTAGATCAATGACGGGCTTTTCGGGGCCCATAACCTGTTGAGCAGCAATTGGACATCCTTAAGATGCCAATTGTCCCAGTGGTCGTCACTGTCTTGAACGATGAGCTCATATGTCCGTCAGACATAGAGTCATCGATTCATGATGACAAAAGTATTGTATCACTGTCATAGACAGTGACCAGACACCTCTCCAGGTGTTTTGAGTATTGTATCATTGTCAACGACAATGACCAGAGACCTCTCCAGGTCTTTACTCTCATAGAGAGGAGATACTCACATGCTGGAAAGCAAGAAAGAGCAACTACTGTTTATTGAGATACGAGCTTTCTTATATACACTTCTAGTGTTGTGTTATGGTATCGTAAATAAACATGTACAAATAAAATAATAAAATGTTCGTTTAACATATTTTCCATGTTCTTCATGTATATAAACCCTCTCATGTACCATAGTTCTCTGGTTCCAATTTACATCTATTTGTTCTTCATCACCATTTGACTTAATGTCTGTCCAGTAGGCTGGCAGTGGACTGAGACTCTGCTTGCCACTGTTGGCTCAGAACAAACCATGTCAAGGGCATTGATCCTAACACTAACATTTGCTGTCCCACAATTCCAACACTACTGAAACTTGATTTGCCCCCATCTGGACACCATGTTTATACCCCTCTCTGCCCTGTTGTTCCCCACCTTGCAACTATTTTTCCCTTCCTCCTTCCCCTACCTAACTTCTGTTACAAACTAACTTAATTTCCTTGATTTTCTATATTCCTCTCTCCTTCTCATGAGGCTTGTGATTGTGTGTAATTTGTCCTAACACTTTCCAATTTGTCTTGTATTCATTGCCACATATCCAGTGATTTTTTCAAATCAACTTTCTGCCATGATCACAGCTAAATTGTAGGAAATTTTGAACTGCAAAAGTAACATTTCATGCATAACTGTGATAAAATTATAAATAATATTATTTCAACAGATTGAAGGAATTGAAAGAAATTTTCATGCAGTGTAATTCTCAAGGGGGAAATGTAGATATATGAGCATGAGTGTGAGAAATGTGTAAAATCTGTGGGAAAGTGTATAACATGTATGGGGAAATGTATGCAAGTGTGGGAAATGTGTACAACGTGTGGGAAAATGTGTAAAATGTGTGGGAAATGTATGCAATGTGTGGGAAAATGTGTGGGAAATGTATACGATGTGTGGGAAAATGTGTGCAAGTGTGGGAAATGTGTGGGAAAATGTGGAAAAATGTATGCAATATGTGGGAAAATGTGTGCAAGTGTGGGAAATGTGTAAAATGTGTGGGAATATGTATGAAATGTGTGGGAAAATGCATGCAATATGTGGGAATATGCACAGGGAGTGAATTCATAAGCTGTACTTAAGTCCTGACAAGTTAAATGTGAAAATGAAATAACAGCATTGGTGGAATCTATTCAACTATGAGGAAATGTGGTTGGACAGATCTTACATATGAGTGTGAGAAAATGTAGGTAATGTGGAAGCACAGAGAAGTTAAGTTTATGGTGGGAAAAGTCACATCAGGTGTGGGAATAGGTGCAGCAAGGAAAAATGCAATAAATGTGGAAAATGTAGTGTGGGAATGTTTAGTGGTAGTTAACTTGAGTGTGGGAAATAAAATAGAGCGTGGGAATATGCCTGGGAAAGTATTCTATCATGATAAAGTGCTGACATGCACCACTGTCAGCACAGCTAGTCAGGTTGTAAGTTAAAGTCTGATCAGAGTCTGAGTGGAGTCTGATCAGACTGTGTAAATTTGTTAAGTCCAAGTCAGTCTGGTCAGACTCTGATCAGACTCCGATCAGACTGGTAGGAGTCTGATTGGAGTCCAATAGGATATGTGGGGGAGTGTAAAGTACTGGGAGTCTGCCAGAGTCTACAAGGAGTCTACTTGCACTACAGATTACTGCAGTTTCACTTCAGATTCACTATGGGCACTTGTGGTGCTATGATGCTATGGTCACTACAGTGCTATTGTACACTACCACAATCTATAGAACTATGGAATATCTATAGCTTACTGCAGCACTACTACAAAATCTCTACCACTGCCTCTGTGACTATGGGAGCTACTGACACTACTGACTCACTACAATCACTACAGGTGTTTGCTGCGCCGAATTGGACAAAAATAGCATGATCATGAATGATCACACATGATCATTCATGAGCACGCACAATCACGCACGATCATGCATGATTAGTCCATGATCGCGCATGATCGTACATGATCATGCGTGATCATGCGTGATGGATGCCAGTTTACTTGTTCGTTTTCATGCATGATCACACCAATTTTATGAGGTTTTCTGCTTAGGTGCCTGGCATTTTCATGCATGAACCATGCGTGACCATGCATGATCGTACTGAGGTCCTTCGGACCTCCTCAAATATATTTGTTTCTAATGCGAAAAAAAAAAACAAAAAAAACAAAAAATAACAAACGCGTTACTGTTGCAGCAGATCCGGTCAACCGCGCATTCAACCGTCCATTCCCGCGGTTTACTACACCGTTTTGCACCCGCGCATCGGTTACCGTTAGAACAGGTAATGTATCCCGTTTTGTTTTCGTTGGCCGTTCTCAAATTGTCCGCATGCCACTGTCACTGTCCAATTGTTAACCACACATAACACGATTCGTCAAATACGCGCTCACCCCTCTGTTGCTTTTTGAATATAGAAATTTTGGTACCCATCAATGGACATTGATGCTTCCAACAATTCATCGGGTGTCAAAATTTTCGGACTATGGACGACACCACTGAAGGAGGACACTGTGGCGACATTGATTCCTCGCGTTCACCAAGGGATCGCACTGCATGCAAGGAAAATTCGAGAGGCTTATCCCAACGTTAAATTAGTGGCATGGGTTGTCATGTAAGTGTTTTATTCTCTCAGGACTCCTGCAGCGTACCTCCAGTCTCGCAAACAAAACTGCCTCTTTTGAATCTGACGTTTGCTTGTATAGGGGTCCTCTACACACATCCCCGACATGCAAGACACACCACTGGACTGTCCGTGGTTTTTATGGCGGACATGCTAAATATACGTTACACATATTCCAGGATGATAAAAAGGCTGAGGGGATTCAACACGGGGGTAAGTGGGGTAAAAAAGCGTCCCTTGATGTTAAAAAATGCTGTTACATGTTGCGAGGCCGTTTGGCAAATTGAATTTCTTACAAAGCATGTTGGGTCTTTTGGGTTATTTCTTGCACAATGTAAAGTAGTTTAACTGACGCGATTGATGTATCCTGTATAAAAACTGGTAGAAACTGAAATTTACACTATTGCCGCTTACCAAAACTTTTGCCCATGAATCTATTTCGAGTCTGTTGATGCATCGATCGATTGTCATTGCACAGCCATGATCAGCAAGAAGAAATGATAACATCATTTACGGAGACTTACTTAAATATAGCTTGGTGATGTATATTCACTTGGCAACGTTAGTCATGCGTAGTCATGCAACGGTGGACTCGATTCAGAAAAAAGGAGTGCGACTACTGGTTTATATCAATGGTAACTACAACAAATAAATAAGGCCGCTATGCGACACATGGTGCATGAGACAAGAGTGAAAGAAATTTTGGCCTACTTGGGATCGCATTTGACCAATCGGGAGGCCTCGATGCTGCACACAGGTGCGCCCGAACTACAGTACCTCGTCGTGCCACTGGGAATGTCCCATCTTCATTCGGCTGTCGTGTTTTGAACTCTTCACCTGCCCTATCTCCTCGGAAAACAACAACCATCTGCCCCTTTGATGATGGAATTACAGGAAAGAGGTGTCGGGCATGTATATGTAGTAAGTGTGCCCCGTTTATGGTGGACCCGTACAGCCTCGGGGGATTCACCTGACAGAATTAGCACTTGTTGTCCATCGTACTGGCCTTTTCCGAATCCTACACCCTCCATGAAATCAGGTTTGCTGTTCCTGATGACGGCCCAAATGCGGTTTTGTATTATTCCATGCTTGAACATCCATGTAACTGGGAGGGCTAAAGTAATAATTAGAGATGTTTAAAAAAGTAATTGCTCCACAAACTCATGTCGCCGTATGTAATCATTTCGTCGTCACCCTCTTCTGGCTCCGAAGCTGAAGTATTGGCCATAGGCTGAATGTTAGTGGTGGATCCGGTCGCAGCCATTTCCCTGCCTGCCGTTGAAGTCTGCGCTTTTTGAGTGGTAGTCGCAGCAGCCACAATCGCCTGCTGCAACGATGGGTCTGTAAATTGCGTTCCTGATCGATCCAGCCAAGGTTCCGATGTCAATACTGGTCGATGAGCCTGGAACTCCGACCTGAGATGTCCAACATGGAAGTTTCCTACGTCAGGACCTTCAGACTCTCTGTAGCATCTTCAGAACCATATGCGAACCTTACTGAACTCCAGACTTACGTCGATAGCAGATAATTAACGTGTATGTCAATCATTCTGCTTCCTGCCTCCAATTCCACACGTAGGATCTGGTTGCCCAGGTGCTCTCGAACTCTTCCCCGTAGCAGCTTATCGTGGTGCGGCCCCACTACGACGACCCTCGCATTTTTTAACCGGTCGTACGCGTCATATTCTCTATGCTTTGCTTCACGCCGTGGGATATCAGTTGTATCCGGCGCATTAAATGACGATCGTTGGCCGCTAACAATCACTTCCAAGTTCCAAGGCTGTAAATTTATCTAGCACTTTTAAAAAAGCTAACTCAAGTGTAGACGAGATTAGACATACCATCCGTTTAGCGCCTTGTATGACAATTCCGACTTCCGTCGGACCCACCCGGCATACCCTACCTGTTGACTGATAAAGTTTAGACGTGGGATTGATGACCTCGACGAGGTTGTCGACTCGTATCTGGCGAGGCCTGGCCCATTCATGACACTGAAAATGTATCAGTTGCCATGTCTTGGTATGCAACTGCTTCTAATGTTAGATGCCATCTTCTCGTTTGCTAAAAAAAAACTTACCTCTTGTTTCGTTTGACTGTCCAAAATGTCTACCCGATCACCTTCGATGTTTAATACCCATCCTTCCTTGTTCATCAAGGCCGGTGAGGATGAAGCGAGGACTTTGACCGAGTCTCCGACTTCGTATCGCCTTCTGACCCGCTCTGCATCAACTACAATCTCTTCTCCTGTCTTATCCTCACGCACGACCACTTGATCCGATTCCACGTCAACGATCACGCCAGGTAAGGTGTCATTCCCATGCATTGTGATTGTTTGCCCTATGTGAGACTGGTTTACTTGTTGCCAGACCGTTGCATCTACGTCGTAAACGCTAACCTCTCCTGTCTGAAGGTCGCGCAAATGCACTTCGTCGGATTCTACCCTGATGAGCTCGCCCCGCACGTCATGCCTGGCTAAGACAATTTCCACCTTGTCGTTCAACGCCAATGGTGCGCCTAAATAATACTCATAAGACCATCGTACGAACTGTCGCGAAGGCGCCAGAAAATCTAGTTGCTCTGCTCCGATCGTCATCCCTTCTGCGAAGAGGTTTAGTTCTTTCAGTGTTGGCGCGGGTTTATCAAACTCCAATGCTTGATACGGGATCTTCAAAGTGGTAAATGGTAGGCGGAATTTGTCTTTGCGGCGCTTATCTATGAAACGATAAACACCCGGGGAAACATTTCGTAGCTTGTGCGCTTGCTCCGGCACCCAAAACACGTCACGGTCGAAAGCGTAAGCATTTGTCAGGTCGGCTTCATGATGGCCAATCCATTCGGGATGGATTAGACGGGGTCAGCGGATGGTCTTGATCCGCACTCTCTCGTCTGTCTCAGATAGTGTCGTTGCCATGAGAAAGGGAACACGCGGAACAACGCAAACTTCCACCTTCGGCCACGCGCACGTGTCTCTCACAAACGCCAGGTCGCCAGCATATGTGCGGATGTTCACCGCAATCTTATGCTCCTTTAAAACTGCCACCTTTCGTAATCTTCCCCAACAGGGTGCTGTGCGGCGAGGTGGCACGACCCGCCACTTCCTCCATTGGTAGTGCTCACCTTCAGGTATAGGATTGATGTCTAAGGGATGCCAAACTGTGGACAGGTTCTTGCACAATTCCTCCACTCCTTCTTTCGTGCTTGCTTCCACGAGTACGTACTTGCGCGAGCCTCGTGAGGGAGATAATACTACATTGGCATACTGCAGTCTGACGCGCAGTCGTTCACGCATTAGCCAACAGGTTTCCGACTCTGCGCCCTCCTTAATATCCCAATTAAAATGTAGAATGAACGCCAGATATGACTTACATGTACACGAACCCTCCACAGACTAATGCCATCGGGTAATTCATTGCTCGCAATTTTGCGAGCAGTGCGCACAATCTCCTGGGCGAGACCGATCCTGCTCGGCTCATTCAGGTCATGGTCCTCATCACCACTTTGGTCTTTGTCCGCTTCGGCATCGTCTTGGCCCTCGTCCTCAGCAATGCCCTCGCCCTCAGCCTGTTGCGCACGCTCAATCCTTTGGGCTTCGTAGCGTTCAATGACTTGCTTTAGACGAGAATAACCGGTGTCGCACACCGAGGTATGTTCGTCCTCTTCTTCTGAGCCCTCGGAAATCGCGCTCGTGTTGTCAATGAAATCTTGAAGAGCTACCAGACAATCAATAGGTATATGCATCCAGTGCGATGTGGACTTACATTCGTCGTCTTCCTCACTTAGATCATCGTCTTCCCCTTCGTCGTCCAACGCTTGTACGTCCAGAAATATATTATCCTGCATTGAAAAAATTGTGTAAGCTAACGAAAGCGGTGTTCACAGATACACTGCAAACCTCCAACCTTCGTCGTTTACGACCCAGAGACTCGTATTCTTGCTGGCACATGCTTGTCTGGTCAAATAAGGCAGTGTTCATCGCCCACTGTATTCATTACTCACCATTTGTTCCGTGATCGTGTTTGGATTGAATATGAATATTATATGAGCCTCGGAAGCTGCGGATAGACATTGTCAGGATCTGCGATGCTATCCCCATATGATGAGACGGTTTTCGGGGTTTACGCGGGTCCTGTGAGATGTTCGAGCATTGTACTGCTCGTTTAAAGGCCGTGGCCGTTCCCCCCATGACGGCCAGTAGCCGTTAGGGGGCCGCGTCATGGACATTAGGCAGGCACTCACATTAGATGATTACTAAACTACTGCCTACAGAACAGGGTTTCGTACACGACGGGGGGAAAAGAAACTCATCGCGTCCCTGACATTGATTATATAGACGCGGCCCTATGTTTGGTTGCATTTGGGTGCTAAGAAGCCCATCTCTGAACGCGCTAATAGAAGCTGCCCTGTGTTTGGAAGTCACATTACTAAATCAGGATGGCTTCTCAGTTCAGCCATCGGGACCAAATAGAAGACAAACATAGGGTCCGATCTATATAAAGCTGCCACCGGCCACTCTGCCTTTCTTTCCCTCCCATCATGTCGCGACGTCCTCTACATGTCACGAGGTGCTCTATGCGGGCCGTCTATGCGAGCCGTTCCACCTAACTTAGTATAGCCATATTTGTACTTGTAGTGTCTGTGTCGTTTGAGGGTTCGCCTGGATATAGTCATCGGGAAATTACTTTTTTAGACCCTGTCGGCCATTGTAAGTGCCTACCGTCAGGTCAACATTAGTCAGCCTCACCCCGAGTCCTTTTAGGGATCAATGTCGGCCATCGTATGTGACATTGTCACTGGTGCGCAAGTCATTTTCCCCACACGTCGGGAATTTAGTCAGCCTCACCTGCGTCCTTTTAGGCATCGACGTCGGCCATCGTATGTGACATAGTCACTCGTGCGCCAGCACGTCGTCCCTTTTGGTCACGTTGTCGGGAGGTCCCATTCTAAATTTAGATAGGTCGTCCGTTTGGCGGGATTGTTACACGGATGTGGTGGCCTTGTCCCCCGTTGGCCATCGTAAGTGCCATTGTCAACTCAAACATTTTTTTCACCGTCCGCCGTCTTAGTAGCCTCACATTTATCATCACTGCATGATGCCGAAAATTCAGGGCATCCAACAGCCTTATTTGGGGGAGGGTTTACACAAGGTACGACTATTCCATCACCTAAGCATCCATAGCTTTCACCTGCTTCATTAGTCCATTCAAAGAGATTTCCTTCTCCACGGGAAGTTCGCTCAGGTCGTAACAGATCAAATTTTCCAAAATTTGGAGCAGCGACTTTTCTTCTTGATTTAGTGACGCGCGACGTTCGCGCAGTTTATCCATGCAGCGTTTCGCACATGAATATTGTGACCGGTGATTGAGGAAGGTCCTTTCCGCAATCTTGGATCCCTTGGCACGGAAAAAAGCTAGTATGTCATTTACCGAAACGCTCGGACCGTTATGCATATTGACTTTTCTTGCAAGGTTGGTGCCATCGCCAAATGGAATTTTTAATTGGGTGCATACGTGATCCACCAGTCTTGCATGGAGGAAGATTGACAATGCACCCGTGCGCTCGTTACCGACCACGGCCTCAAACGCTTTCAAGGCCTCGTTGTCGATCACGCCTTCCAGATATTGGCAAACATTGTCAGGTTTCTTGGAGGTGCCAGTGGTCAGAAATCCGTCACCAAGGTGACAGATTGGTATCGATGAATGCGCCTTGAGACAAGCTAAATTAGTAGGTCTATTTCCAGCAGTCTGCTCTCGCACCTGACGTTCAATGTACATAGTGAATAATGGTGTATCCTGAGGCGCTGAACCCGCCTCCTTTAATAATTTCGTTCTCTCATCGCAGTCTGTACTTTCGACCAGGAGCAAGTTGGGTTGTGTACGGACATGATCCAACGTGCCCAGATTGTTGTAGATGAAATTCCAATCGCCTCTGGCCTGCGCCAAGTGACTGATCGCAACTGGTACAGGCGCTGTACCAACCTGCACCTTGGAGGAAGGGATCAATCACAATTCTTGATAGAATGCGATGGTATTTCCGTTTTTGATTTGTTCCATTGCATCCAATACATCAGCGACTGCAGGCGGGCAAGGCGCATTCAATGGCATGACCAGTGATCGATAAGAACAGGGGGCATTCTGTAATGCGATAGCCACGATAAAAGGTCTTGCGGTTCGAAGGCCACAGTTGTGATACTCGCCTTCAGATACCAATAATGGGGATGTCAGGATTTGTGTAGTATCCGCATGAGTAGGGGTCGGCGGAGCTGAGAATGAACCAGTCATTATCCGAGTATTACGTGGGCTTGCGGGCGCAGGAGTACTGCCAACGATGGTGTCAGGATCAAATTGGCCACCAATAACAGCAGCCTCCTGTAATAACTCTTGAAAATCATGATTAGATTCAGCTGGGATGATATCCATCCGATCCCAAAGGCGTTCCGGCTGAGGAGTGTCCTCGACTGGCTCAAAGTCTGCATCAGGTCAGGTTTTGCCGGTGATATATATTGCAAAGAACTGACCAGACTCGTACAAAGGTGTGTCTTCCAGAAATGCAGGTTCAGTATTTGATTCACGTGGAGGGTTATTTTGGTAGGGATGAGTCAAGAGTTCAGTGACAGGGACCAACCTCTGTTCAGGAGTTCTCGCCGGCGCTGGGGTTCTGTTACAGTTTCCTTTTCCTCTTCTATGATGGACACTTCATTATTACAACATCATTACTATACGGTTTAGTGGACGTTTATCTCCTTTTGCTAACGCTTTCATATTTCCTTTCATAGGTAGTTAGCTGCGCTTACTGCGCATTCCCTTTATAGTTTCCCTTATTCTCAAAACGTATATAAACCCTAGAATATCCTGTACATTCTCTAGTTCCAACTTAATCGAATCATACTCCCAATTTGACTCGAACTCCTCGCTCTCTTTTCCTTGAGCTCGTCGTCAACCTAAAGACCTTCGTCATTGTTTGACTTAGCGTCCAGAATCTGTCCAGTAGGCTGGGAGTGGACCGAGACTCTGCTTGCCACTGTTGACTTAGAACGAACCACGTTGGGAGCATCGATCTTAACACAAGTTGGAACTCTCAGACCGCTCAGTGTTTCTACACTAGCCAGACACCATTGATACCAGAACCTCGACCCTCAGACCCCCAAACGGCTCTGTCCGTTTCAGACAAAAGTATTATAATTGTCCGAAACGAAACACCACCCCAAACAGCTCCTTCAGGTCCTCCTCATCGTTTCAGAATAAAGGGATCAGATCCATCCCTGAGGATGCGCCCAAGGAAAAGCAAGACGACCCAGTTGCGAGTATCAGAGCGATCCTAGCTGGAATGAAGGCCGATGAACGAGAAGGTCTTCTTAACGAACTCGAAAACGAGGGTTTTTGATCAGGAAGCGTCACACAGCGGTTGGCACTTCCACAACAAATGGATTTTCACAGTTAGCGCTTGATTCTGTAATAGTACAATCGAATAATGACAAGCGCCTTTCTATCACTGTTGAAACGATCGATTTACCCGCTGAAACCTCTGCCCTCATCGATTGTGGAGCAGAAGGGAACTTTATTGACGAAGAAATAACAACAAAACTACCAAAAGAAAAGCTAAGAAAACCAATTCGAGTCAGAAACGCAGATGGAACAATCAACACAAATGGAATGATCACTCATCGAGTATTAATTCAATATTCAATTGGAGGAAAGCGTCACAGTAACTGGTTCTTAATCACCAAGTTAGGAGACCAACGATTAATCTTGGGAATTCCTTGGTTAGAAGAAAATAACCCGACTATTGATTGGAGAGACAAAACGATTCACCTCATTGATAATCAACGACAAGATGGGACGATCTGGCAACTGGCATTGGACAATCAGTGGGGAGAAGACGACTATTGGATAAGGGTCAAAACATCAGCATCGCAGGCATTAGAACATCAACTGAAAAGAGACGAACCAAAGACAGAATTACCTACAGAATACGAGAAATGGCGATCAGTCTTTGAGAAGAAAGCTTCAGAACGATTTCCTACCTCTAGAACTTGGGATCATGCGATCGAACTGAAAAACGGTTTCACTCCTAAAGTTAGCAAGATCTATCCGTTATCAATTAAAGAGCAATCATCTCTAGACGAATGGATTGAAGAACAACTTACTAAAGGATACATCAGACCGTCAAAATCACCTCAGGCTTCGCCATTCTTCTTTGTTTCCAAAAAGGAAAGCGGAGCGTTAAGGCCATGTCAAGACTACAGGTACCTGAACGATTGGACAATCAAGAACGCATATCCATTACCCCTAGTATCCGACCTCCTTACCAAACTTGCTGGAGCGCAATACTTCACCAAATTAGATCTTCGCTGGGGATACAATAACGTTCGAATCAAGAAAGGCGATGAATGGAAAGCAGCTTTTATCACAAACAGAGGATTATACGAACCAACTGTCATGTTCTTTGGGCTATGCAATTCACCATCTACATTCCAAACCATGATGAACGAATATTTCAGAGATATGATTAACGAAGGATGGCTCATCATTTACATGGACGACATTTTGATTTGTTCCCAAAGCAAAACAGAATTGGAAGAGCGCACAAAACGAATTCTAGACCGATTAGAGGAAAACGACTTGTTCTTGAAACTGGAAAAGTGTAAATTTGCTGTACAAGAAGTCGAATTTCTGGGAATGATTATATCACCTGGGAAAATACAGATGGATCCTATTAAACTAGCAGGGATAGCCGATTGGCCAATACCAACAACAGTCAAACAAGTTCAATCATTCCTAGGCTTTGGGAACTTCTACCGACGATTCATTGGAAATTTTGCGGCTATAGCAAAACCACTCACCGATTTAACAAAAAAGACGGAGATATTTGAATGGAATGCAGAACGTCAAACCGCTTTTGATACCCTGAAACAACGATTTGCCTCCATGCCAGTTCTCTTAATGCCAAACCCAGCAAAACCGTTTATCCTCCAAACCGACGCCTCTAATAAAGCAATAGGAGCGGTTTTAAAACAAGCGGACGACTCTGGTGCACTGCATCCCTGCGGTTTTATTTCCCACGCCCTAACACCAACGGAACAGAACTACCAGATCTATGATAGAGAATTACTTGCTATCATTAGAGGATTAGCAGTTTGGCGTCACCTCTTGCATGGGTCACCTCATACCATCATTGTGCATTGCGATCACAAGAACCTGTCTTATTATAGAACGGCTCAGCGATTGACACCTAGACAGGCCAGATGGTCATCTTTATTATCTGAATTTGACCTTCGGATTGAACATGTACCGGGTACGAAGATGTTCGAAGCAGATGCTCTATCTAGACGACCAGATCACATGGGTAATGACGAAGAACAAACCACAGTCACTATGTTACCAAACGATCGCTTTATTCGCCTCATCAATAACGATCTAGCCGATGAATTGAAGAAGTACATGGCGAACGATGATTTTGGACGAATTCTGATCGATGTTATTAAAAGACAAAGAGCACCACCAATCAAATCAAAGCTACAAGATTGGACATATACCCATGGCATCGTCTACTACCTCGGAAAGATCTATATCCCTGACCGGATCGAATTAAGGACCAGATTAATCAAAGATACGCATGAAGCGTTATCTTCTGGACACCCTGGACGATTAAAAACATTGGCACTTCTAAAACGCGACTACTGGTGGCCAGGAATGTACAGACATGTCAAAGAATGGGTAGAGGGATGCGCACTATGCCAACAGATGAAAGTTAATACTCACCCAAATGCGCCGGCATTAGTCCCTATCCCATCCAAAGTGACACGTCCATTTCAGCAAGTAACCCTTGATTTCATTACCGATCTTCCCATCTCAGATGGATATGACTCAATATTGGTCACGGTGGACCATGGCCTTACGAAGGGGGTAATTTTCACCCCTTGCAACAAGACAATCGATGCTTTAGGGACAGCCGATCTCTACATTTCTGAAATCTTCAAACGCTTTGGACTCCCTGACGTCCTAATCTCTGATAGAGGACCACAGTTCTCCGCCAAGGTATTCCAAGAAATACGAAAAGCATTAGGAATTGATCACAGAATGAGCACCGCCTATCATCCTCAAACAGATGGGGAAACTGAACGCGTCAATCAAGAACTCGAGATCTACCTTCGGATGTTTTGTACTAATGAACCCCACAAATGGAAACCACTCCTACCTATCGCTGAATTTGCACACAATAACCGTTATCATGATACAATAAAAACATCCCCATTCCAACTCATGTATGGAACAGATCCAATCGCCATCCCTACAGCAGCGCTCAAGATGACTGCTCCAGCAGCAGAAGAACGCCTTCAGATGCTTTGAAGAGCGAGAGAAGAAGCATTAGCAGCACATGAACTCGCCAGGCAAACAGTTGCTCAAAGATTCAAAGACAAGTCAATTAAATTCGAAAAAGGCGACAAAGTCTGGCTCAAAAACAAGAACCTACACATCCCATATCAATCAAGAAAGCTTGCGCCGAAACGAGAAGGGCCCTTTCAGGTCAAACAAGTCATGGGACCAGTTACATACAAGTTGAAATTACCGAAACAATGGCGCATTCACCCTGTATTTCATGCATCGCTTCTTACCCCATATAAGGAAACATCAATGCATGGACCGAACTTTACCACACCACCTCCCGATATAGTAAATGGACAGGAGGAGTTTGAGATTGAAGCTATCCTTGGACATCGAAAACGCGGAGCAGGTTATCAATATTTGGTTAAATGGAAAGGCTATGGATCGAATGACAATACCTGGGAACCTGAACGCAATCTGGGAAATGCTGCGGACGTTCTGATAGAATATAAGAACAGAAGACGCCTATAGAACTTCATCTATGGCCTATAACCGATCAAAGAAATTCTGGAAAACCCTTTATGCACTCAAAGGACAATTCCTTCCCCCTCAGACTCGTCTATTACCACATCGTCACAACAAGAAACACCTAGTACGACTCCCACACGCACGACGCTACCCAATCACCAGTAGACACACACTTTTCATTTCACCAAGACGACCATTGTCATCATCAAAAGCTATTCAACCGAACCTTGTTGCACCAAGAACGAAAGAACAGGAACAGGAATTCCAAAATCTACAGCAATGGATCCTTTACAAAATGAATATATGGATATTAGATCGACGACGAGATTTACAAGAACATGGATGTGACCGTTTCATGCAATTTTATCATCTCTTCCCACAGAAAATTAGATTCCCCATCGACAATCCCGATGCAACCATTCCACCACCATACGATTCAATAACATGGGAACGCATTCCCCCTCCTTACCCTCCAAGACCTCCACACTATCCTACTTATAACTTCGAACCAGGATACCCAAAGATTACTAGCAGAGTCACAGCTCAAGGAGCGTTCATTAGAGAAGACGAATTTACTCGACCAAACACCCCTGAATCACCATCAGACGATGCGCTGTATCACGCCATTCTTGCTCACTCCACAGAATCTGATGGTAACGAAACAGAAGATTCTATGGAAGACCTTTACGTTTGAAACTTTGGGATAAAAGACGATCCACCAGCTATCCATTTCCTCATCCCACTCGATACACAATGTTCGCCTTCATCATCACCCTCGCCTACCTCATCGCCTTTGCCCTTGCCCTCTTGATCACTGCGTGTGGTCATTGTTACATTGAACCCGTCGCCGCCGCTTCCCCTTTCCTCGCCACGGCCCATGACCTCCCCCTCGAGGTCTTCGTCACCACCACCACCACCATTGATGATTTCGTCTGGGCCGACCTCCCAGAACTTCACCAGCACCCAGAGGAGCTTGAACCCATGACCTTTGCCACCCCCATTGTCCAGGATCCCGTCACCCACATTCCCTATGCCCACCGCCCTCGCCACTCTGTCCTCTCCCCCGTCTCTGAAGCCCTCAGCACCCTCGTCGTCGACTTCAACCAGCTCTCCATGCCCCTCGACGCCGTCACCCACCTTATGCTCTCCACTGACCCACAATGCCTCACATATGAAGAGCGAGACAATCTTTGGGAGCACGCCAAACAGCTGGAGCAGGTCACGAAGACCCTCCAATGGCGCATCGAGGCTGCCAATAAGGATCTGGACTCCATAATCAAATGGATCGAATCCAGGAAGGATGGCTGGACCACGGACGCACAATGGTAGAAGTCGGTGACTTCTCGCATACGAAGGGGGTAATGTTACAGTTTCCTTTTCCTCTTCTATGATGGACACTTCATTATTACAACATCATTACTATACGGTTTAGTGGACGTTTATCTCCTTTTGCTAACGCTTTCATATTTCCTTTCATAGGTAGTTAGCTGCGCTTACTGCGCATTCCCTTTATAGTTTCCCTTATTCTCAAAACGTATATAAACCCTAGAATATCCTGTACATTCTCTAGTTCCAACTTAATCAAATCATACTCCCAATTTGACTCGAACTCCTCGCTCTCTTTTCCTTGAGCTCGTCGTCAACCTAAAGACCTTCGTCATTGTTTGACTTAGCGTCCAGAATCTGTCCAGTAGGCTGGGAGCGGACCGAGACTCTGCTTGCCACTGTTGACTTAGAACGAACCACGTTGGGAGCATCGATCTTAACAGGTTCGAGCAGAACGACGTTGAGGCGCCTGCGTGGATCCGTGACGAGGAGGCAGTCGAGGAGGCATTTTAGCTGGCCAAGAGCAAATGCCGAAAATTTTTTTTTCTCATTTAAAGATCCGCCTTCACCTGAAACACCACGCCGACCAGCTCGGTTGGTAAGGTCCATGGATCACAGGCAAGCTCTCGTAAACGCGTATGAAAGTTTGGGACGACGAGTGGATCAGAACCTTTGTGTGCAATATGGGGACGTCACCCGCCTTCGAGGTCAAAAAGACGAGGTCGAAGCCTTTATAGAGGACACAGAAAGGGCAAGTGATTATATTAAATATATTCCGTTTCACCCTTATGCCATCTACCCACAGGCCCGTAATTTATTGAGCAACGAGGAGTCTGAGATTCTTCATGAGTCTCTCTCAAGTATGTTGAGGGCTCTAGACGCGGCGATTGCAACTTCCTTGGACGACGCAGCCGGAGAACCCATTCCTGTGAAACACTTGGCTGAGCCAGGTGCTCCTGGTCGTGCACGCGTGGAAATAGACCATACCTGGTTGGCTTATGCCATAGAAGGAATGACTTGCGCTGACATTGCAAAAATCGTACAATGTCACCCCCGAACAGTTCGACGGCGATTGCTAGAACACGGATTAGCTGAACCAGCACCTCCTGTCATCCGGACCATGGTAAGGCACGATGGAAGCGAAGCAAAGGAATGGCATCCCATGGGGCCAACGCGTTCGAGTATCCGCTATGAACCCGAGCGCTTAGACGAGGTCGTGAGGCGGATACTGGACTGGTTCAAGGATTATAGTGTGGGGTTTGTTCGGGCCGCCCTGCGTCTCGAAGGATTCAGAGTCGCCCACACACACATACACACTTCATTGACAAGACTGCGAGGCGTTCAGCCCCGCTTCATCAATCGTCCAATAGAACGGCGTGTGTATTCAGTGCCGGAGGTCAATTCCCTTTGGCATCACGATGGAAATCACAGTAAGTTCAATTATTGAACAGAAAACCGATCTCACTCCTGTAGAGCTCATCAGGTGGAAATTCGTGATACACGGATTCATCGATGGAAAGTCACGCTTTATAACGGGAATACGATGCAGCAGCAACAACTGGGCTGCCACTGTTTTTCAGATATTTCTAGAGGCCATCAGCAAGCATGGTCTTCCGAGTCGCATGCGTGGGGACCATGGAACGGAGAATGTGAGAGTTGCAGCGTACATGATACAAGAACGTGGGGAAGGTCGTGGCTCCTACATTTGGGGACGGTTCGATTAATGTCCTCAACACAAAGTCAAAAATATTGATGTATGATGCAGATCGGTACACAATATTCGTATTGAACGATTATGGGTGGAAGTTGGACGAGTCATTGTGTCCAAATGGAAGCCCTTCTTTGAGGATCTAGAAGAAAGACATGGGCTGCGAGTGGATTCGGCGGCACACTTATGGTTATTACACCATCTTTTCCTTGACGCGCTCAATGACGACATTCTTGAATGGTCTGAGCATTGGAATGTCCATGTCATGCGCATCAAGGGACAAAAGAACATGGCACCTCGGGATATGTATCTAATGGGTTTAAGAAGACGCGTTATGGATGGTAGAACCCTTCAAGACGAGAATGCAGTAGAGGACATCGATCGTTTCGGTATCGACTGGGAGGGGCTCAATGATGAACAACTCGTGAATCAGATACAAGTGCGTGGCGAGGAGAACCCATTTGACAATTATGCGCCGGATAGATTGCATGATGTGCCGTGCAATCCCCTGGGTTGTCCTTTGACCCGGGAGCAAGTGGAGGAGCTGGACTCTGTGTTGGAGGCAGAGTTCGGCGCGGAAACACATGACTTATTTGTGCTCAGGAGACTTTGGGTATGAGCGCTTGCTCAATGCAAGGACATATATAGAGTAGAATAGAATGTGCTCGATAAACACCCACCACAGATGGACTCGCTCAACATACTACAGAGTATTATAATCATTGGCTACGTTTAGTAATGAGGTGTGTAACCATATATCAAAACGCGTCGCGTGCTGATCTTCCAGGTCTCCAGGTTCTAAAAGCAAATTCATGATGCCTGTGTCCAAATCAATCACCATCGTTTTCAAACAGGAGGCAATGCGTAGCGGAGATCGAGTG
This sequence comes from Amanita fuliginea, assembly GCA_023014435.1. Taxonomy (NCBI): domain Eukaryota; kingdom Fungi; phylum Basidiomycota; class Agaricomycetes; order Agaricales; family Amanitaceae; genus Amanita; species Amanita fuliginea. Next base: position 2,577,946 of record JAEBUQ010000003.1, read on the forward strand.
GTGTTTGAGATAATGTTCGGCTTAAAATTCACAAGTACCTTAACTCATGCTTATTAGAACATAGGCAAGCTCGGTACATGACTGCAATTACCTCAACTTTGGTGAAAGGGTTTGAAGGCAGGACAGGAACGTCCGCGATGGCCACCCAGAAGAGTTCGGCGCGAGTAGTGAGTGGTTTGATCTTCTTAGCCCTTTCATAATCATCTTCATTGATGATAGATCCTACTAGCTCGTGTGGATGTCCATGACCGTGCAGCCAATGGACGAGGCGCGAGGCGAATAAACAGCCATAAATTTCTGCCTTGGCCCAATTACGCAAGCCCTCGTATTTACACACAAAGTGTAATCTCTCGATGACATCTTGAGCAGACTTGATTCGGTTGTTCCAAAGAGTGTTTACTAACTGGATTGCGTATAGATACATCTCTTCCGTTTCTTCACATCCTTTCTCTTTGAGGAAGGCGGCCAAAGACTCGAAGTCCAAATCTTCAGGTGCAGTCACTTGTTTGCGTTCAATGAGGTGATTTAATGCACAAATTCATCAGAGGTTGAGGCCCTCTGAAAATGCCAGGAAATACACATGCTCCCATGGTTTGGGATTACCGATCAATACGTCACATAAAAGTTGTCGTTTAAAGGTAGTGTGTTGTAATTCGTCCCGTGGTTCGGCAAAGAAAGTGACCTGTATATGGCATGGCCATCAGATAGACGAAGGCTATCGACAGGAGAACTTACATCCAGGAACGATGCCGCACGTATGATGACCGGATGACTGTGGGACATATTTTTATCGCCCAAATCTGACTGTTTCAACGTCGCTGTCTGCCTCAACAACAAGATAGCATGGACCACATTCCAGGTTTCCCTGTCAGGAATCATAGCGAGAAGATGCTCACGCTTGAACTCCATATTAGTGTCACAGGCAAGAAAATCGATACATTCGGGTCCTTGGAATATGGCCGCATAAACTAGGAACGGATTGACCATGAAAGGTTCAACAAGTGAATGGATCATGGTGAGAGAGGTTATCACCCCGTCGACTTCGTATTGTTTGATGTTAGCCTGCCGCTCAAATCCTGCTGGGCATGATAAATCCAAAGTACGATAAAAGCCCATGATGTCCACCCATCTGTTCTTGAGCCGAATTTGGAGCGCGCCTTGGTAGACGCTCAACGTCACCCCGTCTCCTTCTGCAAGATCATCAACAATAATGTTGGTGCTATTATTATTCATTTGACCTCTAAATGAGAATGATATGACGATCAGCGTTCACAGGTATCTGAATTTGGCTCACCCAATTTTAAATGGCGCTTGTATTGTCAACAAAGCCGGGATGCGTCCAATGTCACAAAACATCTGATTAGACGGTGGTTTAAATAGCCTGACGTCAAGACCACGCAAGTAATGGTGTATCAAGTCAATAAGAGCATCCGAGGCATCAAGGGCAGTGGGCGCTTTCAGCGTGAAGGTATGGTCATTGGATTTGGCACGGATGCGATCGCGCCACACATATATATCATGCAGCCTAGGTAGGACCACATTTGACAAGTCTAACTCAGCTATAGACCTGTCATCCTGGTCCACCTGACTATGGCGGTGGTGTCTGATATTGCGATCCATGGGCTGTTCGCAGATAAGTGTTGGTACGTCTTCATGGATGTGGTACTCACACCATATGATAGGGACCGACGTAGCGGGATGGATGCTGGTGCTGGTGATGGAGATCGTGGATTGCCTGTAGAGATATCTTGCACCATTGGTGATGGTGACCGAGGGACAGGACATATGTCTTCAATACAAACCCCTTCTTGGTTAGACTTTAGCTTGAGCCATGTCAAAGGAGCCAACAGGCGCCAAGGCATGCATCCGTGCGCGGGATCACACTCATTCCCTGCGGGAATTGGTCCCCGAAGATTTCCTATGGTGGGAGCTACCAATGATGGTGAGGAGGAAGACTCGAACTCAAAATAAGAGTTGACAAACCAAGTAATAAGAAGGGAGCTTTGGGCGTTGTCACACCTGGCAAACCCTGGCCACAGAGGAAATCGAACGTGAATGATTCTTGCCCCACCAAGCCAACTTGATAGGCGAGTTTAGCACCAGTGCTTTTACTATTTTTCTTCCTCCCTAGGATATCCCAGGAAAGCTTGTAGAAGTTGGCGCCATCATCCTTCTCGTCCTTAGTAAGCTCAAAACCGTACTCCTTCAAGTGCACTCCAAGCGCTGCATCTATCGGTTTCCAGGGGCTTGTATCCGATCTCTCAATTGAGACTTGGAAGACCAGGTGGTGCGTCCGTAAATAGTTAATGAGCTCGGAGAGTTCACGTTGATTGAAAACAGGATCAGGTGGCGGGTGCCCCTCGAAGGACCGGTCCTTGTCAATTACGAAGGGCCAAATAGCACAATTGAAATGAAGGGAGGGGGAGAGCACGGTCCCAGATATTGTAGCGGCTCATGGAGCTGGATTCCGGTAGCGGGAATTAGGAGATCAGTGACGCTCAGCAGCCTCATTGCGTTCTGTGTTTGCTAATGTGCTTGCTACAGTAGAAATACGATGGCTGGACCATGGAGCAATGGCTGACCGACTGGGAGCTATGGCTCTGTAGGCATGTACTGGAGGAGTTCTGGCAATAGTGTCAGGGCTAGATGTTGCGACGCCTGACATTGGTTCGGCACTATGGTCAGGAGGTCCACAACCACCGAGCATGGCATGTGCAGTATATGGCTCGCCACATATGCATGTCAGGTAGGTAAGTTACAGTGTGACATGTGACACGGTCCAGCGAAGGCATACAGTGTATTGAAAGTGACGGTTTCAGTGAATTCGCTGGGTCCTTATGCCAGGGAATGCTGTAGCTGGTAGTCAGGCAGTTGGATACATTTGCTTAGCTTTATTGGCACTGGTCAAAGATGCCTGACATGAACAAAAAAGAGTGCAGCCATCATGATCAGCGATATCATGGCTGACAAGGATAACCCGGCAGTGGCCTAAATGAACCGGCCACCTGGCGATGAAAGCTTCGGACATCGCTCAGAATGGCCGGTGGTAGGATTCCACTTCCATCTTTCTCTTGTGCATGAATGCTCCAGCAGCTCCTCCCGGCCCGGCTCGTGCCGGCCACAAGAGACGGATACTTTGGCTCGGCCATGCCAAAACATGTTCTACCGGCCAAGGCAATCGGAGATGCAATACCATACATATAGCCCGGCCTGCTGGCAATTTATGATGAGGCTCAGAATGCTGCCAGGCTTGACAATTGCCGACCATTCCATGGGGCCTTTACACTGCAAATACCGCCTCTGCTTGACCTCACAGTAAAGGCATCTACAATCACTCATAGACTTCACCCCCATATCTGCTTGGCCGACGTCTCCTCCTCTGACTTTGCCGACGAACACCTGAAACATCGGTGGCTTCCCGCGCATCCATGGTACCGGCTGAAACTGTGTGATTGTCACCATGGGTGTTGATGTCAGCCAGTAATCCTGCGTTGGTCAGTGGTTCGTCGACTTCATCGGTAGTTTCAACTGATCTTTGGTCACCCCCACCATTCTCACCCTCACCATCTTCATCGGTGGCCGGTGGTTCAGTTTCCTCACCAGTATCATCTGCCGATGATCCTTCACCCTGGCCTTCTTCATCAGTTGTCGGTGGTTCAGCGTCCGTACTATCCTCCTCGTTATTCCGGTTTGCCGGTGCGGGTATATTTTGGTTTGCCGGTGTGGTTATATCTCGCCTTTTCACTCGCCAGCTATTTGCTGGAGGCTTATATGTGACATCACTGCTACCTGGATATTGAGCATCTACAATCCTGTCACCTCGCTTGACCGCCCTAAAGCGAAATGCTAATGCCGGCCCATGTAACGATTGTCGGCTGGAAATATGTGAAAAGAACTCTTCCAGTGCCTCCTTTCGCATATTGCGGGGTTGCCTTAACTGAATATTGGCCGGTATGTATTGTGGATTGATGAAGGCCGATGTATTATCGGCTATCGCACTAAATGGGACATGCGTTGTGCGATTGTGCGTGGCAAGCTCTGCTTATTCTCAGACTTGACCTAGTATGGTATTGGACACCTACTGTAGTGTTGACTCAGAAACAGTGTAAACAACTGCTCATAGTCTTGCTTTTTATAGTCTGTCGGAATCCATGGATCGGGCAACATTGGAAATCCATCATCAGTGAGGGATAACGTTAACGGCATGGAAGCTGGGGCACTGCTTGGCCGACCTTGGCACGTCTTGACATATTGGAGCAAGAGTCGCTTCATTTGATGTACCTCGTCTTCATAGCTGTCTATAAATGACCTCGCCGGCACTCCCATTAGCTTTGCCATATGATCATGGCTTTTGAATTGCTCAGCTTTTGCCATGATAGTGTAGATGAAAAATCACTTACACATCGACAGCCAACTGACCATTTGGCTCAGTATATGCTGTAAATGTCACGGACACCATGCCCATTTCAAGCCAATGTTGGCGGGCAGAGGCTTCCACTCGCTTTGCAGCATTCTTCTCAGCAAGCCTACAGTGATCAATCATGGGGGCTGGCACTGGTGGATAATAATATCACCTTACCTCCGCCTAGCTTCTTCTGGGTTGCCCACAGCAGACATTCGATCTACTTCTGCATCCAGTATAGCAAGCTCGCCCGCGCTCATCCTCTCGATGATGTTTTTGATGGCCGGCATTCGCTGGCCCAACCAATTTGGGGTAGAAGAATTTGCTTCGTCCAAGCCTAATATCTCGGCAATTTCTTTGAAGACATCGCCTTGCCGAGTGCGCCAGATGACATCAGCTCGGTGAACCCGAAATCCACCAGCTTTCCCGGCAAATGGTGTTAATGGCCTCCAGTTGTTGCTCAGCCAAGTTGTCAACTTCTACAGCAATGTGAGGAAATACTGATTTGTATAATCATTGGCATTCTCAACCTTGGCACGATCCTGACTTTCCTCGTCATCCTGAGGCTGACGACCAATCTGGACCCAATAGTTGAACATTGCCGGCAGAATCTTCGACCGGAGGATTAGCAAGCGGCCGGCTTTCAATGTCTGGGACCTGAACTCATGTTTGAAGGGCTCTATCACTTTGCGTTCTTCCACACTGTAGAAGCAGTGGGTTCGCAGCTTTCTTTGCCTTTCTTGTTGAGACATCAAGTGGGGAATGGGGAATGGGGAAACTATTAAGACATTGAAAATGATACTTAAGACACTGGCAAACATGCGGCAGCCACATGTTGCGACTACGTCATCATATCGACATTATTATTACATTCCTTCATGGACACTTTGCCGATTTGTGCACTACTCTGCCGCCGGCCAGCATTCGTGAGGGGAAACAAGCACCGGCAATTGCGGCACTGTGCCGCCGGCATGGTATTGTATTTGTGTTTATTTACACATCACGTGTACATTCAAAATTTTCATCTCATTCTTCCTCTTACTCCCAAGTCCCATCAGCCGGCGCTAACACTGTTCACTATGTCGACCATTGCCGAAATCACTGCTGCAATCTGCAAGATAGATACAGCTGTCCAAGAGGGCATAGAGAACTGGGACGTCATGACGGTAATGACCCAGTATAAATCAGAGCTGGTAAGGTGTATCATTGGAAAATCCGCGAGACTAAGTATCGGCTAACATTCGACGCAGATTCGATTATTTAAAATTGAGAAAAGTTCCAACTCGCCGGAGATGGCCGCCGTGTTCGCCGAGTGGCGCTTCCTGTGGCGATTCTGTACAGCTTGGGCACAGTCCGATCATACTGGTGACGATGACTTCATCAGAGCACAACAGGCAGAGTTAGTCAGGTGGCAACAGGAGTGTTGACTACCGATGCCGGAGGCCATACCCGATGCCCCCACGACCACCGGTGAATTGGCAGGTCCGGCGAATCGGCAACACGCTGGCAGGGGTGGAGCAGAGGAGACAGAGGAGACAGAGTGGGAGGGCTTGCAAGGGGAATCAGAGCCGGAGCGCATACCGGCAACCGAAAAATCAACGAGGCCAAGAGCACCACCCGTCCGTGGTGACCTTCTTGAGCCGCCTTGCAAGCGGTGCCTTTGATTAGCAGTGGCATGCTATGAGAGGGTGAATGGCAGGGGGGCATGCTGTGAATGTGGAAGGGTGAAGGTACGGTGTGAGCGGCAAGACAATCAGTCGGCGAGCAAGACTCCAGCTGGCAGACAACGCCGGAGACGCGCCGGCACAATTAAAGGGAAGGGTAGAGCGGCTGCGTCAGTCTCACGCATCCGAACAGTCCGAGTCGAAAAGCCCGGCCCACTGGCAAAAAGGAAGAGGACGTTTTCGGATTCTGACGACTCCAACACCCCCTTGGCAGTAGTTCTCCGCCGCTCAAAAGCGCGTCGAGTTACATTGCCTCCGCCTCCACCACCGGCCGCCTCTCCCAAGCCTTGGCCAGCAACACAACAGGGACTCGGCCAGCCATCCACAAGTGCGGCAGCTGATACTACGACAGCCGACAAAAGCCTTGCTCGCCGGCTATCTCAGCGAATGGACTCGATTGAGGCCAAATTAGACATGCTGTTCGAGCTAATGCCAAGGCAGGAGCAGTCTTTAGAGGGCCGGATGGCAAAAATGGAGGAAAAAGTGGGCAGGCAGTTTGATGAAATGCGGTCACTTGCCGACGAAGCACAGCTAGATCAGCAATACGTCGAACAAGCTCTGGACCAGATGAACCGGTTACAGGACCGGGTGGATGAATTGGCCAAGCATGTCCGCCTAGGGTCAATTTCTGAAGTGGTTGGGCAAGTCCCCCCGGCCGATTTCCAACCAGCACCATCCATACCGGCCACGACACAAGTTATGTTACCACTGCCCACGTCACAACCAGCAGTTGCGCTGCCGCAGGCCACGAGGGCACCGAACTCTACGCCGGTCATACCAGAGCCAGTCACGACACAACGCTCAAGCAGCCCTCGAAACCTCGCTCACACCTCCGAACCCCCAGTCCTCATCCCATGGTGAAACGGAGTGAGAACGCATGATGGATACAGTATATTCTATGGCTCCATTGTATATAATATACTTGTTTATCGATACCTCTGGCTGAAATGACTGAATGGCCGACCGACAGTCAGTAAATGCCGATGCATTGAAGAAACGACCAACACCGGCAACCCTGTAAAATGCGACGGCCCTTTTGCGAGAACAATAAGGTCAGTCTAATGAACCCCACACCGGCCATGCGAGTTCCACCACGCAAGCCGTCAGCCGTCTCACATCGCCGGACCCCAGGCCGCCGCTTGTACAACATGCGACAGCCACATGTATCAAGGGTGGTACCTCGAGGTGTTACAATTAAACACACGGCTGTCAGGAGATAGTTGTATCATATCAAGAATACGATCTTGTTTTTTCATTCCTCACCATGAGTACCCAGTAGGCGATATTGACAGCACCCAAACAGAAGAGACGTTCTAAAAAAACAATCTTACATGAGCATGACGTCCAGGCAGCTGAAGCAATTACGCACGTGGACGTTGAAGTAGGAAGAAAGAAGAAGCGTACGAAGGTACCGCTAGAGGCCCCTCCTATCCCGTCTGGCAGCGCGAACATCCCCCAAAATATCCCGGATAGCTTCAACACAAATATTGATGCTATGGATGATATACTACCAGATGTTAGAACCACAACCAATAAGGTCAGTGACATTGTCTTATTTATAGTAACAATAGAGTATAATGTCCTCCAGAGTCAGAAGGACTATCTAGAAGAATTTGTTGAACGCATAGATGACTTACTCCAAGCATCCTTGTGTCATGAGGCATGGCTGGCCGGCCAACGCAAGTGTTCCCATTGTGCCTTGGATAAGTGGGCTACTTGGAGATGTATTGATTGCACTCTGGGGGCCCCATTATGCCGGCAATGCATGCGAAACACGCACTGGCAATGTCCATTGCACCGCATTGAAAGATGGACTGGTTTGCATTACGAGGCAGCGGAGCTGTGGCAAGTCGGCACGTATATTCTAGTCCAACACCGGCACGATATGGGGTTATGTGAGACACTAGAATTTCAGAAGCAGTATCTGGCCATCTTTGAGACATGCAAAGATGATGAAGAGCAGCAAAACATACAGTTGTTAGGGACATCGGGGCCGGCAAGGGCGATGGATTCGTACATTACCATGTGTATGGAAGACGAACATGGATTTGATGATGGACGGAATATAGGACTTGATGGCTATTTGCAGCGTCTGCGGCAAAAGGACAAGGAAGGAGACTATGACAATACAGACGAGGATGAGATGGAAGATGAAGCTGATGAGTTGGCCGAGGATGATGATCCAATTCCATTTAGTGAAGCGTATTTGCCTGAAGAATCGGATTCAATGCACATCGACAGTTGTCCACAAGCCGATGCCTTGAATAATTCCTACGTCCGAATCGTGCACACAAATGGGATTCATTACTTAGCCCTAGTCTCTTGTCATTGCCGAGGTCATGAAGAGCTGCCTCTGGATCTCATGGCTTGTCAACTTGTCCCGGCCAGCTTTACGCGGATTCGTACGCTTTTCTCGGCCCATGTTTTGGACCACTTCTGCCTCTGCAATCTAGAACTTAAAGCATCAGCCTATCAGTTCTACCAAATGCTTCGCCGCCTCACAATGTCGGTTACACCGGCCAGAGTTACCAATCTATACCATGAATTCCGGAGGATGTCGCGAGTGTGGCGCTGGGTGAAGAGGCTAAAATGGGCCGGTTACGGTCACAACAAGCAGGATCCTTGATCTGTGCCTGCCGGTGCACTTGCTAACTTCTGTCCGGCTTGTCCACAGCCAGGCATAAATTTACCAGACAACTGGAAGGAGGATCCCAATAAGTGCAGTCATTGTTCGTTTAAATGGATCATGTTATTAATCAATCCAAGGTTTGTTTTCCGCTGGGTGGTCGTGGCCAATGGAAACTTCAAGGCTGATCATGTTCGGCAAAAAAATGAGGATAATGACGTGTGGCTGTCAGAAGGAGGGGGAATGATTCCCACATGGGAAGAGTATTTCGAATTCCTCAAGCAGGCGATCGAAACCTCCACAGTAAAGTTTGCTGAACCTGATAGTGGCCAGTGACTGATTTGCTGACAGAAGGCGCCATGTGAAACCTCATTCAGGGCCATCATCAATGCAATGCAAGCTTCCAAAGTGTGTGACATAACGGGAGTTGCTGCAATTGCTTGTGCCCGGCATGGATGCTTTGCACCCAATGCCTTAGTTGACTTGTTTTTGGGTGAACAACAGAAAAACATAGATTTTGCATTCCTGAAGGCCATCACAACTACTGGTGTTGATCCTCAGCAAGGCGTCATGATCATTTATGACATTGTTTGCCAGTATTATGTTCACCTACAACAGCGCATTGGGCAACATCTGCCGGCAGGCCTCGCAATTGACCAAGCCATCGGTCTATTCCACGTCCACGCACACAAGGACGACTGCTTTTTCAGGTTCGCCTCCTCTTTCATACCCGGCACCGGGGTCGTGGCCGGTGAAATCCTCGAATTGCTTTGGTCTTCACTGAATGCTATTTCTCCCACTGTGCGTACGGCTACTCTTGCACACCGGGCTGAGATGCTGGACGACCATGCCAGTGATTCCAACCATAAGAAGACACTGGAAATGGCCGGCGCCTTATGCCGTCGCTTCGAAGATGCATTGGCCATGGCCGTCCAATGTAACAGGTACTTTGAACAGTTATCAGCTTGCGTAGGAGAACAGGCACTAGGGAAGTGGACTAGCGATATTGCACTGGCTGAGGTAGCGCGATTATCTGATGTATCGGTCATGGATATCTACGAAGCAGAAGTGGTCGATCGGCATGCAATCCAACCACAAGGGACATCCCTTGGAGGGACGTCACCAATGCATGAATGGATTAACTTTGCCCTCCTGGTTGAAGAAAGGCAGTGAGTGAGTCATCTGGGTCAATGGAAGACTAATAATAGTCGGCAGAATCGAAATACAGGACAAAGTTCACCGGTTGGGCAAGTATCCATCTGATATCGACCGGCAGACAGTTCAAGATGGCCGGAAAAATATAGAATCACTCTTACTTCAACTGAAACAGCTTCAAGACCGGGCTGGGGTTCTTGAGAAAGCGTCGATCGTCTCATCTGCAAGCCTTCTTCATCCACACCCAGAAGACGAATTCGATCATGTGGACACTGTCGACGAGTTACCGATATCAGAACCGGCTGCCCGACCTGCTGGTGACACTGCAGAACGTTGGCAAATTTGTCTTCCATCCAACGGCAATGCGGAGGGTTCCCTTGATGCTGTGGAACTTGTATTCCGTATACGTCAGGCACATCATCACCTGAACAGGCTGAGAGAACTCATAGCTGACAAATCTTTTCAGTACTCGCATGTAATCAGGGTAGCCCCACGAAAGGCAGTCCGTACACGGGCACGAAATCAGATCAAAGGCCTCAATCATCAGATTATCTTACATTCCCATATTTATTCGTGCTGCCAGTCTCGACTGGCACGTCTGGGTGCCGAAGAGGCTACCCTAAAAACCTTCAGGCCTTTGACAAGGAACGATGTTCAATCTAGTTCTGTTATTTTGGATCCTAATATCGCCGGTTCCACTCGAGTTCGTTTATCGTGGATTTGGCAGGCGCGCAATAATGCCCGAGCTATGGACATGAATGCCGACCCAACAATGGCCGGTATAAATGCTGCGGACAGTGCAACTCTCTGGGAATGCATGTACTTTCTTTTGCAGTTCGAGCCGTAGCTGACCTTTTCTAAAGTCAAGCGAGTTCATTGGCTGCGTGCGCGAGCCCAGCACCAACGGTGGCAAGAGGAAGTAATGCTCGTCACATATGAAATGCAATGGACAGTTCGTTATTTTCTTTACCGAGGTGCAATGTGGAGATCGGCCTGGCAAAAGGGTGCACCGGCCGATCCCTCGGCCGGTCTTAGTGGCGCACAAGCCTATGCCCACCGTCAGTATGTACTATGGAGTCGGTTAGCGATGGTTGCCGATGAGCAGTTTTGGTGTGCCAATGAGCAATACATTTCCTTAGTTAGGTAGTACCATATATAATCTGATTTGATCGGAAATTTTCATCTCTCTCATCACCACAATGTCACAGAACTTCATAACTGTGTTCAGCCCCTTTGCTCTCAATGCTGGATCAAAACAGCAAAATCATCTCCTTACCCAGGAGATTATCCACTATGGGGAGTCTCAGTTCAGGAAGGCCCTTCTCAAGATCAGCAAGGCTAGCACATCCGATCAAAGATGGATGCAAAAAGTGCTCCAAACAGAGCTGGTGTGTACTTTTATTCATCACGTGCATTGCAGGAAGTGACTATTCCAGCTATTTACGATGTCATTCCTCGGCATTGCCTACGCAATCGGCCAAGTCATTGATGTGCCGATCATTGTTCGCTCCCTGGCCGACAGCTTAGCTCACCGGTCAGGTTCTGAACTTCCCCTGGCATTTCATCCAGACTTCCTTGCGACTCTGGACGCTGGCACTGATCCCTCAAATCATGGGTGCTTGGTGGAGAGATACCAATATGATTGGTGGAATGCCGGTGAGCCACCGGCCTTCGACCATATTTTTTTGGGATCAACACTACGCCAGTGCCTCGAAACACATCGACAGCAGGTCCTGTCCCAACACCAGATGCCGCCCGAAGTCTCCACCAGCACGCCAGCCGGCGAGCCAACCTGTGCGAAGTGCAGAGAGTATGCAGCCTTGCTTGCCAGGCTTCTATCCGAGTTGGACGGCATCCATGGTTATGTGCAAGCCATGGAAGCATCGACATCTAATCAAAAGCAACTCGATGCCCGGCAAGCTGCTGGCTTTTTTTTGTTGCATGAGAAAGCCATGATGAAAGAGATGTCAGCCACGTCGGCTACAACAGACGACCCAGCTGCCGCTCAGCAGGCTAGGAGAAATCGGCAAGATGTCTCCCAAAAGTCATGACAGGTCATGCAGCGTGCACAGGCCGAGTTGAATCACCTGCAGGGCTTGCCAGCAGGTTCCTCAAAATGGACATGGGGCGCTGATCTCACCGAGGCGGATGTCACATCTAAAAATCAGCAATCAGACAAGTACCATTCCGGCTACAAGTCATCCCTTCCTTTGGGCATGATGCGAGGAAAATGGTCGGCTACGCCATCTGATCCAACAGGGACGGCCAGATATGACACCATGCGGTCAGACATTCTGAGCGTCCCTTCCATGTCCGATTCACTGGTAACCGGCCAGCAGCATCCGGCAAGCCTGCCAAGTGCCAGAATGGCAGGCAACTTATGGCTTGATGGCTCTGAAGGAATTTCCAGCGCCCAGTCTTCTCTCACCGCAAGGAGAGCAGCCGATCTCTGGTTGGCCACAGAAGACAACGCCACACATGGCTCGCTGGTGGATGACCAGCCGGTAATGCCAAGTGCGGCCAGAATGGCAGCCAACCTCTGGTTGGCCGGCTCAAGTGCCGAAGTGTCGCCCATATCTTCGCCCGGGCCTCCTAAATTGGCCACACCTGGTTCGCTGGTGGATAACCAGCCCGTAATGCCAAGTACCGCTAGAATGGCCGGTGACATGTGGGTGGCCGATGACAGTGCCACAGTGTCACCCATTTCCTCGCCAGGGCCTGAGGGGTTCAAGGCTCCCTCATTGCAACCGGTGAATGATGTCACTGCCCGGCAAGCAGGTGAACTGTGGATGATGGATGGAGATGACAATGACAATGCGGAATATGAGGATGATCCGGACTATGCACAGGATGTGTTAATGTCTGACTCTGGCCAAGTAGCCCCAGTTCCAAATACTTATGGGCCGTCAGATTTTGATTTTGTTGATGAATCCTGGCTATAATAATAAATTTTTGCAAATATTTGTGTAATTACATGGTGTGGTGAGCCGATGGATTCGACAGACCGTTTTAACTTCTGGATGTGTCGCTTCAACAGGCAGCTGGTGTGCGACAGGTTGGTTGGTAGGTGAGAAATTCTTGCTTGATTTCGACGGCCTCCATAGTTGTTTTAACTTCATGATCGTCGCTTCAACAGGTAGCCGGTTTGCCACAGGTGGGTAGGGCAGAAACTCTTGGTCGATTTCGACGGCCTCCATGATCGTTTTTTAACTTCTGGATGAGGCAGCCATGGTCGGCAAGGCAGCCGGTTTGCCACAGGCTGGTAGGTGTAACTCTTGCTTTCGATGGCCTCCGTGATTATTTTTACTTCTGGATGAGCAACTGTGGCCGGCGAGGCAGCCGGTGTGCCACAGGGTAACATCGCGCTGGAGCTCTTTACACAGTAAACTAATATTACAAGAAATGTGAACCCAGTCAGCACGGGATTTTCAATGGCTGACCGGTTGGCTGGTGTAATGTTTGGGTGGCTTCCGGCGTGCTCGCACCATACCGGCTGCCAGAAGTCGATCATGGAGGCCATCGAAATCAAGCAAGAATTTCTCACCAGCTGTTGAATGCTGTCTGGCGTTTACCAACCTCTGGCACACCGGCTGCCTCGCCGACCACGGCTGCCTCATCCAGAAGTTGAAACAATCATGGAGACCGTCGAAATCGAGTAAGTTTTTCACCTAGGTCTGGCCGATCTACACCTTTGTGACCACATTTGTTTTAATCTACCTACATCCTAGCTACTTGAAGTACTTCAGGGTCTCTTCTGTTCTATCCTTTAGGCTTAAGAAGGCCTTGTGGGCCTTGTCATTGGCCTTGAGTTTTTCGTATTCGGCCATATATAGCTGGTGTGAGGCATCCTTGTAGGAGAGCCCAAGCCGGAGCTGCAACGCCTTAACCTCGGCATGGAGGTTAAGTAACTCTCGCTCTGTCAATGGCTAAAAGCAAATGTCAGGGTCTGAGGGAAGGGAGAAGAAAGCAGACTTACAGGATCAGGAGGCATCATGAGAAGTTTGCCCTCGCCCATAGTGGAATAGGGAATGTCCTGGATATTTCCTGACTGACTTGTCGTTAGCCATGGCCGGCCGGTACCGGTATATTACAGATGACTTACCCCTCCCGGTGCGTTCTCCGTGCCAAGGTCAAGCTTCATGCGATATGCATCCATCGCTTGGTGGGTGGCCGGCAGCATAAAGTTTGGCACAATATACTGCCTGCCAAGATGATCGGTTACCTGGATGAACCCATCTGGTACTCCTCTGTCTTGTGATGTGAGACCAACTGGAGACAAGTCGGGCATCGATGGGAATAGATCGATTGGATGATGATGGATGTATTTGTTTGTGCTCCTACATCACGTGCACAAATTTTTTTTTTCTTCCCTCTTCCATTCACCAAGTCCCCCAGCCGGCACCTGAACTCCACTATCCATCATGTCTACAGTAACTGAAGTCACCGCTGCCATAAAGAGGATTGATGCAGCCATTCGTGCTGGGCTGGAGGAATGGGATGTCCTTGCCATCATGACCGAAAACAACAGCGAGCTGGTAAGCTTATATTTTACAATGGGAAAAAGCTGATTAACTATTCACATAGGGCTGACTATTCAGAATCGAAAAACAGACATTGTCGGTGGAAATGGCAGCCGTGTTTGCCGAGCCACGTTTTTTGTGGCGATTCTGTGTAGCTTGGAAGAAGTCTAGTCAAACAGGCGATGATGAATTTATTGGGCAGCAACGGGCAGAGTTGGCCAGGTGAGATCAAGAGCAATTGAAAGCAAGCGGGATACCAGCAGGGCATGCCGACCTAGCTGCATCTGCCAGGGAGGTTCCCCCGGCCGTAATAGCCATACAGAAACCAGCGGATGAAGCCAGGCGTGTGATCCGGAAGCGACGAAGAGAAGTGAGGGAACACCCACCAGCAATGCCAACAAAGCCGACAAGACCAGAGCTAGTCCGTGGGGGGCGTCTTGAACCCCCCTGCAGGCGTTGCGTTCTCCGGGGTGAAATATGCTATGAAAGAGAGAACGGGAAGAGGGCGTGTTGGGGATGTGTGAAAGCGAAAACAAAGTGCAACCGGCACGAAGATGACGCTGGCACCACGACGGATGCCGGTAATTTATCAGCTGCACCAGCCCGGCCACGTAAAAAGCCAGCCGTGAAAGCGAAAACGAAGTGCGACCGGCATGAACATGACGCTGGCAACACGACGGAGGCCAGTAATTTATCAACCGCACCAGCCCGGCCACGTAGAAAGCCGGCCAGAGCAATCAAGAGCAAGGTCCTGCCAGACTTTGACTCGACAGTGGCCCCGATCACAAACGAACACATACCCCCTACACAAAGACCGGCACTAGCTCAGGCATCCACTTCGATGGCCGTCGATGACGATGGGCCCACATACTCCTGGGGCGAAAAAGGCAAGTGGAAGGCCGTTGAAGTGAGCGGAGTCGATTTGTCTCATCAGCTCAGTACTCTTGAGGTAAAAATGGATATCCGCGACTTCTTGCCTGATCAATCGGAGGAAAGCATTGAATGCATGGAGGAGCGGATGACGCGACTAGAGAGAATGTTCGAAAGAATGAACCAGTGTCTAGAGGAAGCTATAGATGATCAGCAGGTTCAAAGGAAGAACATACTTGACTTGTGCAAGTGGAGCTTGGCATGCGAAGATCGTGTCGACCAAGTGTCTACATATTTGGCGAGTGGCAGCAAGGAATGGAATGAGACCACGGTGAAGGTAAGGAAAGCGGCCAAGTTTGTAGGGATGGACACCCGGCGTCTGGTGCTATATAATGGTCAGTCCGTATCAGTGACTGATCTGAGGCCGGCCGCGTCAGACACTGTGGCCGCAGAGGATGGCCTCACTGCCTTACCCAAAATCACACCGGCTACCACAGAAGTCATCATACCGCCGGCCACACCGACGACTGCACATCCATCGAGGCCTACCAGCACTGAAGGCTCAAGATGACGGGCTGGCTCACGAGTACTGTACATATGTATGTAAAAATACACACTATCTGTGATAACCAGGATTCATGATGACAATGGGGAGCTGGTTGGTAGTAAATACCGGCCCAAGGCCAGAAATTCTTGCTCGATTTTGACGGCCTTCATGATTCATGAGCGTCGCTTCAACAGGCAGCAGGTTTGCCACAGTTAGGTGAGAAACTCGTGCTCGATTTCGACGGCCTCCATGCTTCATGAGCTTCAACAGGCAGCCGGTTTGCCACAGGTAGGTGAGAAACTCCTGCTCGATTTCGACGGCCTCCATGATTCATGAGCGTCGCTTCAACAGGCAGCTGGTTTGCCACAGGTACATTTAAGTGACATGACCACTATACCACTGCATTAGCCGACGTAATAACGGCCACATTTTACCTTCCCTTTGGCCGACGTAGTACTTGCCACGGCTGCCTGTTGAAGTGAATCATGGAGGCCGTCGAAATCAAGCAAGAATTTCTCACCTACCAGCCTGTGGCAAACCGGTTGTATGTTGAAGCGACGCTCATGAATCATGAAGGCCGTCGAAATTGAGCGACAGTTTCTCACCTACCCACCTGTGGCAAGCCGGCTGCCTCACTGGCCACGGCTGTGTTGAAGCAACTCATGAATCATGGAGGCCGTCGAATCTTTCTCACCTACCTGTGGCAAACCGGCTGCTCGCTGGCCAACCGGCCACAACTGCTATAAATACTGGATTGACAAAATGTGGTACATGCTATTTAATTACTACTATGTACTAAGCATTTTCACTACGTCTCACCATGGGATGGGGGCCAGGAGTTGTGCGGCGTGAGCGCGGCTTGACCGAAGGACCGGGGGTTGGACTACGTGAGGGTCCCGGGCTAAGACGAGGAGAGCGGCGCAGTTCTACCGCCGGCAACAACACTGTTGGCATAAAGTTCGCCGCAGGCAGAACTGCAACCGGCGCTGAAAGCTGCACCCTTTCTTCTGATGTTTGCGGAGTTGGTGGAATTAAGTTAAGTGCAGGGCCAGCTGCACTTTCCAAGGGTGAGGCGACCTGCAAATTTGGGATGGCCGACGTATCATCTGTGGCCGGTGGTGCGGTCAGTTGGTGTTCTGCCAGTGGGGTATATATGGCCGGTGATTTGAGCAAGTCTTCGGCCGACAGGCTATTGTGCTCCGTTGAGCCTGGTGGTGCAGGGTCAGCCGGTGAGACGGTGGCAGGTGGTGGGGCCTCCAATGATGCCAACTGCGCGGCAGGTGGCGCGGCCAGCGGGGGATCTTCATCCATTGGACCTAGCGCCGCGGAAACTTGTAGCGTTGTGGGTGATGCGGCCGGTGTTATTGTGGCATCTTCAGCCATTAGAGCATCTGCCGGCGTCGGAGCAATGGAATCTTGTGTGGCCGGTGATGCATCTGTGGCCAGTGCTAGCTCTGCATCTAGTGTAGCACCTTCGGTTGATGGCATGTCATCGTCATCCATCAGCTCATGCTGCTCCTGAATCCCCAAGTACTCCACCATCTCGTCCGCCTTTATTGACATGTCGTTCCATTGTCGGCCGGCACATTGCAAATATGCCGCCATTTTCTTGACACGTTCTTCACATTCTAAGCCCCAAATACTAACGTTGTGCATGATCTGCCACTGTTCATGCTGGTACTCCAATGCTTCCTCCAGACGCATGTTCAAACCTTCAACCAGGCTCTCTAGTCGCATCATCCGGTCCTCCAGGTGCTGAGCCCTTTCATGCAACGCATCCGGTGCGATTTCCATTCTCTCCTCAAGCTTAGCCAGCCGATGAGACACATCATCAACACCGGCCTTCCACTTGCCCTTCTCACGCCACGTATATGTCGGCCCATTGTTATTGACCGCCACTGAGGTTGATGCCCCAGCCGGTGCCGGTTTTCTTTTGGCCGGTCGAGCTTTTTTTGTGGCTGTCGAGGCCGTCACTTCATCTCCAGCCGGACGTGCAACCGGGGCGTCCGAGTCGGTGTCTGACAGCAATGCCTTGCTCTTCTTGATTGCTCTTGCCACCTGTTTACGTGGCCGGGTGGGTGCACTCGATAGATTGCCGGCATCCGTTGTGTTGCCAGCATCATTCTCTTGCCGGTCGCACCTCATCTTGACTTTTCCACATCCCCAACATGCCCCCCTTCCATTCTCTCTTTCGTAGCATGATTCGCCTCGGCGAACGCACCGCCTGCAAGGTGGCTCAAGAGGCCTACCGCGGACCGGCTCCGCTCTTGGCTTCGTCTGTTTTTGGCGTGGGTGTTCGGCGTCGGTTTCTTCCCCCACCCTGCGTCACTTTCGGATTGCTGGTTTCCTCGAGCCAGCTGCCTTCACCGGTTTCAGTTCGACCAGTAAGGCAAGGGGAATGTCAGATTCCTCCCCAGCCAATGAAGGTGTGTTGGCATGTCCAGCCGGTATCCGGCTTGCCTTCTGTTGCTCTTGATCCCACCTGACCAACTCTGCCCGTTGCTGCCCAATAAATTCGTCATCCCCTCTTTGACCAGATTTCTTCCAAGCCATACAGAATCGCCACAAAAAACCTGGCTCGGCAAACACGGCTGCCATTTCCCTTGACGATGTCTGTTTTTCAATTTTGAAGAGTCGGCCCTATGTGATGTTAGTCATCAGGTTTTCCCATTGCGAGGTACTACTCACCAGCTCACTCTTGTACTTGGTCATGACGGCAAGGATGTCCCATTCTTCTAGGCCTGCTCGAACGGCTGCATCAATCCTTTGAATGGCAGCGGTGACTTCTGCTACGGTGGACATTATGGTGTTTAGGCGCTGGCTGGTGGGACTTGGTGAATGGAAGAGGGAAGGATGAACAAAAAAAATTGTACACGTGATGTTTAAGTACAAACAAACACATCACAATAAATCTAAACTCCAGCCAACGTTAGCTAACCATCTCACCGGCCAACCCAACGCCGGCTACAATGCACCACTCGGGACACTTATGGCACCACTCACCGGCAGAGACAATACCAGCCACACCATGCCGGATTGAGACGATATGCTTCATATTCATTTATGCTACAACAGAATAAAGTGAGACCGGCTGGGGTGTATCCGGATAAGATTTATATCCGGATGCACCCCACCCAGTCTCACATGAAGACTATTAGCTAACCATTTCACCGGCCAACCCAACACCAGCCAACCCAACACCAGCTACACCAAGCCAAGACACTGGGATAAGCAATACCAGCACAGCCGGCCAGACTGACGGATATGCTTCGCATTGCCGGCCACCCATGCCAGCCATTTTGCTGGCCTGTATAATCGGATCTCAATTGGCCAATACAATGGCTTGCTGACTGCTAGCCAGGATGCCGCCCTGCGTGCCCGAGTGATGATGCACAACCCAGTGTGACTGTTAATGTGGCCAGTGTGGACGCCAGTAGCTGGTCAGAAAGGCTAGCCTAGCTTGGCCGGCATCCGTAGCTGCTGTGACCGACCCACAGCTCACATCCAGGTCACTACAACATCACTGCCACTGGCAGGCTTTGGGCACCCAAGGACCCTGAGAACACCAGTGAGTACCAGCAAAGACACTAGGGCCCAGCGAATTCGCTCCACCTGTATTATATGCTACACTGTATGCCTTCGCTGGGCCGTGTCACATGTCACACTGTAACTTACCTATGTGTGCATGTACTCGTGGCAAGGTGAGTATCCTATAAAGATTGAGATAGAGCTAATGATGCTTTAATTGAATGACTTACCTGTGGATAATATGATCCACAATTGCTCGACATGCAAGAGCCTCGACCTGATGTTGCTAGATGCAGTGGTTCATGCTGCCACCATGGATGGCCACATGTGCACTCCTCACTGGCATTGGTAGGTTTCTTCCGATATTTGGAGCCGAAGAGAGATTTAGGACACTGACAACCATTATGGCTACAGGTGCCCCTTTGCTCAAGGACGAAGCTGGACATGGTAGGAATGGGGGTAGAAATGACGGAGGATAACTACTGTTTTATGACAATGGAAATGGCATGAAGGATGAAAGTATTACCGGTGGTGAACGACACACTATCTTTTAGCATAGCAATTGGTTGATTTATATAGTACCAATCAGACGACCAGTTTGATGTGGGGGGTAGAAATGATGGAGGATAACTACTGTTTTATGACAACGGAAATGGCATGAAGGATGAAAGTATTACCGGTGGTGAACAACACACTATCTTTTGGCATAGCAATTGGTTGATTTATAGTACCAATCAGACAACCAGTTTGATGAGCACAGCCTGGAACCATGAACACCATCATGAAACAGCTGTCATAGGTGATGATGGCAACAACATGACAATGAGGCTCAGCGGGGAGGACAATCTGAACAGTAAGTTTATCATTTCCCCCTCCCCAAAATCCCATGCCTCGATTCATACGTGCAAATGACATTCTACTATAGCGAGCTTAAACCTTACTATAGGTTGATAAATATTGCAGTATATGAGAAATATATTTGGAAACTCACCTCAGTGGTCCATGTGAACGTCTAAGGTTCAAATGTGTCTAGATTTATCCAAATTGGCTTTGCCTACATTAGTGCTATGGCTATGGCTATGGCTATGGCTATGGAGAGAAAATACAGTAGTAAACAACACATTGAATGTGAGACTAATTCACTGATGAAGTAATCGTGCATGGTCAACAATACATGATGATCATGTGTGAGCTCATGCATGATCACATGTGTGATCACTGGCAATTATCAGCTGCCAAAAGTTGAAAAAGTTAATGATCATGCGTGATCTCTGGTTGGGTTGATGCAAGCAAATGACCCAACCAGAGATCACACATGATCATGCATTCCACATTCATGCGTGATCATGCGTGATCATGTGTGATCATGAATGATCATGCATGATTGTGGATGATCATGCATGATTATTCCTTATTTTGTAGGTTTTGTCCAATTTGGTGCAACATAACAGGTGATTGTGGGAAACCCCAAGGTTTGCTGATGCAGGCTCGTTGGATGTCATATTTAAGGACTAACTGCATCACATGTTTCAATTTGTACTGCCTTCTGGCCCGACATTTCTATGGCATCTGCTCGAGAGAGAAAGTGAGGTGGCACAGCGCAGCATTGCCATATAAAGGGTTTTTGGAGGACTGAACAGTCCGTGGAAAATGAACTTTTCTCTCGTCAAGCCTTATGTGACTACTCAAAACATTCGCGGACTGACACAGTAGCCACAGTTATGTCCTCACCTCATTCCCGCCAACTACCATCTTTGTTAATTCCTTCCGTCGGTCTCCTACAGAGGTGGCCATCGATGATAAAAATAGCAGAGATGCCAGGGAATCTCACCAGTTTCGCGACCTCCACGAAAGCGGTCAAGAGTCAAGGATTGTCAGAAGCTTTCCTCATTCGTCTGCTGCCTTGGTATCGTGACTATGGCGCAATCTATAGGCATTAGGTGAGGATTCCGGTACCAAGGCCGAGAGGGCATTAATAAGGTGGGTTCTCTCATAGCAGCTGGGACAAGGCAGCTTCGTAGTCAAAACCCGAGCCCGATCTGTAGCCTAAGATATAGCGCCAGTCAGAGATTAACCAAGCAGCTTAGCAATGACATACCTCTATATGGGTTTTTGGGACCGCTGATCCCAGCTTTGTCCCCATATAAGCGATGCGAGGGCAACTTCGCAGTGCGCGCGCACGTGGTATCCACCCCCTGTCGTGGAGTCGCTGCATTCTCCCGAACAGGGTCGCCCTCCATTATCTTCTGAAACAAACCAGCGATTGAGGTCACCTTGCAGCGGATGGTATCTATTACACGATCAACATCAAAAGGCGTCGATCCATTTGCCGCTGCCCTGCCTGCGGATTACGTCCGTAAAATCGGACCAAGGGGGCTGTTGGTAGCATATTGAATCAAACACAATAAGCGATATCTTGATTTCTGCGTTGGGTTTTTGGTAGATTATGCGGCATTGAGATTCCAACAATCGTTTTGCGATAAACTGAGCGATGAAGGACTTGGGCCACTTTAAAAAGGTATGGGATTCGGGATTTGGCTTAAGCTGCATATCCCAATCAAACACGCCCGTGACGGCCAACCTTATCACAGTAAGGAGCCTCATACCCCTCCTGACGCAAGGTCAGAATTTGCTGTGATGTCAGGGATGGCTTCCGAGGCAGAGCCTGATGTCGAGCCCGACTCCACATCTGTCGAGGTAGTCCTCCGTTTCAAATAACAGTCATTCACCAAACCTTGTAGGTCTGCTAAGGAGACGTCTCCCGCAGGGAAGTTGCTCAGTTGTGTAAACTGTGGAGTTTGAACGATGCAGCTGATCAGGGTAAGGGTAGTAAATGAGTCAGGTTGGAAATATCAATCGGCAGGTCAAGACCTATAGGTTGGAACCTTTTCTTGGTGACATCGAAGGGATTACCAGCCTGGAAACAGGACGCCAATATGTCATGGTCCTGAATGAGGATTGAAGACGACACAAAGTCGCTTTTATTGTCGTTGCAAGCAGCAGTAGCGTGACGGAGTATACATATCAAAGGAGGCATGCCATTCCTGCGGCGTAATTGGACTGCATTGAAGGTGGAGTAACATCAGTATCTTGGTGAATTCCGGGTGGTCTACAGGTCTCTCGGTGAATTCTGGGATGGTTGCTGAAATACGGGGGCGGGCATCATTACATAATCATTAATCATTGGTGATGCCTTTCACCAAGACTAACAGAAAGCCAACTCGATTTCCGCTTTGAAACCCGGCAAGCTGTAATACATCATGTGCCTAAATCATCCTCTCTTCGTCCCTACCAACCACTTATTTCTTCCGTCAGTCCGTCCTATAGAGATGGCCATCAATTTCAATCACGGAAACAATACATATGGCAGGGAATCTCACCGTCGCCAAAATGGTCAAAAATCGAACTATCGTGGTATTGCTTCCCTCAAGCTCGCTTCCCGGGCCCGTCCTAAGGATGGTTAATCAGCGGAAATGAGCTAAATCGCTACACACACCTCCCGACACGTCAATTGATTAACCTGTCACCCCCAATTCCTTCCGCTTGGTCATTCTATCAAGGTAATTTAGAAATGAAACCGCAAAGACGGTATTCTCACCTGCTTTCCAAGTCTCTATCCCATCTCCGACAAATGACAAACCAATTCCATCCCACTTGGTTCCTTCCACCGGTAGTCAGAGATAATTCATGACCGCAGTAAGAGACACAAGATTCTCACCTGCTTCACAAGTCTTCAACTCATCGTCGATAAACGACAAACCAAACCCCATTGACCATGCTAGTGACATAAACATCAAAAATGGAAATAACAAATATCGGATCCTTACCAGTCTTTCCGAATCTTTAAGTTGTAGCCGTCATGCCGTCTGGTATCCAACGATGCTACAAACCGACATGTCAGCTGATGAGTAAAATAACTCTCACAATGCTTGTACGGCCTTAACTAATTGTAGCGTCAATGAGTGTCTCAAGCAAAATAAAAGCACATACTCGTTCTCGTTTTTTTTGTCTCAAGCCCGTGGACAAGTACAGTGACCCTTAGTGCCGCCCCAATTGCATGCAGCTACATTTTAAATCGGTGCCCCTGAGGAGTGAGTGATCACACTACTGCTCCCCCTCGCATCCCACGACCAACCGCCGGGCTGGCATGGCCATGGAATGCTCCTCGAGAAAGTTGGGCAACACCAGTGCCCCACCTCCTTCCGGGTTTCGCAATGGCGCCTAAATAGGTATATACTTGTCCTCCATTGCTGACAAGGCGAGATTAGCGTTTGAAAGATAGGTGTAGAGATGAAGTGACAAACCCGCCCGGTGGCAATGCCCCACTTCCTCGCTCGATCCTACCACAAGCACTCGGACGGGTAAACTAAGTATGTCGATGATCTGGCTGACTTGTTAACGAATATCAATGAAAGGCAAAACAAATGAATTCGAAAGTGGACGCACATGGTGGAAGAGAAGAAAGTGAGGAAAGATGTGGCTGACAATGTTGGCGAGCGGAATTTATACGCGTCCGTGAGTTGCACGTGAGGATTGTCTTTCCATTTTTATACAGGTTTTACGCTTCGGCTGGCATCCAAACAGATACATAAATCAGCTTGCATATTCAAAAACAAAAAAACAATTGCCCGTTGCTCTTTGTGGGGAAGCGGCCACCCAACTGATGTATTTTAATTAAGAACGACAATTTCTCTGATAGCTCGAACCCAACACGGGTGCCACCATGAGTGAATATTCATATTCAGCGCTTCAGCAGCGAGGCTAATATGGAATTGAGATTTTGACCCTGTAATTTTGACATGAATCGAATCCAATCTTTGTGTCACGGTGACTGAACAACAAATGTACACAACTTTGCCTTGCGCGATCTACCATGAACATCATCGTCAGTCGTGCCGTACGTCGAGCTACAATCTCTCACTGGTCTTGCTAGGAAACCCTATTCGGCCGTACTGTGACCCCTGCTGAACGTCTACGACAACATCAGCGCATGCTCGCCAAAGCGCAGCGCGAATTAGATCGAGAGCGAGGTAAACTAGAACAGAACGAGAAAAAGCTAGTAATGGACATCAAGAAAACGGCAAAGAGTGGCCAAATGGTATATATCCCCCCCCATTGCATCATTTCCGTCAAGTCCATGCTCCCTACAGAATGCCTGCAAAGTCATGGCCAAAGATCTCATCAGAACAAGACGCTATGTACACAAGTTTCATCAGCTTCGAACACAGCTACAGGCGGTCGGATTGCGGATACAAACGTTGAGGAGTAATCAACAGATGGCAGAAGCCATGCGAGGCGCATCTCGGGTATGTCTTTTGTGCGTCAACAAGTCCCATTGATCGCGCATCCATTACAGGCTATGAGATCCATGAATCGTGGACTTAATCTACCCACAATCCAACACATTATGAATGAGTTCGAGCGAGAGAGCTCCATGATGGATATGAAGGAAGAAATGATGTCGGATGCCGTTGACGATGTTATGGGTGATGAGGAAGACGAGGAAGAAGAAGGAGACAAGGTCATCAAGGAGGTTCTAGACGAATTAGGCGTTAGCCTATCGCAACAGGTATGTCCCATTGGATTGAGCTTCCTGTCGGTCACACGACGCTGTACAGCTCATCGACGCACCGGCTAACCGGATTGCAACATCGTCGCCTTTGACGAACCGGACGGCCGTGGCTTTGGGAGACTCCGCAGCACCACCGAACGTAGCCGGGGGCGGTCAAGGCGGAAAAGTCATGTCGGATGAAGAAGCGCTACAGGCGCGTCTGGACGCGCTGCGGCACGGGTAGACCCATACCACACGAGTAGACCATCTAATATTTCTGTTTATCGCGCCTCTACAGTCCTGCATCCATTCTTTCGCCGAGTTTGTCCAGGAGCCTATGAAGCTCGTGAGCTTCAGCAATAAGCTGACCAACAGCACCCTTCGCTACAGGCTTAGGTTCCTTGAAGCTATGTGTATTCACTGCTTCATTGACTACTTCCTGCCAGGTTGTGCCATGCTTTGCAAGCTCATCCACTAGTTCATCCTTGATCCGCCTGCAGGTACCGACTCCTCCATAGCCAAATGCAGTATACACCTGTATCATGCACGCACCGGCTCTTGCGTACTCTAGAGCATCTGCGCCTGATTTTATCCCGCCACAGCCTATTACGGGGATAGAAGCCGGAAGCAGGCTTCTGAGTGACTTTAGGGTTTGCAACGTTATTGATTTCAGAGGAGCACCTGATAGTCCCCCAGTTTCACTCTTGTATTCTTATTTTATGCAGATGAGCAAAAGGACTGATCATATATTCCACACTCACGGCTGCGTAGGCTCTTTGGCCTTTGTATTGTTGTATTGCTGACAATGACGCCGTCAATTTGAGATGCTCTGATGACGTTTGCAATATCGCTAATATGTGCTTCGTCTAAATCCGGCGCAATTTTGAGCACTAGTTTTGGTCTTCGTGTTGTGAGTGATGATGCGGGAAGCTCGTTTCTAGCCTGGGTCACACCGGTCAGCAACGATGTTAACTGGTCTTTATTCTGTAAGCCGCTAGTAGGTGTATTCAGTCCCTCTGCAGGGTACTTGTGATGATCACACT
The DNA here is from genome assembly GCA_023014435.1 of Amanita fuliginea. Taxonomy (NCBI): domain Eukaryota; kingdom Fungi; phylum Basidiomycota; class Agaricomycetes; order Agaricales; family Amanitaceae; genus Amanita; species Amanita fuliginea. Next base: position 2,603,912 of record JAEBUQ010000003.1, read on the forward strand.
GACCGTAAGCCGGGTGTATTTGGACTGGATACATTGATGACCAATACGTCGGAGTAGGGCCCAAATGCGCGAACTCCTTTAACGTAGTCATCTATAGAGGCCACTGGAGAATCTTTGTTCTTTCCAAGGTTGACGGCCAAGACGGTGTTTGGACGTAAGGATGCAGTATTCGTTCCGGTCAAGGCATATTTTATGCGATTTCTCAACCTTGCTAGCATGGACGTGTGGCCTTGTGAGGGAAATCCATATCGATTAATGATCGCATCGTCTTCTGGCAATCGAAATACACGTGGCCTCGCGTTTCCTGGCTGGAAAACACGTGTTTGGTATTGTTCTAAAACCGGTATAATCTGTCGTACCTGAGGCTTGGGTGTTACGCTACCAATTTCTACCCAACTAAATCCTAGATCGTATAAACCTGCGGGCGGGTCGTCGGAGCAATACAGACGGTAAGAATTTAGATACCGTCGATGGCTTCACCATCTTTGTCGAAGCCGGCAGCCAAGCCAACGGGGTTTGATATTTTCTGACCCCAAAGCTAGGCTAGTTCAAGATATTTATGTTTCACGAAGCGAAGGCAACTTACCTGGACAGTGAGTCGATTATGATCTGGTAAATGATCTTTTGGAGCCAAGCCGCTCCTTAGGACTTTCAAGGAAAACTTGTGAGCGGTTTCTGGGTCGAGGGTAGTTCTGAGGATTGGAGTTAGGAGGTATTCGTGTATAGCTGAGCGAGCATCCAAGTAATATACTGCAAACAAGCCAATTGAAGCGGTGAATGCAGAGCCATAAATGAAGTTGCGAACTGGGGAACGCGCAAAGCGTTGCATTCCGGTTGTTGTCGCTTGTTTGGGCCAGCCAATGCTCACCCGCTTTGGCTTTCGGAGAGCTTCGTCCACTTGCATCCGCTCTTACGCCTCGCACTCTGGCAAACGACATCATGTTGTTCCAATACCAAACCCTCAAAAGCCAAAGCCAACGGCGGCCACAACTCTGAGGCGTTCTGCTCAAGATTCAATCCCAATACGCACCAATCCCACTCCAACCCGAAGCGACATACAGACTGTGTTCACCCTCGCGACAGCAGACCGTTACATGCTATCTCGACTACGTCATCACCCAGACTTACCCCATAGATCCCAAGCATTATTTGATGCCTGGTGGATACCACGGTGGGGCATGCCAGGGAGTGGCAGAGAAGGGGAAGTTTTCGTGTTCTCAAACGGAAGCCTCGTCTGTTGGGGCTTACAAGAAGAAGATGCAAAGAAGTTTGCCGAACAAGTTATCAGTTTGGTCCCCGGAGTCGAAGTATCGCCTCTGAAAGAGGTTGAAACAGAGGAACTAGAATTTGTCGTCGACCCCATAGAGTGAGGGATTTCTACATGCATTTCCAGCTGTCCTTGATTAATATTATGCTCATAGGAAGACAAGATTACAAGGCGACCTCATCATATTAGGGCAGAAAACAGAATTGAGTTCATTCATCCCGCCATCAAATTCTCCTCCCATGGTTTTCCCTCCTGAAACTCTTTTTGCTCGCTATGCCTTCTCACAAGCACTTTCACGATCGACAGCCTTATCAGCACTGGAAGTCTCTTTGGACGATCATCTTTCTTCAACAGCTCTTTTGCCGCATGCACTAGCCAAGACAGGCAAACCTGGCATGGGAAGAAAGGCCCTCATAATGAAACTGGGAGAGTTGATGCAGTTTCGACAAGGATTGAATTTGACCCGCGAAAACTTCAGCGACGTGCCCGACTTTTATTGGGCTGAGCCAGAGCTTGAACGTTTGTATGCTATGTCTGGAACCGTTCATTCCATTGATCCATGTTCCAGGCTATTTCAAGACACTGAGTGATGCACTGGAGGTCAGGCAGAGAACGCAAGCCGTTAATAACAAGATAACTTATGCGGCAGAAGTACAATCAATACTAAGGCAGCTCCTAACAGAGGTTTCTTTCAATAATCACGGCCATTGTTTATTATTTCTAATCCTATTCTCAGTCCTCAACACATTCTATGGAGCTCGTGATTATCTTGCTCATTGCAGTCGAGGTTATCATTGTGCGTATTGTATGATTGTAATCCATGCTATTGCTGACAAAACGCAAGGCGCTCATCCGTGACGGCCCTGAATTATGGGATATGCTCACACACAAGAAACAAGTGCATGATGAGGGTTAAATTGAAATGTATATTTTTTTGAAAAGGACATTTTTATATGACTTGGGAGGAGGAGGTTTACAATTACGTAACCACATGTCAGAGTCCGAGGCACCACAGCGCTCGCTGCCAGACACTCAGTTCTACTCTGTCGAGTATCCAGGTTACGTTCTTCCCACCTCTGCATCACTCGCAATCAAAAATCTAGGTGGACAAGCAAAACTTGACCAGGTCTTCAAACATGCTACATCCAAGCCAATGTCTCTGCTTGAGCTATCGCTCCGACCTGACAATCCCTTTTCCCATCGCATTACTGGAGAGGCCGTTGCTACAAATAATATCGTGTTTAAAATCACCAAGAAAAGGCGAAAGAATCAGAGCGAAGGAGAATACACTGTAGAAGCAATTGGAGTTACCCATAGGACTGTCAGATTTCGAAGTAGGCCAAGTTTGCTTCTTACTGCGACCTTTAATCCTAACAGTTTTCAGCCATGGCCGATTTTCAATGTCAGCCGAACATGAATGACAAGGCCGTCAAGTTGCGCAACGCAATGGATGAGATGAACGGTGGGCTCCAATCACTCTCCGCCCATATGCACGCTTAATCTGTCGAGGAAGTCGAAGCTTTACGAACGTATAAATTTTCTAGAGAGATTTCGGATTGTATCCGTCCTGATATTAGCTCTGATCTGTCATGTCAAAGCAATATGCGGTTGATTCCACCCCCGATTTTCAGCAGACAAACCATTCCTCAGGGTTACAAGTCCGTAGCACGTTATATCCGACCATGATACTCTAACACTGGTTTGCGCAGTTTCCGAGCTAACGTTGCCTCAGTTAAATCTATCACTGCCAACGAAGAGACGGGAGAGGAAAAAGTCCGCCTGATCAATAATATGCGTTGGAGGGGCTTCGGTCCTGCCACAATCATGTTCAGCGATAGTCAAGTTCGGTCTATTTTTTTTTTCCTTTCGCTCTCCTGGTTGCGTTGACATGTTGAACGTAGATCCCTGAGAAGCCACCACATGCTCTAGACCAAGGAAAAGACAGGATTGACCAGAATCTACTCAATCGTTTGCATATCGTAAGTCCCTCTACTCATTTAATTATCATTTGACGAATATGAACACAGCTTTTCGATCAACGTCCTATATGGACAAGAACGTCCTTGTTGAACCAATTCCAAAGCATGGAAGCACGGGAAATCGTCAAGTATGCCTGTTCAACCGATTTGTAGGCTGATTCTGACAACGCTTCAGTTCCAAACTTCTCCTGCCGCTCGTCTGCTACGTATTCCAAGATGGCCCGTGGCGTGACACTCTTGTCAAAATGGGCTACGATCCTCGAGCAAGTTCTGCTGCCCATTCGTATGTACAACCGGCCATTGATTCAAGTCGTTGCCTCATGGATATATCAGTTACCAACGTCTCTATTTCCGCAACGCAAATCATCCAATAGCGAGGCCATCTGTCACTACGCGACGTCAGGATCGGACCTCAAATGCGGCTAGGCCACGCGGTCTGGAATATGCTGCCGAAAATGAAAACGAAAGAAGGTAAGGACGAGTCGGGGATCAGGTATAGCGCGCTGATGCTTGCATTAGTCGATCTCACATCTTTGACGGGAAGAATATCACAAAGGAGACAGCGGCATTCCAGCTGTGTGACATTGAAGATCCGATGTTGCATGAAATGATAGAAGATCCGAACAGCTTGCAAGAAGAATGCAATGTGAGTGACCACCTCCCAGATTATCCAGTCATGATTAACCGTACCGAAGGAGCGTGATGGCTGGTACACGAGCCATGCTTATGAGCGCATCAAGATGGTTCTTCGCCACAAATTCTTCTCGCTTCTCCAAGGACATGTGGCCACAGATGAAGAGTGCCGCAACCTGTTGGCTGCGGCTGATGGTTCGGTGAAGGTGGCGACAATTCGCAGTCAAAGACAACGTGTAGGAAAGCACAATATGGCAAAGGGAGCGCTTCGGCCAGAAGATGCTGCAGTAAGCCTAGTTATTGTCCTCAGTTATTTTCATTAACGCCTCCAGGTCATGCGATTGAGAGCAGCTCTAGATCGCAACGCCAAATCACAATACATGACGCAATCTGGTTGAACGAATACCAAGTGGCAAATCGATTGCTGGTTGTTGAACATTGAACCCTTAAGTCGCCAATATCACAGAAAGACCGTTTGGAAGGCTATTGATAGGTCTTTGGGACATGATGCATGATGCATGCGGTATCGTCAGCGATGATTAAGTTTGTCGTAAAAGATAGAATAGTCTTAGCAAGTAGCAAGAGCTATTGGTCTTTGGTCGCGGAACTAAATGGATGGAATCGTTCACAATCCCAATTCCCTGCACAAAGCGGCGATGTGGGGTTTTTCCTTCACCCCATGGCAACGTTACCCCTAAACGCGGGAGGAAAAAATTCGAACCTCGTGTTCGGGGAGCTTCAGGCAAAGATGACCTAGGTGCGCTGTATAAACCTCGCCGAACGCGGCAGCATGCTCTGCTGGAAAGCCTTGCCATCCCACTGCCGACGATGCATGGTGATCCTGTCCCCGGCGTACCCACGAGCGTGCAACAGGTCTATGCCGAGATGATGGGAAGGGAAGGGTTGACGCGTTGACGGTAGGTATATTTTTGACTCCCTTAGCTATTCGCTGACTGTTTTCGTTTTGTTTTTGTTTTTGTTTTTTTTTTCATTCACGTGCGAGCAGCCTTGTCATAAACCTCCGCAGATATAAGCTGGATTATCGTGGGAAGTCAAACAGGGACAAACAGAACGGACGTCCGAACGCCATCTTCACCTTCGTCATCTCTTGTACTCGATCCCGTTCCGTTACTGGCTGGTTTAGTGTTTGGCCTTGCCTCCGGCGAGGTCGACGGTGGCAAGATCTCATCAGACTCGAGTCTGATCCATATTACCATGGAGCCTTCTACAAGTCAATTGCAAGCTCCTGATAATGCAGCAAGAGTAGCTATTCGGCAACGGCCACAGATCCAAGTAGCTCCACATGGACCCCCATCCCAGCCAGCTTGGGTTCAGTTTCGGCATCCAGCCAATGATCTTACTTTCCTGAGGCTTCCCGCTCTTGACTATTGTCCTCCTACCTTTGGTGTTCACTATGGAACTGTGATCACTGCATGTGAGATGCTGGCCTGTAATAAGAAGGGCTATCTCTCCACATCTCGTGATCCCTATGCTCACAATGGACGCATAAATGTTGTTGACTTGGATTCAATTGTCCCCCCTGGGAAATATTACTACCATCTTAGCTCCCCAGAATCCAATGAAGCACTATACCCAATATGCTGTGATTTTTCTTGCTGGAAGTTTCCACATGAAACCTTTCCTTCAGCCTGGCAAAATGAGATCCTCAATCAAACAAATGTTACTTGGCCTTCAAATTGGACTGCAATGAGTGAGAGAATTAAAGCCAGAGACACCCAGTGTCTCATATCAGAATGGGAAGATTCCCTTACTATTGCCCATGTTGTTCCCAATACTGAGGAAATGTGGGTACGTAAATGCTTCTCTTTGATGTTGGCTTGTTGGTAATCTGTCATCTTATCAGCTAATTCAGAATGACATGGAGGTCTACCTAATGAGTGATCATTCACCCAGCCACAGCCCCCACAACCTCTTCACTCTCAGGTGGGACTTACACCTAGGCCAATTTGATCAAGCAGGATTTGTTATTGTCCCCAAACTTGGTCAACTGGTTGTTCATTTCCTCCGGCCTGCCTATCAAAGTGCCCAACAATACCACAACATTCCATTTGATCACAAAAATACATTGTCCCATGAAGCCCTCTATGCTCGTTTTGCATGGGCATTGATGAAGATTGTCAAGAACTATTTATCAAATAAAAGGATCATGAAACGTTTTAGATTTCTGATGGCCTCAGACACTGATGACGGAGGTGATGATAGCAGTGGAGATGATAGCAGCAGAGACAAAGGCAGTGATGGGGATGAAGGTGGTAGTGGTGGAGGAGACAAACGTGGCGGTGGCAGTAGAGGTGGACGCAGTGGTCGCGGCCGTGGTAGAGGTGGACGCAGTGGTCATGGACATGGTGGAGGTGGACGCAAGCATGGTAGTGGCGGAAAAAAAAGCGGTCGCGGTGGCGCAAAACGCAAACGCAATGACGACGACGAGCCAGGTGGTAGCCAGTTGTTGCTTGATAGTGAAGCCCGAGAACTTGAAGAGGACATGAAGAAAGCTGCTCGCACCCTTCCTTTCTTCGGTAAGTATTTTCACATCCGTGTTGACAGCCTCTCGACATCAATCATAGTGGATCCGAATAGAAAGGCAGACGCTAGGCACTACGAAAATATTCTTTGGTACCCAGGGTGGGCGATTGTTGAGAGGAGAAAACAAGCCTACTTGGATGCCCATCCGCAGATTAGGGCCCACAGTGGTCAACTTTTACCTGATGATTATGACTCATCCGATGTTGAGGATTTGGTGTAATATTATCTTGAGTTTCAACGAATTAGGGCTAGGGACTCCCTGCGTGTACGTGGGTTACCAAGAGAAGCGCCGTGTAAGTGTCTCTACTCCCCAGATTGACGTGCACCCCATATACGGGGCCCTCTCAAATCGCTATCCCCGACTCGGCGCTCGTGGCGTTTTTATTCTTTTCTCTACTGGAGATAATGGACTGTGTGCGTCAGACCTAGCATGGGTCGTATGAAGCGGCGAGATGCCCTAAGTCGTAAGAGGGAGTGGCCAAAGTACTTGTGGGAAAGCCATATGAAGCGCCAGTGCAGTGAGTACCCGCAGTATGTCGAGATCGCCCGGGATCGAGCAAGTGAAGGCTAGGAGGTGGCGGACGCAAAGTGACCATGGCTTTCTCAACACATACAACCAAGTCAGGTTCGTTGCCAGTCGTCTGCAGACCATCTGCATCTGCTGATAAGGATGAGCAGGCTTCCTCCTACCATCAATACATTCTGCACCTCCCTTTTTCACGTCAGGATTTTCGAACCACCACATTTACCTTCCCTATCGCTGACATGAGCCGGCAACAGTGAACAGCCCAATCTGGCTACACAGGCGACTGCAACAGATCATTGGATCCAGCTGATCCTTGGCTATGCAACTCACCGAAGACTCTTCTTTTTGAAAGCAGAGGATGCAGAGACGGGCGGAAATGACTGGGATGAGGTGTTGAGAAATGACCGGATCAATCGTACGTCGTTCTTGCCATGGGTTGGACTCATTCATCCACACTTGATCAATCCAGGCAAAATTCTCCCATTGCATTTACTTCATCTTATGGAAGCAATGATAAAGAAAAAGGTTGCCTCGTACGAGCCTCCAAAGCAGACACGGTCGGTGATGTTATATTGGAGAACACCAGAAGAATGGGCTGAGGACTTGCACAAATGGGTATGTCGGCTGTATCAGACGGTTTCCTACTCGACTTCATTCGTGCACGCACAGGCAACGTCGACAGGGCAGCTAAACACTATTTTAACACACTATGATATTACGGATCCACCAGCGGAATCAGAATTGATGAATATTCCTTCACCCCTCCTCAAGAAAGCGATAAGCATTCTCACCAAAGCAGGTAAAGCCCAGGTTATTGGAATTTCAGAAGGCGAAGGTGTGCGATTTTTCGCTTGAGATAGATAAATGCATGGTGCAAAGATCCATTTCAAAGAATTGTAGTTCCATAGCAATAGATAAGGGCCGTACAGCTTCGAGACCAATTAATAATGGACCTCATCAACCTCAACCTCGACAGGCTAGAGCGCCTAGTTCTGCATCTGCCAGTTTACACTTGCCCAACAATTCATGTAGCAGGTACAAATGGAAAAGGAAGCGTCTCTGCTTTTCTATCGTATATCTTGTCGTTCTCTCAACCTCCTCTCAAAGTCGGTCGCTACAATTCCCCCCACTTGCTAGTACCCCACGATTGCATCACGATCCACAACGAACCCATATCCGCAGAGGTTTATGCCACTGCTCGCACCGTGATAGAAGGCGCGAACGAGAAGCACGAAACGAAATTGACCTCTTTTGAGCTGCTTACATTGACTGCGTTGTATGTATTTGAAGAAGAGAAAGTGGACGTCGCCGTAGTGGAAGTCGGCATGGGTGGTCGTTTGGATGCGACGAACATAATTCCTACATCGGCCATTCTTGCATCTTCATTGACATCCGTCGATCTTGATCACCAAGCATATCTAGGGCCAACGGTGTACCACATTGCAAAAGAGAAAGCGGCCATCGCTCGACCAGGGCGACCATTCATCGTCGGAAAGCAGCGACATGACGAAGTGTATCAGGTAGCTCAAGCCGTCGTAACTGAAAAGGGCGGGTTCCTGCTTCCTGCCGTGAACGTGTATCGGAGATCGTGGAATCCTGAAGTGGATGGGAAGCAACCCGACTTTTCGCTCTGCGATTTCACGGAACCTCCACATCAGCCCATTCACTGTTGGCTACCATGTTTTAACAACGGCATAGATGCTCTCCTGCCGTTATATGGCAATCACCAGCTAGATAATGTCGGCGTCGCTCTTGGAGTCATTTCCTCTCTCTTTACGCATGCACCGGCAGAGCTTGTGTCACAACTTAACTTACGTTCAAGGTTGACGCCACAAACAATAGCGTCTGGTATACGGGCTACACGCTGGGCAGGCAGGTTGTCATTCCATCTCATTTCGGATCCGTCATCAAATATCCATTCTGAATCCAGAAAAGCTATGGTCCTGGTTGACGGCGCGCACAATGCGGCCTCCTCGCAAAGCCTCGGGGACTATCTTAAGCACATTGTGGTTTCTCTCTCGCCACGCCCAAGGCGTTTGCAGCTGACTTTCATCGTTGCAGTTTCACACTCTCCACCAAAAACACCTGTCCAGACCCTATCACCATTTCTCTGCTTACCAATTCCCAGTCACAATACCCCAGAAATTGTAATAAGAGTTGCTGTATTGAGATTTTCGCCGCCTCAGGGCATGCCATGGATCAAGTCTGTCCCGCCATCCGAGTTGCAAAAGATCGTCTTGTCTTTGGTTCCTGGGGCAGAGATTAAGGTTACAAGCGATGACGAGAAAGTAGGAACGCAAGGAACAGAGAATGAACATTTCATAGACGCTTTAAAATGGGCGGTGAACGGCGCTTCTGAAGAGAGCCTGATTATCGTCGCAGGTAGCTTGTATCTCGTCGCAGACTTTTATCGCTTGGGGGACAGGCTTGGCAATCGTGGTTCACGGTGGAAGGATGTAGGGAGCTCATATTATTGAAACCCTTGCAGAATGATGGACGAGCAAGTTTCGGTGTAAAAAGATCCTAGAAGCCCATCCGTGTAACTACGTTGTATTGCGTCGATCAACTGTCACTTTCTCGCTTTACGAAGAAAGTGCTATTGCAAGGAATTATAGACAAAAATAAACATTTGCTTGACTTGACTTGACCGATTGACGAAAATTGTCTTGTATACATGCTATATCATCGGCCACTGTTCGAACCCTCCCTGTCCAAACCTGAAGAAACTGATGTTACCAGAGTCAACGGCAGCAACAACCACAATCTTCTTGCCCATCTTCAAAGAAGCAAAAGGGTTCGGTCTTACAACCGCATTTGTACTTGGCCTCGTCTGAAAGAAAAGCCATGCTTGGATGAACAGCGGGAGCCACTTGAACCGTGGTGGCACTGGAACTGATGGATGCAGAGATGCTTTTTTGAGTCCTTTCTCTTGTGTCGGGTTTGCACCCTTTCGTCGTGGAGCAGTAGGCGGCACCTCCGGGACATGATCAAACAGGTTCGTCAATTCGTACAAACTAGGCATGCAAGTAGTTCTCGCACTGTCCACGTACATTAGTATATTTTTGGCTTACAGTAAAGAAGGAACGTACTCGACTACAACAACTTGAAAATCAGGTTTCCCTGGTGCACTTTTCTTAAATGGCGTGTTTGGTTTGTACACGTTATAGAAAATTTTGTAGGGTGTATCCGTGACATTATCCTTCGGCGAATGGAACTGACGCAAGGGTGTCTTATGACCTGATGGAATGAATCTCAAGGATTGGATTATAGATTCTGGGCCGTAAAACAGTGAGTAGATGTGGAAATTGGCGAAAGAACTGACTGAAGTTTTGATCGCGATGGAACCATCTACCCCTTGCAGGATGCCACCAATCACATGGGCTGCTTGTTGTCACAAAACGAACCAAGGATGAGACGAGCTGACGAAGGCGTAGAAATATACGTTCCAAGATAGACCGCGGCGCGTCGACGCTAATAAATGGAGGTGGTATGGGATAATAAGACTCTGGAGGCTCAGAACGGATGACAACGTATCCTAAGCGCTTCAGGTACGTGTACACCTGCTCGAGCAAAAACAATAACAGTCTGCGAATAGTGAAGTGAATCAAAAACATACCTGCATCTTATCTACCGTCAACCCTTCCCTCCCTATCATCTCAGCATAGACCTGTTGCACGCTCATTGGCACACCCGGAACGGGATCCCCATGCATCGTCGGGATTGGGTTCGGTCCAGGAAAGTCGGACGGAAAGGCCTTCCAGCAGAGCATGCTGCCACGTTCGACGAGGTATATAGCCTCTTCTGGGAGGAGCTCCAGTCGTTTGTGTAATTTGTTTGCATTGTCGCCCTGTCCAGCCTCGATGTTTGCCCTGGGTGCTGAATGACCGATGCTGGAAAAGTGGGTTCCGCGAGCAACCGTGACGTGTGTCCTGGCGAGGTGGGGATACCATACGCCGTAACTGACGTTTCTGCTGCAATATTATGGATCAGGTGTTTGAACACGAACGATCATCCACGGCGCGTACTCACCTAGATATCGTCCTTGTCACTCGTAAGGCATCGAACATGGCATCCCTGGCACGACCAAGAATGTGTTGTTGTAGCGCAGTTCCAGTGAAACTTGTAGAGGGGTCATCCTCGCCTGAAGCTCCCCGAGCACGAGGTTCGAATTCTTTTTCCCCGCGTTTAGGGATAACTGGCCTGGTTGCTGGGGGCCTGGCGATGATGTTGAAAAAACTGGATAAAGGAAAAACCTGATGCGCACAAAATCTTTGCCCAGTCTAACCTGCCATCCTCGACTTCACTCTCATCGATCTCGTCGTCCGCAGGGATTGGTTGAATTTCCATTTAATTTCGCAGTCACGGTCACTCCTTTAAATAATGCTACAATTTGGTCCCTCGCTTTGCCAGAGAACTGTTCACTTCCGGAGGCAATGCTAAACACATGTGCGTTGCTGTTGCCAAACACACCGCTTTACTTCTCCACTCCCCAGAATCCACCCCTTCCCTAATATTCGACGGCGCTGACCAGACCTCTACGTACGAATCATGTCGATGATCAGGGTCACATAAAAACCGACCGTTGGAGTAAATCCCCACTGTTCGGGCATCGGGACGTATAGGTTTCTTGAATTCGAGGGAGAGGACCAACGTCGGGACCCAGCTGATCGTGATCGCAAATACATGATCAGTTCAAAGTGAAGACATAGGGCGGATTCATACCATTTATTCAAATCTCCTCCCACCTCTTGCGGCAAGATACTGACTAGATTCATGAAAATATCCACCAAGAATGCCAAGGAAGGACTCGTAATTCTGTCGTCCACATCAACAAATTCCAACCACCCTCCCCATTCTAAACCTCCCCCTCCGATCGTCGAGCTTGTCGTCCGCGTGGAGCTGTCAACCGCATTTCGAGCTTGTATAAAAGGATCAGTCGTTGTTTTGATGTGGTGATTGAATTTGAACGCTTCACGTAGTGGTGCAGGCGTTGATTTGGATGGATGTAGGTGAAGAGGTATCTGTCGCGCATAAGATGAAGGAGGGTCGATGGAAACACGCATTTGCTGTGTCGGAGATGGTGCATTGATGCCAAAGATCATATGGGTGGTAACACGAGTTTTTCCCTAAGTGACGGATGAGTATTTTGCATGATATTCGACCAGGGACGACGTGCCTTTTGCATCAACTCTGCCATGAGATTTGTAAAACTTTTACCCGACTTAACCACCCGTACGTGGATTTCAAATGGTATTGCGGAAGAAGCCTGCAGGAAATGAGCCGTAACATGGAGGGGGTCCTTGTGTGCCGTTGTGGATTGGTGTTGGATACATGCCTCAACCAGAAGAGCCAAGACATATCCTGTTCAAACTCTCGTGTCAGCAGACGGGTTCTTGGCTATGCATTTGACAAATAACGGGTATTGAAAACAGACCTCCGTTCGGTACTCTATTAAACGACGCTGGACAGTTACTAATGGACTTGCAGGTAGAGAATTTGGCTACGCACGCTGCGACAGACCACTCGGGATCAATATTTCCCGAGTAGATATTGACACTGGCTCCCGCTGATGCCAATTTACTGGGCTGCACATTCACTGCCTTGCAGAACGGTGCCATGGATGGCACCCGGGCTCGTTGGACGTCATAGATTCTCAACTCAATGCTTGTGGCAAGTGACGACGTGACAATGCATATAGTCACACGTTATTCACTTTGCTCCTTTCACCACGACGATGGCCTTGGTGCCGCCACCTAACACTGCAGGAGTCGTGCCTCCCGCCTTCCCTGAGGATCCACCAGCACTAAAAGACATAACAAACTCGAAAGAATATGTTGAGCGTCTCCGTCACTCCAAGCGTAGGTTCATGCTGGGTATTTGTGACTATGGCTGACTCAGCCGGCATCAGGGTCTCAAATCCCAGGCGCAGCCGCAACAGACGACGACATTGGATTGGCTGAACGATACCACCTAGACATTACTCTGACGAACTCCATCATGGCTCCTGTGCCCCCTCTGTGGCTTGTACAACTTATGGCTGCCCCACCCCTGTGGCTTGTGCAGCATTTTGCGCAGATCCAAGCGGAAATGCAGGCAGGGTTTGCTCGTATGGAGGCAGGGTTTGCTCGTATGGAGGCAGGGTTTGCTCATATTGAGGCATGGCAAGCAAATACCAGCATATCAAGGCTGAACAGGTCGAAAATGGATACCAATGCAGGTGATATAGTGTATCGTGCTAAGCAGAAGGTGGTATGTCACTAGTAGTGTTTTCGGATGCTATTGTTGCAACTGACTTGACAGGTTGCTGGAGATGGCACTGCGCTCGCAAATAGCATCTTAGTCCCAGGTATACACCCATTAGCTGCATTAGAAGCAGTGCCTGCAGTTGGGACTGCCATAAGAGCCACGATAAATCTTAGCAGCCTAACGCATCAAAATATTCTCCGACTGGTCCAGTTCTATAATAATGATTTCGGAATACAGCAAGACGAGCAAGTAGTAGCAATCAGAGTACATAGAGTACTAACTTGGCTCACAACAGACACTTGAAATTGTTTTTCTGCGCTTTGTAACTTTAGTACATCCTCTCCAGTAATGCAATATTGGCTCGTTGGCATCACGGTCACTCCTTTAATGGGTGAAGAAAATGACTACAATTTGGTCCCTCGCTTTGCCAGAGCACTGTTCACTTCCGGAGGCAATGCTAAACACATGTGCGTTGCTGTTGCCAAACACACCGCTTTACTTCTCCACTCCCCAGAATCCACCCCTTCCCTAATATTCGACGGCGCTGACCAGACCTCTACGTACGAATCATGTCGATGATCAGGGTCACATAAAAACCGACCGTTGGAGTAAATCCCCACTGTTCGGGCATCGGGACGTATAGGTTTCTTGAATTCGAGGGAGAGGACCAACGTCGGGACCCAGCTGATCGTGATCGCAAATACATGATCAGTTCAAAGTGAAGACATAGGGCGGATTCATACCATTTATTCAAATCTCCTCCCACCTCTTGCGGCAAGATACTGACTAGATTCATGAAAATATCCACCAAGAATGCCAAGGAAGGACTCGTAATTCTGTCGTCCACATCAACAAATTCCAACCACCCTCCCCATTCTAAACCTCCCCCTCCGATCGTCGAGCTTGTCGTCCGCGTGGAGCTGTCAACCGCATTTCGAGCTTGTATAAAAGGATCAGTCGTTGTTTTGATGTGGTGATTGAATTTGAACGCTTCACGTAGTGGTGCAGGCGTTGATTTGGATGGATGTAGGTGAAGAGGTATCTGTCGCGCATAAGATGAAGGAGGGTCGATGGAAACACGCATTTGCTGTGTCGGAGATGGTGCATTGATGCCAAAGATCATATGGGTGGTAACACGAGTTTTTCCCTAAGTGACGGATGAGTATTTTGCATGATATTCGACCAGGGACGACGTGCCTTTTGCATCAACTCTGCCATGAGATTTGTAAAACTTTTACCCGACTTAACCACCCGTACGTGGATTTCAAATGGTATTGCGGAAGAAGCCTGCAGGAAATGAGCCGTAACATGGAGGGGGTCCTTGTGTGCCGTTGTGGATTGGTGTTGGATACATGCCTCAACCAGAAGAGCCAAGACATATCCTGTTCAAACTCTCGTGTCAGCAGACGGGTTCTTGGCTATGCATTTGACAAATAACGGGTATTGAAAACAGACCTCCGTTCGGTACTCTATTAAACGACGCTGGACAGTTACTAATGGACTTGCAGGTAGAGAATTTGGCTACGCACGCTGCGACAGACCACTCGGGATCAATATTTCCCGAGTAGATATTGACACTGGCTCCCGCTGATGCCAATTTACTGGGCTGCACATTCACTGCCTTGCAGAACGGTGCCATGGATGGCACCCGGGCTCGTTGGACGTCATAGATTCTCAACTCAATGCTTGTGGCAAGTGACGACGTGACAATGCATATAGTCACACGTTATTCACTTTGCTCCTTTCACCACGACGATGGCCTTGGTGCCGCCACCTAACACTGCAGGAGTCGTGCCTCCCGCCTTCCCTGAGGATCCACCAGCACTAAAAGACATAACAAACTCGAAAGAATATGTTGAGCGTCTCCGTCACTCCAAGCGTAGGTTCATGCTGGGTATTTGTGACTATGGCTGACTCAGCCGGCATCAGGGTCTCAAATCCCAGGCGCAGCCGCAACAGACGACGACATTGGATTGGCTGAACGATACCACCTAGACATTACTCTGACGAACTCCATCATGGCTCCTGTGCCCCCTCTGTGGCTTGTACAACTTATGGCTGCCCCACCCCTGTGGCTTGTGCAGCATTTTGCGCAGATCCAAGCGGAAATGCAGGCAGGGTTTGCTCGTATGGAGGCAGGGTTTGCTCGTATGGAGGCAGGGTTTGCTCATATTGAGGCATGGCAAGCAAATACCAGCATATCAAGGCTGAACAGGTCGAAAATGGATACCAATGCAGGTGATATAGTGTATCGTGCTAAGCAGAAGGTGGTATGTCACTAGTAGTGTTTTCGGATGCTATTGTTGCAACTGACTTGACAGGTTGCTGGAGATGGCACTGCGCTCGCAAATAGCATCTTAGTCCCAGGTATACACCCATTAGCTGCATTAGAAGCAGTGCCTGCAGTTGGGACTGCCATAAGAGCCACGATAAATCTTAGCAGCCTAACGCATCAAAATATTCTCCGACTGGTCCAGTTCTATAATAATGATTTCGGAATACAGCAAGACGAGCAAGTAGTAGCAATCAGAGTACATAGAGTACTAACTTGGCTCACAACAGACACTTGAAATTGTTTTTCTGCGCTTTGTAACTTTAGTACATCCTCTCCAGTAATGCAATATTGGCTCGTTGGCATCACGGTCACTCCTTTAATGGGTGAAGAAAATGACTACAATTTGGTCCCTCGCTTTGCCAGAGCACTGTTCACTTCCGGAGGCAATGCTAAACACATGTGCGTTGCTGTTGCCAAACACACCGCTTTACTTCTCCACTCCCCAGAATCCACCCCTTCCCTAATATTCGACGGCGCTGACCAGACCTCTACGTACGAATCATGTCGATGATCAGGGTCACATAAAAACCGACCGTTGGAGTAAATCCCCACTGTTCGGGCATCGGGACGTATAGGTTTCTTGAATTCGAGGGAGAGGACCAACGTCGGGACCCAGCTGATCGTGATCGCAAATACATGATCAGTTCAAAGTGAAGACATAGGGCGGATTCATACCATTTATTCAAATCTCCTCCCACCTCTTGCGGCAAGATACTGACTAGATTCATGAAAATATCCACCAAGAATGCCAAGGAAGGACTCGTAATTCTGTCGTCCACATCAACAAATTCCAACCACCCTCCCCATTCTAAACCTCCCCCTCCGATCGTCGAGCTTGTCGTCCGCGTGGAGCTGTCAACCGCATTTCGAGCTTGTATAAAAGGATCAGTCGTTGTTTTGATGTGGTGATTGAATTTGAACGCTTCACGTAGTGGTGCAGGCGTTGATTTGGATGGATGTAGGTGAAGAGGTATCTGTCGCGCATAAGATGAAGGAGGGTCGATGGAAACACGCATTTGCTGTGTCGGAGATGGTGCATTGATGCCAAAGATCATATGGGTGGTAACACGAGTTTTTCCCTAAGTGACGGATGAGTATGTTGCATGATATTCGACCAGGGACGACGTGCCTTTTGCATCAACTCTGCCATGAGATTTGTAAAACTTTTACCTGACTTAACCACCCGTACGTGGATTTCAAATGGTATTGCGGAAGAAGCCTGCAGGAAATGAGCCGTAACATGGAGGGGGTCCTTGTGTGCCGTTGTGGATTGGTGTTGGATACATGCCTCAACCAGAAGAGCTAAGACATATCCTGTTCAAACTCTCTTGTCAGCGGACAGGCTCTTGGCTATGCATTCGACAAATAACGGGGATTGTTAACAGACCTCCGTTCGGTACTCTATTGAACGACGCTGGACAGTTAATGGACTTGCAGGTAGAGAATTTGGCTACGCACGCTGCGACAGACCACTCGGGATCAATATTTCCCGAGTAGATATTGACATTGGCTCCCGCAGATGCCAATTTTCTGGGCTGTACATTCACTGCCTTGCAGAACGGTGCCATGGATGGCACCCGGGCTCGTTGGACGTCATATTTAAGGACTAACTGCATCACGTGTTTCAATTCGTACTGCCTTCCGGCCCGACGTTTCTACGGTCTGCTCGACCGTCCTGCCCGAGAGAAAACGAGATGGCACAGCGCGGCATTGCCACATAAAGAGTTCTTGGAGGACTACTCTCGTCAAGCCTTATGTGACTACTCAAAACATTTGCGGACTGACGCAGTAACCACAGTTATGTCCTCACCTCATTTCCGCCAACTACCATCTTTGTTAATTCTTTCCGTCAGCCTCTTACAGAGCTGGCCATCAATGATAAAAATAGCACAGATGCCAGGGAATCTCACCAGTTTCGCGACCTCCACGAAAGTGGTCAAGAGTCAAGGATTGTCGGAAGCTTTCCTCATTCGGGTGAGTCCCGCCACTTGAAATGCTTATGCTGCCTTGGTATCGTGACTATGACACGATCTATAGGCATTAGGCGAGGATTCCGCTACCAAGGCCGAGAGGGCCGTAATAAGGTGGGTTCTCTCATAGCAGCTGGGACAAGGCAGCTTCGTAGTCGAAACCCGAGCCCGGTCTGTAGCCTAAGATATAATGCCAGTTAGAGATTAATCAAGCAGCTTAGCAATGAGGTACCTCTATATGGGTTTTAGCGGGCCGCTGATCCCAGCTTTGTTCCCGTATTTCAAAAGCGATGCGACAGCAACTTCGCGGTGCGCACGTAGTAACCACCCCCTCCCGTGGATGGAGTAGTTGCATTCTCCCGGACAGGGTCGCCCTCTATTATCTTCTGAAACAAACCAGCGATCAAGGTAAACTTTTCGGTTGGATCCACCACCTTGTAGCGGATGATATCTACTGCATGGTCAACATCGAAAAGCGTCGATCCATTTGCCGCTGCCCTGCGGATTACGTCCGTAAAATTGGACCAAGAGGGCTGTTGGTAGCAGATTGAATCAAACATAATAATCGATATCTTGACTTCTGCGTTGGGTTTTTGGTAGAATGTGCAGCATTGAGATTCCAACAATCGTTTTGCGATAAACTGAGCGATGAAGGACTTGAGCCACTTTAAAAAAGGTATGGGATTCGGGATTTGGCTTAAGCTGCATATCCGAATCAAACACGCTCGCGACGGCCAACCTTATCAGTAAAGGAGCCTCATACCTGATGCAAGGTCAGAAATCGCTGTGGCGTCAGGGATACTTTCCGAGGCAGTGCCTGATGTCGGGCTCGACTCCGCGTCTGTCGAGGTAGTCCTCCGTTTCAAATAATAGTCATCCACCAAACCTTGCAAGTCTGCTAAGGAGACGTCTCCCGTTGGTTGTTGGATGTCCAATACCTCCAATAGATATTTCTTGAGATATATGACGGCAGAAGTGATCGAGTTTGCCCTTCCACCCTTTTAGGACATTGAGGTGTCGCTTGATCGACTCGGAGGACAAGATGCATGTTAAAAGCCGCGTATACCCCCTCAGTACAGTGAACGGGCGCTCCAAATTAACCATCGTCCCTTTTTCCCCTCTGCGTTGTTGGAGGATCTTTAAGGCGCAGAGTGAGGAGATATACATAATGAAGGCGGCGCAGAATAGGTCGTGAAATGCCATGGCGGTGTCCCATGAATATGGAAACCTGCCTGATTTTATAGCGTTTAGGAAGGGGTCGGCACTGCTTCCTTCACGGAATGCTGGGAGTAACGATTTGATGATTTCATGGTTATCTCTAACGAACTTGGCCAGGGTCCGGTCTTCGATAGAAGCCGCGTTCCAGTGTGTCGATACGTATCGATCGCAGCCCACGCTTCGGCGCGGTGTAGACCCATTTCACGGACAACACCGACCCCTTGCCAAGTCATGAACTGCCGATACTGCTTCCTCCAGCACACGGAAAGGAGGTACATGAAGAATTTGCTCGAATAATCTACCCGGAGACCCGGATTGCTAATGTATTCATTAAATTTGGTTGACACGGTTTCTACGTGATCTTCCAGTGGCTGAGCTCCACTAAAAACTCGAGAATTAGATGAGGGTGTTGTTAGAGCTATTAATACACACCTAGCAGCAAACATTAATGGCTGGGAACGTCAATCGGCAGGTCAAGACCTATAGCGTCATCAGGTTGGAACTTTATCTTGGTGACATCGATGGGATTACCAGTCTGGAAACAGGACGCCAATATATCATGGTCCTGAGTGAGGATTGAAGTGATTGAATCCAATGACACGAAGTCAGGGTCGAGATACGAGGGTGGGTGTGCTGGTGGCAGGGGTCTACAGGTCTCTCGGTGAATTCTGGGAGGGGCGGTTGCTGAGATACGGGGGCGAGCATTGGCGACAAGGCAAATGAAGATATGATTCTCCCAGGCTAACTGGCGAACCGCAATACAGCCTACTATATCCTCTCTTCGCCCCTATCAACTATAACCTATAGAGATGGCCGTCAAATGTCAATCATAGAAACAACACATATGTCAGGGAACCTCACCGTCGCCGAAATGTTCTAAACCATCACCCCCAATTCCTTCCGCTTAATCATTCTATCAAGGTAATTTAGAAATGAAACCGCAAAGACGGTATTCTCACCTGCTTTCCAAGTCTCTATCCCATCTCCGACAATGACAAACCAATTCCGTCCCACTCGGTTCCTTCCACCGGTCGTCAGAGATAATTCATGACCGCAGTAAAAGACACAAGATTCTCACCTGCTTCACAAGTCTTCACCTCATCGTCGATAAACGACAAACCAAACCTCATTGACCATGCTAGTGACATAAACGTCAAAAATGGAAATAACAAATATCGGATCCTTACCAGTCTTTCCGAATCTTTAAGTTGTAGCCGTCATGCCGTCTGGTATCCAACGATGCTACAAAACGACATGTCAGCTGATGAGCAAAATAACTCTCACAATGCTTGTACGGCCTTAACTAATTGCAGCGTCAATGAGTGTCTCAAGCAAAATAAAAGCACATACTCGTTCTCGTTTTTTTTTGTCTCAAGCCCGTGGACAAGTACAGTGACCCTTAGTGCCGCCCCAATTGCATGCAGCTACATTTTTTAAATCGGTGCCCCTGAGGAGTGAGTGATCACACTACTGCTCCCCCTCGCATCCCACGACCAACCGCCGGGCTGGCATGGCCATGGAATGCTCCTCGAGAAAGTTGGGCAACACCAGTGCCCCACCTCCTTCCGGGTTTCGCAATGGCGCCTAAATAGGTATGTACTTGTCCTCCATTGCTGACAAGGCGAGATTAGTGTCTGAAAGATAGGTGTAGAGATGAAGTGACAAACCCGCCCGGTGGCAATGCCCCACTTCCTCGCTCGGTCCTAGGTACAAGCACGACGGGTATGTCGATGATCTGGCTGACTGGGTAACGAATATCAATGAAAAGCAAAACGAATGAATTCGAAACGGACGCACATGGTGGAAGAGAAGAAAGTGAGGAAAGATGTGGCTGACAATGTCGGCGAGCGGAATTTATACGCCGCAAGGATCGCATGCGGCTGACATTGTTCGATGCACTAATATCAACTCAGGAGGCATCATATAAAGTATCGAGTTCCCATTTTGGTATGTTAGTGGCCAACCCAAATATTAACCTGTTAAGTATGCAATTGATATAAGCTAATCCCCGTGCCCTTTCCTGCCTCTTAGATATGCAAAATTTCTGCGCTGTGGCGGAACATGCTCCATGCCCAACAATGAAAATACATCCTCCTCTGATGAGGCTTGCAGCAGTTCCCAGTAGCCGCCGGGTTCCGCTCCGTTGATATTTTCGCCCGCGATATCTGGTTCCTTTGCCGGCTCTCCATTCTCGACGGGATGCCATTTCCAGAGTCCGAACTCGTCAAGGTAGAGGCCAAGATTCAACGCCTTATATCTTAAGTAACGGACAAACTCTGGATCGCCCGTCATGGAGAGAAGAGTTGTGGCGCGGGATTTTTGCGGTGCAAGTCTAACGAACGCGGAGTTTATAGACGTTTACAAAGGCAGTCAGGGACTCACACGAGGTGCATTTGCCTGAATGTTCCTGCGGTCGCTGCGATATCCTTCAGCCTATCATGCTTGCCGCGCCACACTAGGGTTTGTTCTCCGCCTGTGCCCGTTCCCTGCACAAGTTCAGGTATACGTATAACCCCTCCCCATTTTCTATCCCCGCTCATAGCTGTGTCGCTAATCAACCCTCGGTCGATTAACTTTGGGACCAGATCGCCGTGCAAGGGATTGGGCAACCTGTCTTTGATGGAGAGGTACTTCTGCCTAATGGCGGAGGACCTAGATAGACGTTGTGTGGAGGATTGTGAGCGCGGTGGATCTGGGATTGGTACGTGGACATGCTCGGAGTGGAGAAGGAGAATATGAAGGATTGGGAATGACGAGAGGCCTCGGCGGCTATTCGGGTATCACTCAGCTAGATCTTGAAACTGACGGATTACACTTACTAGTCATTAACTATGATTATTTCAAATTTGGACGATAAATTCTCTTGCATGAATTTCTAATAAATGATTGTGAACACGACACGGACACGAATGGCATGGCGACCTACTAAAACGATCTCGGCCTCTTCTCGCGTGACTGGGTTGCTTAAATGTTCGAAATATTTGGCGAACACTTGCTGCTTTTTTGATAACATAGGCATGAACTTGCGAGAACGCAAGTCTGCCATGCTTCTGCAGCCTTTGTCAATGAGTTGTTGTACCCTTACCAGGCTAACCCAGTCGCATCAGCAATGTGCTAGGGAGGAAATGAGATGATATACCCAATGCCTGGTAGTTGCATTAATTGTTCCCGAACAAGAGTCCTTCGCTTTTCAGATTGTTGTGGATGAGCAGCAGCCTGAAAGCCGCGTCATTAGGATACGCGTGAACTAGATGGAAAGAATACATACGGACATGCTGGGGTTCCAGAAAATTGCCTATCCTATCTGCAATTCCTACACCTATGCCTTTTAGCTATGGCCTGTAAGGTTCAGTGTTGCAACGTGATAATGGACGCGTACTCTCATAGCGTCCTTGGCAGATGTGATGGGTTTTTCTAGCCGCTCAATGACTTTAATGGCATTTGAGAGTGCCCGAATTTTGTAGCCGTCAGCGTCGACTTCCTTCCTGTAAGTATCACGTTCTTAAAGGACGTTTAGATTTGCCATGGAAGTGACGTGATGACTCACCGTGCCTTAGCAGCTCAACAATAGCGGCATTAGGGCCAGCTGAGGCAGATGTATAGCTCTGCAAGCGTATGCTTGCTGGCCGCGAGCATGTCCGCAGAACTGTGAGCATTGGTTCGCGTGTCACAAATACGTGACTCAGTGTGACTTCCGCGTCTTACTCGTCGTTAGTTGCCGTCCGTCTGACTGGCGTCCACCGCCCTTAACGCCTCAACCATGGCAGATGGACAGGCAGCAACCACTCTGGGCGCCGCATACCAGCCATACAGCAACATGACAGATATCCAGTTCAAAAACAATCTTGCGCAACTTCATAGTACAGTCGCCGGTGTATCCGGTTATGCCTCTCCTGCGCCACAGTCGGTACATTCAAAAGGTCAGCTATCAGAACCGCGCGTTTAGCACACTCAATCACATCTCTGAACAGCCTATATGAAAAATTTACAAACATGGTCAACAACGACCACCCCTCCACCTAAAAGCTACGCCGGAAATGCGAGAAGCACCCGCGCCCGCGCCGGACGTGCCAGCAATCTCTCAGCAACACCAACGACGGCGGCGTATAGCGCACCAATGTACCAGCAACCTAATCTATCTGTTCCCGCTCCTCCGCCTGCGCCTCCAAACCCGCCGCGGCCACCGCTTCCAACAACCCCACAAGCCTGCCAATCATCTTATGCATCCCGCCTGCGCACAGGCGTTTCGCTCCTCATGCAACCCATCATCGGCTCCTCATCCACTACTGTCAACACACGCACAGCTACGCGAGGGAGAATCATTAACTACGCCGATCCAGGATCTGGAGACGACCTACCAGACGCAGGAGCTATTGATTCGGACGACTCAGATTTCGTGGCGAGTGGTGGGACGAGGACATCGATACGGCAAAGTAGAAGCAGAATAGGGGCGGGCATAACGGTGTTTAATTCCACAACTCCTGGACGATCCTCGACTCCAAAAATTGACAAGGCAGAAATTGACCAAAGTTACTTGGGCATGGTACCTCCCTCTAGGTTCATTCAAGCGAAGCCGATCCCGCCCATGCCAACATCACACGAGTATCCGTGAGTATACATCAAGATTTCCACACATGTATAATTAAGAGAAGTAACATAATCGAACAGCGCCCCAGAAGTCATGGAAAGACAATCCCAGAAGCGAACGGCCCTCGTACCTATTCGTGTTGAATTTGAGACGGAAACACACAGAATACGCGATTGTTTCATTTGGAACATCAACGAGGCCATTATTACGCCTGAGAATTTCGCGGTGATATTCTGCAGCGACTTGGACCTGCCACTTTCACCATGGGCAGACACGGTTGCAAATCAGATTCGAGCCCAGTTGGAGGAACACGAGGGCGTTGCTTCGATGGAGATAGGGCTGGACGGGGCGTTGGACCTCGACACCGTCCCTCCAAACGGAGAAGAGATGCAAGAGTGTCGAGTCATTCTCAGCGTGCGTTCTACTATCGTGGCGTATGACAGAGGCTTATCTACCACCACCCAGATTGACGTCCAAATAGCGAATTACCATTTAATGGATCACATTGAATGGGATCTTCTTTCCCCACTCACGCCAGAAAATTTTGCTCGGACGCTATGCATGGAGCTTGGTCTATCTGGAGAAGCGATTCCACTAGTCGCTCACGCCATTCACGAGGAGCTTATGAAGCATAAGAAAGACGCAATAGAATGGGGCGTCATTGGCGGCGACCTAGGCATGGGAGATGATACTAATGCAGGGGCGGGCGGTGCTGACAGACCAGCGAAGGGTGGATGGGGTGTGGTGAAGGACAAGACAGGGTTGGGTTTGAACTGGGGCCGAGCGCCCAAGGATGGAAGGGGACCAAAGCTATTGAAGAGTGTGTGGAGGGACTGGGCCGAGGCGGAGGAATTTAGAACCAAGTTTGAAGAACTGACGGCAGAGGAGGTGGAAAGGAGGGAAATAGAGAGAGAGCGCTCGAGTCGGTATGTTGTTTTCGCGATGCCGTTGTGTAGGCGAGAGTTGACGTGCTTCGTAGGAGGTTGCGTAGAGAAACATCCAAGTTTCAGACGACGCGGGCCAGGCGGCGGTAACGATAGTATTTCTGCGTTTGTAACTTATCCCTCATCTTACCACGTATATTCTTCAGTAGGTGCACTGGTATTTGGATGGTATTCATTCCGAGAGCGACATGGGCTCGATAACAACGGAAAGAATGCAGTTTCAGCTATTATCTACAAGTCAAATTGACATTAGATTGGGGGGCTAGTTTCAAATCCACTATCTCAAAACTGCTGTTGACGATAAGAACCACGTTCGAGGGTAAAATTCGGCGTCCAAAGTCCGACGGACCTGCTAAACTAGTCACTAGTGCTAATAACAATAGTTTCAGTTGACGAGCCAGCGTGGCCTGGTCAAAGATAAGCGAAAATATTGTGAGTGGTCGATTGTTACTTATCTCACTTATCTCGATTAATATTGTGACCCTGGCTGCAGGACGCAATTATCAGGACCGTGGGGCCAATTCTGAAGCTTGATTCTGTCCTCACAACCGGAAATAAACTTCATAGCAACACCATATTCCATTGTGTATGTAAGTCCAAAAACGCATTGTTCGTTTTTGATTCTTGAATACATGCCGGTTTCGTGTGTTCCTGACGCCACATCCCAAATCCGCGGGTCACGCATGTAGGAGAGGG
This sequence comes from Amanita fuliginea, assembly GCA_023014435.1. Taxonomy (NCBI): domain Eukaryota; kingdom Fungi; phylum Basidiomycota; class Agaricomycetes; order Agaricales; family Amanitaceae; genus Amanita; species Amanita fuliginea. Next base: position 2,628,858 of record JAEBUQ010000003.1, read on the forward strand.
GAGAGAGAGAGCGCACCGCCCTCCATACCCCAAGGTTGGAATGAATCCAACAATCGCGCAAAGACAAAAATAGGGCGAAAAAAAAAAGAAAAAAAGATGCCGTTCAGTTTCACAAGCGAAGTGTCAAAGGGCGGCGAGCGTTGCCGAGGCGCTGGGCTGGGCGCTTACGCCACGCTGGCAAAAGGCCGTGGATGGCTGTGGTGGACCGGACGGTCATGGCTTGTGACTATGGTAGGCCGACGGAGAAAATTAAAATTTCGTCTCGATGGCGGCTGTAGATGAAACGCAGCCGAAAAAAGAAACAGGAACCTCACCAGTACCAGGGGCCCCACGGGCTATGTCGGCGGAGCTGATAAACCCGTTTGCCACATGCATGTCAACGGCATATAGATATGACGCCTAGGCTACAACAAAGACGAAAACAATTGCAATTGAAGTCTATCTCTAATCCCCAAAAGTGTAAAATGTTATCAATGCATGATTCAAGTCATTTGCAGGAAAAAAAAGAGGTGAGTGTATCGTTGTATCTATGTCAGTAAGTAGTAGTCAGTGTCCCATCTCTATTGCGAACACGTAAAGGAATGAAGAATGGAGCCCGCGGGGTTCCGATGCCCCGGAGAATACGGTGAAGCAAATCGTAATGGAGAGGAGAGACAGGCTGATGTCTAGACGTCAGGATAATCAACAAATTGGAGTGAGAGAGAGAGAGTATACAGATAATATGCCAAAACCTTCTATATTTAATGACGTGAAATAGGAAAATTTTCTATTGAGGCAGGGAGAGCGTGAATTAGGGAGCTCTTCTATCGTTGGTGTGAGCCAGGAACAGAAACGGAGAGGAAGGGCGGAGTCGGGATCGTTAGTCGTGATGGCCAGCCATACGTCTTCAATACCTCCGCTCCCGCGCCCTCCTCGTCGTAGCGTCAATCTCACTGAAACTGGGGAGCTCAATCTTCTCGGGTACAGTTGGTATGTCATCCACTTCAAACTTGACGCCACTCGTCGCGTCGTTCTTCTTGTCTGCCTCGCCGTTTGCACCAGGCACAGGGCCAGACCGGTGGCCGGGTAACGACAGGAGCTTGAGCGGGGGGAGTTTGATCGGGGGCGAATTCGATCTAGAGCCAGGCATCGACATGACAGCAGGCGGTGCAAACTCGTGGTGGAAGCCGTCTCCAAATCCAAATCCGAATTCATGCCCATGTCGTCTCCGGTACTCGGGCCCGCAGAGGGAGTTATTGGGAGACACCGTTTGGGAACCCAAGGTAGGGAGCGAAGGCAACGAAGGATTCCGGGGCGGTGGCGAACGTGATCGAGTGGATGTCATCGCGCCGGTGGTGCGAGAATGGTGGGAGTGCGCATGTATCGGAGTCATACCAAACGCGGCCCGCACGGAACGGGCCAAATGGTGATGGTGACTGGGCCCGGGTGGCACTTGGGGTGGTGAGGGGTGGCCGCCAAAATCTCGTGTTCCAAAATGAAGAGGCGAAGGTGCACGTGAGCTTGTTGTGGACCCAAGAGATGTGGGAGTGGTGTGGGTGGCGTGAGCATACTGCATCGACAAAGGCAACGGGGGACTATTGCCTTCGCTATTTGGACCAGTTCTGTGGTGTTGGTGTTGATGATGCACCGATGTATAATGCGATGTTAGGTCCGCCGATCGTTTGGCGAACTTGTGTAGTTTCGAGGATATGGAATGCTGATTAGAGGGACTACTTGGGTTGCTCCGAGTATGTCGGTTTGCGCTCCCATCGTCAACTGCTACGTCGCCAGGGGTTGGGTTGAAATGCGGAGAAGGTAATGGAACCGGAGATGATGCACGAGAAACACCCGCGGAGTGGATATTCAGGGTACGTAAGGGACCAAGGAATGGACTCGTGGAGGGAGTATAAGCGAATTCGGATGTAGTTGGGCGTGCTGCGGTGCAATACTGCGGTGGAGAATGGTGTGTGTGCCCATGAGCCATGCTATGATGCAAGAGATGAGGGGGAGACTGGAGAGTGTGTGATGGAGCCGATTCGGAATCTGAGCTCGGAGGCGAAGGCGAACCATCTGATCCACGATGGCGACGATGGTACGGATGGGGCCAGGCAGGTGATGGATGATGAGGAGGATGGTTGGCACCATTTCCGCCAACCTTGTGCCCATGGCTGGAAGCACTACCAGCCGGGCCGCTAAGCCTTCTCTTTGTCTTGATGTCTTCGGAAGGCTGCCAGCCGCGTTCATGTGAAGTAGTTTCATCCACGGACGGAAGTGGTTTTCCCACTGCGGCGGGGCTGGTGGTGGCGCTTTTGCTCATTCGTAGACCTGTACATGTGTTGATGGACTGTCTATGCCTGGTTTCCAACTCGGCGCGACGGAGGATTTCGGCATGTTTTGCCTCGTATTCGGCACGACGTTGAGCCTCTTCACGCTCCAGAGCTTGCAGCTCATCTATGGCTACATTTGATAGAGTAGTAAAGGCAGAGGGGTTTGGGGGCTGGTGATGGGGATGCTGCTGTGAGGTGCGACGAGAATGAGGAGTATCGTGCGATCCGACTGCGGTGGGCCGAGCATACGAGTCTGCCTAGTGGAAAGACGAGTGAGAAGGCTATCGGATAGGGATGCGGGGACGTACCTCATCATCGCTATTGGCTCTGCTTCTTGCCTTCTTCTTCACTCTAACTGCGGCGGAAGGGTCGAGTGGATCTAGGCCGTGTGGTTCGTCTGTGATGGCGAAGTGGGCGCGCTGGCGAGCGGGCTTTTTCGGGTGTGAGGAAGCAGAGGGATCGTTGTTGTGGATGCGTGAGTGGCGTGTAAGCTCGTCTGAGCGGGAGAAACGTTTTTCGCAGCCTGGAAATGAGCATAGAAAGGGCTTTTCGCCAGTGTGTGTGCGGATGTGGCGGGTCTAGTTGAAGGATTGGAGGTGGAAGATTGAACGATTGAAAGAGGACATACCTGGTGCTCGAGACGGCTGAAAGCCCTGCCGCAAAGGGCGTAGGGACACTTGTAGGGGCGAGCAAGAGCCTTGTCGTGATACTCGACCATGAGGGGACGAGGAGAAGAGAGAGGGGCGTATAAGTAAGCGTGGGGAACCCCGCATAGCCATGCGCCGCTCAAGAGCCGCCTCCATCCAGGCTTTCCTCAGCTCCGGCTTTCCCTTCTCAACCCCTCTTGTCGCCCACAAGTCCTGCGTAAACGCCCTTGCTTTCTCATCTGACGGCAGTTTTCTCGTATCCGCTGGCGATGGTTGGTTTCTCTTGGTGGCCCATAGTATTAGTACGCCTTTTCTCACCGCCAATAGACCTCCAACTTCGTCTCTGGCTTTTCCACCAGGACGACGTGTGTGCACCTGGCCCCAAGTGTCTTGGACACCAAGTTCGTCTTTCTCCTCTAATCCCACAAATTCTACCACTTCTTCTAGAGCAATGTCTTCACCGTTGCCATTTCCCCTTCTAACCGCTACATTTACTCGTATGTCCTTCCTCTTCTATATGCATACAACTATCCATATTCATCCGTCCGAAGTGGCGGAACCGACAACATCATTCTAAAATACGACCTTGCCTCGCCCTCTTCACTTACGTACCGTCCATCCGATCGCTATACCGTTCATCAGGTATCCATACGTAATCCGCTTCTTCTGCCCGGCTCACAGCCGCTCTCAGGACTCGGTGCGGGGCATCACATGCCACCCTGTCCTCGATGAAGTCATTCTCAGCGCAAGGTAAACTTCTCTGTTTCAGCCTGGTATTTATATGCACATATATTTTTATATGCGCCCTGTTTTCTTGTTATCAGCGAAGATGGCACCATTGTAAGACATGATGGCCGCGAAACGTCCATGGATCGCTCCAGAAGACACGCCCAGAACACGTTACAACTCAGAGCAGAGATGACGGGGATTGACCATCATCCTCACATCGACCATCTCTTTGTCACAAGTGATAGTCGTGGTTCGGTCTGCCTCCACGACGAGCGGATGGCGTTTGGGCCTCTCACTTGTAGATCTCACAATGGTGTCGTACTTCAGGTTGGTCGGTCTTTTCAACACATGTTCATGCCGTCACCAGATCCATCTAGTACAACACGAGGCTTTGCGAGCAATCTTCAAATCGTATGAGCAACCCAGAATCTAGTAGCGTAGTCTTTGACCATAATGGTACGCTGATACCAATCCACGATGTCCGAATATTCATAAAGTGCAGGAAGCAGATTAGCAGTGACCCTTCTTGTGCGTCGCCACTGTCAGGTATGCGGCCCGAACAGTATTAAAAATGGTTGTAGCACTACTATCCAACCATCTATACATTATCAGACCCACACCCGATTGCCATTCTTAGTGGTAATCAGTTGCCAGACGGCTCTCCTGTACCTCCAGGAGAACGCACTTATTCAAACTCGTGTACGATGAAGGTCAGTTTCACCCAGATGACGTGGGACGCTCAACAAATTTCAAATCAGCATGGTACGTTTGGCGGTCCAGGTTTGGAAATAGACAACCTGTACGTTGGCGGGTCCGATGATTTTCGTGGCTATGTATGGAAAATACCACCCCTGAGCCAACTTCTGGGCGAACGAGAAATCATCTCTCCTCATAGCTGGGAATCAAGCTCACGACCAGGAACAATCGGTGCCCACATTTTACCGCTCTTATCGATTTGCTCACTCAACGTGCCACCATCCATCAGCTTTCACACGAGGACGGCAGGACGATAAATGCGTCCCTGTCCAGATCTTACGACCACTGTGCCATCTGTCTGGTGTCTCCGTTCCGCAACGGCTTTCCGTACGGCTTGGCTCACCCTGTTTTTTTTCCTAGGTCATCGGTCAATTGTCAATGTCACCGCTGTTCATCCTTATCTCTTGCACATCGCAACAGCTGGCATCGAACGTAACGTCATCCTGCACAGCCCTACGCCATCGTTGCCATGCACACAAAACATGGCACGAACGCCAACGGAAACGAGGGTCTTGAGCGACGGTAGCGAATCTGATCGTGTAACTTATCTGCGCGCTTTGCGCGGTGCCCCAATGGAGGGTGAGGCGGACGATCCTGATAGCGCGACTATCAGCATGTTCGATCAGTATGTGGCTCTCCTTCTATCTCTCTCCTTTTGTAACTCTCAGTTTCAGCATTCTCCGGGAGGAGGGTGCAGCGAATGTGTTTGATGTTCGTCCGTGGACAGGTGATGAGTCAGATTCGGACGACTACTCAGACAATATAGACAGTAACGATGAGTTCGAGTTCGAGTTCTAGGTCATCATAGTATTATTTTACATAAAATATTGTGCTCATTCACATGCACCCTTTCCCAACAGCATCCTTACACACTTTGTATTATCCTTGTACAATGCAGCTTGCAGTGCACTCCCATGCTTCCCACCCTTGGTGTTGACTTGAGCTCCATTGTCCAACAGTAACTTAACAAATTTGATATGCCCTCCATATGATGCAGCCTGCAAGGCATTCCCACATGTTCCTCCCTGTGCATTGACATCTACTTTGTCTAGTAATGTGTTGGCAATGTCTATTCTGCCTTGGGCTGCTGCAAATTGCAAGACACTGCCATATTTTCCACATTTCACATGGGGATCTGCCCCTCTGTCCAAAAGGAGCTTGATGGCTTGAATTTGACCATGGTAGGTAGCAGCATGCAGTGCATTTCTGTATTTTCCATACCCTTTGGCATTGATATGGGCTCCTCTTTGCAATAGAAAATCAATAATCTCCACATCTCCCTTGCAAGCTGCCACAATTAGTGGACTTGGAAATTTCCCATATGAGCCATTCACACCTGCTCCTTGGTGTATATCAACACTACTGTCTAAAAGCAGCCTGACAATTGCCATATCTTTTGTCTTAATAGCAGCACTCAAGGCAGTCCCATATTTCCCACAGATATTGATATCAGCACCCCTTTTCAAAAGTAGCTTGACAACCTCCACATGGCCTTGGCATGAAGCTCCGTGAAGGGCATTCCCATAGTGTCCACATTGGGCATTTACATCTGCTCCACTATCCAACAGTAGCTCAACACAATCTGCATATCCCTTGCATGATGCAGTCTGCAGAACATTTCCATGGTATGCTGAAGACTGGGCATTAACATCTGCTCCATTGTCCAGCAGCAGCTTAAGCAGATCTGGATTATCATGAGTTGCTGCAAGCTGTAAGACATTTCCATCTGCCCCACATAAAGCATTGACATTTGCTCCACCATCCACAAGTACTGAGACTACTACCAACATATTCCTATGACATGCAAGTCCCAGGGCACACCCTTTATATTGAGCATGATTGACATCTGCTCCCATTTCAAGAAGCAACCTGACAACTTGTGGGTTTCCACTAAATACTGCACCTTCTAAAGGGATATTCTTCACTGATTCTGATTTATCTGCATTTACTTTTGCTCCTAAGTCCAAAAGTAGTTTGGTCATAGCAACATTGCCTGTCACTGATGCAACATACAGTGGACTCCCCATGTTAAGACCCTCAGCATTGATGTCTGCCCCTTTGGTTACAAGTGCCTCAACAATCTCTCCATGCTTTTGAACCACTGCAGCATGTAAGGCACAATATTCATGTCTCTGACCCCAAATATTTGGATCAGCTCCCTTCTCCAGGAGTATTCTCACCATTTCCACATCACCATGGCTAGAAGCAGTATACAATGCAGTGCCACATCCTTCCTGTTCAGCATTAACATCTGCTCCATTGTCCAAAAGAAATTTTGCAATCTCCACATGACCACACTCAATGGTGGCCTGAAGAGGACTGCCATACACCCCATCATCATCAGTCACAACATTTTTAAGGAGCTTGACCACAAGGTGTCCATGAGAATGATATGGTGCTTCTACTTCAATGCTTCTACCCTCTGCATTGACATCTGCACCATTCTTAATCAGGAACTTAACAACTTCAATGTGATTGTTACATGCAGCTGCTTTAAGAGCAGTTCCATAATGCCCTCCTTCAACATTGATATCTGCACCCTTATCCACAAGTATTTGCAACAGTTTCAAGTTACCTGCATGTGCTGCAGCCTGCAGGGCACTGCCATACCTTCCTCCATCTGAAGCATTGATGTCATCTGTCATTGTGGCAATATTGGAAACAATATCATCATCAAGCCCAAGCAAGGATGCATAGTACAAAGATGTTGCAATATGTTGTTTGGGCCTCTGTAGCCAAGTTTGTCCATCAGCATCAATATCATGCAATCTCACCCAACTTAAGAAGGGTTCACTACCAGGTTGGAACAAAAGCAATAGTAGTTTCTCCAGGTCAGTATTTCTCTTGCAAAATTTGTAGTGTTTGAACCAATATTTAGCAGCATATCCAGCCAGCTGGTATTCTTTTAGTATTGTGTGATGCCTGCTATGATCTATCTCCAGCAGATAAGTTATGCAAGACTCTGTGATCAATGCATGGCTTTGAGGAGTATGACAGATTGTCAGTTGCTGATCACCCAACATTTTTGGTGTTTTCAAGAAGTATTCCTTCACAGATGCATGTGCCAGAGAAACTGTATTTTTTGCTCCCTCTGTTACTAAACTTGAGCAAATTTCTATCACATCAGCAGGGTCTGCCAAAGTCAGACTGGGATCAAAAGTTTTTGTGGTTGGGTCAAATGAGGCTGCAACTCTTAGTTCATCAAATGTCAAAGGTTGCATGGCCAAGACTAGCCAGTGAAGGAGCACTATGGCATTGGGGATGTCACTTTCACTGATTCTCTGAAGAATCTGGTCATATATACCCTCCAATGTCTTTGGAAGGTTTTGCAAGGCAACCAAAACAGCCTTTTGGCTGCGACATTTTCTAAGTTGATCAATTTGACAGGCAACCCAGCGAAACCTGGTAATTAATCAGGGACATTAACTCGAGCAATCCTGAACACATACATTCCATTAGCACCCTGTACAAGCATTTCTTGGATACTCTCCCCTCCAACACTACACCACCTCTTTACTTTGGGCTCAGCCTCAAATATATCATGGACATACTTAACAATGTCATTTTTGACAAGATCTTCAGATAAAACAACCTCCAAAGGAGCACATGGCTGGAGAGCTGCAAGAATGTATTGTTCCCTCCTGCCACTAACCAAAAGGTGGCAATTCCCAATGATTTTCTTGAGAACTTTGTCCAACTGATCATATTCAGTGCATTCATCGAGAGCATCAATGACAACATAGACTCTTTCAAAGCCTTTCATCAGCTTTAGCAGAATATCCAGCAAATCAGCTGTTGTAGGACTATACACTTCATGATACTTGCAATAAAGGCTGATCAGTGTATTCTGTGCTCCAGATTCAGCAACTAGTGCAAGAACTAGAGTGCAGAGGAGACTTTTAGTAGTTTGTTTAGTCTGATCAGTGATATCAAAATAGAAATAGGCCAAGCCTGATTCAGGGGAATGAACAATAGATTGGAGATCCTCAATAATTGAGGAGCTTGATGATCCATGAGCAATTGTCATGATGGAATAATGAACATACCATATGATGGTTTTTCCACAGCCAGCTGTTAAAATAGTCACTGTCTAGCTTACTTTTGTTTGAAACACCCTACTCACATATTCCATTAACAAACATAAATGAATTCTTAATCTTTTTCCAAGTTACATATCTTTCATCTTCAAGAAGCCACTTTCCACTATCTTCATGCCATTTATCTCTTGCATTATTGTGATTGATGGAAGGATTAGGAGCAGCTAACCACTTCCTGTATTTCTCTGTTCAAGATAGTTATCTCTCTTTACTTGTCTCTCCTAGACTGGCGTATAACATACCTGTTATTGTAAATTGTCAGTCTTAGCAACTGTAGTATACCAGGTACGCACCAAGCTTATTGTTTGCATCAACTAAAAACATACCTTAATCATGTAATTTAGAAGTAAATGCATCACAAACCATAAGTATTCTGAGTCTGATGAAAGTGTCAGGTAATGCAGTACAGAACAATGAGCAACAGACACACATAATTGCCTTTGATATCATTGAATATGGCACCAGGTATAGCGATGTGGTGGGCATTCTCAAACATGTTCGGCATACGATGTCCAGAGATAGCGATTTGGTAGCGGTTAACAGAGGCGTTGTGGGACACGCACAAACAACTAACCTGTGAACATCTGTCCAAACGACCGCCGACATTCCACCTGTTTCTCCAACTTGCGAAGGTTATGGACCGATACTTCCTGAGTATCACGGACGCTCTTGATGATGATGTCCTCGAACTCTTTGATGTTGACGTTCAAAAGTTGCAGAAAGCAGCGGATACTTCAATCATTAGCGCTACGTCGCGCTTCTGTTTGCAAGGGAAATGAGCGACAGAGCTCTTCAACTACTATTTACTGGACGGAGGGTCTGATGATAAGTGAGATCACTGAGATATTTCAATTTTCTGCATTTCGGTTTTCGCGATCGACCGTCGCTTTAGCCTGGCACCTTCCTCTGATTCCCTTTTGACGAATCCAATTCGCTCGGAAGGTCGCAACTGCCTGTTGCTCTACTGCAGCATCGGTACTCCGACAGGTTCTATCGACGACACAAATGAACAAGGCAGTCAATGTGATTAGGGAGCTATATCATGTTAAACACTGAAACGTTTATCTCTAAAGTCCAAGAGCATCTTCTCGTACAATGGAACCCCAAACGAGATAGGCAAAGCTCTGCTAATTATCCAGATAATGTCGAGCTCATATCTTGTACACTAAATAAAACAAATTCAGAGCGCAATGGAAACAATACAAACGGACATTTGATAGTTGGACAGAGTGTAAACGGCAGAGCAATGAACGATTGTCACATCATACGCTGATCTCGCTTCCCTTTGTGCGATATTTCACGATCCAAGGATGTCTGAGAACCTGATCAAGCGGAAGCCGCTTTGCTGGTTCGTATTGAAGAAGCTGGTAAAATCATCTCGTCGGCGTCCGTCCTGATATGTGATGAAGAAAAATACTCACTTTGGATACTAGATCCCGAGCGTTGGAAGACATCGTGGCAGGGAAACGAAGATCAACTTTGGCAATACGTCGGTATGTGTCTAGATATATTGTCAATTACGGGATGCTCAACTGGCGAAGAATTGTACGTACTGTTCACGCTACTCCGATCCTCGAACGGAGGGTTTCCAATGAGAAACTCGTATGTCAGCACGCCTAACGCCCAATAATCAACTTTTTCGCTATGTTCTTTCCCCTCCACCATTTCAGGCGGGAGGTAGTCCAACGTTCCGCACAGAGTTTTTCGTCTATTTCCGGGAGCATGAACGCTCCATCCAAAATCACCAATCTTGAGCTCGCCATTGATCCCCAGCAGCAGATTCTCCGGTTTTATGTCCCGGTGTATAACATGTTTACCGTGAAGATACATCAACGCGTCTGCCATCTGGTCGATGTACCGTGCACTTCTCCTCTCCGAGAAGCACCCATGCTTGCTCAGCTGCTTGTACAATTCTCCCTTGCCCGCAAACTCGAGCATAAGGAAAATCCGCTTCTCATCGTGGAAGTAGCCATACAAACGCAACACATTTGGATGCCGAAGGTTCTGCTGTATCTCGATCTCTCGGCGGATTTGTTTTTCGACTTTGGCTTGGACGATCTCGGATTTGTAGAGGGTTTTGAGAGCTAAGATGTACTTTGCCTCGCACTTTGTACGGACCATGTAGACGCGTCCAAATTTGCCCTTGCCCAACGGCCGACCCATATCAAAGTCGTGTAAACTCCACTCTCGAGTAGGCGATTTACTACAGGTAAGAGCGTCAGATGAGGCACTTGTATACCCTGACATGGGCGACTGACCGAGCTGCGCTTGAATCTAATGCCAAGTCCTGTGCTGCCTCTCCGTACACTTTCTCCCCTCGTTTCTCATTGTCGAGTTCTAAGCCCCCATCATAGCTACCGATGTCAAGGCTAGGATGAGTAACGCCTACTACTGCTTGTGGTTGTGATGAATGATTGCTGACGTGATTACGCAAGGAGGATGGGTTGGTGGGTTTGGCTGATGCATAGGGAATGGGAGCGGCATATTTCGTGAGTAGCTTGGCGACGTTGGGTTGGCCGGGTTGCTTGATGTGACCTAGAGGGCGAGAGGTCCCGGTGTCAGTCGGGATGTTGTTAGCTGTCGAATTCTTTGCTGATATTTCTAGTGCAGCAATTTGTCTTGTTACAGTGCCGACGGAGGCCATGTCGTCTGGTCTTGAGGCCAGCGTGAGGCCAAGTTCAACTTCAACCGCGTCGCGTTTGTTTGTTGAAGTTTGGCAAAGTAAACAACAAAATATCATTTTAGCTACTTTTGCTACACTGTCCTATCCTATGGTTTCAATATGTTCGTCCCCCACAACCCGGCTTTGCTAGGCACAACCGACTCTGTGACTGGTTTATCTTTGAACGATAATAGATCATATAAAGATGCAATTTGATCACCCTGTATATCCTCAGTTAACACTTATCTTCCTAGCCATGATGTGCATTACCTTCTGCTCCAAAATACTTATCACTTCCTTCAGATGTGCCGCCAAAATATTTCTTCTCCGCACTTCAGATACGGTGTCCATCTCCTTATACCTATCCGCAAGTTCACAATAGATACTATTTATACACAATCATCAGCAACCTTTCTCCGAAATGACCAGAACCACAAACCTTTTATAATGAGTAAAATCATTTTCCAGTTCTCTAATCACGCGCGTCACCACAGTCTGAGGTGGCAAACCCGATTGTCTAGCGGTTTCCCTCACTTCTTCAAACCCAACAGCACGTTGCTTGCCTTTCTCTCTGTTTCCACCACGGAGAGCGCCGCTATCTTCCGACGACCCTTCGGCGAAACCTTCGTCCACTGGATCTTCTCTTCTCTGGCCGGAACCGCTCGCCATCCTATACGGCTCACCCTCCTTCTGTTTCCCTTTGCGTATGGTGAGGAATCGGTTGTATCGCGAGGGCAACAGTTGACCAATTGTATCATCATTTTGTTCCTCCACCTCACGATCATGTCGTTCAGCCGCCCCGAGAGTGTGCGCATTCGCTGGTCTTCTGCGCCGGATACATGTCGTACAAGTACGGGCATCGTGCTCAGGTGCAGAGAAAAACAGTCGTTCGAGATGCTCCCCTCGAATCTTGGGGAAGGGGGTGTCAAGTACCTCCGCACTACCCATGCGACAAGTGTCGAAGGGACCCCTGTGTGGGTGTTGCCTGGGAGATGGATCTGGACCAGCCATAGCATGATAAGGGGTAGGAGCTGGCGCCCGCTCGGGTAATTGTGATTGTGACGTAGGTGTAGCTGGCCGAGGTCGTGCTCTCATCTCCCGACCTAAATCAGCTACCTCTCTTTCGTTGTCGCTATCGGCATCTTCAACCATTGCCTGTCTCGTTTTGATCGTCCTCCGTTGCAATGAAGGTGAATCCAGTTTTGGACGGGGAGAGATCGACAACCTCGATGCGTCGAAAGAGTCTCGGGAAGATCTTCTCTCCTCGATCTCTGCTTCGATACGGTTTCTTTCTACCTCACCAAGGGAGTATCTGTCATTGCCCATATCAATAGTCGTGTTGACCCGCGCAGTTTGCGTTGGGAGGGCAGACCCATTAGAGACTGTTGATATGCCGAGAGCAGGCACACTTGAACCGAGCGAAGCACGGTCAGTGCGCATGGTATAATCAGGACGTGTAATACCAGCTGGCGCATCGCTGTTGTTGTGCATATCAGTGTTGTTAGGATTGGCGGTAGTATTGGCCCTTGAGGACCCATCGATGGACCATGGATCGTCGTCATTTGGAACCGTATTGGCGTTGTTATCGGGACGGTTGTCTTCCATGTCGCTACTGTCGTCGCTTGCATCTTCGGTATCACAAGCGGAGTTGTTGGCTGGTTCGCCCTCTTCGTCCATGGACATGCCCCGATCTTCAGGACCAATGGAAGCATCGATGCTCACGTCCCTTCCTGGTCTGCGTCGCTCGCGCAGACCTTCTTCAACAACACCTCGGAGTACTTCCACCTCACCAGCGAGACGTTCAACTTCATTTTTGAGGTTATCCACTTCAGCTAGCTTGTCGCGTAACGCAGTAGCATCTTGTTCTCGTAAAGAGCGAAGTTCCATCAGCATAGACTGGTGCTCAGAGAGTTCGGACGTAAGACGAGTCAAGTGGGAGCGGAGCGACGTGATCAGGGCTTCGAGAGCTATTGAAGATATGAGCCAAATTACTTAACCGAAAACGAAGTGGGACAGACCTTTTTTCTCTTCAACGACTTCACGGTATCTTTCCTCTGCTGCACTGAGATTCGCTGCATTTGTGGCCGCCTACCATTGGCAATCAGTCGTGATGATCACAAAAACAATTGGTTCCTACAGTTTCCTTGGCCTTCCCTTTCCCTTTCAAGGATTTCTTTCCAAGAGTGCGTACAATATTCGCAGCTTGTATCACACCCGACAGTTCCGCAGTCTCTTCAAGTAATTTTGTGCGTTCTCTCACAACTTCTCGCTTGCACTCATCCAACTCGTATTCCAACTCACGTACACGTCGGCGGGAGACACCATTTTCTTCCTCGAGATGTTCCAAGCGGGACTGCACAGCATTGAGGGTTCTTATGAGGCGCGCTGGCAGACATCTTAGTCGCGCAGAGCTGAATCACATTGTTTACTCACCTTCGACTTCCCTTACAGTAGTCTCATCTGAGCGCAATGCGGCCATACTCATATAGTTACCATCTGCAAGTCCCATCTTGGCAGGTGACTCGACGGCACTCGTTAGACCTGTAACATCTGGTAACTGCACTTTACCAAAGCGCGGTGTTCCTGCAGACACCTTCAAAGACGACTTTCGCAAGGGTGTTGCTTGCCTATGATTTGGAATATGGCGGGAAACAGGATACGTGGACGATGGCCGTGCAAGTATATCCTCTTCTCTATCACGCTCATTCTCGTCTTCATTCATACGTTGACGACTTTTACTACTGCCGCCCTCGCGCTTTGGCTCGCCAATTTTTCCGCGCAGAGATTTCGCGAGTCGCAGCGGAGGTTGACGAGCAGCTCTGGCTGAGGATGATGCTACACGTGGAGGTGGGGAAGAGGAAGATGAGGGCCGTCGCGTAGTTCTAGTGGGTGGAACATCTTGGATCAAGTCTAAGCTAGCATAGTTCGTCGTTACGCGAGCCAACGGAGAAGAGTCATGTCTATGGGCGGAGGTGTTGCCCCTTGGAAGTTGCGAGGAAGAGGCACGAGGGGTAGAATGCGGACTGCGAGGTCGCTTGGGTGAAAAAGAAACGCGCCGAAGGGCGTCCATGAGTTTTGGTCGAGAGTCTTCTCTATGTGCAGGGTGATTCTCTTCTTCAGAGGAGGTGGTGTTTGAAGAATGAGGTGGTGAGCGCAAACGAACAGAGCGAGAATGTTGGGAAGTTGATTTATCGCGCGATCGGAGAGAAGGTGGTGGCTGATAACCTGACTCGAGGATGCGGTCCAGCTCTGCAGTGCTGTCGACAATGAGTGGGTCAAATGTAATATTCTTGACCAATGTCAACGATAGCGCAAAAGGAAGAGAAAAGGCCACTGACAGAGTGTTTAGTCTTGGAAGGCTCAGTGACATTGAACATGCTTAATCTTTCAACGCCGGCGATCATGGCATCTATAGGACGTTCTGGGTCATATTCTGCACCGCTGAGGCTGGCGTCTGCGCCCCTTCTGCTCCGAGCCCCTGCCAGGCCTGCGGTTAATGTGACACCACTGGCGTGATGATTACTTGTTGAAATGGTCTCTCCATATGGATAGACGCCCTCTTCGCCTTCGCCCGCGCGGTATGACCATGAGTGAAGTTGGCTGTGGGTGGCATCATCAGCATACGCGTTCCTGTCATTGTACTTGTGTGCCACGAATTCTGGCGATGGGGCAGAGTCGTGTCTGGCATACTCGAGATCGTTATCCCGGTCGTCGCCGCCAGTGGAAGAGAAAAGAAAGGAATTTTCTGTGTGTTGCATCTGGAGATTTTGCTCGAGAAGGATTCGGTCGTGCTCAAGCTCGTCCTCGTGGATGGAGGCGTCCATTTTGCGTCTTGTTTTACGTGGAAATTCAACGCCTCGCGGCCTCCTCTCACGTGACCGCGTTCACTAACCCTAATCTGGGGTTTAATTCCCGCCATGGACCACAAGCACAAGCCACATAGGCCCTCTGAGAAGAAAAAAGCTAAAGGGAAGGAAAAACAGAAAGGAAACAATGAAAAGGTGATGAAGGATTCATTGAACACTTATCAATCTTCCTGATGTACTCTGAGATAGGCCTTTGCACCGAAATCAGGCCGTCGGGCTGACCAGCAGGGTCGTCGGAAGGCAGAGCTCGACCAGACACGACTTCATGTTCCTTTGGTAAACCGGACACCTGACGACGAACCTCCCCCTGTCATTGTGGTCATCGTTGGACCTCCAGGTGTCGGCAAAACAACATTACTGAAGACTCTCGTCCGTCGATATACCAAACAAACTTTAACCGACGCTAAGGGCCCCATCACCGTTGTCAGCGGCAAGAAACGTCGTCTCACATTCATTGAATGTAATAACGACATTAACAGTATGATCGACCTTGGCAAAATCGCTGACCTTGTCCTCCTTATGATCGACGGTTCCTTTGGTTTCGAAATGGTGCGATGACAAATGTCCAGCATGTTGAACTACACTTAAAAAATGACAGGAGACATTCGAATTCCTCAATGTTCTCCAAGCCCATGGCTTTCCAAAAGTCATTGGTGTCCTCACCCACCTCGACCTGATTAAGAAAGCTTCCGTCGTCCGAGCCACTAAAAAGGCCTTGAAAAAGCGATTCTGGGCAGAAATATACCAGGGTGCCAAATTATTTTATCTCTCTGGTGTCCTCAATGGCCGATATCCGGATACCGAGATCCTCAACCTCTCCCGCTTCATTTCCGTCATGAAATTTCGGCCCCTTATCTTCCGTAATTCCCATCCATACCTTCTGGCCGACCGCGTGGAGGATCTCACTCCACGTGAGGATATCCGTCTCTCCGAAGGGAAATGCGACCGAACAGTGACGTTTTATGGCTACCTCCGGGGTACCAATCTCCGTATCGGGACCAAAATTCACGTGCCGGGTGTCGGAGACGTAGAGATGAATTCTGTCGAGATTCTTGGGGATCCCTGTCCTCTTCCAGACGTTGTCAGCGAGAAGCGCCGCAAACTGAGTGAGAAGCAGAAGCTGTTAATTCATGCTCCTATGAGCGACGTAGGTGGCATCATGTACGACAAGGATGCCGTATGGATTAATGTCCCTGGCAGTTTCACAAGAGGAAACGCCGATGGTGCGCAACACGTGTTATGTACCCATCATTAACCCATTAACAATGCTCCGCAGCTCCACAAGGCGAGGGTGAGCAGATGGTGATGGACCTGCAAGATGCAGACGCCACACTTGAGGATGTCGTTGCGAAGGGTCAAATCCGCCTCCTAAGCTCCTCCTCTCAATACTTGACCGTCGAGTCCCCTCAAGGTCTTCAAGGAGATGGAAGCGGCTTGGAAGATGGGGATGAGGATCTGGATATGGAAGCGAGCGGCTCCGATGCGGATGAAGAAGAGGAAGAACCCGATATTGGCTCCTCAGAGGACGACGACGAAAATCAAGACATCCCATCCTCTTCCAATTTACAGAATACTGGTCGTACTTCACGGCGGGTACCAACACGTACTTTGCCTTCCCTTTCGTCAAAGGCACGAAATGGTGTCAAGTATGCCGAGTCTGACTCTGATCTCGGAGAGGGGGAAGATGAAGATCAATACAATAAAAACAAACGCATCTTTTTAAATGGAGAGGATGGGGATGTGGATGTCCCTAGTGATGGTGCTGAGGAACCAAATATGGAAGGCGACGATAACAATGCTCCGCAGTGGAAGGCCAATCTGGCCGCTAAAGCTCGAGCCTCTCTGCCCTCCCGGCATACCAAGCAGAAGGACTGGATAAATCTGATTTACAACTCGGAACTGACACCCGAGCAGATTCTCGGCGACTCTATCGCAGACAGTCCCGCTGCGGAGGATGAGCGGATAGACGAGGATGATGATAATTTCTTCACCCTGAAGAAATCTAAATCTCAAATCGCAGAAGAGGAGTTGGATATGAGCAAGGAGCCATTGGATAAAGATGAACTAAACAAGTGGGAGGATGAAGAAATGCTTGAATCTATTCGACACCTCTTCATCACCGGTGAAGATCCAACTAGGGAAGAAGGCTCACCTTCACCTGAAGATGGGGTCGGCGCTGGTGAAGATTCAAAGTCTATCCATGACGGGGATGAACGAGCCCAGGATGGCGCTGAGGACACTGCTGAAGCGCGCGCGGCCGCTCTAACTGCCAAAAAGGAAGCCCTCAAACGCAAGTTTGATGAGCAATACGATGATCCCGATTCCGGCCCCAATACAGATTTCTATACGGAAAAGAAAGAGAAGATTGCCCGTCAGCTGTCGCTCAACCGTGCTGAATTCGAGTCCATCACTGATAAAACAGCACGTGCTATTGTGGAGGGGTATCGACCTAGTCAATATGTGCGAATCGAAGTATCAAACGTACCATGCGAATTCATAAATCACTTTGATGCACGATACCCTGTGATAGTCGGTGGTCTGTTAGCTGCCGAGGAGAGAATGGGTTACGTGCAAGTTCGTATCAAGAGACATCGTTGGTTCGCAAAGACTCTCAAGACAAATGATCCCCTGATATTTTCCCTTGGGTGGAGGAGATTCCAAACTATGCCCATATATTCGCTAGACGATCACTCTATCCGCATGCGCATGCTGAAGTACACGCCTGAACACATGCATTGTTATGCAACCTTTTATGGTCCGGCCGCTATTCCTAATACAGGCTTCTGTGCATTTAACTCGCTTAAGGGGGAGACACCTGGATTTCGGATTAGCGCGACAGGCGTGGTATTAGATATTGATCGATCAGTAAAGATTGTGAAAAAAATCAAGCTGACTGGGGACCCGTTCAAGATATTCAAAAATACGGCATTTGTCAAGAATATGTTTTCCAGCGCTCTAGAGGTTGCCAAATTTGAAGGTGCTAATATACGGACCGTGTCTGGAATCCGTGGGCAGGTCAAAAAGGCGTTGTCAAAACCAGATGGAGCGTTCCGGGCAACGTTTGAGGATAAAGTACTTATGAGCGGTGCGCATGCTGAGACCACAATCCAAAGACACCCAGTGACTGACGGAATTATATGACAGATGTCATATTCCTCCGAGCGTGGTATTCCATCGTCCCACGCAAATTCTACAACCCCGTCACATCGCTCCTTCTCTCTGACAAAGCAGATTGGGCGGGTATGCGTCTTACAGGTGAAGTCAGGTACGCGGAAGGGTTGAAGCCCCCTACGAACATAAACTCCATATACAAAAAAATTGAGCGACCAGCGCGTCATTTCAACCCACTGGTAGTTCCCAAGAAGTTGCAGGCGGCGTTACCTTATGGGTCGAAACCAAAACTTATGAGACCACAAAGGAAGAAGACGTATCTTCAGAAACGAGCGGTCGTGATGGAACCCGAGGAAAAAAAGGCTATAGCACTGCTACAACAAATGCGGGCACTGCGGAAGGATAAAATCATCCGTAGGAGAGAGAAAAAGGTGGAAAAAGCCGCTGAAAAGGCAAAAGAGAAGGAAAGGGAAGAAAAGAAAAAAGATGAGAAGGTAAAAGAAAGGAAGAAAGAAGTAATGAGAGTCATTGGACAGAAAGCCAAAAGAGAGACGGAAATTGAAGAGGGGAGGGCAAGGCGTAAACGACGGAAGACATAAATTAATCACTAACATGCGAGAAGTATGCTTCAGAACTAGCATAGATGATGATGGGGGAAAAAAGGGGATTGAAGGATTTCAAGCCTCCATCCAGTTGTTTGAATCGAGGTCGACGACGCCGAGACAGATTATCACATCTCCGTCGATTCTGTCGTAGCCATAGTCCTGTTCCAAGACGAACGAGAGGAATTTGAGAGTAGGGATGTTTTGCATGATGCGCATAGCAGCATTTGACCTCCCAAGCTCTGTATCAAGCTCGCGGTAGATGCAGCGAAGGATGTCATCATCATCGTGCAGCCTGGTGGCAGGTTTGATGATGAAGGTTTCGATGCGTTCAAAGTTGATGGTGAAAGGGAGGAGGGGGACGAGGGAGTCTTGGGACTTGAGAGAGAAGACTAGAGTGAGTGGCTGATATGAAGAAGGAAGGAGGAGACGTACTCTGATAGTATTATCCATCAACCTAAAGTAGCGCAATCGAGGCAACTGGGCGGCTATGCAAGCTGCGACGACAGCGACGTCCATTCCTTCATCGATGCCATGACGTACGATACTCAGGGTTGTGAGGGAGTGGCTCAACCTTGCAAGCGCCACAAAGGTAGGAAGTTCATCCACACCACGGGTACGCGCCATATGGTACTGCAATCGCCTGACCCTAAGCCCAGGGGCATTTGCGACGGACCTAAGGACAGCCGCGGAGGCGTCCAAGGTTATTATATTGGGGGGCAGATAGACTGGTTTTGGGGATTCGTGTTCCTGGGCGCGTATGACGAGAGTTTGCATATCGAGTTGGGATTCAAAGAAGAAACGGAGCAAGGCGGGATTAAAATATGAATTTGTGAATTTCAAGAGTTGCCATGGGTGACCCTCCAAGAAAAAGACCTGGCTTGCATCGCCCTCTGGGGAGCGGCCATCGCAGAGGAACTGAAGCTCTTTAAGGTTGGGGCAAGCACGTAGAGCGCGTAGAAGTAGGGAATAATCG
Organism: Amanita fuliginea; assembly: GCA_023014435.1. Taxonomy (NCBI): domain Eukaryota; kingdom Fungi; phylum Basidiomycota; class Agaricomycetes; order Agaricales; family Amanitaceae; genus Amanita; species Amanita fuliginea. Next base: position 2,648,610 of record JAEBUQ010000003.1, read on the forward strand.
GAGGAGGTCAGGTCGAGGGAGGAAGGCATAGAGAGGGAGAGAAAAAGGAGGCGGACAGCGAGATGGGGACGAGTTGTGAGGGAAGCGCACCATGATTGGATATGACGGAGGGAGCGGAGACAAACGTGGGTGTAGAGCAGCCGCTCGGCCTCGGCACGGAAAGCAAGGGATACTAAGCAGAGAGTACACAAGTCCAATCTGTTGAGGGAAGGTTGCCTGCATACAAGGGCACAGACTTCTGGAGGCAAGGACATTGTGAGATGGGAGCTCGTCGCTGTGGATAACGATGGGCGGGGTTCTGCGGGGTGGAATCATGGGAAGAATATTTGGTAATGTTTGGCAAGGGCATGTGGCGCGGGCTGGGTCGGGCGGAAGGAAGCACAGGGAACCAGGTTGAGTAGACATTGTAGCAGCAATGAACGGTTGGAGGACGAATTGTTGGTTGAGTTATAAGTTCCCCCTCACTGACACGTTACAAGGGATCATGAATCATGATGGTCGGCCTAACGCCGGCGGTGACTGGGGGCGTGATCCGTGTGAGAAAAAGTCGCTGTTTGGTCGCCACGCTCCCTCATCGCCCTCCATGCCCTCTGTTGCCCGCCGCTAATTGCTCATCCTACGCTATGCCGGCTCATTCGCCCCATAATCATCTTCCTCTCCAGACTTCCCCCCCTTCTCTGCCCCGCCAGCGTCGCAAAATTAGGGATATTTCCCCGGCTCCTTCTTTTCAACCAAGCGCTCCCACCTCAAAACGGGCTCGCCAGGTTGTCACTGATCAGGACCAAGTCGGTCCGTCCTCTCTCTTTCTCTCTCTCCTTTGCCTTATTCGCTTCCCACACAGCAAATGCAGAAACAGAGTGCGAACTGCTTTCCGGCAACAACATCCTCTCTTGCTTTCCCACAAACGCTACCCTCATACCCCAGCACCAGTGGGCCACCTTCGTTTGTGCGTCTTCTTTTCCTCCCGCCTTTGCTCTCTTTTTTTTCTTTCCTTTTTTCTTCTTTCTTTTTTACCTCGCCCCTTGTTCAGGGAATTCACGTCTGCCCGCCTATCAGTACACCCGCCTGGTCGACGTATACCTCTTCCGTGCAGATTCCCTTCGCCAGGTTCTCAAGAAATCAAATCTCACAAATCCATTTGGCCAGGCTGGCTTAACCACGGCTCAGGTGGACGATTCCTGGTGGGGTGACGATGGTGTCAAGTGGAATGGCTCAAACATCACATATCCCTTTTATTGGCTCATATCACCCAACGATGAGCCTCTCAATGGCAGCCAACAACCGCAGGCTACTTTTTCTGCAGTCCGTATGTGATCGACCGTCCCCCCGATATCATTTAACCCCTTGTCTAACCCTCCCATTTGTAGAAACAACATACGCCGATTCCGTCCTCGCTTCCATAGAATCCTCTTCATCTGCTGCTGCCGCTTCATCCTCTGCGTCCGCCGCATCTGCCTCACGTGCGTCAGCATCCGCTGCATCTGCCTCCCGCGCATCAGCTTCTCTCGCGTCGCTATCGTCACTCACAGCCACTCTAACAGCCGCTCCTGCCACTACAACCACACATCCCGGTCACTTGCAGAACGCTAGCGGCAACTCTGGCTTTCATAGCTGGGCTATTGCCGTCATTGTCGTATTGGGCTTTTTGGCTATTGCCGCAATTTGCCTCCTCATCTTCCTTGTCCTTCGGCGAATACGTAGGCGTCAACAAATGGATTCAAACAGAAATTCTATGGGTTCTGCCTCTCCAATGATGGCAAACGTGCAACAACAATCACCCGTCGTAGCTGCTGCTCCACTTTCAGCACAAGCCCATAGTTCTATTGGACATCAAGCTGGCGTTCCCCCTAGTGTTCTTCACGATGGCGCATCCACAATTTCCCGCCCAGGCAGCGCTGCCGACGCCGGCCCGTTCAGCGGCGCGGACGCGGCAATTATGGCAGATGCGTTTAGAAAGATGCTGCGAAAGCCCGACTTCACAGGACCAGTGGAGGAAGATATACATGAACCTGAAGTAAAGGAAGACTTGATCACGCGGGAGTTGGCCGAGGAGGGAAGGGACATCCGGAGCGTCAGTTCATCAAGAGGTGTCAGAGTGGAGACTCTGAGCGACAATGGGGACAACACCCAAGAACGGCCACGTCAAAGAGAATGAGAGAGAGAGAGAGAGAGAGACGTTCCTCTCGTTATTTCTCATTTGGTTGTGTGTATATTCTTTTTGGTGAGTGTGATTCGTTTGCGTTCTCGGGACACGCCTGCACAGGCCGAACGCTTGCGCACACCATGCCACTGTAACCGAAAAAATTGCTGCTCGCACCCTTCTTGTCGTCTTGTCGTTGTTGTTCACTATCCACTTTATTATTTTGCATCGGCAGACTTCCGTCCCGCTACGTTTCTTCTCTCTTGCTGGAACTTGTAGCTTATACCTTTTCTCCCCTTTTTTCCCCCATCAACGGATACCCATTGTCACGTTGTCAATGACCCAATAATGCTGCCCCACACCTGCCACCTCTACGTTACTGCCACCGCCTTTACCTCATCCGTGACCCTCGGCGCCGCCGTACATCCAGTCATCTTGCCATCCGGTCAACTTCCCCATCCAACTGCCGTCGTCCTTGCATTGCCTGCCCTCCTTTCCCCATTTACCCTGTCGTCGGATAAAGTGTGCTTCACTCTTGGTGGCACCTTGCGTTCGTCGGCTTCGCTGGTGCATTGCATCCTTTTGCTTTTTCATTGACTATTAAACTTTTGGTCTTGGGTCAGCAATCTAATCGATCATTCACACTCTGAATCAACATCGCTGTCAAGATTGACGCCAATCTGCCAGACCTACCTTGCCATTGTCCCTTGCCAATTCCAACCCCATCGCATCACATGCATCACATGTATCCTCCAACCACCCACGCTCGCAATCAAGCTTTACATCACGCTTAATATGGACTCCTTTATCCTTTTTATATCTTCATTCAACCCATACCGACGCTCCATCCATTCCCATTCTTAACTGGAATCCAAAATGAATCAAGGCGTTACTTTTTCTTTGGTATATTCATCATATGATCCCCCCCTTGTTTCGTTGTATACCTTTTAACCCCACTTTTTCTTTAGCATTTTCACGTGCATTTCAAGCTATGAGCTCTCGAAGGCCTGCGCAGTACGTGCGAGCGTGGATGATATGACCTGGTGCTTATGGAGGCTTGGTGCTGGTCCCGCCTGTGCCGTTGCAAATTGTCATTGTCCTCTTCCTCGGGTGCCATATTCTCTTTCTCGGACCGTGCCGTGCCGCGTCAATCCCGCTTGTGCCCTCACCCTTCAGGGTCTTATCTTTCCAAAGCATTTACATACTATTATGGTGCGTTCCCTAATGTTTGTTAATTGGGCTTGCGGTTCATCCGCCGTTCCCTTATTCGGAATCTTTTCTGCCTTTCTTTGCGTGCCCGGTGTTTATACTTTTTTGATCATTCCTATCACGTCGTCCCGTGGTGGATCCGACGCTAACTACTCCGTACTGACAGGTGCTGCACATGCTAGCCCGTCCGCTCCTTTACCCTTGGTGGCAGTATCATGGCATTCTGTTCCGTCCTGTCCTTTCTCAGTACTCCGTATTATGCCACTTTTTTTTGTTTTTCACTCAATCTCTATAGATCAAACGTTGGGCGTTGATGGTGACTGAAGGATTCATTGTTTCGTTTTCGCAGATACAAATAAGAGACCTTGTACAATTCTTGGACTTGATGTTTAACCTTATTTTTTTTCCCTTTTGTCTACTCTATAACGGCCTTGAGTGGGTTGACTGCTATATCCGCGGTACATATTAATACCCTATTTTAAATAACAAAAGCTTGACATGGGTCCCACATGAGGCGTCCGGAGTGTGCGGAACATTCCGTTCCGCGTTCCCCGCGCTTTTCAATTGCAGCACATGTAACAAGCTTTCTCCGTTGATACCGTAACTTGGCATTCAATAGAGAAAACACATCGCCATGGCACGCCAGGGGGGAAGCGTTGGCTGTCTTGGAGATATCAGACATATTCATATTCTCCATATCGCTGAAAATGATAAAATTACATTATACCTATCGTGCGAGTCGTTCGATTCTATGGCAAGAAAAAGAAGAAAAAAATTTAAGGTGGGCGGTCATGCGCTCCGAAGAATAAAGCCTTCTCCATAAGTATATGCTTGCTGTGCGCGCGAGAGAAAGTCAAAGAACCATATCTATCATATATATATATAGGTCGTCGATGAATGCAAGGTCCAAAGGCTTGGGTGTCACGGTGACCCAAAAATAAGAAAAGAGAACAGGAAAAACAACATACACAGGCACTGCCGACCGACGCAGGTTGCAGTGCATCTTTGTCACATTGCGTATATGGCGGGCCGCCCTAACTGCTCGCAAAACGCGTTTGAACACATGGGTTTGTTCAGTAAATCTAGAACAAAAAAAAAAAAAGGAAGAGAGAGAAGAAGCAAAAAAAAAAAGAAAAAAGGGCGCTTTACGCGAGAGCGTGCGCGCGGGCGCGTACCACGATGCCCGACATGAGACCGAATACAAACGTCATCGCCGGTAGTACGACAAGTGCCTCATCAGCAGTTCATAACTGCCCACGTGGGATCCAGGAACGAAACCAAGGGGAGAAAGGGGAAATGAAAAAAAAATTGAAAAAAAAAAGAGTTAGGTCAGATTCCTTTGTTTTTGTGCTTTGAGAGAGAGAGAGAGAGAGAGCCGCTCACGTCAGCATTGTCACGGCGCTATTGGGCACCGTCCGTAAAAGGTTGACGGATAGACCTTTGTAAAGCCCCGTCCAACCCTCCTTTCTTATCAGTTTACGTGTGCTATGGACGATCCCTCCCCATGGCTTGATCATCCCGTCCGACGAAACGTCCGACAGCGGCCATCTTTCGGTTTGCAGTCGGGTACGTATCACCTCGTGCGGATACGTTGCGATCGAGGCCGTCATCTTTGAGATGGCTGAACACATGAGAATTTTTTCGCTTGAGAGTGGTTTGTTCGAGTCACGTTCTGTTGTTGTTGGTGGTGAGCGTCAACAATTACCTTTGTGGTGTGGATGGACACTTACGGGCCATGACCTTAAGCTGCTCGTACATCGGGAATTGAACGGCGACATGCAGGATGCCCAAAAGGCTAGGCAGCAGCCCCCGATAAAACGCGCCAAGCCCTTCCGTGTGGAATATTCTTATTGCGGCGTCTAGCGTGTGGCGGTATCTGACTTCGTCGCGGGACTGAGTCTATAAATAGAAAGCGTCGGAAAAGGGAGAAAAAGCCACCAAGATGGAATTGTACAAGATGTGATTAAACGGACTCACCATGAAACGAGTTTTAATGAACCACAAAGGCGTGGTGCATATCGTGCTTGTTGCACCGGCAGCCATAGCAGATAAGATGTGTAGCGACCATGGATGTTCACGGATGACGGGCTGATAGCCTTTTACTTGAGCGGCTGGATATAATCTGTCCGGGGTATCTGATTCCGAGTAGGAACGGGGCGCTCCGAGAGGCACTTGTCCAAAGTAAGTTTTGATACCGTCGTAGACTGCAAAGTAGATTGCCCATGTGGGAAGGTAGCCAAGGATGGTAGGCCCGAGGCCTCTATAAAAACCGCGAATGCCGTCTTCTCTGAAAACTTTGCGTACGGTGTCTATAGGTTTCGAATAGAAGAAGCAACCAGGTTTTTTCGAAAGGACGTACCGCCAATCCCGAGGTAACCTGGTTGCCCTACTATTGCTCGTTGTGCCTGCAACTTTGTCTTGATAACATCAAGAGGGCAGGTAGCGACGCTAGAGACAAGTCCGCCCCCTGCACCAGCTAGACAACTGTTTTCAGCAGTAGGATGACAATGGCGAGTCAGAGCGACTTGCCGATCATACTGTCGGCGGTCCATTTGCGCCGGCGCGCTGCCATACCTTTGGCTCGCGTGTCGCCGCCGTCAGGGACCTGCGAACGCTATTGTTATATGGGGGTCGTCGCTGCTCGTTACGCGTTATGGGGGATCCGGGTTGGGTCGCTAATAATATTGGCGATAGCGGACCTCTTCCGGTTTTTGCCGAAAAGAGGCCAGGCTGAGCAAGAAATCATATCAACTAAGTAGTAAGTAACTCTTACTTAGCCTTGTCCCATATCGACTTCCCCATCACACCGTCTCTCCAAATATCCGTCTCCTTGTCGGGTGTATAATACACAATCACCCGGAAACCCTGTTCCTTTGAGTCCAACGAATATGCCTGTGCATCCCCCCGCCATTTCTGGGTAACCACCACCATCCTGAGTTGAGGAAACCGCTCCTCTTTCTTTCTGATCATATTGCCAATCATCTTCGTGCATTGAGCCTCCGCGCCTCTTGCACACACATACGAAAAATGCGTCAGATTACTGAAGACACTTTTGGGTATCGCAGTGTCAACTATTCGGATATGCGTGAGCTGACCGAAGATTGGTGCATGTGGTTGCACCAGTGGCGGGGGGTCCCCTCGTATGCTCTGACTCTTTAACAGAGTGAGCTTCTTGCAATCCCTGTGCTTCATCTCTCCTTCTGAACAAAGCCCATAAACCAAAAGCCATGTGTCGCATGCGAGGGACTTGATATTGGTACAATGTGTGATGATTCTATGCGATGGAAAACGGTCTTCTTCTTCTGAAGGCGAAATCCACATGTGGTGCACGAACTGCACATGCGACGGATTTTCAAAACAAAAGCGATCGAATGAGAGCAGTTGCCGTCTTGTTGTCAGTCTTATAGCGAGTCGCGGCAGACATGCACGAAATGCGTCGTATCGGAATCCCTTGCTAACTGATGAGAGAGATACGAGCGTTCTGTTATCAGCATATGCTAACACGGCGAGGCGCAGTTCTATTGGAAGGTTTCCAAATGGAAACCATTGTGGGGTTGTGAATTGGCGTCTAAGACGCTTTTCCTCCCTGAGAGCACGAGCTACGCGGCCGTATTCTGCCACCACTGGCGTGTAGGCTGGTGGCCGTGGCACTCGTTCAGGACTCGGCCGCGGGTTCCCAAGACGAGAAAATAGGAGGACGAAGAGTGATGAATAGACAATGATCTTTATGGTGAACCACAGCCCATCACCGACACTGGACATGGCGCATGGGGGAGACGAAGGGGACAGCTACCGGACTTTATGGCTGTCCATTTTTACATACTGTCGCAACATGTGTTGATGGAAGCGCCCCTAGAATCAGTGGCATTTCAATTAAAAATCTAATGATGATGTCCCAATACAGTGCCCAACACAAAAGGTAACAGAATGCCTGCAATAACATATAATATACGTCCCAGTCGCGTAGGTTCCGAAGCAGCTTGATAAGAAGGCAATTGTAAGACAGTTGCGACGTAAAGGAACGTTCCTCCCTACAAGAACCAATAATGCTTGTCAGCTTGCGATGCACAATCGAACTCGAAGCTTACAGATGTAAGTAAAGCGATAGCTGGCCAATTGGTCTTGTCGCTACCTAGGAAGGAGAATAGAAAGAAAGATGCAAGTGCTCCAATAGGTGTTCCCACTGCAAAGATAAAGATGTACTTTTTACACTCCCCACGTGGCAAACCGGCCGCGAGCAGGGAAGAGGCGAGCGCAAGGGCTGCCGGCGCTAAAGTGGGGCTCAATGGCATACGAGGTTCCAAAATGTAATCATGTCGTACCTTTGTGAATGACAAGGGCTAGGAAGACCACGACAGACAATGACGTCGAAGCTGAATCTGCCAAATGTGATACCCCTAGCGCCATGCCGTCGGCGAGCGAGTGAACCGTAAGACCGAAAGTAAGAGACATTGCCTGTTTTCTAGCCGACGCAACATCGCTACCAATTCCAACAATGGCACCACTAGGGGCCGTCCGGCGACTGTGTTCTTCTCTAGGGCCAGCACTACCAGATTCTTGCCTTTCCAGCTCGGTTAGTTCAGCGTCAAAGTCCACGGTGACGTCAGTCGGCGCGCTACGCGCAGAAAGCTTGGGTTGGGCACCGGCGGAATGCGCGTGTGGCGCGATGAATTGATCCATAAGAAACATGAGCGAGAATCCCAAAAGCAGGGGCAATGCAATAGTTGAAGCGAGTTCGTGATCTCCATCTTTTCTGGTTCTAATTAACGTCTCAATGCCTCTACAAATTACGCGTTCGTTTAACCTAGGCGGAAAATGGAAGGGCTAAATAATCGCTTACTCTGGCAAAATCACTCCGAGAGCCGTGCCCACGAGCAAACCCACGCCTAACAACGAAAACTGGTCGAGTATGTTTTCTGAGGGGACGTCGTGGGGACATACTTTAGCACAGTAACGCGAAAAATCGATAGCACTCACTCGACGACGAAAATGTCAGAGGCACCATTCCTGTCGAGTAGGCCGTGACAGCCAGCAAAGCCGACATGAGGAGCAATAGCCAGAGCATGTCGACACGGACCGTCCAGACCAATCGGCCTTGCACGCGTTACAAGTTACTGGTGTGAGATGAGTAGCTAAGCCTCGTGCGGCGCAGGAGCTGCAACATTTCCGCAGGCAGTCACGCTCCTGCGTCACACCCTGTTAGTCTCTCCAGAGTCCATAAATGTCCGCCTGTCCGCCCTACTCCCCGTTCTTCGGCTTTGCGGGCGTGGCATCTGCCGTGAGTCGTCTCATGATCTTTCTTTATTCCTTTGATTAGTCCATACGCGCGCAATAGATGATATTCAGTAGTACGTCACACCAACGGCTAGTGTTATCGTCGTGGTGGTTTCTAACCGTTCCGTTTGGGCTGCTCAAACAGCCGCAGGTGCAGCATTTGGGACGTTGAAATCAGGGATAGGGATCGCAGGCATGGGCCAGTTTCGTCCTGAACTTATTATGAAGGTGCGTCTAGTGCATACATATGCCATTTGCGATGTACGAACCTTTTACAAACATTCCAGTCATTGATACCCGTCGTAATGTCTGGTATTATTGCCGTTTACGGTCTCGTGGTGTCTGTCCTCATTGCAGGGTCGAGTACGTCGAATTCACCTCTGCTCGCGTTATCCGTACTTAAACATTGAGGGACAGTAAAGCCGACGGACTACTCTCTATTTGCTGGAGTGGTTCACCTCAGCGCGGGATTAGCATGTGGTCTCACAGGTCTCGCCGCAGGCTACGCAATAGGTTATGTTGGGGACTCGGTACGTGTTGCCTCTTGTTTTTTCGAGCAACGACAACGGTCATGACCAAAACGGCAGTGCGTACGAGCATATGTACAAGAATCAAAAGTGTTTGTGACGATGGTACTTATACTGATCTTTGCGGAGGTGCTGGGTCTCTATGGGTACGTCACCGTTTCAATTGCCATATCTAACCACCCGGTCTGATATTATGGTACGTTCAGGCTGATTATTGCACTTATAATGAATACACAAGCAACAGGCGTGAAAGTAGCATGCTGAATATATCATTGCATTACCTGTGTGGCTGGATGATGTTGACGGTTGCTCAACTCGTTCTCGAATCACAGCTCAAGAGCATACAAATACTGGCCATGCTTTCTTTGCTAACTCTTCAAATAGTGCGAAGCGCCGATGCACGCTTTGGTCATGGCCTGCCTAATCCATGCTTCACATCACTGTCGAAGCATCCAGTGATGTGTCGTAACGTGACCGCGCTCATTGTCTGCGAAGGACAAACGCTATGGTTTGCTGACGAAAGTGTGACATATGTGACGCTTTCCTTTCTCAAACAACAATTCATCCATGATGGATTCGCATGCGCGCGCAGTCCTGCAGGCTGCAGAATCGTGGGATTGGCCTAATACTCGTCTCAATCAATCCTCAGAGGAGACGTCGAGAAAGTTCAAAGCCATCACGCCTAAGCTTTTGTCGGGCTTTATCAGCGAATCACAAGCTTTTGGTGGTACATTACTGGATCAGTTCTGGCTCGTGGTTGGCCAGTGTGATCCTAGGCTTGAGAGAAACAGTGCGTCAAGATTCCCTGTCGCATGATCATGTTCCCTCATTTCTCTTTACAGTTGCCATCCTTCGGATCACGCCATTTTCTTCGGTCTCACATTCCGAGACCATGTTATTTGAAGGGATAGACCGAAATTCAGTGGATTTCGATCCGTTATTCAAAATGGCTGCAGAACTGTTTACTCATCTTGGCATCGTATGTGGGTCCTGTTATTGATCTCCAGAGAAGCTAGCCAATAACACGGCTGCGGGACGTCAGTTATGAATACAGGGGTACGCCAATCTGGGACTGGTACGCCGTGCTCAGTCAGCGAGATCATCTCCAAAAGTACGGACGAGTTATTGAAGATGGCTACTGAAGAGGGCCTCGGGAATCGAAAGGAAGCAATTCTCAAGGCTCTGGCATGTCATCAAATCCAATGACGTTCCTTGATGTGCTCACGACGTTGCAACCCAGGTTTTCAAGCGTGACGGTACATCATGCCCACTGACTGGTGGGATCTTCAGTGAGAATGGCATTCGCCCAAATTTGGCACATATAATCCCCGATGCAGTCTCCACAAATGTAGGTGTTTTGTAGACCAGATTCCTTGATTTATCCAGGTGCCCAGCCTGACACCTTGAAATGTATTGCCATGTTTGCTGGAACAATGGTTTGTGACCTTGTTTCCAAGCAGCTAAACAGTCTTGGCAATGTTATAAACATTCAATCTGATGCACATACTGATTTCAATTGTCTAAAATGGGGCATTGAGGGCAGTATGGAGAATGGAACAGTAAGAACCTAAAGCTCAATATGTCATGAAGTTACTCAAACTCCCAAGGTCACCTACATCTACAGGAGAATTCCTTCTTCAACCATGAGTGGCCCAGGGTATATTACCCTTCATGAAGGGAACCAGATCACCTTTGGTGGAGGCCCAGATGCAGAGAAATTGGGGTGGGGGCCCAATCCACTACTCTGCAACCTTCAGCTTGTGGTTGCTCATGTCCTGAAGATGTGTGGAGCTGCTGAGCTGATTGCACAAATCTTGGACAATGGAGATGATTCAGATTTTGCCCATGTTTATATTGCTTCACCAGCATTTTGCAGCATTTTGACTGCCAAGCTGCTCTCTTCAGGTCGAGCTCTCATATGCTGATGAAATAACCATTCAAAATGGTGTACCTCAAACCCATCATTCATGAGTAGTATTCTCCCCTTGCATTTATATAAATAAGCAAATTGACTTTCTCATACCCAAAAGATCAAATTAAGATTTCGGAAGAGGATAAAATTATATCAAGTCCACTTTTGTATAAATTTGCTGTAGTTTTCCTTAATAACCCCTTTAATTTTAAAATTAAAATAAGGGCATCAATAAATGAGTACACTTATGTGGCTAAAATGTGCTAGTAATTGTGAATTGGGAAACAGAAATCTTGTTTATATAGACTGTAGGCCAAGTGGGGATGTGTTGTTTATATTGAAAGAGGGATCACCACCACAAGCACTAGACTAAGTAAGTTTTCAACATTTACATTCTTTAGTATAGCTGTATTTTAATCAGATACTTTGTTAGTTATTGAACTATGGGATCATCACTCAGAATGACCTCCTTATATGCACTTTACAAACCCTAACCTAAGCATAATATACACTACTTGTTATAGTTAATATTGGTACCTAATCAGTCATTCTATGATGTTCTATGTAACATCATATGGCTCATTTACTATGAATCATTATGATTGTATAAAAGTGCAAGATTTTAACCCTGCAATAGAGTTATACAACACCTAAGGTTTGACTTTGAGCTCCCACCTACACTACAGATTAAAACTGGGCTCAGCCCTTCCCAGTCCATCCCTGGACTTGATTGATTGATTTGCTCTTTCGACATTCCTCACAAAAGTCCACAGATCCATGCCTGCTCTATTCTACTTACCCCCTGCTTGCCTGGATTGTGACAGCTATTCATCACACATTCAGACTGATTGCAATAAGTGCAAGTACCACACACAACACAAAGGCTGTGTGAGCAGTATACTTGCAATAAACTGCATGAGATGGTATATACATATCACTGCTTGATCAACTCTTTCCCACTGTTCCTGAATTTGACAAGCTCTTGCTTCCAGGGTTCCCAGTCTTGGCCATACTTCCTGAGCAGGTTTGCCAATTCTTCCCTCTGTTCCCTCTGAACAAACAAGGCAATGATATGATATTTCACTCAAGCAAATAACTTACAATATTCCATGGCTCCTCGCCACCATACACGTCAGTGAATAGTTCTTTGAGTTCGCAACGCTTGAGAGATTCTGCACGCTGGAATGATTTCATTACATCTCCGCGAAGACGAGACTTGAGCTGTTCCTCCTCTTCGGCACTCCACCATCCACGAGATTCCATGAAGAGTCGGAAACGCGTGATGGGATTATCAATCCGCTTGCGGTCTTCTACTTCAGACCGTGGACGATATGCGAAGGAGTCGTCAGAAGTCGAGTGGTGTCCCACTCTACGGAAAAGGGTGAGCAAGAAAATTACACGTCACTGCTGGACATACCTGTATGTCATGGCTTCCATAAGAACGGCACGTCCTTGTTCTAGACACCGTTTCCTGGCCTCCCTGGTTGCGGTGAGAACGGCCAATACATCGTTTCCATCGACACGAATAGTGTCTATGCCATAACCAGGACCACGGGCTGCTATACCATCTCCATGATATTGTTCCGTGCTCGGAGTGCTGATGGCAAAGCCGTTATTGCGGACAATGAACAATGTTGGAGATGGGACTGTCGACGCCAAGAGGAGACCGGCATGAAAATCTGGAGCAGAGTTAGACATGAGGACGGAATCATTGACAGGCTTACCTCCTTCAGATGCAGCCCCTTCGCCAAAGTAGCAAGCTGCAATGGAACGTCTACCGGGTGTCCGGCGTAATGCATATCCAACACCGGCTGCTTGTGGTATCTGAGTTGCTAGCGGCGAGGAAATAGTCAAAAAGTGATGTGCTGGCGAGCCCAAATGCTGTTACGGGGAATGAGACGCGCTTGACGCGCCTGGCGGAATAACACTTACGACCGGCATTTGTCTCCCTTTACCAGCGGCGTCTTCTTCGTTTCCAAAACACTGGGCCATGACATTGTCAATTCCGAAGCCACGCCATAAGAGTACGCCCATCTCCCGGTATTGACCTGGAGTGACGAGTCAATTCCTCCCCAAGAAGTGGCGTAATACTATTGTTGCACTAACCCAATACCCTGTACCAGTTAACAAACTGAGAAATAAACAATAATAGAGGAACTCACTCGTCATCATTTGCAAGCCCTGCAGCCGAGCCAATGATTGCAGCTTCCTCCCCATACTAAACCTTGTGTAAATTGATGCACTTGTAATTACACAATGACTTACGGCAGTCATCTAAACCGATTAGTTAGTATTCAAACAACGTTGCAATCACGACAAGCTGACGTAAAAGGATATTTTGCCTTGTCGCTGGACGTTGTACAAGATGTTGTCCATGGTTGGGAGGAGTAGCATGTGCTCATAGAGCTTCCGTGCAAAATTCTGGTCTATCTACAGGACTGTTAGCACGTGAGGTATGCAATGAAGACAAACGTGCATCTGGGACTTGGGCGCCCTCGATTGGTTGGCCAACACCGTCGAGAATGCGGAAGGCAGGGATGGTCCCATGACCGTCGTTGACGGAGTTAAAGAACTTGAGCTTTGAAGTAGCATTGAATGGAGCCGAGGGAGTGTGCAGCTGCCTGGAGCGCTGGAGGAGACGACGTACGGAGGTCCGGATCATGGGAGAGGTTATATCAGTGATCACGCGTCACGCGTCACGCAAGATCGACGTTGTTGTTGATCGGCAGTTGCGACCGGCGCGCGGCCACCCAACGTCGCTTGATGTTGTTCGCCGTCTGCCAGTGCCTGCTCGTCCTTGCGTTGCAGGCCTGCGCGTCTTCGAGCTTTTCATTTTCTTTCGCAATTTCTCCAGTCGCCCAGTGCGCACCCGTTTCATTCTCTTTCTCAGGTTCCATAGACACCAACGCCACTCCCACCACCATTTCAGTCATTCCATCCAACGCACAGGTTCTGCGTATTGACATTCCAACTGGGCTGAATCTTTCCAACGGACTTGGTGTCAGCTTTTTACCTCTTCCAGAAAATACGACGTTCCTTGTCTCCCTAGATCGCAACGCTACCTCTGTCGCTCCCGTCTCAGATTTTCTGACCGTCGGTCCCTCCAATGACACTTCATGCTTGGAAGTCACTACATCGACCTCCCCTGACATCTTCCACTTTACCCAGAACCTATCCTCATCCCAGCCATTCTCGATATCATATAACAGCTCTCTTGTACGCGTTGCTCCGACAGTACGGCTGTATCAGCCCGATCGACTCTCTACGCCTATAACAGCGAATTGCTCCGTCGCAGGAAATGCGACCTATATACTACCAGCTGTATCTGGTAAATTCATACTCTCTATTGAAGCAGACGGCGCTCTGCAGCAAACTTCAGCGATTCAGAGCGATGGTACGAAACCGGTCGTTCTCATTACCATTTTGCTCATTTTCCGGATTTGTAGCGTCGATGACGCGTTCTACGAAAAGTATAAGGTAACGTTTCACGTTTGCCTTAAATCGTGTTTCCCGGTCAACCCTCCTTCAGTGTTCGCATCGCTATTGGAGTGTCTATCAGTATTGCAGCCATTGCGCTGATCGGGATTTCCATGGCCGCTTTCGTCGTCAAAGAACGCAGACGGACCAAGAATGTAATCTCTGCGTTCCTCACAAATGAGAAAAGGGATAAGCCCCTACCACGATTACCTGTCGACTCTGCTTCCACGCATATACTACCCATTTCAAATCCAACATACGTCACCGCACCGACGCAGGACGTTACCCCGTTCGATTCATGGAACCAATCAAACCTAGGTGCGCGACGTACATCGCTCCACGTCGGTTCTCTAGACATCGAGCGAATGCTCGACAGTGCCTCTACTACCGACCTTGCCTCCGTTCCAAGACCTTACCGGAACCATGATAACCCCGAAATGAGCCCCAAATCCTCTTTTCTGTCCCTTACCGAGCCGGACTCGGATGAAGATACCGTGTCACCAACCGCAGTGCGGTGGTACAGACCGCCCTTCACTCTTCCTCCTCTCCGTCGACATTCACCTCTGGACGTGCCAAGGGACCTGACGCCCATCCGGCAATCTTTCAATTCCAGTTCTGTCGCCCGTTCCAGCCTTCCCAGTCGGGTTTTGAATCTAACGTCTTTACCGTTTGAAGGCCTCGACGAAAGACCGCCCAGCTTGGCCCGTGTAGGAAGTATATTGGGTGTCAGCCGATAGGTATGGTCGGAAGAATTTGTAACCGTAAAGCTGGGATCTTTTCATATTTATTAGCGAAGAATGTATATTAAAGTCTCGAACCACATTGATTGAAGAACGAGAAACCTGAACGTCTGTGTTGGACGGTTAACGCGTAGTACCATCAACAGGAGTTTGTTTGAACGTTGGCCAGTGTCCCATTTGCAAGGTCTTGGCCTTACGGAGAAAAGCCTGGTATAACACTTTGCTTTGTCCAATACAACGACGTTGACCCGAGATCCGATCACATCTGACTTCATGCTACATATACAACCCAGATTGGCGGTAGCCTAGTGATGTCGTGTTTGCTCCGGATGCTGCAATTTGGTTCGGTACCTCCACGGAACGCCCACTGTCATTAAATTTTCATCTTGGAACCCTCCTTTGCTGCGTCTGATGATAGGTTGTTGCCGCAAATAATATGCGCCGTCACGTTGAGGCGTGACATGTGTTATCACTGCATCATTCTTCAACCAGGTACGCCATAATATACACACATCAATAATTCACGACGCATTCCTAGTATCCCTTCCTGCCACTGTTCCCAGCATAGTTGATTTTTCACCATGACAAGCGATGCATCCCTCGAAAAGCATATACTTCAACTCCCGGCTAGTACTCGTCTCCCCTCAGGTGCTTTTGCCGGTGCACATCATTTTGTTGCAATGGGAACTTTCATCGATGTACAGGGGGATTATGTATGTCGATCCTTGCTGTTGGAAGGCACTGATGACATCGACAACTCCAGATCGTCAATAATCCATCTTCTACCCCTGTCCTGCCTCCCTTACCTCCCCCAAGGCAGTCTAGTCATCTTTTCACGGGTCGGGATCAGTACCTACAAAGGTTAAAGGATTTCTTTGGTTCCCATCCTAATGAGAAGAGGAAATATTTTCTTGTGTTCGGCATGGGTGGTATTGGCAAGACACAAATTTGCCTCAAGTTTACAGAAGTTTATGCAAATCTGTAAGTGGATTAACCAAGTCATTTATGTATGATACTGAAGTGGCTCAAGCTTTTCTGATGTCTTCTGGATTGATGCTTCATCAGATATTGGTCTTAGACTCAGACAAATTGTCCAGGCTGATAATGCCCCTCTTGAGGCCTCTTCATCAGCTGCATCTGCTTTGAAGTGGATTTCTAACAAAATCAACTGGCTCATTGTGTATGATAATGCAGATAGTTCTCAAGTGGTGGAGAAGTTCCTCCCACCTGGAAATGGTGGAAACATTTTGATAACTAGCAGAAATGAAGAGTTGATGAGGATCACATCAAAGGCAAATACAATTGAAGTTCTTGAAATGGGAAATGAAGAGGCTCTTTGTTTGCTTTTGAAGTCCACCATGCTCAGTGACATACATTGGGGCCAAACTGCAGTACAGGAACTTGTTTCAAAATTAGGTGGCATTCCACTTGCTATTGATCAAGCTGGAGCATACATCCACTCTTGTAATTGTACTATTGATGATTATTTGGCACTATACAAAAAGAAACAAGCTTTACTGATGTCAAAAACTGGATTCAGTGGGGCATCAGACTATGGGTCCTCTACATATGGTACATGGGAACTTTCAATGCAAGAAGTTGAAGCCAGAGCTATTAATGATATTGCAGCTCAGAGTGCTATAGCCATCCAGAAAATATTTGCATTCTTACATCATGAAAACATACCAGAAGAGTTGATCAGGAATGCAGCTGAAAGTTACAAACAGATGAACATTGAAGTCCATGAACAATTTGATTTCCCATCATCAATCAGATTACTGGATGCTGAACTATTATTCTTGGATGATGAAGGAGAGTGGGACCAATTCCAATTCCAATCAGGCATTCAAATATTACTGTCATTTTCTCTCATTAAGAAGACAAATAAGTTCAATATTTATTCAATCCATCCACTTGTACATTCTTGGAGCAGGAATAGGATGTCAAAGCATGTGCAGCAGGACCATTATCATAAGACAAGGGCTTTGCTGGCATGCTCAATTCCCCCAGATCATATACTTTGTGCATTGATTGCACCACATATCAGGGCAGTTAATAGCCATGCCATGGAACTGAAATTGAAAACCATTTACTATGATAATGAATGGTGTTTTTTTGCAGGTGTATTTCATATGCTTGGATACTGGGAAGAGGAACAGAAATTATGTGCAAATGTTGTGGAAGCCAGGAAACAAAAGTTGGGATCAGACCACCCTCACACTCTTGCCATCATGGGCAAACTGGCACTGGCATATGGAAATCAGGGGAAATGGGACGATGCTGAGATGTCAGGGAAGTATGTTATTGAAGTTCTGACAACAAAGCTTGGAGCAAATCACCCAGACACTCTTGTTATCATGGGCCAACTAGCAATAACATATAAAAATCAGGGGAAATTAGATGATGCAGAAAAACTGGGAGTAAGTGTTTTGGAAGCTCAGAAGGAAAAACTTGGTCTAGACCATCCAGAAACTATTGCCAGCATGGGAAATTTGACATCAACATATTTAGAGAGGGGAAAATATAGTGATGCAGAGATATTAGGAAAACATGTTATGGAAGCTTATAAAGTTAAGCTTGGACCAGACCACCATCACACCCTCACTATTATGGGCAATCTAGCTACAATATATAAAAATCAGGGAAAATGGGATGCTGCAGAGACACTGCTTATACAAGCAATTGATGCTCAGAAAGCAAGGCTTGGTCAAGATCATCCATCTACTCTTATCAGTATGGGGAATCTAGCAGCACTATATATAGACATGGGGAAATGGGAAGATGCAGAGAAGCTTTTGATGCAAGTCATAGATGCTAGGAAAGCCAAGATTGGACCAGACCACCCACAGACACTTGCTGCTATGTACAATCTGGCAGCAACTTATAGATGTCAGGGAAGATGGCATGATGCTGAGAAACTAGGGATGCATGTTCTGGAAACTCAGAAAGCTAAGTTTGGATTAGAGCACCCAGAGACTCTCATCAGTATGGAAAATTTGGCATCAGTATATATGGATCTGGGAAAATGGGATGATGCAGAGAAGCTAAGAGTGTACATTGTGGAAAGTCTGAAAGCAAAGTTTGGATTAGATCACCCCTACACTCTTGCTAACATGGGCAATCTAGCATTGATATATTTACACCAGGGGAAATTAAATGATGCAGAGAAACTAGAGTTACATGTTCTAGAAGCCCAGAAAATGAAACTTGGACCAGATCACCCAGACACTCTTGCTGTCATGAACAATCTTGTATCAACATATAAGACAAAAGGAGATTATAGTGAAGCAGAGAAGTTAGGAATGTATGTTATGGAAGCTCATAAAGCAAAACTTGGCAAGAACCATCCAAATACCCTTATCAGCATGAACAATCTGGTATCAATATATAAAGATCAGAGAAAATGGGATGATGCAGAGAAAATTATGGTTCCTGTTATGCAAATGCTGGAAGAAAAACTTGGACAAGGCCACCCAGGCACTCTTGTCAGTATGGTATATTTAGGAGAAATATATACATATCAGCAGAAATTGGATGATGCAGAGAAGTTGTTGACACATGCCATGGAAGCCCTGAAAGTAAGGCTTGGATCAGACCACTCAGACACTCTCAGAAGCATGCGCAGTCTGGCAACAATATATAAAAATAAGGCAAGATATGATGATGCAGAAAAGCTAACAATGGAAATTGTGGAAGCTAGGAAAGTGAAGCTTGGGCAAGATCACCTAGATACTCTTAATATCATGGGTGATCTGGCATTGATATATACAAAACAGGGAAAGTGGGATGAGGCAGAAGAGCTGAGGGTCCATGTTATTGAAGTATATAAAGCAAAGCTTGGACCAGACCACAGAGATACTATTACCCATATGGTAAACCTAGTGGAAATATATGTAAATCAGGAGAAATGGGGTAATGCAGAGAAGCTAGTGATGCATATTATCAAAGCAAGGGAAGCAGATCTTGGTCCAGAGCACCCAATGACCCTTGCCAGTATGAGCAGTTTGGTGATTGCATATGTAGGACAGGGAAAATTGAATGATGCAGAGAGGCTGGGAATGCAAGTCATGGAGATTCAGAAAGCAAGGCTTGGGCCATACCACCCAGACACACTGACCACTATGCAAAATCAGGCTACAATTTATACCAGGCAGGGAAGATGGGATGATGCAGAGAAGCTGGGAATGCATGTTATGGAGGTTCAGAAAGCAAGGTTTGGATCAGAGAATCCAATCACTCTCACTACCATGTACAACCAAGCAATAATACTTAGTAATCAGGGGAAATGGGATGATGCAGAGCAACTGCAACTGCATGTTATGGAGCATTGGAAAGCTATGCTTGGGTTAAACCACCCTGACACTTTTGCAAGCCTGAGAAATCTGGGTGCAATATATGTGAAGCAGGGGAGGTTGGATGATGTAGAGAAGTTAAGGGTGTATGCTATGGAAGCAATGCTTGGACCAGACCACCAAGACACTCTGAAAGGCACAATTGGGTTAACAGTGACATACATCAAGAAAGAAAACTGGGAGAATGCAGAGAAACTGTTAGTGAAACTGTTGAAAATGTACAAAGAAATGGTTGGACAAGACCATCTAGACACTCTTAAAATCATGGCACTTCTGGCTATGAGCTATTGGAAACAAGAAAAACTTGAGATGGCAGCATCTTCACTTTCTCTAGCTGTTGAGTTGTTGGAGCATGTTTTGGATGGTGATCATCCCACCATTTTTACTCTCACACAAATCTTGCATAGGATAAAGCAAATGCTGCCAGAAATAGTAAGTAATAGTGTTCCCTGATGTGTTTCTAATCTTGAGAATGTCCTGTGAAGACAGTAGAAAATGGGCCCCCTATATAACTTGAGTTGACATGTACTGAATGATGTCAGCTGCAGCATAAAACCTCTTCCTTTGGGTAGTTTCCAGTACAAAAATTGAAAGACGATCCTCACGTGCAGCTTCACATATAAATTTCACATTTTCCTCACTTTCTTCTCTTCCAACCATGGCGTCGCCCCCTCCCATTCACTCATTCGCAATTCGTCACCAAGTAAACCATCTCACTGACAATCTTAGTCTACACATCGTGTCTGTAGGATCGAGCGAGGACGAAGGGCATTGCTAGCAAGCCCGTTTGTCATATTACTTCCACACTAACCATCTCGTCAGCAGTGGGCAAGGACGAGTATACCTATTTAGGCGCCATTGCAAACCCGAAAGGAGGTGCCACCGGTGTTGCCCGCCTTTTTTGGAGGAGCATTCTACGCCATACCAGCGTCCGGCGGCGACTGGTGCAAGGGGGAGCAATATTGTGATCACTCACTCAGGGGCAACGCAATAATCGTGTATTTGCATGCAATGGGGCGGCACCAAGGGTTGCTGTACTTGGAGACGTCTGACAATCGTTACAATCAATTCTGTCGAGTATTGCGAATCATTTTCATCAGCTGATATCATTCATTGTCTTCTAGGGGGCCGTCTATTGTTCATCGTGCAGTGTATTTGCAGTCCGGGTTGAATATTTTGCGTATTCATAACGAAAGGCGACATCCTCCAAAGTCAAAATGCGGCAACCGCACGTAAATGCCCCCTTTTTCTCTTTTTCACAAAAAAACTAAAACAGGAGGACATCATGAACTGAATAAAAGAGCATATCCAGAGAATGAAGCACCTAATCCCGAGGTAGCTTTTCCGCTTCCTCCTTTGCCTTTCTCCTCCCAGCCAACAACAGAGAAACGTAGTCGGCACCACCAAGTACATGGCCTCCTTTCTGCCCTGCCGACGACTTGGATTTAGTCGCCTTGGTCTTCAAATCCGCGCGTTTCCTGGCGCTTTCAGTTTTTGATTGCATAGCTATGGCGGTCGATAGTGTAGATGTGTTGGACGCAGAGGCCGGCTTATGCTTTTTGGACTGGCAGGGGCCAGATGAGATGTTGGGAATATACTAGGGTTGGGACATACGACGCGTTTGTGCAGTTTGGCACTTCGACCCATCAATGTACGAGTTAGTCGGCGCAAGCCGCGAATTCCGTGTAATCAGAGCCCAATCTCACAAATAATCACACCAAGTACATACAAGTACATGTTGAAAGATACTGCAACGTGTATCTAATCTAAGCTGAAATAGTGACCTCGACCTCAACACCAGGCTCCAGGCTGATGCTTGTCTGTCGCAATAAAGTCAGTTTTAGCACCTAATCCGAGCCGGAAAAAATAAACGAACGATCTGCTTGACGACCTCACTAGAGGCATTCAAGTCGATGAGGCGTTTGTGCACTTTGAGTTCGTAACGGTCCCAGGTCTTGGAACCCTCACCACAAGGCTACATTAGACAAGAAAACAATCAGAAAAGTTGTCAATCGCATCTCCATCTTCGACTTACAGTCTTACGGGTGGTGATCTTCAAGACCTTTGTAGGGAGACGCACAGGTCCTTTGACACGAAGCTGCTTGTCCTTGGCACGGTTGATCAAGTCGCCAGAAACTAGATGTAGGGTTGTCAATTAGATAAAAAGAACTCATGATAGAATCACATACACTTTTCCAAGTTTCTAACATTACTGCTGGTTAAGGTGATCCTGATTTTGTGAATTTTGGCGGCGGGAACAGGGGCACCTGTAGCATCGTATTCTTTTTCTCCTTTGGCGACGTAACTCATGTTGATTCGAGTCAGAAGGTGACTGAGAGCAAGGTTTAGAGATATGTCCGAGTCCGAATCGTAAGTACGCACCCAAAGTTCGCTGGTTTGTTGATGATTTTCGTGATTTAAGGTTTGAGAGCGTGGAATGATATTATGTAATCTCACGTGGCCGGGATTGAGTCCGCCAAACGCGCTGGGTGACACCAACGACGGTATTCGTCAAGCCTGACCATGATGAAAACACGTCGCAGGAGCAAAGCAGCGATAGCTGCTAGTGCTGAGGCCTCACAGGTTGAGGAGTCTCATCCTTTCACAGTTGTCATCCCCGAAGATGTCGACGTCGACACCCTTTCTTCTCTCGTACCGGACGCTGACTTTTCTGCGCCCAACTCTGATGCTGTTCTATCCATTTACCGCTTGCTGCTTCAATATGCCACAGACTTGAATACTACACAACGAGAATTGGATGAGGCGCGTGCTGAGGCTGAAAAGAAGGATGTTGAACTTGACCAGGCTCTGCAAGACCGGGAAACTATGTCCAAGGATCTCGAGCAGGCCTTGGAGTCTGCAAGGACAGACGTACAAAAGTCCAAACTAGAAAGGGACCAGTTGGGTGCGCATCTTGATTTCCCTCTATAAGAACTTGTGGCTCATTTGCTTTCTTAATGTAAAGTTCATGCACAATCTGCCTTGCAGACGCAAATTACGACTTTGCAAGCTTCACAAACTTCTTCTACGGCTGAAGTGGGTACGTTGCGGAGTCGTGTTGACGACGTGGAACGTGAAAAACGCGATTTGGTTGGTGTCATCAGTCGCTTGAAACAAGAAAGTGAGCAGCGGGAAGGTATGAACTACGTCATTCAAATGTGGGTAGCTCTGATGCCACAGGATTTTTCAGAGGAAATACAAACCTTGCGCGTCAATTTGAAAGAGGCTAGGCAGGAACATCAGACTCTAGAGACCCAAATTCGCGAGCTTCGCTCCATGGAGGCATCAACCAAGGTAATAACTATTGCTTGATTATGATGCACCACACTTAGTCACTCTTCCGGTCATAGTTCAAGGTTGAAACCCTGAACCAACAACTACAGCTGGTGCAAACTGAAGCCGATCGTACGGCTAATGAACTTGGCTCCAAGACAGAAGAATATTCGAAGTATCGTCGTACCAAAAGCACTGAGCTATCCGGCTTGCAAGCTTCGTACGATTCCTTGAAGCAGAGTCGCGAATCTGCTCAGGCGTCTTTGAAAGCACTCCAGGCCTCTCATACATCGCAGTCCCACCAGTTGACGCAGGCACTTGCAAAGGTGCAGGACCTCACTGGGCAATTGGCTGAGCAGGAGGCGACGTACGTTAGCGAAGCCAACGGTTTAAGGCGGTTGGTCGCGATGATGGAGGAAAGAGAACAACAGGCAAAGGAGATTGTGGAGAGCATTGAAAAGGAGTGGGCTGGCGTTGGCGAAAAGGCAGAGAAGCGTGAGGCTGTTCTGAAGGACGAAATAGAAAGGGAGCGGAGGGCGCGTGAAGATGCTGAGAAGAGGATTTATCACTTGGAGACTGTTTTGGATCGTATGGGACGCGGAGAGCTGCTTCCGCCTGGTAGAAGCGCACCGTCAACACCTCTCAGGACACCTCGTACATCAGATGCGGCGACGGAAGCTATGATGGGTCTTAGCCCTACTGTGGCTATGGCTAGCAAGACCCAGAAGAGCGGCAAGACGTTCACAGAAGTTTACTCGGATTACGTCCGACTTCAAGATGAATACGCTCAGAAATGCGCCGAATACGATCATATGGATCGCACGTTGACGGCAGTTCTTGCTCAGATTGAAGAGAGGGTAAGTTTTTTCAGCAAAAACCTTCACTCGCGTTTTAAAGCAAGATACAGGCCCCCGTTATATCGCAGCAACGCACGGAATACGAGAGACTCAAGTCGGAAGCCTCTGAACTTGCTTCTCAACTCGCACAGGCCATCGCTGAGCGCGAAACACAAAGTAATCTTGCCCAGGACAACACGCAGAAACTGAACAAGTCGATCCGCGAGAATGAGTTGTTGCAGAAACAGCTAGACGATCTTGGTCGGCAGGTGCAATCGTTGCTCCGTGAGATTGCCGGCCGCGACGACCCGACGTTGATAAATACGGTGGACCAGGAGATACAACCTCTAGCCGCAGAAGACACTGATACGCTCATTACCAACAACCTCGTTCTTTTCAAATCTATTAGTAGTCTACAAGAGCAGAACCAGAAGCTTTTAAGAATCGTACGGGAGCTTTCAAGCAAGATGGAGGCCGAAGAAAGGGAATACAAAGAAGCTATGGAGAGGGAGCAGAGCGAGGCCATCAGGGAGGCTCACGAGGCCATGCAAGATTTGGCAGCACAACTCGAGAGACAAAAGAAGAATAGTGAAAACGTCATCCAGGCCTATGTGAAAGAACGGGATGCTCTCAAGGCTATGTTGACTAGAGCCGAGAAGGCATCGAGTACCACACTGGCTGTAGTCAATGGCAACACCGCCGCTGTGAGTGGCGGTGAGGGACAGAGTGATTTAGCCAAGGAGCTGGCTGAGGTACAGGGCCAGTTCGACGCCTATAGGACAGAGATGGGCATTGATTCTGTTCGTCTGAGGGAGGACCTTGTCGGGTCACAGAGGGAAGTTGCTCAGCTCGGAGCTGCTCTTGCCAAGGCCAACGCGAAGATAGAGTATCTGGGTGGTGCGTCCTGTTATTTCCAGTGTCTCACTGGTGATATTAGCATGGTAAAACCAGATCGCCACCGAATGCATCAAGATCAGTTTGCTCTCCATGCCAAGGAGATAGATGATTTAACGAAGCGGAACCAGAAACTGTTTGATCAGTGGACAAGGATTGACATTGAATGCAGCAGAGCAACTGAAGACCTGCAGATAGCGAATGGTAGAATGGAGCAGTTGCGCAATGAATGCGCAAACTTGCGTGCCGAGAAGAAGATCTGGGAGGTTTGCTATCCTAGTCGCTCATGCTGCATGATTTTGTGTATTAATCAATCACCCTAGGGTGTACAAGGCCGCCTCGTTGAGGAGAACAAGACTCTTGCATTAGAGCGCGCTCACCTGTCGGACCTCATGACTAACGTACAGAAGATGCATGGCGATCTTGAGCGTTCTGGCGAGAACGACCGTCGTCGCTTGGAGAGTCAGCTCCAGATGCTCGAAAGTCAAACGTGAGTGTTTCTTCCTAGCTGACGAGCTCATAAATCCACATTATCGACCAGGCAAGACCTGCGTGCCCAACTAGTCCAAGAGAGGGACACTATTCGGCACGTCAATCTTCAGAAGGAGATTGAGCTCAAGGAACTTCAGGCCCGCCTTGATAAGAATGTATGCAACCTTCTTTTTCCGGGGCGATTCAGCATACTTACACATATTAACATAGACCCAAGAATTGTCAAAGACGCGGGAGGGCCTTGTCGGTGCCGAAACGAGCAAGAAGCATCTGGAAGAACGTATTGCGGACCTCAGTCGCCAAGTGCAAGGCAACGAAGAAAAACTTGCTGTCTACGAGCGTCGGTCTACTGCAGCCAATGGTACCTTGCAGAATGTTGACCAGGATCTCAGTCGCGAGCAACAGTTGGAGTCCGAGGTTGCAGAGCTCAGGTAAAGTCGAAGTCCAACTCCAAGTTCTGACATTGAAAATTAAATTGTCTAGGTCTGCTCTGAAGGTTGCTGAATTAGATCTTGCCACGTCCAAGGGCCATGTTCAGCAATTCAAGGAAATCAGTCAAGCGAGCGAAGAGGCTTTGGCTAATCTTAATTCAACCTATGATGAGTACAAGATCTCGACAGAGAGTCAGATTACCCGTCAGGAGGTGAGAATAACTATCATGCATAAAGAGCCCTATATCAATGGCTTTATGCAGGCCGAATATGCAGCTCTGCAAGAACGTTTGAAGGAAGTACAAGAAGAATTGAGTCAACTACGCGGCAGGCACGACGAAATTCGAGCGACTTTCGACACTGAACGCGCTGCCTGGGCCAGTGACAAGAAGACGTTGGAGGACACTATTATTGACTTGAGTACTTCTGAGAAAAACGCAGAAACAGACCGCTCCTCTCGCGAGAGCGAGATTCGTCAATTGGAAGAACGAGCCAAGGTCAGAGCCTCTCATCAAGTCAGCACAGCTATACTGAACAATGCACACAGACTGCTGAAGAACGTTACTCCAACGAAGTTGTTTCTCATGCCGATTCTATCAAGTCTATCGAGAGTCTGAAACGTGGACTGGCCACCGCTCATGCAACTGCAAGAGATAACCTCCGTGCCGTTGAAACTGCTCAAACTAAGCTTACCTCCTCTGAAAACAGCTGGAAACAACAGAAAGAGGCTCTTGACAAAGAAATCGCGGATCTCAACGCCAGGTGCAAGGACGTCTCT
Organism: Amanita fuliginea; assembly: GCA_023014435.1. Taxonomy (NCBI): domain Eukaryota; kingdom Fungi; phylum Basidiomycota; class Agaricomycetes; order Agaricales; family Amanitaceae; genus Amanita; species Amanita fuliginea. Next base: position 2,674,945 of record JAEBUQ010000003.1, read on the forward strand.
GACCAGAACAAGCTTCTTCATCAACACCTCGAGTCTGTCAGCTCACAGGCTGCACGTATCAGGCAGGCAGCCGATTCCTCTGCTTCTACGCAAGTGGAAGGTGACACTTCCGAAGATAAATTTGTCGAGCTGCGTCAAGTTGTGCAATATCTCCGAAAGGAGAAAGATATTGTTGATCTGCAACTGGAACTTTGCAAGCAAGAAAATGCTCGATTCAAGGGTCAGGTAGACCACCTCTCACATGCCTTGGATGCCGCACGAGCGACATTGTCAGAGGTATGAAAATTTTTAATTTTATCTTATAGATGCTTACCAGGATAAGGAACGCGAACGGGCTCTCGAGACGGCGGCCTCTGCTTCACAACACGCGGAACTGGTCGAAAGAATCAATCAGCTCAATATCCTTCGAGAGAGCAATGCCACTCTTCGTACTGACTGCGAGAATTATGCTAAGCGAACTAGGGAGCTAGAAAATAAGCTAAAACAGTCATCGCAAGAATTGGAGCCCGCGAAAGAGCAGTCCCGCGCTGCCCAGGCAGAACTGGAGGCATCCAAAGCCCACATACTTCGCTTGGAGGAGGAGAATCGCCGATGGCAGGAACGTAATAGCCAGCTTCTGAGCAAAGTGACTATTTTCGCTCCATTTTTATCGCACGAGCCAATAACATTCCGTAGTATGATCGCGTTGATCCTGCCGAAATTCAGTCGCTTAAAGACGAAATTGAATCCCTTAAAGCCCAGAAGGTTGAGGTGGAACAACAAAAAACGGACCTCGAGAATTCCCGCAAAGAGATCGAGAGTCGAGTGCGTGTTATCAAGCAACAGCAGGATTCTCTCTAACGTTCCCTAGGTTGAGGGGTTGGAGAGTGCTATCCGTAATAGCAGGGAAAATCAAAACAGGCTAAATCAGCGAATCCGAACTCAGATTGGCGAGCTCAATAATGAGAAGGGTAGGATACTTGAAGAAAAGCGTGCACTCGAGACGAAAGTGGCCACTCTTGAACAACAGCTAAACGAGGCGCAAAGTAAGGTGTCCGAAGCCAGCGCTCAACCAGCTCAAGACCAAAGCGCCACCATCGTACGTGTTCGTTTGCTAATAACACTGCTTCCTACTTATTTGCGTTCAATAGGCTGCCCTGCAAGCAGAGCGAGACAAACTCCTTGCGGAAAAGGTGACGTTGGAAGCCAGCAGAGCCTCAGCACCTATAACCACAGCGACTAACATTGAAGAAGCCAAGCGGTCATGGGAGACAGAAAAAAATGAATTACTCCAGGCTCGCGACGACGCATTGACCAAACTAAAGGTCAGGTTTTGATTTATATCTTGAAAAATATGCTCAGACTCTCGCTAGGCTGCAACGGAAGAAGCGCAGAAGGCGGTAGAAGATGTGAAGAATATACGCTTCCAGAACGTGTGTGCCAGTAAAATTCTATGTGGATGATGCAGCCTGACCTCGCCATGCAGGAAAAATTCCAGAAGAGACTGCAGGACATGACAAAAGCCAAATCAGCAGCTGACTCTGATCGTGAAGCGGCTGTTACTTCTGCAGTGGAAAAGGCCAAAGCTGAATTTGAAAAGGCTGGAATGGGCACCACTTCTGAGGAATCCAAACGACATGCTGAGGAATTGCGCGCCCTGGAAGAGAAACTCAAAGCGCAATATCACGAAGAGCTGCAATTGGCTGTCGAGAACGCCCGCAAAGAGCAAGCTAATTCCGCAGCTGGACCAGACAGAAAAGCGGCTATTGAAGCTGCTGTTGCCGAGCATACGAAATCGCTCGAGTCTAAGCACGCAGAGGATATCGAGGCTGCAATGGAGAGGGGAAGAATGGAACAGACGATCAAGAGCAAAGTAAAGGATGCTCAACTGGTCAAAGTGCAAAAGCGTGTCAAAGAACTTGAAGCGCAAGTGCAGAAATGGAAAGATGCTGGATATATACCAGCGGATGAGCAGCAGACGAGTACTTCAACCACAACCGCTCCAGCTCCAGTTCCGCCAGTAGCCAAGCCAGCTGCGACGCCGCCGCCGCAAGCCGCAAGCGCCAGTGCTCCCCCTGGTGCAGCCGCGGTGCGGAGGCCTTCACAGGTGCCCACAGGACCTACCGCTGGTATTGGTAGAGGGGGCGCCATCCGCGGTCAACCCCGCGGAGGTCCCCGTGGGAGTGGATTGCCTCCTCGTGGAGGAGCTCCAGCGCGACCGGCTGCTAGCGGGCTCTCCATTGCTGGCGCTAGCGCTGCTGCTGCTGCCGCCGCTCCTGCTCCCACCGCCGGCCAGCCTGGGACCCTGCACATTGTGGGCGCGAGTAAACGGCCTCGTGAGGAACAAACTGGGGCAGGAGAGGACGCACTTGCCAAGCGTCTCAGACCTGCAGCAGATGTACCAGCTAAACCGCCTGTGGTACCAAGACGGCAGCCGCCGCAACAAACGCAGCCTCCCGCTTCGTAGACTACGATCGTTGGACCATTATTGCTTGGGGACCCTTACTCTCATGTATCATAATGTCATGTTCACTCTCTGTGTGTAGTTTGTACGACAGTGCTTTTTATCGAATCGGTGATGGGAATTCCTTGTAATAGACAATCTCACGCTGTTACGTACTATCACGTTACTCCCCTGAAGGTGCCATTGAGCGTCCTTTGGAGTGGCGGCGCCGCGAATGCCAGTGGCTGCAATTTTGAGCGGTAGATAGACTACTAACGCACAGATCATTCCAGTGCCACTGGTGGATGTGTGGCATGTCGAAACGAGCGGCAACTTACTTGAAGTGGCTGAGATTACTAGACAGCTCCGAACTCAAATTCTTGTTCATAGCCTCCAACTTGTTTGTCTAATTGTATCCTAACTTTTCCGACGTCAATGCAATACACATCCATGTCCTCCATAAGTTTAACACGCAGCCTTAGCGAATACGCAAAGGAGTCAGCCCTTTCAGCCTCGATCGCAATAGTCAGCCACCGCTACACAAAATGCGCCCAGCCTGCTTCTGCTCTTCAACTCATACTACTACCACACCCACTGCGATATCTGTAATATCCTATAACCACAACTTTGACACCATCATTCACCCTCATAATCGCGTTCCCCGCACCCACGAACACGATCTTTCCGATATTCTCGTTGCCCCTGTCTCCCAAGCCGACGCCGTGGTGGGCTGCCAGATTTGAACAGGTAGGTCTTCATCCCATAAGTTGTCGAAGAAATTGAATCGAAGCAACCTAGTATTGGCAATGTTACCGCTTTTGAAAACGTGGACTCGTCGACATACACCAGGTGTTTATTAATTTTTGCTTTGCACGTTTGTGCTTGACGCGCCAGTACAGCAGATATTAGTATACCCGAATATCCACAAGGCGAACACAATCATATGATGATGGAACTGAGTATTCGATGGTACGTTCAGTTCTTGTCCTTATGATTTTCATGCTCACGCAGAATGAGTTTAGACGACGACGTTTTCGTCAGTAACCGAATAATGAGCGAGCCCGGAACACCGCGAGCGTAGGAGCCGATCTCTGGCAAAGCTTGGTTCCGAAACTCATCGAGTGACAACGCGCACCTGCTGCCGGTGGTGGGCTGGATCGCGTGACGGGAAAGGATATGACCTTGGCAGGAAGTATCTCCAAAAACCTCCCTGATGATCTAGCGGTGCAGTTGTAGAGCATGACAGAGGCTGTGGCTCGGCCCGTGCTTTTTCCGTGGGTGACGCAGACAATCTCACTCAAATCAATGGTATGTGTGCTTTCGAGCATATGTATTTTAATTTCTCAGTCGCCCTATACAGATCAGTTTTTTGCGGTGCTGTTCCACGCTCGCCTTGGCATATCCCTTCCTCTCGGCCCGTTTTACGTTTCTTGTCTTTCTCCACTTCCCTTGTTCGAGTCTCTTTGCTAATATTTCTAGATCTTTTCTGGGGATCCAATGGCCGGTGAATCTCTCTTCTTGCTATCTTTGGTGCTCCTGCGGCTTCTGGACTTGTTCTTTGCGGTGCTCTCGCTGTGTCCTTGCTGTGTCGACATTCCTGGATTTCTGGCAACTGGCTATATGCGCATACTGGGGCTACTCTGATATCTCTTGATATTTTCCATGGCATTGGCGACGGGCGACCGTAAATTGTGAGTCATCCTGATCAACGGTTTTCTTCATTTCTCCACTTGATCTTGTTGCGCGAGGTCTAGGTCAAGCAATCTCGTTTATACCTCTGCCATGAGCGGTGGAACTATTCGCGAGTGAGTTTCCGGTGCTGCCCTCGAACAAGATTTAATAGTCGAATCAGCATTTTCCATCAGAAATTCGTGGCTAGCGGAGAGTCGGATGGGGACATGCTCTGGTCAAGCGGTCACCTGATGCTCTTTGCGACGCTATGGGACCGAAAGACGGCAAAACAAGTTAAAAAAAAAAAAAAATGGAGCGCGCCGGCCAATTTTTCCATTCCTCTTTTCGTATTCGTTTTTCTCATTTTCTTTTCTTTTCCGGGCTCGGGGCGGGATAAATCCCAAGATACCTTTATTCCCAGTCCAAAATCAGAAGAAAAAAGTCGAAAACGCATAAACTCGAAAAAACAAAAACAAAAAAAGCACAAACACAAAAAAACAACGAAAAACGATAAACGACAAAAAAAGGTGCGCTTTCTGTTGGCGCGACTGATTTTTGCAGATTTCCTGTTTGCGGGCGAACAGAGTAACTTGGGATGAAGACGTTAAAAATGACGTGACGCCAACTCTCTTACCTTCACTCACAGAGCAATTATTGAAGGTATATGGGGTTTATCTTAGTCTTAGCTTCGTTTTCTCTTTAACTGACGCTTTTGATAGGTATCTATCGTGTTGGTGCACGAATGATACGGAAAACGGGTTTCGTGCTCTCCTCATCCTTCTTTATTGCATGAGCTATGGCTAACTATTCTCTCTCTCTCTCTTTCTCAAGGTCCACTGAATCACATTCACAACACAACGCACAACCACGACGCCTCCAGGACAGTCATTTATTCGGCGTGAGCCTTGGCCAGGCTCATCGTCCGAGCGGGAAGGACGGGGATCTTTGAGGGTCAGTCCAGGCCAAGACTGGCGCTCAACGATTCCTTGACCCATGTTTTTGTTTTCTTCTTACTATACCTTTACGATACCAGTAGATAGTTCTCAAGGAAGGTGGAGAGGCGATTTAGCCTCTCTTCCTCGTGCTCCCTTGTCGTGGGCCTTGGGCTTAAGATCTCGTGGTCGACCAAACGCACGTTAGAAATTATGATAGATTGCCTTACAATAGAGTTAGTATCGGGCGGTCACATGGAGATCATCGACCTCACGCATCCTCTTACATCGAGTACGCAAGTTTATCCAGGCGACAGCCCGTTCGTCTCTACGCTCACATGTACGATTCCTGAACAAGGTGTCGCCCTCTCATTTCTTCGTTGTCGGCTTCGGCTATGTGCATTGAAACAATAGACGGAGGCGGAGAGCACGCTGGACAACGTCGGGACAGCGGCTAGTCCGGAGTGTCGCAGGTGGGAGCGTGCGGAAAGAGAGCGGAGCCGGTTCTATATATAGTTAAGGGACCGGATCGCTTTATGTACAGCTTCTACATATTGGAAGTCCGCATTACCTAAGCGCGCTCGGATATGTCCGACGCTCGTTTCACACCACGCCAACACTCCCCCTCGAGCTCAGGATATTCCAAGCTTGCACTTATGCTTATTAAACTTTTCTTTAGGGAGCGCTTTAGTGAATATATCCACAGTCATATCTGCGGTGGCAAGATACTTCACTTCTATGGCTTTGTTTTCTATTTTTTCTCGTATATAATGATTTTTGACATCAAAATGTTTAGTTCTTTTATGGTATTGCGAATTTCCCGCAATCGCCAATGCACTTTGATTGTCACCATAAATAGTAATTGGTGAGTTAATTTCCGTTCCTAACTCCTTATATATGTTTCGCAGCCAGGCAATTTCCCGGGCCGCATCCAATAAACATATATATTCTGCCTCGGTCGTGGACAGGGACGTGGATGTCTGTCTTTTCGACACCCACGTTACCGCTCCCCCCGAAGCTATGAAAGCGTATCCAGAGATGGATATTATATCTTCTGTCAACGCATAATTGGCGTCAGAATAGCCAACAAAAGGCTGTTTTGGCTCATCACATGGCTGGTAAGTTATTCCTTCGCTTCTTGTACTTGATAAATATCTGAGTACTCGTTTAGCAGCTGACCAATGCATCATATCCGGATTTGATGAATATGCTGCTAGACGATTCACAGCGAAGGCTATGTCTGGGCACGTTGCAATGGCCACAAACATTAATGAGCCAATAAGTGATGTGTAAGCATTGCTCTTATCTTTCGGATTTGGTGAGCCAGTTGGTTTAATTAGTTTAAATTTAGGTTCCATCGGTGTCGTTACACCTCTGGTGTCCTCAAGCCCATTTTTTCGGAGGAGGGACTCAATATATTTTTCTTGAGTCAATTTAATTTCTCCAGTGTTGTGGTTTATATTAATTTCAATACCAACGATCTTACTAGGCTCTCTGAGATCTGTAATCTCGAATAAACTATGTAAGTCTTTAATCATATGTTCCATAATGTTGTCGTCAGTGGCCATCAGGATTAAATCATCAACCCATACAGTTATTATTCCTACACGACCTATTTCGTTGCGCAGGTAGACGCATGGATCGGAAATAAAATGGTGGAAGTTAGATTTAACGACTTTTCCATTGAATTCTGTATTCCATTTGTGCCCAGCTTGCTTTAATCTGTAGAGACTTTTGACCAACTGACATACCTTTTTAGTTCCGTCATCAAACCCTTGTGGTTGATCCATAAATAACCGCTCATGTACGTGGCCATTTAGATATGCGCCTTTTACATCCATCTGACACATCTTCCAGCGCCTTCGCGTGGCCTTGGCTATTAATACTTGGATCATTTCCAGATGGACTACGGGAGCATATGTATCTGTATAGTCCATTCCTGGGATTTGGGAGTAGCCTTTTGCTACTAAACACGCTTTATATTTGGTAAGTATACCTTCTTTATTATATTTTTTAACGAAAACCCATTTATTCCCAATAGGTTTTCTATCGCGTGGTGCGTCGACTAATCTCCAAGTTCCCATAGCATCTAATTGTTTAAGTTCAGCCTCAATAGCCTTTAGCCATTCGGGCCATTCCGGTGATGCTTTGGCTTGGGCGAGTGTCTTCGGATTTTCATCTATGACATCATCATCATTCGCCAAATGTATCAATTCATATGGCGAAAACAGTATGTCTTCCATTTCCTCATCCAGGAATATAGCGGCTAATTCTGATGTCATTTCAGAATCATTTAACCATCTATAATCATGGACTATGTGTGGACGCTTTGTACGCCGGGGAGAATCATCAGTAAGGGATTTTATTTTCCTCTTGCCATCGCGCTCCCCCTGAATCTGTACAAGGTTCTCAACATGCAAATTGGTTGACGCGCTATTTTCCACATTCTCCTCCTCCCCCTCACGACAAGCAATGAAGGAGTAGTTTCGTGATTGCTTGATTTGGCGAGTATGTGAGTCATAATAATATATAGTTGAATTTGCATCATAAAAACCCATAAATAGATGTTTTACGGCTTTAGGTTCCAGTTTGGACTGTGTAGGAGGATCACGAAGAATCCAAATGGGAGCGCCAAACTCGTAAAGGTGGGCGATGTTTGGTTTTTTGTTATTCCATAATTCATATGGTGTTGCATGACGGCGTGCTCTAGTGAACGCTCGATTACGCACATATGCCACATGTTGGACTGCCCTGATCCATAAAAATTGCGGCAGGCATTGGGCGTTAAGCATGGCACACATTAATTCAACCAGAGTACGATTAGCGCGTTCCGCAATTCCATTCTGTTGTGGAGAATAAGGTGCTGTTAATTGTATTACAATACCTTGTTCATGGCACCATTGTATTAATTCTGAATTTAGATATTCTTTACCATTGTCACGACGGATACATTTAGGTGTGAATCCATTTTGTGTTTTAATCATGGTAAGATATATCTTCATTTGATTTGTCGTTTCTGATTTATTTTTTAATGGTGTCATGCTGATATATCTAGCATAATTGTCTACACATAGGAGAAAGTAACGAGCACCTCCAATTGAGGTTGTCATGGTAGGTCCCCATAAATCAGTATGTGTAAGCTCACTGGGATTCTTAGAGGAGATTTTATGTCGACGATCAAAGGGGCGCTGTGTCAACTTTGCGCCTGAACAGGCTTGACATTCGGATGCGTGAGTGTTCAGTTTTACATTTAAATCAATTAACATTCCATTTTTATAAAGATATTTAAGAGTGGACACACTAATGTGTCCGAAACGAGTATGCCATTTGTCCCAAGAGGATGGCGTTTTATTTATAATATAGTATGTTTTTTCTGGAATTTCAGGCTCAACATTTAATTTATATAAGTGATTGTGTAGTTGACCAGACGCAATTAAGTGTCGTTTTTTATTAAAAATAGATATTTGTTTATTTCCCGTCAAAGATGAGCCGCCTTGTAAATCAAGGCGCGGCAAAGATAATAGACTGCATGTAGCAGTAGGAACATACAATACATCATATAATTTTATGATGTGTTTGGTTGTTCCTAATTTTGAAATAAGTGTGACGGTTCCACATCCATATGTTTGGACGTCGGTTGTGCCGACACCTCTCAAGCTATGTGGGTTTGACCGAAATTCCATTAGGATATTTCGTTGATTTGTTATGTGTGAAGTGGTTGCAGAGTCTGCATACCAATAATAAAAGGAATCAACTGAATTCGAATCCGACTCTGCTACATTTACATCGCTAAGTAACTCTGAAATTTTGGACGACTCAACAATGTCCATTTTTTCGTCTGCAATATGTATGGTTTCCCTTTTAGCGGTACCTTTTGCTGCCTCTTTCCCCTTTTTGGTCCAACAATCCTTGGCTTTGTGTCCGAGTTTGTTGCAATAGCCGCATTTGGGTTTCCCCTTATGGTGGCATTGCTCAGTTTTGTGGTTGATACAGCCGCAAATGGTGCATGATGGCCGTTTTGAATCAAATTTTCTTTTCTTTGGGTTAGATCCACCTGCTGCACAGACAACTTTTTCTCCTCCGAGTGATTGTCGTCAATGCGCCTCGTTCCTAATATGCATAACGAGCTGACTGACAGACATGGGAATCTTTGTGAGCTTGGTAACAGAACCAATATTTGTATTGATCCATTGGTTCCATGACGACAGCAGTGAACATAGAATCTGTAACTTAAATAAGTTGTCAGTTGTCTCCCATCCCATCATCTGCAGCTCAACTCAATACTCCTTTAATTTATTCATGTGTGCAACAAGGTTGTCGCCTTCATCAGCACGCTTGCCCCAGAATCTCGTAGAGTGAGAATAATGGTGATGATGCCTTGTGGTTGATTGGCCTCCTTGAGCGCCTGCCAGATCTCAGTGGATGTCACGGCAATGCCCTCTTCATTCCGTTTAGGGACGTGTATGATCTGCTTGTCCCCAATGCCAGCGACGAGCATAGTAGTGACGGCTCTGTCAAATACAAACCATGCGCGCACGGCCATCGGATTGGTGTGTTGTGGTCGGGTGACAGTCCCAGAGACGAAACCGTATGCGTTGATACGCTGGCTACGTATCCACACGGGTACCACACGCACACACAAATGGAAGAAGCGAAATAGAAGGCGTTCGAAACCACTTGCCCAGGGAAGAAGCGCTAGAAGTAGGTCGCACTCCATTCGAAGGAAGGGTGAGCTTTTCGAAACGGTTTCGGCTGAGTCGGCCACCTCGGCGTTTGGAGAAGCGTAAACATCCAGCCCGTCACCGCCTCTGTAGCGCCAGACAGAACGGCACCTGCATCACTAGGTGTGTGCCTGACAACCAGACGAATTTCATATCCGCCCAGACCGGCCATTGCATGATTTGAAAAACATAAAGAGTCGTCCCTGCTGTTCCCCAACTCCTATCAGAACCTTATTCAATGATTATCACACACAGCATGCGTAGATCTGCCCGACAGAATGGAATCACTCCTTCTGGCCAGCGCTTAAGCCTTAGAGAAAGGCTTTCCTCGTCAAATCAGTCGTCGCTCGCCACCAGGATCACGGACCGCGCGGAATCTCCCACTGTAGACCCAGATTCGTCAATGGTAGATGTACCCCCTAGTCCAGTCGAACCACCCACGCCATCCAGCACCACCAGCGCCACAGTAGACCCAGGAGCCGCACTTCGAATGATACCGTTGTCCGAACAAACGAGCATGGCTATTACGAATTTGATTGGGATGCAGTTTGCGGATTCGGGGCTGGTCCCCGACGACTGTTGGACCCACCTGACATGCAGCATTGGAGCTAGAGGAGGCCGGGAGAGTATGTTCCACGACACGAACGAAGCATCCACCTTAATGGCACCAAGGGACCCGCGCCTTCGAAACCGGTTCTACCTTGAACTCATCAACAGCTCGGTCTCGGTGGGGGAGCTAGCCTCAGTCGGACGAACACACTTCATGGTTGGACAAGTAGTCTGGCGGACCAATGTGATTGCCGAGCACGACGGTTTTTGAAGGACAATATCCCCTGGGGGCCCTTGGATCATAGTAGGTCGAACTCTTGCCAGATATGTGGTCATCAACAGGGAGGTAACATTGCATCCGAGGCTGGTTCCAGCAGACCAGTTAATGCCCTACTATTTGACATGGCATGTGGCGTGCCTTCCTGTGGACTTGATGAGTCATGGGGACTTAGAGAACCTCCTCTGTCATGATTTCGAAGCCTAGAAAACACTGTGGAGCGGTCACCATCGCCGCAGAAGACTTCAACCAAGGAACCCGAACGGTGATAGAAGCCTATATGGGTGTTGCGAGCATTAGTGATGGCAGATGAGTTCTGCACTCAGTTCGTACCTGTTTCGTTTTGTTGTATGGACTTGTTTCTTCCGTTTCCTTCCCTATGACCTTCGAAAGGACAGTGTCCAGGAGACTCCTATCAGTCGGTGGAGTGGATTTCTTCTTTGAAGTGATTCTTAGCTACCATCATTTACTTTATATACATGTATCTTCGCCTTTATGCAACAGAGAAAATTTGACCTTCTTTCCCTCCCCTCAGAGTTTGGTGCTAGCGTTGCCCTCTCTCTGAGTCTTGCCTTAGGTCCCTTGCCCGCGTCCAGCCTCGTTTTGACCTTGTCTTTGTCCTGTCTCCTCTCGTCTGCCCCATTCGTCCTCTTCTCCACACCCTTATCCCTCGTCCCCTCCTTCGGACGAACACACTGGTTCAACTACTCTCAGTCGGCCCCCACTTACAGTCACTTTCGTACTTCGTCGTATTAGTGAAGACTGAGAAACCCCTTCCACCCTCGCCATCAGTCTCAGTGCGTGTTCGAATCCCCTTCGTCCAGCCTCTGTGCCACTTCGAATGTCTGTCCACCGGTGCTCCCCTCCAGCCAGCCTGTTGCTACTGAAGGTGTGCCCCCAATCCAGATTCGATTTTGTGGTTGGTTTGTGTGTTGGGTTCGTTTTGGGTTCCGTCCACAACGCTGCGCATCAGCGTTGCAGGTGTCCAAGACGAAGAGCATGCGCTCTTTCCAAGTGATCCAGTTGCTAGCATTGAGTTTCTCCATACGTTGCACAGCAGTAGTATACTGCGCAACCAACTTTGTATCGTACATTTCTGTCACAAAAGGGTTTTCTTCCGCAACGAAAGGTTGCAGAACGGGGAACGGAATGGTTGGTGGCCGTTCATGAGGTGCTTGAGGTGTTGCGTTGATGCGCAGCATTGTGGACGAAACCCAAAACGAACCCAACACACAAACCAACCACAAAATCGAATCTGGATTGGGGCACACCTTCAGTAGCAACAGGCTGGCTGGAGGGGAGCATGGGTGGACAGACGTTCGAAGTGGCACAGAGGCTGGACAAAGGGGATTCGAACACACACTGAGACTGATGGCGAGGGTGGAAGGGGTTTCTCAGTCTTCACTAATACGACGAAGTACGAAAGTGACTGTAAGTGGGGGCCGACTGAGAGTAGTCAAACCAGAGTGTTCGTCCGAAGGAGGGGACTGTTACAGTTTCTTTTCCTCTTCTATGACGGATACTTTATTATTACATCATCATTACCATACGATTTAGCGGACGTTTATCTCCTTTTGCTAACGCTTTCACATTTCCTTTCATAGGTAGTTAGCTGCGCTTACTGCGCATTCCCTTTATAGTTTTCCTTGTTCTCAAAACGTATATAAACCCTAGAATACCTTGTACACTCCTCAGTTCCAACTTAATCGAATCATACTCCCAAATTGACTTGAACTCCTCGCTCTCTTTTCCTTGAGCTCGTCGTCGACCTAAAGACCTTTGTCATCGTTTGACTTAGCGTCCAGAATCTGTCCAGTAGGCTGGGAGCGGACCGAGACTCTGCTTGCCACTGTTGACTTAGAACGAACCACGTTGGGAGCATCGATCTTAACACAAGTTGGAACTCTCAGACCGCTCAGTGTTTCTACACTAGCCAGACACCATTGATACTAGAACCTCGACCCTCAGACCCCCAAACGGCTCTGTCCGTTTCAGACGAAAGTATTATCTAGATCGAAGGGAAGTCTTTCCATCGACTACAGGAACAGGGTGGTTTTTCCGCTCAGGAACCAAGAAAAAGAACGAACCAGTACCAGAATCCCTCTTTGAAGGTGATTACACTGAAGGACAAGGGGACGCTTTCCCAGACGACGTTTGGATTGATTGGGTAAACGAAGAACACGAAGAAGGATTTCGTTCGTTATTCAAACCACCTACAGACGAACCAGAACTCTCTTGGTGGAACGAATATCTCAGTCTCACTGGAACAGCAGGACGAGAACGATACGCACTTAGGGACGGAGAAGTACAGCCTTGGATAGATTTCCAAGAACAGAAACAGATCGAAGTAAATCTATTCGGAGATCCAGAATCAGGAAAGAAGAAAGACGAAACAGGAGAACCTACAGACCCAAAAGAAGAAACAGAAAAGATGGCATCTGACGCAGCAACACCTGCCTCTAAAGGAGATATTAAGCCGCAGCCCATGCGCATTTTTACAGGAAAACGAACCGAAGCAAAGGCTTTTATTGGAAACTTGGAAGACTACTTCGTTTTGAACGATGACAACTATAAGAACAAAGGCCAGAAACAGATTCGATTTGCTCTTGCCTGCCTAGGACAGGAACTCGACGATTGGAAGGTTCTAATCAAAGAGGAACTAGACAACGATGAAGAAACGACCCTTATCTGGACGAGTTGGGCCGAATTCAAGAAGCGCTTTTTAGCCGATTGGGGCGAAGTCAACAGCGCACTCAGGGCCCTAAACAATTTGGCCAATCTCAGAGTAGGAGGCGACGTTTCAGTCCCTGAATATATCAGAAAATTCCGCATGGAGATTGGAACTTCAGGATTGAAAGGGACAACCGCACAACTTCAGGCATTTGTTAAAGGACTCCCTGAAAGTATCGCCACCAAAATTCTTGAAGCAAACGTTCTATCAATGAAGGAAGCATATGAAAAGGCAGAACAGCTTCATGGCGCTTGGGAAATGATGCGAGCACTTGGACGCAAACCAGGACAAGGGAACCGCTCTAATTTTAACCGAAACACCAACACTAGGGGCGGATCAACTCGATCAGTTAATGCTATGCCCACTGGACGTTTGACAGACGAACAAAAGGAGGAATACATGAAAACTGGGAAGTGTTTCAGATGTGGAAACCAGGGACATGTTTTTTCAAAAAATTGTCCGAAACGAAACACCACCCCAAACGGCTCCTTCAGGTCCTCCTCATCGTTTCAGAATAAAGGGATCAGATCCATCCCTGAGGATGCGCCCAAGGAAAAGCAAGACGACCCAGTTGCGAGTATCAGAGCGATCCTAGCTGGAATGAAGGCCGATGAACAAGAAGGTCTTCTTAACGAACTCGAAAATGAGGGTTTTTGATCAGGAAGTGTCACACAGCGGTTGGCACTTCCACAACAAATGGATTTTCACAGTTAGCGCTTGATTCTGTAATAGTACGATTGAATAATGACAAGCGCCTTTCTATCACTGTTGAAACGATCGATTTACCCGCTGAAACCTCTGCCCTCATCGATTGTGGAGCAGAAGGGAACTTTATTGACAAAGAAATAACAACAAAACTACCAAAAGAAAAACTAAGAAAACCAATTCGAGTCAGAAACGCAGATGGAACAATCAATACAAATGGAATGATCACTCATCGAGTATTAATTCAATATTCAATTGGAGGAAAGCGTCACAGTAACTGGTTCTTAATCACCAAGTTAGGAGACCAACGATTAATCTTGGGAATTCCTTGGTTAGAAGAAAATAACCCGACTATTGATTGGAGAAACAAAACGATTCACCTCATTGATAATCAACGACAAGATGGGACGATCTGGCAACTGGCATTGGACAATCAGTGGGGAGAAGACGACTATTGGATAAGGGTCAAAACATCAGCATCGCAGGCATTAGAACATCAACTGAAAAAAGACGAACCAAAGACAGAATTACCTACAGAATACGAGAAATGGCGATCAGTCTTTGAGAAGAAAGCTTCAGAACGATTTCCTACCTCTAGAACTTGGGATCATGCGATCGAACTGAAAAACGGTTTCACTCCTAAAGTTAGCAAGATCTATCCGTTATCAATTAAAGAGCAATCATCTCTAGATGAATGGATTGAAGAACAACTTACTAAAGGATACATCAGACCGTCAAAATCACCTCAGGCTTCGCCATTCTTCTTTGTTTCAAAAAAAGAAAGCGGAGCGTTAAGGCCATGTCAAGACTACAGGTACCTGAACGATTGGACAATTAAGAATGCATATCCATTACCCCTAGTATCCGACCTCCTTACCAAACTTGCTGGAGCACAATACTTCACCAAATTAGATCTCCGCTGGGGATACAATAACGTTCGAATCAAGAAAGGCGATGAATGGAAAGCAGCTTTTATCACAAATCGAGGATTATACGAACCAACTGTTATGTTCTTTGGACTATGCAATTCGCCATCTACATTCCAAACCATGATGAACGAATATTTCAGAGATATGATTAACGAAGGATGGCTCATCATTTACATGGATGACATCTTGATCTGTTCTCAAAACAAGATAGAATTAGAAGAACGAACAAAACGAGTTTTAAACCGATTAGAGGAGAATGACTTATTCTTGAAACTGGAAAAATGTAAATTCGCTGTACAAGAAGTGGAGTTTCTAGGGATGATCATATCGCCTGGAAGAATACAGATGGATCCTATTAAACTAGCAGGAATAGCCGACTGGCCAGTACCAACAACAGTCAAACAAGTTCGATCATTCTTAGGCTTTGGGAATTTCTACAGACGATTTATTGGTAATTTTGCGGCTATAGCAAAACCACTCACCGATTTAACAAAAAAGACGGAGATATTCGACTGGAACGCAGAACGTCAAACTGCTTTTGATACCCTAAAACAACGATTTGCCTCTATGCCAGTTCTCTTAATGCCAAACCCAGCAAAACCATTTATCCTTCAAACCGACGCCTCTAATAAAGCAATAGGAGCGGTTTTAAAACAAGCGGACGACTCTGGTGCATTACATCCCTGCGGTTTTATTTCCCACACCCTAACACCAACGGAGCAGAACTACCAGATTTATGACAGAGAATTACTTGCCATCATTAAAGGGTTGGCAGTTTGGCGTCACCTTCTGCATGGATCACCCCATACCATCATTGTGCACTGTGATCACAAGAACCTGTCCTATTACAGAACGGCTCAATGATTGACACCTAGACAAGCCAGATGGTCATCTCTGTTGTCCGAATTCAACCTCCGAATTGAACATGTACCAGGAACGAAGATGTTCGAGGCAGACGCTCTATCTAGACGGCCAGATCACATGGGAAATGATGAAGAACAGACCACAGTTACTATGTTACCAAATGATCGCTTTATTCGCCTCATCAATAACGATCTAGCCGATGAATTGAAGAAGTATATGGCGAATGATGATTTTGGACGAATTCTGATTGATGTTATTAAAAGACAAAGAGCGCCACCAATCAAATCAAAGCTACAAGACTGGACATACACCCATGGCATCGTTTACTACCTTGGAAAGATCTATATCCCTGACCGAATTGAATTGAGGACTAGATTAATCAAAGATACGCACGAAGCGTTATCTTCTGGACATCCAGGACGATTAAAAACATTGGCAATTCTAAAACGCGACTACTGGTGGCCAGGAATGTACAGACATGTCAAAGAATGGGTAGAGGGATGTGCATTATGCCAACAAATGAAAGTTAACACTCACCCAAATGCGCCAGCATTAATCCCTATTCCATCCAAAGCGACACGCCCGTTTCAACAAGTAACCCTTGATTTCATTACCGATCTTCCCATCTCGGATGGATATGACTCAATATTGGTCACGGTGGACCATGGCCTTACGAAGGGGGTAATTTTCACCCCTTGCAACAAGACAATCGACGCTTTAGGGACAGCCGATCTCTACATCTCTGAAATCTTCAAGCGCTTTGGACTCCCTGACGTCTTAATCTCTGATAGAGGACCACAATTCTCCGCCAAAGTATTCCAAGAAGTACGAAAAGCATTAGGAATCGACCATAGGATGAGCACCGCCTATCACCCTCAAACAGATGGGGAAACCGAGCACGTCAATCAAGAACTCGAGATCTACCTTCGGATGTTTTGCACTAATGAACCCCACAAATGGAAACCACTCCTACCTATCGCCGAATTTGCACACAATAACCGTTATCATGATACGATAAGAACATCCCCATTTCAACTCATGTATGGAACAGATCCGATCGCCATTCCCACAGCAGCGCTCAAGATGACTGCCCCTGCAGCAGAAGAACGCCTTCTGATGCTCCGAAAAGCAAGAGAAGAGGCATTAGCAGCTCATGAACTTGCCAGGCAAACAGTCGCCCAAAGATTCAGAGACAAGTCAATTAAATTCGAGAAAGGCGACAAGGTCTGGCTTGAGAACAAGAACTTACACATCCCATATCAATCAAGAAAGCTTGCGCCAAAACGAGAAGGACCCTTTCAGGTTGAACAAGTCATGGGACCAGTTACATACAAACTGAAATTACCGAAGCAATGGCGCATTCATCCTGTATTTCATGCATCGCTTCTCACTCCATATAAGGAAACGTCAATGCATGGACCAAACTTTACTACACCACCTCCCGATATAGTAAACGGACAGGAGGAGTTTGAGATCGAAGCTATCCTTGGACATCGAAAACGCGGAGCAGGCTATCAATATTTGGTTAAGTGGAAAGGCTATGGGTCAAATGACAATACTTGGGAACCTGAGCGTCACCTGGGAAATGCTGCGGACATTCTGATAGAATATAAGAACAGAAGACGCCTATAGAACTTCATCCATGGCCTATAACCGATCAAAGAAATTCTGGAAAACCCTTTATGCGCTCAAAGGACGATTCCTTCCCCCTCGGACTCGTCTATTACCACATCGTCACAATAAGAAACACCTAGTACGACTCCCACACGCACGACGCTACCCAATCACCAGTAGACATATACTTTTCATTTCGCCAAGACGACCACTGTCATCATCAAAAGCTATTCAACCGAACATTACTGCACCAAGAACGAAAGAACAGGAACAGGAATTCCAAAATCTACAGCAATGGATCCTCTACAAAATGAATATATGGATATTAGATCGACGACGAGATCTACAAGAACATGGGTGCGACCGTTTCATGCAATTTTATCATCTCTTCCCACAGAAAATCGAGTTTCCCATCGACAACCCTGATGCAACCATTCCACCACCATACGATTCGTTAATATGGGAACGCATTCCCCCTCCTTACCCGCCAAAACCTCCACACTATCCTACTTATGACTTCGAACCAGGATACCCAAAGATTACTAGCAGAATCACAGCTCAAGGAGCGTTCATTAGAGAAGACGAATTCACTCGACCAAACACCCCTGAATCACCATCAGACGATGCGCTGTATCACGCCATTCTTGCTCACTCCACAGAATCTGATGGTAACGAAACAGAAGATTCTATGGAAGACCTTTACGTTTGAAGCTTTAGGATAAAAGGCGACCCACCAGCTACCCATTTTCCTCATCCTACTCGATATACAATGTTCGCCTTCGCCATCACCCTCGCCTACCTCATCGCCTTTGTCCTCGCCCTCTTGATCACTGCTTGTGGTCACTGCTACATCAAACCCGTCGCTGCAGCCTCCCCCTTCCTCTCCACCGCCCACGACCTCCCCCTTGAGGTCTTTGTCACCACCACCACCACTATCGACGATTTTATCTGGGCAGACCTCCCAGAACTTCACCAGCATCCAGAAGAACTCGCCCCCATCACCTTCGCCACTCCCACCGTCCAGGACCCGGTCACCCACATCCCCTACGTCCACCGCCCTCGCCACTCGGTCCTCTCCCCTGTCTCCGAAGCCCTCAGCACCCTCGTCGTCAACTTCAACCACCTCTCTGCGCCCCTCGACTCCGTTACCAACCTCATGCTCTCCACTGATCCCCAATGCCTCACCTATGAGGAACGCGACAACCTGTGGGAGCATGCCAAGCAGCTGGAGCGTGTCACGAAAAGTCTCCAATGGCGCATCGAGGCCGCCAACAAAGACCTGGATTCCATCATCAAATGGATTGAATCTAGGAAGGACCATGGCTGGACCACAGACGCACAATGGTAGAAGTCGGTGACTTCTCACATACGAAGAGGGTAATGTTACAGTTTCTTTTCCTCTTCTATGACGGATACTTTATTATTACATCATCATTACCATACGATTTAGCGGACGTTTATCTCCTTTTGCTAACGCTTTCACATTTCCTTTCATAGGTAGTTAGCTGCGCTTACTGCGCATTCCCTTTATAGTTTTCCTTGTTCTCAAAACGTATATAAACCCTAGAATACCTTGTACACTCCTCAGTTCCAACTTAATCGAATCATACTCCCAAATTGACTTGAACTCCTCGCTCTCTTTTCCTTGAGCTCGTCGTCGACCTAAAGACCTTTGTCATCGTTTGACTTAGCGTCCAGAATCTGTCCAGTAGGCTGGGAGCGGACCGAGACTCTGCTTGCCACTGTTGACTTAGAACGAACCACGTTGGGAGCATCGATCTTAACAGGGACGAGGGATAAGGGTGTGGAGAAGAGGACGAATGGGGCAGACGAGAGGAGACAGGGCAAAGACAAGGTCGAAAACAAGGCTGGACGCGGGCAAGGGACCTAAGGCAAGACTCAGAGAGAGGGCAACGCTAGCACCAAACTCTGAGGGGAGGGAAAGAAGGTCAAATTTTCTCTGTTGCATAAAGGCGAGGATACATGTATATAAAGTAGATGATGGTAGCTAAGAATCAATTCGAAGAAGAAAGTCCACTCCACCGACTGATAGGAGTCTCCTGGACACCATCCTTTCGAAGGTCGTAGGGAAGGAACGGAGGAAACGAGTCCATAACAACAAAATGAAACAGGTACAAACTGAGTGCAGAACTCATCTGCCATCACCGATGCTCGCAACGCCCATATAGGCTTCTATCACCGTTCGGGTTCCTTGGTTGAAGTCTTCTGCGGCGATGGTGACCGCTCCACAGTGTTTCCTAGGCTTCAAAATCATGACAGAGGAGATTCTCTAAGTCCCCATGACTCGTCAAGTCCGCAGGAAGGCGCGCCACATGCCACGTCAAATAGTAGGGCATTAACTGGTCTGCTGGAACCAGCCTCGGATGCAATGTCCCCTCCCTGTTGATGACCGCATATCTGGCAAGAGTTCGACCTACTATGATCCAAGGGCCCCCAGGGGATATTGTCCTTCAAAAACCGTCGTGCTCGGCAATCACATTGGTCCGCCAGACTACTTGTCCAACCATGAAGTGTGTTCGTCCGACTGAGGCTAGCTCCCCCACCGAGACTGAGCTGTTGATGAGTTTGAGGTAGAACCGGTTTCGAAGGCGTGGGTCCCTTGGTGCCATTAAGGTGGATGCTTTGTTCGTGTCGTGGAACATATTCTCCTGGCCTCCTCTAGCTCCAATGCTGCACGTCAGGTGGGTCCAACAGTCGTTGGGGACCAGCCTCGAATCCGCAAACTGCATTCCAATTGAATTCGTAATAGCCATGCTCGTTCGTTCGGACGATGGTATCATTCAAAGTGCGGCTCCTGGGTCTACTGTAGCGCTGGTGGCGCTGGATGGCATGGGTGGTTCGACTGGACTAGGGGGTACATCTACCATTGACGAATCTGGGTCTACTGTGGGAGATTCTGCGCGGTCCGTGATCCTGGTGGTGAGCGATGACTGATTTGACGAGGAAAGCCTTTCTCTAAGGCTTAAGCGCTGGCCAGAAGGAGTGATTCCGTTCTGTCGGGCTGATCTACGCATGCTGTGTGTGATAACCGTCGAATAAGGTTCTGATAGGAGTTGGGGAGCGGCAGGGACGACTTTTTATGTTTTTCAAATCATGCTACGGCCGGTCTGGGCGGATATGAAATTCGTCTGGTTGTCAGGCACGCGTCTAGTGATGCAGGTGCCTTTCTGTCTGGCGCTACGGAGGCGGTGACGGGCTGGATGTTTATGCTTCTCCAAACACCGAGGTGGCTGACTCAGCCGAAACCGTTTCGAAAAGCTCACCCTTCCTTCGAATGGGGTGTGACCTACTTCTAGCGCTTCTTCCCTGGGCAAGTGGCTTCAAACGCCTTCTATTTCGCTTCTTCCGTTCGTGTGTGCGCGTGGTACCCGTGTGGATACGTAGCCGGCGTATCAGCGTTCGAATGAGGGGTAGGGGACGCCTGTGGAGATGAATGTATAACAGGCTCCATCAGAATGTCACCTTGATCAGCTTGATTAGTAATGTATTGATTTGTTGCGTAATGCCCCTGGATGGGCTAAAAATAAACGTTGTTTTCGTGAGGTGTTTTAAAGCGCTGGGCCGGGGCCCATAACCTGTCGGCTTTGGCTATGTGTATTGAAACAATAGACGGAGGCGGAGAGCACGCTGGACAACGTCAGGACAGCGGCTAGTCTGGAGTGTCGCAGGTGGGAGCGTGCGGAAAGAGAGCAGAGCTGGTTCTATATATAGTTAAGGGACCGGATCACTTTATGTACAGCTTCTACATATTGGAAGTCCGCATTACCTAAGCGTGCTCAGATATGTCTGACGCTCGTTTCACACCACGCCAACATTCGTCGATGTCAAGCATATTGGGCAGACATCAACAAAAGTGCTGAAATCTGGTAACTCATTATAGGGCAATATTAGTCTCTTTCGATTTGCCGGGCTTTGACAGGGTGGGTCCACTTGTGGTGTCTGGCCGGCAATTTCGATCATTGATGCATTATGTAAGGGATCACATGTATCCTGTTTTGGTCACAACGTGCATTCTGCCATGAGCGCTTGAGCTCCCATACGGCCTCGTGGTCGTGGACAACAACTGAAGGCCGAACTGTTGCACACGAAATCATCGAGAAATGGATACCACAGTGGCAGTCTGGCCCTCGACCATTTCAGCTGGATTGCTGGGTCCAGACTCTTGCAAGAAAGCCTGTTGTGCTCGTCGCCTCAACTGGAGGTGGAAAAACTGCTGCTTTCTTTGGGCCTATCCTTATCATGCAGGATCTCATTCGTAATCAACCTCCCAAAAATCCTATTGCTCTCGTCGTCACACCTCTAATTGAGCTCAGAAATAACCATGTACATTTAATTCTTATATCCTGCAAATATGGGCTAAATTCCTATGTCAGGCCTGTGAAATGCAAGAATTTGGTCTCTCATCTATTTCATTGAGTGCAAAGACACTTGCTGATGCATCCAATGAAGGCCGGGACCTTTATAATGAAATACGGTGTGGTCAATGGTCCATTATCTTTGTCTCTGTGGAGCGCCTCATTTTCCACGAGTTTGATAATCTCATGCATGATGTACAGTTCAGGGAGAGTCTTGTATTGTTGGGTATTGATGAAGTGCATGTTCTGGTGCCTTGGGGACATGACTTCCGGGTTGCCTATCGTCAAATTGGTAGTCTGCACAAGTGGTTGCCAGCTCATGTTGCACATGTCACTGTAACTGCCACCCTTGCACCAGGGAAAGACTTTCATTCATTGATAGAAGCCTTGCAGCTCAAGAACAATGGATTTTATTGCATACAGTTGTCGTCTGAGTGGCCAAATGTTCAAACCATTGTCATGGAGCTGTCTTGTAGCCTCAATTCCCTTACATTCCCTGACATTGACTTCGTCTTTCAACCTGGCATCAAGGCTGTGATCTACTGCAGTACAATTGATCTAGGGTTCTGTGTTGCAATGTATGGATGGTGGCAATACCCTCCAGGTGTGGAGTGGCTAAAAAATGTTCGCCTTTGAAACTCCATGACATCCACATCCTACAACACATGTACTCTTGAACTTTTTCACAATAATGTCACAGTGAATAGCCAAACTCCTCTGCATAGTGGATAAAGACTGGCACAGTTTGAGCAGCTAAATGTCATTGACATTAATGCGCTCATGCATACCTATCGCAAGATGGTAAGTTTTTGCTTAATTACTGATACAGCACAAAGGGCCAGGGCTACCAATGTGTTACTGGCATTTTAGCATAGTGCAATTATTGGAACACTTTGTGATGATCTTTTTGGAGGTGCCAATACCATTGTTCACTTGTTTCCAGACTGTTCTTAGGAACCAATCCTAGCATCATATTTTTGGTTTTATTCATTGGGTGATCAGGCATCACTCAGCATCACTGGAGCAAGGTCTGGGACCTTGGGAAGGCTATAGGAACACTTCATGTGGGTTAGTGCATGGCAGCACTCACTAGAAGATGGGACAGCAGTTGGTTGAGCCAACCAAGGATATAATTAGCAAGGAGGGATCAGACCCTGAGTGATGGCACCTTGGGATCACATCAGCGCATCACTAGGATCAGCCACAGGGATGGCACTATCAAGACTACCCTTGGCATGACGCCTCAGGGCCCCAACAGTAAACTATAGAGGAGAGGAGATGAGGGTAGGGAGGAAACCCAAGAGAACTCAACTGAGGACTCTGGGTGCTAGTTGCTCAGCTTATATACTACAAAGGTGGTCTGTGCACCACTCTAATAATAGTAGCTATGCTGAGTAAGTATGAGTCATAAGGAAAGCATAATTGGTGGCCATGCTGTGCATGGCTGTGCCCTGAGTCATAACTAATGAGTCATCAGTCCAGTAGTCTGTAATCTAATCTAATCTAATCCAAGTGCTGACTAGATAAGATAGATGCCTGGTTAGCTAAGATGTTTGGCTACCCTGTCAGTAAAATACAAAGAAAATAATAAAAATGTCTTAGTGAGAAATGAGTTTAACCCAAGGTTATGACAGTACCCCCTTTTTAGGATTCGGCTTCCTAGATGAACTCCTTTGGAATTGGTTCCACCATGACATTCAAATTGTCATTGAATGTCACATATCCACTCTTTTTCATTTTTTCAAGGTTTTTCACAGCTTGCCAGGCCCAAAAGCCATGCTGTGGGAATTTCCAGGGATCTTCTCCTAAGGCTGCCCTTTCTACAAATATTTCTACTCCTCTGGAGTACATAATTCGTGGCCTTGGAGAAGGTTTTGGTTTCGGAGGAGGTTTAGTGTTGAGGAAATGACAACGTGATGTGTTTTCACATGGGTGATCCACGTTGGAATAACCACCCAGTACAAGGATTGTTTGTTTGGATTTTTTATTGTTGCGTTTATTTTTTCCCATTGTGATTGCAAAATGTACAAATGTGGGGTTTGTGTGTTCAAAAGGACCTGAAATAAGGCCTACAGCAACAAAATGAAGCAGTTTAAGGCCCTACTCCAGGGCCAATCCTTTTTAGTTTTGTAAGCATCTGTTACAATCACATGGCCCATCATGATCCGATGGTTCATTTAATTGTTTTAGTAATTCTTTTCCTTTCCATTTTTGCCAGTTTTTCTCCCATGATGCAGTTTCTGCTACTGCATTTACAGTGACCAGCAAAAGGTTTCCAATGTTTGGTGAAACTGTATTGAATGGCTTATAGCATGTGAAATAAATTATATAAAAATCCTGAAAATTCAGAGTACATAGCTTAACATGTATAATATTAGGTAATACAGCATCATTATGTAATCATTGTTATTGGAGAAGATAAAAATATATTAAACCTCACTGCTCATTGGAAACCTTTTGCTGCTGACAATCATAGACAACAAGATACCCTCTTCTAATACTTTGTATACCCTCCCTTTGCCTTGATCACTTTCTAAACCCTTCTAGGCATGCTTTCAATCAACTTCTGACACTCAGAAGCTGGTATTGCTTCCCACACCCTCTCAACCCTCTCCCACAACTCCAAAACCCCTCTTGGTGCTGTCTCATACTCTCCCAGCTTCCTTTTCAAGTGGTCCCAGAGATGCTCAATGGGATTGAGGTCTGGAGACTGTGCAGGCCACTTGAGAACATTCATACCATGCTCATCAAACCAATCCTTGGCCTTCTTGCTGGTATGTTTGGGGTCATTGTCCTGCTAAAAGATAATGTCATCAGCAGAAAATCCATAATACCTGATGCTTCTCTGCAATTCATCATCCAAGATGCTCCTGTAAAGCTCCCCATCCATCCTACCCTCAATCCTGGTGGCATATCCAACTCCATCCCACATCATACAGCCCCAAACCATGACAGACCCACCCCCAAACTTCACTGTCCCCTGCACAAGCCTATCATTCAGGCTCTCTCCAGCCTTTTTCCAAGCCCATTTCCTCCCATCTGACCCAAGATGATTAATTTTAGTCTCATCAGACCATACAACCCTTTTCCAGTCATCCATAGTCCAATATTGGTGTGCCAAGGCAAAGTCCAGCCGCTCCTTTTTGTGCCTAGCTGACAAAAGTGGCTTCTTCTTCTTCACAACTGCCTTCATCCCTGCTCTTTCAAGCATCTCCTGACTGTATCTACTGACAATGGCTGATCAAAAATGAGCTGGAGTTCTTTGGTCACATCCACAGCTGTTTCAGCCCTCCTAGAAGTGATGAGGTGCATGGCATGGCGTTTGTTGGTGGGAGAGAGCTTCTTTGGACAACCTCCAAAGGACTTTTGGAGGTGAGGACAGTGTTTAGAGCAAATTCTAGAGACTGTAGAAAGGCCATGGCCAGTGGATGAAGCAATAGCCTTGGCAGAATGGCCAGCATTGAGAAGGGAGATGATGTGTTGCTGTTGAGCAGGAGTGAGAGAGTGCATGATGGATTGGTGGTGGTATGGGTTGCTAGGACTGTTGAATTCAACTTAAAATCAACATAGTCACATGACTGTGTGAACGTAGTCAACAGAGTCATGTGATCTGTCTTGTTTCTATCCCTCAAATTGTCAGCAGCAAAAGGTTTTCAATGAGCAGTGAGGTTTAATCTATTTTTATCTTCTCCAATAACAATGATTACATAATGGTGCTGTATTACCAAATACTATACATGTTAAACTATGTACTCTGAATTTTCAGGAGTTTTATATAATTTATTCCTCATGCTATAAGCCATTCAATACAGTTTCACCAAACATTGGAAACCTTTTGCTGGTCACTGTATGTCAATCCTGGAAATCGTGCCTTGTGGTGGTTCTGTGAAGTTTTCATATTTTCAAAAACCTAGTCCTTCAAAGGTTCTTGCCACAAGGTTGCTAGACCAGGTTGCACTCTCAGAGGAAGAAGGGAGAAAAAAGAAAGGAAAACTCTGTTGTATAGTCTATGACTATGACAATCAAGAGCCTGAGGCTCTTGACGCTACAACCAAGACTATATACCCAAAGCCTCACCCCTCTGACTAATCCATCACCTGACCGCCTCACCTCTGCCTCATGCCGACCTGTGGTCCACTTACATAATCTTGAAAGATAAGATCTCTGATAACCCGATAAGAGATCCGAGCTTTACGAGATAAGAGATAAGATAAGATAAGATCAAATCGTAACATTACCCCCCTCTTAAAGGTTCACGTCCACAAGAACCTTAGCAGTGTCCATGATGATTTCTTCCACTTGTTTGATCTCATTGTCGGCTCTGCCTTCTTTGTCGTACACTTCCTTGCATGCACCTTTCCACTTCCTCCAGTTTTGCTCCAACTTCTCCAAATATTTGCCCTCAAAGTGACTGTCTTCCCAACCAAACAGGACTTTCGACTTATCTGGATTGGCATGATTCTGATACCTCCGAAAAGTGTCCTGTGGAATTTGTCTTGGAGCTGGTTCATTGGGTTTTTTCTTATGGAAATCCCTCACACATTGCTGAGTGTTCTTGAGATTTGCTGCTGCTTCCCATGTCGACTCTTCAACTGGATACCCTTTCCACTTGACCAAGTATTGAAGACTGCATCCTTTGAAGCAACTGTCCAGAACTTCCTCCACCTCATAATCTTCTCCTGCCACCTTGTCTTCCTCTTCCTTTCTTTGTTTCTCTAACTCCACATCTTTCCTCTTTTGTTCCAGAAAAGCTGGCTCAACATACGGTTTCAACAATGCTTCATTGAAGACATTGTAAACTTTCCACGCAGTGGGCAACTTCAAATGGTATGCTGCAGATCCTATCTTCTCAATCACCTCATATGGGCCGTAGAATTTGTTATCCAATTTCTTTGATGCTCACACATGAGGTAGATGTTCAGAGTTGACATATACCTTGTCACCAATATTGTACTCCTGCGATGGTCTTTTTCCTTTGTTGTATTGTTTTGCCATTTGCTCTGCCGTCTTCTCCAGGTTCTCCACCGCATGCTTCCACGCATCCTTTGCCTCTCCTACAAACTCCTCCACTGCTTGTACTGGTGTCCCTTTTGTGGGTTCAAACCACTTCTGAGGGTGTTGTCTGTAATTCAAATAGAACAGTGAATAGCCAGTAGCCGAGTTCTTCCTATCATTGTGACAGAACTGTGCTAGCACTAAATGCTCACTCCAATTGTCTTGTTTCCCATTCATGTACATGGCTAAGAATTCCTGAACCTCTTGGTTCACCTGTTCTGTCTGACCATCTGTCTGTGGGTGATATGCTGTTGAGGAATTTCCTTGGATGTTTACTCTCGTTTTCATGTGACTTGGTGGATGTGACAAAATGTGCAACAGAAGGGGCAAAAAAACATAGCTCACCAAGGAGCAGCCAGATTCAGCCAGAAATTATACAGTTAGAATTGTAAAAATTGTTGGTCTTATTTTATGCATGACTGAAGGGTAGGATTTCTGTGTTTCGACAAGCTGCTGTTGAGCAGGCTTTCCTGGACTGTGAGAAACACAAACTTGCACTTGCACTGTCATCATATCCAGTTGGGAAGAGGGCTCTAGCATGACACAGGGCCAGAAGGTCTCTACTGAGGTTCAGTGGATCATAGTGCGCCTTGCAAAACTACTCAGAAAGGAACAAATTGCAATCTATACATGAGTTTCATTGCAGTCAGTTGAGTGCATTCTTCAGACATATGCTAGCCTGGGTACTCTGTCTCTTCCATGTCCAGTACAATGCGAGAGGAACTATCTGCTCAAGGGTGAAGACATAGAGGTCAGATCATGTTTATTGATTGCAAGTAGCTTGCATGCTATTATGTCCAACAGAAGCTGTTTGGGATTGTTTGGGAAATGCCAGATGTTTTTCTTGATGAAATACAGGAAGAGTTGAGTGCCTCTTCTGGGATTGTTGCCTCAAAGTCTACAATATGGTGGGCACTGTGGCATGGTGGGTTTACAATGAAAAAAGTAAGTTGCTACTTGCATCTTCATTGGAGAATCAACCCACCTGTTTGAAAGGTCACAAAGGCAGCTGCTGAGCACTCACTCGAGAAGGCTTAGAATTTCTCACAAGAATCAGTATGTATGAGCTGCAGCAATTGGTATTGTTAGGATCGATGCTCTCAACGCAATTCGTTCTAAGTCAACAGTGGCAAGCAGAATCTTGGTCTGCTCCTAGCCTACTGGACAAGTTCCGGACACTAAGTCAAACGATGACAAAGGTCAAATGACGAGCTCAAAGAGATGAGAGCGAGGAGTTTTGTTCAGAGGTTGAGAGAAGAATTTGATTAAGTTGGAACTAAAGAAAAGAAGCGTACATGGGAGTATTTATATACTAAAAGAACAAGAAAAATATAAAAGGAATTGACAGCTAATTGCCTAAGAAAGGAAATGTGAAGGTCAATAGCTAAAAGGAAATAAGCGTCCATGAAACGCATAGCAATGATTATGTAATTGTAAAAGTCCGTCAATGAAAGGGAAAGAAAATTGTAACATTACCCCCTTCGTATGCAAGAAGTCACCGACTTCTTATCCTGTCCCCCAGCCATGATTTCCACCATTTGTCCATCCATGATCCCTTCGCGACTTCAACCACTCGGCGATAGTATTGATGTCGTGGTTAGCGGTCTCAAACCGCCATTGCAACGTCCTTGTGATATAGTTGAGCTGGACCGTTTGTTCAAGGATTGCATCACGTTCTTCATCCGTGATGGTATGAGGGTCGGTGGTGAGGGTGGTGTTGAGCATGGCGTCGAGGGGTCCGGCGAAGAGCTGATAATCAATGATGAAGGTAGCGAGGGCTTCCTGAGCCTGAAGAAGGGTGGCGTTAGGGGTCCGAGTGAGAGGTGGTGCAGGCGGAGCGGGTAAGGGTGCCTCTTCCTCAATGAGGAAGTCATTGAGCTCTTCTGGGTGTTGATGAAGGTCGGCAATAGTAGAGGGAGGGGAGACGGGCCAATCCGGGAAGAGATATTTGTCTATGGTGGTGGTGGTGGTAATGAAGACCTCAATGGGGAGGTCGTGGGCAGTGGCAAGGAACGGGGAGGCGGAGACGAGAGATGCATCATAACAATGGCCACAGGCTGTGACCAGAAGCGCAAAGGCAAAAGCGACGAGGTAGGCGATGATGACGACAGTGGACATGTTGTTATCAATAAGATGGGGAAGACAAGACCATTGAGTGCGGTTTAAATATCCCAAATCTCGTCGTCGGAGTCCAAAGCTAAGATCTCTTCGATCTCGGGTTCTCTGGTCCTGAGAAAGTTCTCATGGGAATTCCTAGCCACTTCTTCTTGTTCTGATCGGATTCTTGAATTGTCAGGGTGTGGAATACGAATTTGGTCAGGGCGTTCATGTCGTGTAACGCGTATCTCTGGGTTGTTTATGCTATCCTGTATTGCTTGGCTCAGAAGAATGTAATATTGCTCAGTTGCAAGTGCAATTTCCATTTGCGCTCGTGTGTGGCTAAAATTTTCACTTCCCCTTATATTCATTCGTCATTCATATTGCCATTGTTCCGCAGAGATGTCTCTGCCAAGCTGAATAATTCCTTGTAAAGCTTCTGATAATTCAGGGAAGGTTCGTCGTAACCAAACCCTGTGATAAACGTTATCATATTGAAAACAAGGGTGAACTGATGCTGGGAGATAATGTGATTCGGCTTCTTGAAATGTGGGTAGTTCTCCTAGATCAAAAGAGAGACGATGATACTGGGGAAGATACTTTGATAAGGCGTTATATGGGATCTCTGTATGTCCTTGTGGATGCATTCGTTTATGAGGAGGTAATCGTGGTACTTTAGGTGGTTTTGACATCATTGTAACGTATTTCAGTTTCTGATATGTAGAGAGTGTTTGTTTGGAAGGATGTTGAAAAGCGGGAACGAACATCTGTGTGACGGCGTATCTGGTTTTGACAGTAGGGGTATATCTTCCAGCAGTTCTGCAAAATCTTTTGACATATTGGATATTATGCTTTAGTTGGAGATTGTTACAGTTTCTTTTCCTTTCGTCGACAGACTTACTTTATTATATAATCATCGTTATGCGTTTCATGGACGCTCATCTCCTTTAGCTACTTTACCTTCACATTTCCTTTCTTAGGTATTTAGCTGTACGTTTCCTTTTATATTTCTCTTGTTCTTTTATGTATATAAACCTTCTTGTAAAGTAGCTAGACTCCAGTTCCAACTTAATCGAATTCTTCTCTCAACTTCTGAACGAAAACTCCTCGCTCTCATCTCTTTGAGCTCGTCGTTTATTTGACCTTTGTCATCGTTTGACTTAGTGTCCAGAACCTGTCCAGTAGGCTGGGAGCAGACCGAGACTCTGCTTGCCACTGTTGACATAGAACGAATTGCGTTGAGAGCATCGATCTTAACACAAGTTGGAACTCACAGAACCGCTCAGTGTTTCTACACTAGCCAGACACCATTGATACCAGAACCTCGAACCTCAGACCCCCGAACGGCTCTGCCCGTTTTAGAAGAAAGTATTATCTAGATCGACGAGAAGTTTTTCCATCGACTACTGGAACAGGGTGGTATTTCCGCTCAGGAACTAAGAAGAAGAACGAACCAGTACCAGCATCCCTCTTTGAAGGTGATTATATTGAAGGAGACGGAAAGGAAGTCTTCCCAGATAACGTTTGGATCGAGTGGATCAACGAAGATCTAAAAGAGGACTTTTATTCTCTATTTTATCCACCCACTGAAGAACCAGAATCCTCCTGGTGGAACAAATTCATCAGTCTCTCTGGAGCACCACCACAGGATAGATACGCACTTCAAGACAAAGGGATACAGCCTTGGAGAGACTTCCTAGAACAGAAACAGATCGAACAAAGTCTATTTGGAGATCCAGAATCAGGGAAGAAGAAAGACGAAACAGGAGAACCTACAGATCCGAAAGAAGAAACAGAAGAGATGGCATCCGACGTAGCAGCACCTGCCTCTAAAGGAGATATCAAACCGCAGCCTATGCGCGTTTTTACAGGAAAACGAACCGAAGCGAAGGCTTTCATTGGAAGTCTTGAAGATTACTTTGTTTTGAATGATGATAACTATAAAAACAAAGCACAGAAGCAGATTCGATTTACTCTTGCCTGTCTTGGGCAGGAACTTGATGATTGGAAAGTCCTGATCAAGGATGAATTGGACGATGAAGAAGAAACAACCCTTACTTGGACGAATTGGGCAGAATTCAAGAAACGTTTCTTAGCCGATTGGGGGGAAGTTAACAGTGCTCTCAGAGCGCTGAACAATCTAGCCAATCTCAGAGTAGGGGGCGACATTTCAGTCCCTGAATATATCAGAAAATTTCGCATGGAAATCGGTACTTCAGGATTGAAAGGAACTACTGCGCAGCTCCAGGCCTTTGTCAAAGGACTCCCCGAAAGTATTGCTACAAAGATACTTGAAGCAAACGTTCTATCCATGAAAGAAGCGTATGAAAAGGCAGAACAGCTTCATGGCGCTTGGGAAATGATGCGAGCGCTTGGAAGAAAACCAGGACAAGGGAATCGCTCCAATTTTAACCGAAACACCAATAATAGGGGCGTATCAACCCGATCAGTAAATGCGATGCCCACTGGACGTTTGACAGATGAACAAAAGGAGGAATACATGAAATCTGGAAAATGTTTCAGATGTGGAAACCAGGGGCATGTTTCAAGGAATTGTCCCAAACGAAACACCATGTCAAACGCCTCCTTCAGGGCCTCCTCATCGTTTCAGAATAAGGGGATCAGATCCATCCCTGAAGATGCGCCCAAGGAAAAGAAAGATGACCCAGTTGCAAGCATCAGAGCGATCCTTGCTGGGATGAAGGCCGATGAACGAGAAGGTCTTCTCAATGAACTCGAGAACGAGGGTTTTTAACCCGGAAGCGTCATACAGCGGTTGGCACTTCCATAACAAATGGACATTCACAGTTAGCGCTTGATTCTGTAATAGTAAGATCGAATAATGACAAGCGCCTTTCAATTTCTGTGGAGACGTCCGATTTACCCGCTGAAACTTCGGCTCTAATCGATTGTGGAGCAGAAGGGAATTTTATTGACGAAGAAGTAACCACCAAGTTATCAAAAGAAAAATTGCGAAAACCAATCAAAGTCAGAAACGCAGATGGAACGGTTAACACTAATGGAATAATCACACATCGAGTCCATATTCAATATTCGATTGGAGGAAAACGATACAGCAACTGGTTTCTAATCACTAAATTAGGAGATCAACGATTAATTTTGGGGATCCCTTGGTTAGAAGAAAACAATCCTACTATTGATTGGAGAGATAAAACAATACACCTCATCGATGAACAACGGAATGAAGGAACTATCTGGCAAATGGCATTGGACAATCAACAATGGGGAGAAGACGATTACTGGATCAGAGTTAAGACGTCAGCATCTCAAGCGTTAGAACATCAGTTGAAAAAGGATGAACCAAAGACGGAATTACCATCAGAATATGGGAAATGGCGCTCAGTCTTTGAGAAAAAGGCATCAGAACGATTCCCAACTTCCAGAACTTGGGATCACGCTATTGATTTGAAAACCGGTTTTAGTCCTAAAGTTAGCAAAATCTATCCGTTATCAATCAAAGAACAGTCGTCGCTGGACGAATGGATTGAAGAACAGCTAGCTAAAGGCTACATCAAACCGTCGAAATCTCCTCAAGCATCGCCATTCTTCTTTGTCTCAAAGAAGGAAAGTGGTGCGCTTCGGCCATGTCAAGATTATAGATATTTAAACGATTGGACAATCAAGAATGCATACCCATTACCCCTAGTATCTGACCTCCTTACAAAACTCGCTGGTGCACAATATTTCACCAAATTAGACCTCCGATGGGGATATAATAACGTCAGGATCAAGAAAGGGGACGAATGGAAAGCTGCTTTCATTACCAACAGAGGATTATACGAACCAACTGTTATGTTCTTCGGTTTATGCAATTCGCCATCTACATTCCAAACTATGATGAACGAATACTTCAGAGACATGATTAATGAAGGATGGCTCATTATCTACATGGACGACATCTTGATATGTTCTCAGAATTTGAACGAACTAGAAGAACGAACAAAAAGGGTTCTCGATCGATTAGAAGAGAACGATCTGTTCCTGAACTTAGAAAAATGTAAATTTGCTGTTCAAGAAGTTGAATTTTTGGGCATGATCATCTCACCCGGAAAAATACGAATGGATCCTATCAAACTCGCAGGAATAGCTGATTGGCCAGTACCATCAACGGTTAAACAAGTCCGATCATTCCTAGGTTTTGGAAACTTTTACAGACGTTTTATTGGAAACTTTGCAGCAATCGCAAAACCACTCACAGATCTAACCAAGAAAACGGAACCATTTGACTGGAATAATGAGCGCCAACTTGCCTTTGACACCCTAAAGCAACGGTTCGCCTCTATGCCAGTATTGTTAATGCCAAATCCTGCAAAACCATTCATCCTTCAAACCGACGCCTCCAATAAAGCAATTGGAGCGGTACTGAAACAGGCTGATGAATCTGGAGCACTCCATCCGTGTGGATTTATATCCCATGCGTTAACACCAACGGAACAGAATTATCAAATTTATGACAGAGAACTGCTTGCAATCATCAAGGGACTTGCAGTATGGCGCCATCTATTACATGGTTCTCCTCACACGATCATCGTCCATTGTGATCACAAGAACTTGTCCTACTATCGAACTGCTCAACGCTTAACACCTCAACAAGCTCGGTGGTCATCATTACTATCTGAATATGATCTTCGTATTGAACATATACCTGGCACAAAAATGTTCGAAGCAGATGCATTATCCAGACGGCCAGATCATATGGGAAATGATGAGGAACAAACTACGGTCACGGTTTTGCCGAATGACCGATTTATTCGACTAATCAATGATGATCTTGCCAGCGAATTAAAGAAATACATGGCAAACGACGATTTTGGACGCATCCTTATTGAAGTTATCACTAAGCAAAGGGCACCACCAATTAAATCCAAACTACAAGACTGGACATACACTCATGGTATCGTTTATTACTTGGGCAAGATCTATGTGCCTGATCGAATTGAGTTGCGCACTCGATTAATTAAGGAGATACATGAAGCATTATCTTCAGGACACCCTGGACGATTGAAAACACTAGCACTTTTGAAGCGTGATTATTGGTGGCCTGGAATGTATAGACATGTCAAAGAATGGGTTGAAGGTTGTGCACTTTGCCAACAGATGAAAGTCAATACCCACCCAAATTCACCGGCATTAATCCCTATTCCATCAAAAGCTACTCGGCCATTTCAACAAGTCACACTGGATTTTATCACCGATCTTCCTATATCCGACGGTTATGACTCCATTCTGGTCACGGTGGACCATGGCCTTACGAAGGGGGTAATTTTTACTCCTTGCAATAAGACGATCGACGCCTTAGGAACTGCAGACCTATATATCTCTGAAATATTCAAACGCTTTGGACTCCCTGACATCTTAATCTCGGATAGAGGACCGCAATTCTCCACCAAAGTATTTCAAGAAATACGAAAAGCTCTAGGAATCGATCATAGAATGAGCACAGCCTACCATCCTCAGACAGATGGAGAAACTGAACGTGTAAATCAAGAACTCGAAATTTATCTTCGAATGTTCTGCGCAAATGAACCTCATAAATGGAAACCACTACTACCCATCGCTGAATTTGCACATAATAATCGATATCACGACACAATAAAGACATCACCATTTCAACTTATGTACGGATCAGATCCAATCGCTATCCCTACAGCAGCAATCAAGATGACCGCACCAGCAGCAGAAGAACGACTTCTGATGCTCCGAAAAGCTAGAGAAGAAGCCCTAGCCGCTCACGAACTAGCTAGACAAATGGTCACTCATAGACACAGAGACAAGTCAATCAGATTCGAAAAGGGTGACAAAGTCTGGCTCGAAAACAAGAATCTCCACATTCCATATCAATCAAGAAAGTTAGCACCAAAACGGGAAGGACCCTTCCAGGTTGAACAAGTCATGGGACCAGTTACTTACAAATTGAAATTACCGAAACAATGGCGCATTCACCCTGTGTTTCATGCATCGCTCCTCACTCCATATAAGGAAACCTCAATGCACGGCCCGAATTTCACTGTGCCACCTCCCGATATGGTTAATGGACAAGAAGAGTTTGAGATCGAGGCTATCCTTGGACATCGAAAACGCGGAGCCAGTTATCAATATTTAGTCAAATGGAAAGGCTATGGAGCAAATGACAATACCTGGGAACCAGAACGACATCTGGGCAATGCTGCGGATATTTTGGTAGAATATAAAAACAGAAGAAATCTTTGAAGCAATCAACACTATGACTTATTATCGCACCAACCTCCAATTAAAACATAATATCCGCTATGTCAAGAGATTTTGCAGAACTGTTGGACGATACACTCCTACTGTCAAAACCAGATACTCTGTCACACAGATGTTCGTTCCTGCCTTTAAACACCCTTCCAAACGAACACTCTCTATATATCAGAAACTGAAATACGTCCCAATGATGTCAAAACCGCCTAAAGTATCACGATTACCTCCTCACAAACGAACGCATCCACAAGGCCATACAGAGATCCCATATAATGCTTTATCAAAGTACCTTCCCCAGTATCATCGTCTCTCTTTTGATCTAGGGGAGTTACCCACATTTCAGGAAGCCGAATCACATTACCTTCCAGCATCAGTTCACCCTTGTTTTCAATATGACAACGTTTATCACAGAGTTTGGTTACGACGAACCTTCCCTGAATTATCAGAAGCTTTACAATGGATTATCCAGCTTGGCAGAGACATTTCCGCGGAACAATGGCAATATGAACGACGAATGAACATAAGGGGAAGTGAAAATTTTAACCGCACACGAGCGCAAATGGAAATAACACTTGCAACCAAACGATATTACGATCTTCTGAACCAGGCAATACAGGCTAGTATGAACAATCCAGAAATACGTGTCACACGACATACACACCCTGAACAAATCCGTATTCCACACCCTGACGATGCAAGAACCCGATCAGAACAAGAAGAAGCAGTTAGGAACTCTCGTGAGAACTTTCTCAGAACCAGGGAACCTGAGATCGAAGAGATCTTAGCTTTGGACTCCGACGATGAGATTTGGGATATTTAAACCACACTCAATGGTCTAAACCCCTCATCTTATCGATACAGCATGTCTGCCATCGTCGTCATCGCCTACCTCGTCGCTTTCGCCTTCACGCTCTTGGTCACAGCCTGTGGCCATTGTTATGATCCCTCTCTCGCCGCTGCTTCCCCGTTCGTCGCCACCGCCCATGACCTCCCTATTGAGGTCTTCGTCACCGTCACCACCACCATCGACGATTATCTTTTCCCGAATTGGCCTGCCTCCCCTTCGTCCACCGTCGCCGACCTCCACCAACATCCAGATGAACTTGCGGACTTCGTCATTGAAGAAGAAGCACCTTTACCCGCTCCACCCGCACCACCTCTCGCCAGGATCCCTAACGCCACCCTTCTTCGGGCTCAGGAAGCCCTCGCCACCTTCATCGTTGACTATCAACTTTTTGCCGGACCCCTCGATGCCATGCTCAACATCGCCCTCACCACTGACCCTCACACCATCACGGATGAAGAACGCGGTGCGATCCTTGAACAAACGGTCCAGCTCGACTATATTACAAGGACGTTGCAATGGCGGTTCGAAACCGCTAACCATGATGTCAACACCATCGCCGAATGGTTGAAATCGCGAAGGGATCATGGGTGGACAAATGGAGGAAACCATGGTTGGGGAACAGGTTAAGAAGTCGGTGACTTCTTACATACGAAGGGGGTAATGTTACAGTTTCTTTTCCTTTCGTCGACAGACTTACTTTATTATATAATCATCGTTATGCGTTTCATGGACGCTCATCTCCTTTAGCTACTTTACCTTCACATTTCCTTTCTTAGGTATTTAGCTGTACGTTTCCTTTTATATTTCTCTTGTTCTTTTATGTATATAAACCTTCTTGTAAAGTAGCTAGACTCCAGTTCCAACTTAATCGAATTCTTCTCTCAACTTCTGAACGAAAACTCCTCGCTCTCATCTCTTTGAGCTCGTCGTTTATTTGACCTTTGTCATCGTTTGACTTAGTGTCCAGAACCTGTCCAGTAGGCTGGGAGCAGACCGAGACTCTGCTTGCCACTGTTGACATAGAACGAATTGCATTGAGAGCATCGATCTTAACAGAGATTGGTGCGGTAGTAAGTCATTGTGTTGATTGTTTCATAGGTTTCTTCTGTTCTTATACTCTACCAGAATATCCGCAGCATTGCCTAGATGTCGTTCTGGTTCCCAGGTATTGTCATTTGCTCCATAGCCTTTCCACTTGGCTAAGTATTGATAACCGGCTCCGCGTTTTCGATGTCCAAGGATAGCCTCAATCTCAAACTCTTCTTGTCCGTTAACCATATCGGGAGGTGGCATTGTAAAGTTTGGTCCATGCATTGAAGTTTCCTTATATGGAGTGAGGAGCGATGTATGAAACACAGGGTGAATGCGCCATTGTTTTGGTAATTTCAATTTATAGGTAACTGGTCCCATAACCTGTTCAACCTGGAAGGGTCCTTCTCGTTTTGGTGCTAGTTTTCTTGATTGATATGGAATATGAAGATTCTTGTTTTCAAGCCAGACTTTGTCGCCTTTTTCAAATCTGATTGACTTGTCTCTGTATCTATTAGTGATCATTTGTCTAGCAAGTTCATGAGCAGCTAGAGCTTCTTCTCTGGCTTTTCGAAGCATTTGAAGGCGTTCTTCTGTTGCTGGTGCAGTCATCTTGATTGCTGCTGTAGGGATAGCGATCGGATCTGATCCATACATGAGTTGAAATGGGGATGTTTTCATTGTGTCGTGATATCGGTTATTGTGTGCAAATTCAGCAATAGGTAATAGTGACTTCCATTTATGGGGTTCATTTGTGCAGAACATTTGAAGATAGATCTTGAGTTCTTGATTTACACGTTCAGTTTCTCCATCTGTCTGAGGATGATAGGCTGTGCTCATCCTGTGGTCGATTCCTAAAGCTTTTCGTATTTCTTGAAATACTTTAGCAGAGAATTGTGGTCCTCTATCAGAGATTAGGATGTCGGGGAGTCCAAAGCGTTTAAATATTTCAGAGATATAAAGATCTGCAGTTCCTAAAGATTGATCGTCTTGTTGCAAGGGGTGAAAATTACCCCCTTCGTAAGGCCATGGTCCACCATGACCAATATGGAATCAAAGCCTTCGGAAATAGGAAGATCAGTGATGAAATCGAGTGTGACCTGCTGAAATGGGCATGTAGCTTTTGATGGGATAGGGATTAATGCCGGTGAATTTGGGTGAGTATTGACTTTCATTTGTTGGCAGAGTGCGCAACCTTCAACCCATTCTTTGACATGTCTATACATTCCAGGCCACCAGTAATCACGCTTCAAGAGCGCTAGCGTCTTCAATTGTCCAGGATGTCCAGAAGATAATGCTTCATGTATTTCCTTGATTAACCAAGTGTGCAACTCAATTTGATCAGGAACATAGATCTTGCCTAGGTAATAAGCGATGCCATGAGTATATGTCCAGTCTTGCAGTTTTGATTTAATTGGCGGCGCCCTTTGTTTAGTGATAACTTCAATAAGGATGCGTCCAAAATCATCATTTGCCATATATTTCTTTAATTCACTGGCAAGATCATCATTGATTAGTCGAATAAATTGGTCATTTGGCAGAACAGTGACAGTAGTTTGTTCTTCATCATTTCCCATGTGATCTGGTCGTCTGGATAATGCATCTGCTTCGAACATTTTTGTTCCAGGTACATGTTCAATACGAAGATCAAATTCAGATAACAATGATGACCATCAAGCTTGTCGAGGTGTTAAGCGTTGAGCAGTTCGGTAGTAGGACAGGTTCTTGTGATCACAATG
Source organism: Amanita fuliginea (assembly GCA_023014435.1). NCBI lineage: Eukaryota > Fungi > Basidiomycota > Agaricomycetes > Agaricales > Amanitaceae > Amanita > Amanita fuliginea. The sequence goes on from JAEBUQ010000003.1 coordinate 2,713,746, forward strand.
GACGATGATCGTGTGAGGAGAACCATGTAATAGATGGTGCCATACTGCAAGTCCCTTGATGATTGCAAGCAGTTCTCTGTCATAAATTTGGTAATTCTGTTCCGTTGGTGTTAATGCATGGGATATAAATCCACATGGATGGAGTGCTCCAGATTCATTAGCCTGTTTCAGTACTGCCCCAATTGCTTTGTTAGAGGCGTCAGTTTGAAGGATAAATGGTTTTGCAGGATTTGGCATTAACAAAACTGGCATAGAGGCGAACCGTTGCTTTAGGGTGTCAAAGGCCAATTGACGTTCATTATTCCAGTCGAATGGTTCCGCTTTCTTGGTTAGATCTGTGAGTGGTTTTGCAATTGCTGCAAAATTTCCAATAAAACGTCGATAAAAGTTCCCAAAACCTAGGAATGATCTGACTTGTTTAACCGTTGATGGTACTGGCCAATCAGCTATTCCTGCAAGTTTGATAGGATCCATTTGTATTCTTCCAGGCGAGATGATCATGCCCAGAAATTCAACTTCTTGAACAGCGAATTTACATTTCTCTAATTTCAGGAACAGATCATTCTCTTCCAACTGATCAAGGACTCTCTTTGTTTGTTCTTCTAGCTCGTTTAAGTTCTGAGAACATATCAGGATGTCGTCCATGTAGATAATGAGCCATCCTTCATTAATCATGTCTCTGAAGTATTCGTTCATCATAGTTTGGAATGTGGATGGCGAATTGCATAGGCCGAAGAACATAACAGTTGGTTCGTATAATCCTCTGTTGGTAATGAAAGCAGCTTTCCATTCGTCCCCCTCCTTGATCCTGACGTTATTATACCCCCATCATAGGTCTAATTTGGTGAAATATTGTGCACCAGCGAGTTTTGTAAGAAGATCGGATACTAGGGGTAATGGGTATGCATTCTTGATTGTCCAATTGTTTAAATATCTATAATCTTGGCACGGCCGAAGCGCACCACTTTCCTTCTTTGAGACAAAGAAAAACGGCAATGCTTGAGGAGATTTCGATGGTTTGATGTATCCCTTAGCTAGCTGTTCTTCAATCCATTCATCCAGCGATGACTGTTCTTTGATTGATAACGGATAAATCTTGCTAACTTTAGGACTAAAACCAGTTTTTAAATCGATAGCATGATCCCAAGTTCTGGAGGTAGGGAATCGTTCTGATGCCTTTTTCTCCAAAACTGAATGCCATTTCCCATATTCTGATGGTAATTCCGTTTTTGGTTCATCCTTTTTCAACTGATGTTCTAATGCTTGAGATGCTGATGTCTTGACTCTGATCCAGTAATCGTCTTCTCCCCATTGTTGATTGTCCAATGCCATTTGCCAGATAGTTCCTTCATCCCATTGTTCATCGATGAGGTGTATCATTTTATCTCTCCAATCAATAGTAGGATTGTTTTCTTCTAACCAAGGGATTCCCAAAATTAACCGTTGATCTCCCAGTCTAGTGATTAGAAACCAGTTGCTGTATCGTTTTCCCCCAATTGAATATTGAATATGGACTTGATGTGTGATCATTCCATTAGTGTTAACCATTCCATCTGCATTTCTGACTTTAATTGGTTTTCGCAATTTTTCTTTTGGTAACTTGGTGGTTACTTCTTCATCAATAAAATTCCCTTCTGCTCCACAATCAATTAGAGCCAAAGTTTCAGCGGGTAAATCAGACGTCTCCACAGAAATTGAAAGGCGCTTGTCATTATTCGATCTTACTATTACAGAATCAAGCGCTAACTGTGAATGTCCATTTGTCATGGAAGTGCCAACCGCTGTGTGGTGCTTCCGGGTTAAAAACCCTCATTCTCGAGTTCATTAAGAAGACCTTCTCATTCATTGGCCTTCATTCCAGCAAGGATCGCTCTGATACTTGCAACTGGATCATCTTGCTTGTCCTTGGGCGCATTTTCAGGGATAGATCTGATCCCCTTATTCTGAAACGATGAGGAGGCTCTGAAGGAGGCGTTTGATGTAGTGTTTTGTTTGGGACAATTCCTTGAAACATGCCCCTGGTTTCCACATCTGAAACATTTTCCAGATTTCATGTATTCCTCCTTTTGTTCATCTGTCAAACGTCCGATGGGCATCGCATTTACTGATCGGGTTGATCCGCCCCTATTATTGGTGTTTCAAATAAAGTTGGAGCGATTCCCTTGTCCTGGTTTTCGCCCAAGTGCTCGCATCATTTCCCAAGCGCCATGAAGCTGTTCTGCCTTCTCATATGCTTCTTTCATGGATAGAACGTTTGCTTCTAAGATCTTTGTAGCGATACTTTCAGGGAGCCCTTTGACAAAAGCCTGGAGCTGCACAGTTGTTCCTTTCAAACCTGAGGTACCAATCTCCATGCGGAATTTTCTGATATATTCAGGGACTGAAACATCACCCCCTACTCTGAGATTGGCTAGATTGTTCAGCGCTCTGAGAGCACTATTGACTTCTCCCCAATCGGCTAGGAAACGCTTCTTGAATTCTGCCCAGTTCGTCCAAGTAAGGGTTGTTTCTTCCTCATCGTCTAATTCATCCTTGATCAGGACTTTCCAATTGTCGAGTTCCTGCCCAAGACAGGCAAGAGTGAATCGAATCTGTTTCTGTGCTTTGCCTTTATAGTTATTGTCATTTAAAATAAAGTAATCTTCAAGACTTCCAATGAAAGCCTTTGCTTCGGTTCGTTTTCCTGTAAAAACATGCATAGGCTGCAGTTTGATATCTCCTTTAGAGGCAGGTGCTGCTGCGTCGGTTGCCATTTTTTCTGTTTCTCCTTTTGGTTCTTCTGGTTCTCTTGTTTCGTCTTTCTTCTTTCCTGATTCTGAATCTCCAAATAGGTTCGTTTCGATCTGTTTCTGTTCTTGGAATTCTATCCAAGGTTGTAGCTCTCCTTCCTTGAGTGCATATCGCTCTCGTCCTGCAATATCAGCAAGGTTGAGATATTCGTTCCACCAGGAGAGTTCTGGTTCATCTGTGGGCGGTTTGAATAACGAAAGAAATCCTTCTTCGTGTTCTTCGTTTACCCAATCAATCCAAACGTTGTCTGGGAAGGCGTCCTCTGGCCCTTCAATGTAATCACCTTCAAAGAGGGATTCTGGTACTGGTTCGTTCTTTTTCTTAGTTCCTGAGCGGAAAAACCACCCTGTTCCTGTAGTCGATGGAAAGACTTCCTTTCGATCTAGATAATACTTTCGTCTGAAACGGACAGAGCCGTTCAGGGGTCTGAGGTTTGAGGTTCTGGTATCAATGGTGTCTGGCTAGTGTAGAAACACTGAGCGGTTCTAGGAGTTCCAACTTGTGTTAGGATCGATGCTCTCAACGCAATTCGTTCTAAGTCAACAGTGGCAAGCAGAATCTTGGTCTGCTCCTAGCCTACTGGACAAGTTCCGGACACTAAGTCAAACGATGACAAAGGTCAAATGACGAGCTCAAAGAGATGAGAGTGAGGAGTTTTGTTCAGAGGTTGAGAGAAGAATTCGATTAAGTTGGAACTAAAGAAAAGAAGCGTACATGGGAGTATTTATATACTAAAAGAACAAGAAAAATATAAAAGGAATTGACAGCTAATTGCCTAAGAAAGGAAATGTGAAGGTCAATAGCTAAAAGGAAATAAGTGTCCATGAAACGCATAGCAACAATTATGTAATTGTAAAAGTCCGTCAACGAAAGGGAAAGAAAATTGTAACAGGTATTTGTCAATGAAAGCTCAATGGATCGATGAACAACATACCAAGGGTATGCATGGTCAATCTGCAGTACAAAGGCACAAAGGAAAGCATTTTTTGTATGTGGGCGTTGGTGCATAATCACCATTACTTCACAATGTTTCTACTTACCATCCTATCAAGCTTTTCTGTTCTTCCTGCTCTCTCTCTTGACAGAATATTGCATTGTGAGATTGTTGAAGGCTCATTTTGCACTGTTACATTTCAATCCTTTATCAATGAGCTGCTTGAACATATGCAACCATACCCTGCCCCAAATTCAGTGATTGTAATGGATAATTGCCATATCCATAAGCATCCAGATATCATCGACACAATCCATGCACAGTGAGTATTGTGCTACCATAGTTTCCATCTAATTGTTTACTCTAGTGGTATGTGCTGCAAATTCTTGCCACCATACTCACCTGACTATAACCCAATTGAACTTGCGTTCTCAGCAATGAAATACCATCTATGGCACAATGGGGACTATGTGTGCATGTCTATGACACAGATGACTGATAAGGACATTTACATAGCATTGCTGAGGGCTCTTTACATCGTTTCTCCACAGGATGCTTATGGTTGGTTCAAATACTGTGGTTACATGTAGATTATGCAATATGACTGTCATACTGAGTTGCATTTGCTTTATGTAAATCTGACTGAAGATGCTCAATTGTCACGCTGCTCACTGTTGGTTGTATGCCGCCCAAGTCAAGGAGGGGTGGTGCCTGTTAAGATCGATGCTCTCAACACAGTTTGTTCTAAGTCAACAGTGGCAAGCAGAGTCTCGGTCTGCTCCCAGCCTACTGGACAAGTTCTGGACACTAAGTCAAACGGTGATGAAGGTCAAAGTAAACAACAAGCTCAATAAGATGAGAGCAAGGAGTTTCATTCAGAGGTTGAGAGAAGAATTCAATTAAGTTGGAACTGAAGAGTAACTACGCTACAAGAGAGTTTATATACTGAAAAGAACAAGAGAATATAAAAGGAAGTTGTACAGCTAAATACCTAAGAAGGAAATGTGAAGGTAAAGTAGCTAAAGGAGATGAGCATCCATGAAATGCATAGTGATGATTATATAATAAATGAGTCCGTCAATGAAAGGGAAAAGAAAACTGTAACATTACCCCCTTCGTATGCAAGAAGTCACTGACTTCTTATCCTGTTCCCCAACCATGGTTTCCACCATTTGTCCACCCATGATCTCTTTGTGACTTTAACCACTCGGTGATAGTGTTGACATCATGATTGGCAGTCTTGAACTGCCACTGCAGAGTCCTTGTGATATGGTCCAGCTGGATAGTTTGTTCCAGAATCGCATCGTGCTCTTCGTCAGTTACAGTGACCAGCAAAAGGTTTCCAATGTTTGGTGAAACTGTATTGAATGGCTTATAGCATGAGGAATAAATTATATAAAACTCCTGAAAATTCAGAGTACATAGTTTAACATGTATAGTATTTGGTAATACAGCACCATTATGTAATCATTGTTATTGGAGAAGATAAAAATAGATTAAACCTCACTGCTCATTGAAAACCTTTTGCTGCTGACAATTTGAGGGATAGAAACAAGACAGATCACATGACTCTGTTGACTACGTTCACACAGTCATGTGACTATGTTGATTTTAAGTTGAATTCAACAGTCCTAGCAACCCATACCACCACCAATCCATCATGCACTCTCTCACTCCTGCTCAACAGCAACACATCATCTCCCTTCTCAATGCTGGCCATTCTGCCAAGGCTATTGCTTCATCCACTGGCCATGGCCTTTCTACAGTCTCTAGAATTTGCTCTAAACACTGTCCTCACCTCCAAAAGTCCTTTGGAGGTTGTCCAAAGAAGCTCTCTCCCACCAACAAACGCCATGCCATGCACCTCATCACTTCTAGGAGGGCTGAAACAGCTGTGGATGTGACCAAAGAACTCCAGCTCATTTTTGATCAGCCATTGTCAGTAGATACAGTCAGGAGATGCTTGAAAGAGCAGGGATGAAGGCAGTTGTGAAGAAGAAGAAGCCACTTTTGTCAGCTAGGCACAAAAAGGAGCGGCTGGACTTTGCCTTGGCACACCAATATTGGACTATGGATGACTGGAAAAGGGTTGTATGGTCTGATGAGACTAAAATTAATCATCTTGGGTCAGATGGGAGGAAATGGGCTTGGAAAAAGGCTGGAGAGAGCCTGAATGATAGGCTTGTGCAGGGGACAGTGAAGTTTGGGGGTGGGTCTGTCATGGTTTGGGGCTGTATGATGTGGGATGGAGTTGGATATGCCACCAGGATTGAGGGTAGGATGGATGGGGAGCTTTACAGGAGCATCTTGGATGATGAATTGCAGAGAAGCATCAGGTATTATGGATTTTCTGCTGATGACATTATCTTTTAGCAGGACAATGACCCCAAACATACCAGCAAGAAGGCCAAGGATTGGTTTGATGAGCATGGTATGAATGTTCTCAAGTGGCCTGCACAGTCTCCAGACCTCAATCCCATTGAGCATCTCTGGGACCACTTGAAAAGGAAGCTGGGAGAGTATGAGACAGCACCAAGAGGGGTTTTGGAGTTGTGGGAGAGGGTTGAGAGGGTGTGGGAAGCAATACCAGCTTCTGAGTGTCAGTGTTACAGTTTCTTTTCCTCTTCTATGACGGATGCTTTATTATTACATCATCATTACCATACGGTTTAGTGGACGTTTATCTCCTTTTGCTAACGCTTTCATGTTTCCTTTCATAGGTAGTTAGCTGCACTTACTGTGCATTCCCCTTATAGTTTTCCTTATTCTCAAAACGTATATAAACCCTAGAATACCTTGTACATTCTCCAGTTCCAACTTAATCGAATCATACTCTCAACTTTGACTCGAACTCCTCGCTCTCCTTCTCTTGAGCTCGTCGTCGACTTAAAGACCTTCGTCATCGTTTGACTTAGTGTCCAGAACTTGTCCAGTAGGCTGGGAGTGGACCGAGACTCTGCTTGCCACTGTTGACTTAGAACGAACTGCGTTGGGAGCATCGATCTTAACACAAGTTGGAACTTTCAGACCGCTCAGTGTTTCTACACTAGCCAGACACCATTGATACCAGAACCTCGACCCTCAGACCCCCCAATGGCTCTGTCCATTTCAGACAAAAGTATTATCTAGATCGAAGGGAAGTCTTTCCATTGACTACAGGAACAGGGTGGTTTTTCTGCTCAGAAACTAAGAAGAAAAACAAACTAGTACCAGAATCCCTCTTTGAAGGTGATTACATTGAAGGACAAGAGGACGCCTTCCCAGACAACGTTTGGATTGATTGGATAAACAAAGACCACGAAGAAGGATTTCTTTCGTTATTCAAACCACCTACAGATGAACCAGAACTCTCCTGGTGGAACGAATATCTCGATGTTGCTGATATCTCAGGACGAGAGCGATACGCACTTAAGGAAGGAGAATTACAGCCTTGGATAGAATTCCAAGAACAGAAACAGATCGAAGCAAATCTATTTGGAGATCCAGAATCAGGGAAGAAGAAAGACAAAACAGGAGAACCTACAGACCCGAAAGAAGAAACAGAAAAGATGGCATCTGACGTAGCAGCACCTGCCTCTAAAGGAGATATTAAGCCGCAGCCCATGCGCATTTTTACAGGGAAACGAACCGAAGCAAAGGCTTTCATTGGAAACCTAGAAGACTACTTCATTTTGAACGATGACAACTACAAAAACAAAGGACAGAAACAGATTCGATTCGCTCTTGCTTGCCTAGGACAGGAACTCGACGATTGGAAGGTCCTAGTCAAAGAGGAACTGGACGATGATGAAGAAACGACCCTTACTTGGACGAGCTGGGCTGAATTCAAGAAGCATTTTTTGGCCGATTGGGGTGAAGTTAACAGCGCACTCAGGGCCTTGAACAATTTAGCCAATCTTAGAGTAGGAGGCGATGTTTCAGTCCCTGAATATATTAGAAAATTCCGCATGGAGATTGGAACTTCAGGATTGAAAGGGACAACCGCACAACTTCAGGCATTTGTTAAAGGACTCCCTGAGAGTATCGCCACCAAAATTCTTGAGGCAAACGTTCTATCAATGAAGGAAGCGTATGAAAAGGCAGAACAGCTTCATGGCGCTTGGGAAATGATGTGAGCGCTTGGACAAAAACCAGGACAAGGGAACCGCTCTAATTTTAACCAAAACACCAACACTAGGAGCGGATCAACTCGATCAGTTAATGCTATGCCCACTGGACGTTTGACAGACGAACAAAAGGAGGAATACATGAAAACTGGGAAGTGTTTCAGATGTGGAAACCAGGGACATGTTTCAAAAAATTGTCCGAAACGAAACACCACTCCAAACGCCTCCTTCAGGTCCTCCTCATCGTTTCAGAATAAAGGAATCAGATCCATCCCTGAGGACGCATCAAAAGACAAGCAAGACGACCCAGTTACGAGTATCAGAGCGATCCTCGCTGGAATGAAGGCTGATGAACAAGAAGGTCTTCTTAACAAACTTGAGAATGAGGGTTTTTGATCAGGAAGCGCCACACAGCGGTTGGCACTTCCACAACAAATGGACTTTCACAGTTAGCGCTTGAGTTTGTAATAGTACAATCGAATAATGACAAGCGCCTTTCAATCACTGTTGAAACGATCAATTTACCCGCTGAAACTTCTGCCCTCATCCATTGTGGAGCAGAAGGGAACTTTATTGACGAAGAAATAACCACGAAACTACCAAAAGAAAAGCTAAGAAAACCGATTCGAGTCAGGAACACAGATGGAACAATCAACACAAACGGAATGATCACCCATCGGGTGTTAATTCAATATTCAATTGGAGGAAAGCGTCACAGTAACTGGTTCTTGATCACCAAGTTAGGGGACCAGCGATTAATCTTGGGAATTCCTTGGTTAGAAGAAAATAACCCGACCATTGATTGGAGAGACAAAACAATCCATCTCATTGATGATCAACGACAAGATGGAGCGATCTGGCAACTGGCACTGGACAATCAATGGGGAGAAGACGACTATTGGATTAGGGTCAAAACATCGGCATCGCAGGCATTAGAACATCAGCTGAAAAAGGACGAACCAAAGACAGAACTACCTATGGAGTATGAGAAATGGCGATCAGTCTTTGAGAAAAAGGCTTCGGAATGATTTCCTACCTCTAGAACTTGGGATCACACGATCGAACTGAAAAACGGTTTCACCCCCAAAGTTAGCAAAATCTATCTGTTATCAATTAAGGAGCAGTCGTCTTTGGACGAATGGATTGAAGAACAACTTGCTAAAGGATACATCAGACTGTCAAAATCACCTCAGGCCTTGCCATTCTTTTTTGTTTCCAAAAAGGAAAACGGAGCGTTAAGGCCATGTCAAGACTACAGGTACTTGAACAATTGGACAATCAAGAATGCATACCCACTGCCTCTAGTATCCAATCTCCTTACTAAACTTGCTGGAGCGCAATATTTCACCAAATTAGATCTTCACTGGGGATACAATAACGTCCGAATCAAGAAAGGCGACGAATGGAAAGCAGCCTTCATCACGAATCAAGGATTATACGAACCAACTGTTATGTTCTTTGGACTATGCAATTCGCCATCTATGTTCCAGACCATGATGAACGAATATTTCAGAGACATGATTAACAAAGGATGGCTCATCATTTACATGGATGACATTTTGATTTGTTCTCAAAACAAGACAGAATTGGAAAAATGAACAAAACAAGTTCTAGACCGACTAGAGGAGAACAACTTGTTCCTGAAACTGGAAAAATGTAGATTCGCTGTGCAAGAAGTCGAGTTTCTAGGAATGATCATATTGCCTGGAAAAATACAGATGGATCCTATTAAACTAGCTGGGATAGCCGATTGGCCAGTACCAACAACAGTCAAACAAGTTCGATCATTTCTAGGCTTTGGGAACTTCTATCGACGATTCATTGGGAATTTTGCAGCTATAGCGAAACCGCTCACCGATTTAACAAAGAAAACGGAAATATTTGATTGGAACGCAGAACGCCAGACCGCTTTTGATACCCTGAAACAACGATTTGCCTCTATGCCAGTTCTCTTAATGCCAAACCCAGCAAAACCGTTTATCCTCCAAACCGACACCTCTAACAAAGCAATAGGAGCGGTTTTAAAACAAGCGGATGATTCTGGTGCACTGCATCCCTGCGGTTTTATTTCCCACGCCCTAACACCAACGGAACAGAACTACCAGATCTATGATAGAGAATTACTTGCTATCATTAAAGGGTTGGCAGTTTGGCGTCACCTTTTGCATGGATCACCTCATACTATCATTGTGCACTGCGATCACAAGAACCTGTCTTATTATAGAATGGCTCAACGATTAACACCTAGACAAGCCAGATGGTCATCTTTTTTATCTGAATTTGACCTTCAGATTGAACATGTACTGGGTACAAAGATGTTTGAAGCAGATGCTCTATCTAGACGACCAGATCACATGGGTAATGACGAAGAACAGACCACAGTCACTATGTTACCAAATGATCGCTTTATTCGCCTCATCAATAATGATCTAGCCGATGAATTAAAGAAGTATATGGTGAATGATGATTTTGGACGAATTCTGATTGATGTTATTAAAAGACAAAGAGTGCCACCAATCAAATCAAAGCTACAAGACTGGACATATACCCATGGCATCGTCTACTACCTTGGAAAGATCTATATTCCTGACCGAATTGAATTGAGGACTAGATTAATCAAAGATACGCACGAAGCGTTATCTTCTGGACATCCAGGATGATTAAAAACATTGGCACTTCTAAAACGCAACTACTGGTGGCCAGGGATGTACAGACATGTCAAAGAATGGGTAGAGGGATGTGCATTATGCCAACAGATGAAAGTTAACACTCACCCAAATGTGCCAGCATTAATCCCTATTCCATCCAAAGTGACACGCCCATTTCAACAAGTAACCCTTGATTTCATTACCAATCTTCCCATCTCGGATGGATATGACTCAATATTGGTCACGGTGGACCATGGCCTTACAAAGGGGGTAATTTTCACCCCTTGCAACAAGACAATCGACGCTTTAGGGACAGCTGATCTCTACATCTCCGAAATCTTCAAGCGCTTTGGACTCCCTGACGTCTTAATCTCTGATAGAGGACCACAGTTCTCCGCCAAAGTATTCCAAGAAATACGAAAAGCATTAGGAATCGACCACAGAATGAGCACTGCCTATCATCCTCAAACAGATGGGGAAACCGAACACGTCAATCAAGAACTCAAGATCTACCTTCGGATGTTTTGTACTAATGAACCCCACAAATGGAAACCACTCCTACCTATCGCTGAATTTGCACACAATAACCGTTATCATGATACAATAAGAACATCCCCATTCCAACTCATGTATGGAACAGATCCAATCACCATCCCTACAGCGGCGCTCAAGATGACTGCCCCAGCAGCAGAAGAACACCTTCAGATGCTTCGAAGAGCGAGAGAAGAGGCATTAGCAGCACATGAACTCGCCAGGCAAACAGTCGCTCAAAGATTCAAAGACAAGTCAATTAAATTCGAGAAAGGCGACAAGGTCTGGCTTGAAAACAAGAACCTACATATCCCATATCAATCAAGAAAGCTTGCGCCAAAACGAGAAGGACCTTTTCAGGTCAAACAAGTCATGGGACCAGTTACATACAAGCTGAAGTTACCGAAACAATGGCGCATTCACCCTGTATTTCATGCATCGCTTCTCACTCCATATAAGGAAATATCAATGCATGGACCAAACTTTACTACACCACCTCCCGATATAGTAAATGGACAGGAGGAGTTTGAGATCGAAGCTATCCTTGGACATCGAAAACGCAGAGCAGGATATCAATATTTGGTTAAGTGGAAAGGCTATGGGTCAAATGACAATACTTGGGAACCTGAACGTCACCTGGGAAATGCTGTGGACATTCTGATAGAATATAAGAGCAGAAGACGCCTATAGAACTTCATCTATGACCTATAACCAATCAAAGAAATTCTGGAAAACCCTTTATGCACTCAAAGGACGATTCCTTCCCCCTCGGACTCGTCTATTACCACATCGTCACAATAAGAAACACCTAGTATGACTCCCACACGCACGATGCTACCCAATCACCAGTAGACACATACTTTTCATTTCACCAAGACAACCACTGTCATCATCAAAAGCTATTCAACCGAACTTTACTGCACCAAGAACGAAAGAACAGGAACAGGAATTCCGAAATCTACAACAATGGATCCTTCACAAAATGAATATATGGATATTAGATCGATGACGAGACCTACAAGAACATGGGTGTGACTGTTTCATGCAATTTTACCATCTCTTCCCACAGAAAATTGAATTCCCCATTGACAACCCTGATGCAACCATTCCACCACCATACGACTCGTTAATATGGGAACGCATTCCCCCTCCTTACCCGCCAAAACCTCTGCACTATCCTACTTATGACTTCGAACCAGGATATCCAAAGACTACTAGCAGAGTCACAGCTCAAGGAGTGTTCATTAGAGAAGACGAATTCACTCGACCAAATACCCCTGAATCACCATCAGATGATGCGCTGTATCACACCATTCTTGCTCACTCCACAGAATCTGATGGTAACAAAACAGATGATTCTATGGAAGACCTTTACGTCTGAAGCTTTGGGATAAAAAGACGATCCACCAGCTATCCATTTCCTCATCCTACTCAATATACAATGTTTGCCTTCGCCATCACCCTCGCCTACCTCATTGCCTTCATCCTCGCCCTTCTGATCACTGCGTGTGGTCATTACTACATCGAACCCGTCGCCGCCGCCTCCCCCTTCCTCTCCACGGCCCATGACCTCCCCCTCGAGGTCTTTATCACCACCACCACCACTATTGATGACTTTGTCTGGGCTGACCTCCCAGAACTCCACCAGCACCCAGAAGAACTCGAACCCATGACCTTCGCCGCTCCCATTGTTCAAGATCCTGTCACCCACATCCCCTACGCCCACTGCCCTCACCATTCTGTCCTCTCCCCCGTCTCCGAAGCCCTCAGCACCATCGTCACCAATTTCAACCAGCTCTCCATGCCCCTCGACACCGTCACCCACCTCATGCTCTCCACCGATCCACAATGCCTCACGTATGAAGAGCGAGACAATCTTTGGGAGCATGCCAAACAGCTGGAGCGGGTCACGAAGACCCTCCAATGGCGCATCGAGGCTGCCAACAAGGATCTGGATTCCATCATCAAGTGGATCGAATCCAGAAAGGACCATGGCTGGACCACAGACGCACAATGGTAAGAAGTCAGTGACTTCTCGCATACAAAGGGGGTAATGTTACAGTTTCTTTTCCTCTTCTATGATGGACGCTTTATTATTACATCATCATTACCATACGGTTTAGTGGACGTTTATCTCCTTTTGCTAACGCTTTCATGCTTCCTTTCATAGGTAGTTAGCTGCGCTTACTGTGCATTCCCCTTATAGTTTTCCTTATTCTCAAAACGTATATAAACCCTAGAATACCTTGTACATTCTCCAGTTCCAACTTAATCGAATCATACTCTCAACTTTGACTCGAACTCCTCGCTCTCCTTCTCTTGAGCTCGTCGTCGACTTAAAGACCTTCGTCATCGTTTGACTTAGTGTCCAGAACTTGTCCAGTAGGCTGGGAGCGGACCGAGACTCTGCTTGCCACTGTTGACTTAGAATGAACTGCATTGGGAGCATTGATCTTAACAGTCAGAAGTTGATTGAAAGCATGCCTAGAAGGGTTTAGAAAGTGATCAAGGCAAAGGGAGGGTATACAAAGTATTAGAAGAGGGTATCTTGTTGTCTATGATTGTCAGCAGCAAAAGGTTTCCAATGAGCAGTGAGGTTTAATATATTTTATCTTCTCCAATAACAATGATTACATAATAATGCTGTATTACCTAATATTATACATGTTAAGCTATGTACTCTGAATTTTCAGGATTTTTATATAATTTATTTCACATGCTATAAGCCATTCAATACAGTTTCACCAAACATTGGAAACCTTTGGCTGGTCACTGTATAGTATGTGGGTCCGTGGAGAGGACAATGTTGAGCATGGTGTCAAGGGGACTGGTGAACTGCTGATAATCAATGATCATGGTAGTGAGAGCTTCTTGAGCTCGGAGGAGGGTAGTGTTGGGAACCTGGGCATGAACTGGTGTCAGGGGAGCAGGTAATGGAGCTTCTTCTTCGAAAACAGGTTTGAAGATGTCGTCAAGCTCAGCTGGGTGTTGATGGAGGTCAGCAATGGTGAAGGAAGGGGAAACAGGCCACTCTGGGAAGAGATATTCATTGATGGTGGTGGTGGTGGTAATGAAGACCTCAATGGGGAGGTCATGGGTGGAGGCAAGGAAAGGGGAGGCAGCAGTGAGAGGTTCGATATAATAATGGCCACATGCTGTGACCAGAAGAGCAAAGGTGAAGGTGACAAGGTAGGCAATGGTGACAATGGCAGCGAACATGTTGTATCGTTGTGATGGAGAAAGTGGATTTGTCGAGTGTGGTTTCTTAAATATCCCAAATCTTGTCATTGGAGTCCAAAGTTAAGATCTCTTCGATCTCTGGTGCTCTAGTCCTGAGAAAATTTTCACGAGAGTTTCTAGCCTCTTCTTCTTGTTCTGATCGGGTTCTTGCGTTGTCAGGGTGTGGAATACGAATTTGATCAGGGTGTGTATGTCGTGTAACATGTATTTCCAAATTGTTCATGCTAGCCTGCACTGCTTGGTTCAAGAGATCGTAATACTGCTCATAAGGAGTGTCATTTCCATCTGTGCCTGTGTTTGGTTAAAATTTTCACTTCCCCTTATATTCATTTGCCGTTCATATTGCCATTGTTCTGCAGCAATTTCCTGACCCAATTGAATGATCCATTGCAATGTGTCTGATAACTCAGGGAAAGTCCATCGTAACCAGACCCTGTGGTAAATATTGTCATATTGGAAACAAGGGTGGACTGACACTGGGAGATAGTGTGATTCGGCTTCTTGAAATGTGGGTAATTCTCCTAAATTGAAGGAGAGGCGATGATACTGAGGAAGGTGTTAAAGCGTTATATGGGATTTCTGTGTGTCCTTGTGGATGCATTCATTTGTGAGGAGGTAATTGTGATACTATAGGCAGTTTTGACATCATTGGAATGTATTTCAGTTTTTGATATATAGAGAGTGTTTGTTTGGAAGGGTGTTTAAAGGCAGGGACAAACATCTGTATAATGGAGTATCTGGTTTTGACAGTAGGAGTGTATTGTCCGACAGTTCTGCAGAATCTTTTGACATAACGAATGTTATGTTTTAATTGGAGGTTGGTGTGATAATAAGTCATTGCTTTGATTGTTTCAGAGGTTTTTCTGCTTTTATACTCATCCAAAATATCCGCAGCATTGCCCAGATGTTGTTCCAGTTCCCAGGTATTATCATTTGCTCCATAGCCTTTCCATCTAACTAAATATTGATAACTGGTTCCGCATTTTTGATGTCCAAGAATAGCTTCAATCTCAAACTCTTCTTGTCCATTAACCATATCAGGAGGTTGCATTGTGAAATTTGGTCCATGCATTGAAGTTTCCTTATATGGAGTGAGGAGTGATGCATGGAATACTGGATGAATGTGCCATTGTTTTGGTAATTTCAGTTTGTATGTAACAGGTCCCATGACTTGCTCAACCTGGAAGGGTCCTTCTCATTTCGGTGCTAGCTTTCTTGATTGATATGGAATGTGGAGATTCTTGTTTTCAAGCCAGACTTTATCACCTTTCTCAAACTTAATTGACTTGTCTCTGTATGTAATGTTTGTTGGTTTCTTACTTAATTCTTGCGGTGCATTGTACACTGAACCAATTATTATTGGGTGTGCAACGTGGTGGACAAGAACAAAAAGTAAAAAACTAAGCTTATGTAATTATTTGGGCACGCAACATAAGGTCACATGCATCACTATGTATAACTAAAAAGATAAAGTGCGTTCTATAAATGCACTCAATGAACAGTCCCAATAACAAGACAAGGGCTCCCCCAAGGAACGACACAGAGCCCTCACACCCTCCCAACCAGATTGTCCTGGGTATGATCATATGAATTGACAGTTGGAAGGAGAAATCCCCCTTTTTGCGATGACGAAGTCATCCAGGCTCATGTAGGTCCCATGGGGGAACCTTCAACGTCCATTGCTGAGGACAAGGGATTTCCAGATCCTGAAGGAGGGTCAGCACTGACCCTAGTTGAGGTTGGGGGAATATCCCCAACTGGAGCTTCCTCGCAATAAGGGAGGACTGGTGTTTCAGTCCTCTGATCAAGTTTTAAGCCTCTTTCGAGGCGTTCTGTGAGAGGTTTCCCTCTCTTCCCTTTCCCTTTCTTTCACTGGGACATTGAGGGTCTCAAGACCCTTGGGACTGGGTGGACTCTGCTCCAGTCAGGTTCACTTGGCCATTCCATGCTGATGAGATGGTTTCTAGTGAAGTCCCTGAACAGGGAGTCACAGTCGCTGCTGGTTAGTCTGCACCTGTGAAAGTGTGTGACTATATTGTCGAGAGTAAACTCCCTCTTGTGCACGAGCCAGCATGGGGCATACTCAATCAGTCCTTCCTCCTGAAGTCCAAGTCTAGAAACTGTCCTCTTGGAGAGGCCCAGTTCCTTAAGCATGTGGCATGTCAGCCACCAGAACCAGTTGACGGTTCCCTCACTTGGGTGAGGTTCTGTCATTTTAAGGAACATCCACGCCATAATGTTGTGGATGTTGAAACGACCGTCGATCTCTCATCAGATGGAAGGAGGAAATTCCTTTTTTCTGGCCATTCCTTCAACATCAGGTTCCCTCGACAGATCATCCAATGGGAGAAACCCTGAAGCAGTGGCTTCTCTGACTGCCCATCACTGAGCAACAGATCTCTGGTTGAGAGGCACCTTTGATGCCTCTCTTGCCATTTGCATGGGCTTGCCATTCATCCAGTACCATTTCTCAGTGGATGAATGTTTCGCCCAGAGATGCATAGCATCTCCTTCCCAATACGAGCTTGCTTTGACACAGATGTGCCCGAATATTCCCAACCTGTAGAACTGGCTAATGCTTCCCATTCTGAAGGAAGCAGGTTCCCCAATGAGGGAGTCTCGGTGTCCTGGAGGGAATTGCCTGTTCTTAGTCCTCCTGGTACCTGCGGGTGGCTTGTATTTCCCTGGTTGAGACGAGGCACCCTCAATCCTTGTGGAGAGGGGAGCATTGTCTATCATCATTCTAGAGGAGGAAGACAGGTCTTCCCCTTCTACATGGTGCATTCCACGGGCGTGCTCATGTCTTGACTCGTTGAGTGTGGTTCTGAGCCCCTCCTCATCGCCTGACAGGGAAGGGGCCACCAAATTGACTTCGCATTCACTGTCAAAGTCCGAGTCCGTCTCGTACATCATCCTCCTTGCTTTCCCTTTCATAGAAAGGGGAGGAACAGAAGTGGATGGGAGGAGGGTGGTTGCAGGACCTTCCTCAATGGGCGCCAGAGCCATGGGAGAGATTTGGTGACGAGGTGCAGCAGAGTGGTGAGCTCTGATGGGAGAGCTTTCTCGTTTTCATTTATTCTGATGCTCATCTGGGCAAGCCTCTTCCCCGCCAGTGTGAGCCAGCCCTGAGGTTTTTTGCTCCTTGACATTCGAGACATCTTGTTGATTTTCTTTTTGAAGTTCTCATTTTCTTGTGAGAGTTGAGAGACTCTCTGTTGATATTTATCGAACTCTTCCTCGAGCTCCGAGATTCGTCTCTCGCTCCTCTGGAGACCAGTGTCATATGCATTGTCTAGTTCTTCCTGCATCTCATCGTGGAGGACTTTCTGCCAGTGTTTCTTCTGTTTTTCTAGGAAGATGGCAAATGAGCTACCTTGTGTCATTTCAACAACGTGTTTCAAGAATTTTGCGCAGTCTGTGCATCGTTTTGGATGGAGAGGCAGGTGTGTCTCTCAATGTATTTCCCAGTCCGGGACCAGTTGATTTAGAATTGACACTGCATCATATTCGTCGAGAGGAGATGGGGATCTCCTCAAGTGTTTGGAACCTTGTCGGTTTGATTTCCTCTTGTGAGGAGAGGCACTATGCTCCTCTCTCCTCGAGTCTCAACAGTCGTGTTGTTCAGCCGACATGTTTGTGGTTAAGTTTCATGAGAAAAAAATTTTCTGTTTTTGTTGTCAGGGTTGGAAATTTCCCCAGGAAGCTCCACTGGCCAATGAGCTGTTTCACTGCCACAAAGCGTGTTTTACACACGACATAAATCCAAGGGTGTTTTTACACCCTCAAGCTCTAGATATTGATCTAGGGCTTCAAGTTCGTTTATGATTTCCAGAGGTTCCCAAGTGGAGTCTCCTAATTCCCAACGTACCTTGAATAATAATTTAGGAGACCATCAATGGTCTTCTATCGATTGAACAACCCATTCTTGTTCTGGGTCATTCCCAATATTGTAGTGGACTCAAGTTTCCCTCTTGGGAAACTTCTTTGAGTCATTTTCAATGACTGGTTTAAGGACCTTTTCATGGAAGACATCATGGATGTGTCCCGCTTTTAGGTCCAGCAGTAGATCAATCTTGTATGTGGATCGATCTGGAAAGGTTTCCAGGACCTTGTAAGGTCCTAAATACTTTGGGCAAAGTTTTCAAGCTTGTCCCTTTGGGAGGCTAATGTTTTCTGTTGATAGGAATACTAGATCCCCTTCTTGGAAGGTTTGCCCTTCCTGACAATGTTTATTTGCCATTACTGCTTGACGCATGCGTTGGGCGGTTAATTTATCAAACATTTTATCGAGAACATCCCCGATGTTCTCAATGAATTGTTTTACTCCTGCATGCGATGCCTCATCATCGATTCCTTGAATCATTCTGGGTATCCATCCATAATTTGATTCAAATGGAGAGTAGCCAGTGGATTCACTAATTGCTGAGTTCATTGCAAACTCAACCATGGGTAGTTGAGACTTCCAGTTGTCTTGGTAGTCATTTACTAATGATCTCAGTATTTGAGACATTGTCTGGATGGCTCTCTCCAAAGAGCCATCGGTTTGAGGGTGGTATGACGACGACATTAATAGTCGTTGTCCTAAAATTTTACTGAGTTCACTCCAAAATATGGATGTGAACTTTGTATCCCCGTCAGATACAATAGACTCCGGTACACCATGGAGTCTAACAATTTCTTTGATGAACAGTTCTGCTATTCCCTTAGCTGATACATTTGTCCATGTAGGGAGTAGGTGGACCATAGTGGTCATCCTACAGATAACTAGAAGGATATAGTTTGATCCTTCTACTTTGGTAAATGGACTGACAAAATCCATACCAATACTTTCCCAAGGTCTTGTGGGGATAGGCATTGTATGGTGCCATCCTGGTGTCCTTTGTCATGAGACCTTTGTTGTTTGACATTTTCCACAGGATTTGCAGAAATCCTCTATGTCCGCAGCAATTTTGGGCCACCAGAACCAACACTGGATATAGCCTAGCGTCTTGTGCATTCCCAAGTGGCCCAAAGTGATGTGACAGGCATCAATTATGACGCCTTTAATGCTTTTACCTTCAAATAGTCTATTAGGAACACAGACTACTCTCTGTCCAATCCTGTTGGTAGTCCATAGGATCCCTTTCTTTAGATTGAACCTTTCAAATCAATCTACATTCTTCCAAATCTCCATGAAAAACTTGTCATTGACATATTCCTTGGGAATACAATTCAAGACAAGTTTTAGAGAATTGTTTTCAAGGTCGAGTCTAGGAACCTTGAGTTGTTTGACTTCCTTATTATAATTCAGCTCTCTGGATTCGATTTCTTGAGCCTCTACTCTATCCTGAATCAGACTATCTTCTGATTCTATGATTGCTAGATGAGAATGAGATTTGTTTAACTCATTTCATCTATTTAGAGAGAGATCTTCTCCTTCCGGATCCAACCTCAAGTCGGCATTAACATATGCTGCGACATCATGGACCTCATTAGGTTTATCATTAGCATAGTAGCGTGATAAACTGTCTGCTACTTTGTTTTTTTCTCCTTTGAGATATTTCATCTCAAGTTAAACTGAGATAGGTATTCCCACCATCTCATGCGTCTTTGAGATCCAGTTTGTGTCTCTTTAAAGAAAGTTAATGCCTGGTGATCCGTAACTACAGTGAATTGGAGGCCCAGTAATTTGTCCTCCCATTGTAGTAGAGCTTCTAGAATACCTAGAAGTTCTTGTTCCCAGGTACAATAATTCATCTGTGCTGGGGTGAATTTACGGGATATAAATCCTGCAGGTTTGCAAGTATCCCAAGTAGGACCTTGTCCATACCAGGCGCCAATTCCACTAGCAGAGGCATCTGTTATGACCCAAATGGGAATGTCAAGTTCCTTATTAATTGGTTTACAGACTGGAGCTCTAGCTACCAGTCTTTTTAATTTTTTGAAACAATTTTCATGGTAGTCCGTCCAAACAAACTCCTGATTCTTGCTGCACATTCCAGTCAATGGAGTTGAACTCTGTGACATTGGGTAGGAATTGAGACAAATATTGGATTACTCTGTTGAACCTGAGAACGTCCGTGTAGTCCCTGGGCGCTCTCCAGTTTAAAATCTTGTCAATTTTTTGAGGGGTCAATATGAATTCCTTCATCGTCGATGATGAATCCTAGACAATCCATCTTGGTAGACAGTATGTCTATTTTCTTGAGATTATGGCTCAGATAGAGCCTTAGTTTGCGTAATCTATCAAAAGTCAACTTTAGATGACTCATGTGTTCCTCCAAAGTATTTGAGTACACAAAGATGTCATCTTGGTAGCAGTGCAAAAAGACTGCTATCATGTCTGCAAAGGAGACGTTCATGAGTCTCTGAAATGTTGGAGGCCTGTTCTTGTCTCCTTGTTGCATAACATGGCTGATCATGTTGCCGTATATTGTTGCAAATACCAAGCACAGTTCATGCTCAGGTAGAATGCATGGGATCTATGTCAGGTATAAACTTGACATTGAGGGACAACCTTCCCATTGATGATGTGACTAAAGAAGCATTCCATGTCTTGGGAGAAGGTGGCGTGAGCAGAGCTGCTAATGGACATGCTTGTGATGAATGTACCCAGAAATATAGGAGAACATCAAACCCAGTGGCAGACATGGAAATGGATGGAGAAAATACTGATGCTGTGGAAGCAATTGAACAGAGTACAGCACCAGTAAAAATGGTTGTAGTGGATGGGATTGTCATGGGCCACACAATATGTGCATACCAAGAATGTACATCAGAACTGGTGAATGCACGGGGAGGTGTATACTGTGCATTACATAAAGACATGTATGGAGCAATGTGTCATGTTGCCAATTGTACAAATATCAAGATCCAGGGCACTTTGGCATGTGAGATCCATCAAGGAAAGTGGAATAGATATATGAACAATCATAGACAGAAGAGCATGGATGGATACAAAAGAGCTCTTAGGCGGCAAGATGTGGATTTTCCGTGGATGCAAAGAAACTGTAAGGGCTCTGCGTCGTTCTTCTACAGGAGCCCTCATATAGTTTCTTGGGATTTGTTCTTTCAGTGCGTTTCTAACTCACACTTTATATTTTGGACATATATATATATAAATATCATTGTGACGCGCGTGACCTTATGTCGCACGCCTAAATAATTACTTAAGCAGTTTTACTTTTGTCTCTCGCAACTGCGTTACACAACTAATAAAATTGGTTCAGTGTACAACGCTGATGCGCAGCGTCGTGGACGAAACCCAAAACGAACCCAACACACAAACCAACCACAAAATTGAATCTGGATTGGGGCCCACCTTCAGTAGCAACAGGCTGGCTGGAGGGGAGCACGGGTGGACAGACGTTCAAAGTGGCACAGAGGCTGGACGAAGGGGATTCGAACACACACTGAGACTGATGGCGAGGGCGGAAGGGGTTTCTTGGTCTTCACTAATATGACGAAGTACGAAAGTGACTGTAAGTGGGGGCCGACTGAGAGTAGTCGAACCAGAGTGTTCGTCCAAAGGAGGGGACAAGGGATAAGGGTGTGGAGAAGAGGATGAATGGGGCAGACGAGAGGAGACAGGACAAAGACAAGGTCAAAACGGGACTGGACGCGGGCAAGGGACCTAAGGCAAGACTCAGAGAGAGGGCAACGCTAGCACCAAACTCTGAGGGGAGGGAAAGAAGGTCAAATTTTCTCTGTTGCATAAAGGCGAAGATACATGTATATAAAGTAGATGATGGTAGCTAAGAATCAATTCGAAGAAGAAAGTCCACTCCACCGACTGATAGGAGTCTCCTGGACGCCATCCTTTCGAAGGTTGTAGGGAAGGAACGGAGGAAACAAGTCCATAACAACAAAATGAAACAGGTACGAACTGAGTGCAGAACTCATCTGCCATCACCGATGCTCGCAACGCCCATATAGGCTTCTATCACCGTTCGGGTTCCTTGGTCGAAGTCTTCTGCGGCGATGGTGACTGCTCCACAGTGATTCCTAGGCTTCGAAATCATGACAGAGGAGATTCTCTAAGTCCCCATGACTCGTCAAGTCCGCAGGAAGGCGCGCCACATGCCACGTCGAATAGTAGGGCATTAACTGGTCTGCTGGAACCAGCCTCGGATGCAATGTCCCCTCCCTGTTGATGACCACATATCTGGCAAGAGTTCGACCTACTATAATCCAAGGGCCCCCAGGGGATATTGTCCTTCGAAAACTGTCGTGCTCGGCAATCACATTGGTCCGCCAGACTACTTGTCCAACCATGAAGTGTGTTCGTTCGACTGAGGCTAGCTCCCCCACCGAGACTGAGCTGTTGATGAGTTCGAGGTAGAACCGGTTTCGAAGGCGTGGGTCCCTTGGTGCCATTAAGGTGGATGCTTCGTTCGTGTCGTGGAACATATTCTCCCAGCCTCCTCTAGCTCCGATGCTGCACGTCAGGTGGGTCCAACAGTCGTTGGGGACCAGCCTCGAATCCGCAAACTGCATTCCAATCGAATTCGTAATAGCCATGCTCGTTCGTTCAGACGATGGTATCATTCGAAGTGCGGCTCCTGGGTCTACCGTAGCGCTGGTGGTGCTGGATGGCATGGGTGGTTCAACTGGGCTAGGGGGTACATCTACCATTGACGAATCTGGGTCTACAGTGGGAGATTCCGCACGGTCTGTGATCCTGGTGGAGAGCGACGACTGATTCGATGAGGAAAGCCTTTCTCTAAGGCTTAAGTGCTGGCCAGAAGGAGTGATTCTGTTCTGTCGGGCTGATCTACGCATGCTGTGTGTGATAACTGTCGAATAAGGTTCTGATAGGAGTTGGGGAGCGGCAGGGACGACTTTTTATGTTTTTCAAATCATGCTACGGCCGGTCTGGGCGGATATGAAATTCGTCTGGTTGTCAGGCACGCGTCTAGTGATGCAGGTGCCTTTCTGTCTGGCGCTACGGAGGCGGTGACGGGCTGGATGTTTGTGCTTCTCCAAACACCAAGGTGGCTGACTCAGCCGAAACCGTTTCGAAAAGCTCACCCTTCCTTCAAATGGGGTGTGACCTACTTCTAGCGCTTCTTCCCTGGGCAAGTGGCTTCGAACGCCTTCTATTTCGCTTCTTCCATTCGTGTGTGCGTGTGGTACCCATGTGAATACGTAGCCGGCGTATCAACGCACCGCGAGATTTAAGTAAGAAACCAATAAACATTGCACTTTTTTACACTCCAGAAGTGGTGTAACGCAAAATCAAACCAAGACGTCGATAAAACGATGTCTTTTGGCCCACCGAGGAAACCCACACATAAACGTCAGGAAGACCTCATGAGCTCCCTGTCGAAGACATG
Source organism: Amanita fuliginea (assembly GCA_023014435.1). Taxonomy (NCBI): domain Eukaryota; kingdom Fungi; phylum Basidiomycota; class Agaricomycetes; order Agaricales; family Amanitaceae; genus Amanita; species Amanita fuliginea. The sequence goes on from JAEBUQ010000003.1 coordinate 2,737,309, forward strand.
GGAGAACTCCCCGGTCATCATACCACGTTCAGTTAGTATGAGCATGGCGGGAGACCTTAAACCTCCAGATGACAGAAACGTCACTAAGAGAAGTGTCAGCACTTCTCAACCAAGGGCACGGCTGTTGCCCTCACCAAACAGCCGAAAGGTTGTGGAGGCACCTAGTGGAACCTTGCCGGCGAAATCGTCACCTAGAACGACACGGTCGCCTCCCAAAATACCGTACGCTACCGCGGTAAAATCTGGTAGACCCGAGATCAATTTGAATCGATCTCCCACTGAAAAAGTAGCGCCTCACGCACATACACATATAGACTGCCAGAAAACCCTCGCGGGTAAATCCAGGCCGTCTTCTGGTACGGAACGTACCACTCAAACCAGAGGAGCTAAGGCGGCTCCTGAACATGCAGAGGTAGTTACTACCTCCATCACTGATCAGATATACAGTGATACCTTGGTAAAACACCTAGGTCCCGTCATGGGAAACGAAAACAAAGCGGTCAAATTCCACAATATCAGAACTGAATCCGAATCAGAACGAGAAGTTGAAAACTCAATTTCTCCACTAGATTTTGAGGCAGAACGAGTCGATGAAGACTCGATTAGAGATGACCTGGCCAACATGACCAGATTGTCCCAACCAATCGCAATGGTCGGATTAGGTTTGGTCCAAAATTTGGCACCACAACCTAGGAACACTGACACCCTTGGGCAACTAATCCAAGGGCAAGAAAACCTCGAGAGGGTAATGTGGGACACCACATGAACCTCAACAAGAGTATCCACCATTTAGTGGAAAAGACTGAGATGATGAATAGTCATCTCGAGTGCATCGCCATGCTCCTAGAAAGGCAACAAAACTCCCCTTGACCACTTCGAGGATGATCGGACTCGTGCGAGCGAGCGAAATTCAGACATAACCGAGATTTTGGTTACGAATCCAATGGTCAAGATTCAGCTCTTGACTACATCAGTAAGAACGAATACGCTGAGGAGACCGTCCAAGAAATGAGACAGTCTCATAATAACAGGCAGACTGAGAGTCTGCCCATTAGTGAAGCTCAACTTGAGGTTCTGATTGGACTCAAGAAGCAAGAGATGATGATTGCATCATCTGATATAATGAATAGACGAGGACATAACGAAACCTCGTCTAATTATGAAACGAGAATGACCGCTAGCACACGAAATGCGGTCATCGCAGAAGTCAGAAACGGAGTCCCTCCAGAAACTCTATTTCTTCGAATGAACCCATTTCAGGGATCTGCCCAAACCCAAGGGGCATCACTAGAGGTTTCGGAGAGACCTCGATTTTTAACAGGATCTAACTCAATTCCTGTCTATAGGACTAGTAATGAGGATCGTTCTAGTCCTGAAATAACCATACCTCCCTGAAGGACAAGGTTCAGAGAAGGGGATAGAGATGTTAGAGAGGAGAGAACTGCACCTCCTAACAACACACACGAAAGCTGGAGAGGCCCTAGACTGAGCTTCTCCATAAGCAACTTGGGCAGAGGATCGCTAACCGCAAATCCTCTTACCCATTCTGACAAAACGTCGGAAAGGACAGACGAAATGGTCCGAAAGGAAATCAAGGAAGCAGAATTGGCATACGATTCTATGGTCGAACCCATTAACCTCGGGAAACTCGGAGTTAAATTATCCCCTCCTGAGTATGAAGGAGGAGAGACTATCGACAAGTTCCTCAAATTTACGAGGGAACTTCTCAATTTTCTTAGCATCTATTCGTTGCTAAAACCTGAAGCTGATCTATTCAGAGTCAGATTCCTAGGGCAAATTCTGAAAGGGAAAGCCCTAAAGTGGTACCAACACACGATCAACTCAAATGCTGATTGCAGTTGGAATTTCGAGGACTCTATGGTAGCCCTCAAAAGATACTTCGTTAGGGACGCCTCATCATGAGATGCCGCTATGAAATTTGACCGTCTTTCTCAGAAAGGACGGTCTGTGACCAAACTTAAGAAGGACCTGGAGTGTTTAAGCCAACAAATGATCCAGAACCCTTCTGAATACGACATGGCGAGGAGATTCCTCGCCGCGCTTAAGCCGGAAATATCGACCAAGGTCGTTAGACACGGCTACAACCCGGAAAATAGCAACCTCAATGCTATTTTCGAAGCGGCTAAGTTCATAGAGGAAGCTCAATTCTATGAGACTTGGGAAGAGCGCGAACGCCAAAGGCGCTCTAACGCGAAGATGTCAGGAAATAAACCCCTCACATCTAAAGGTTCGTCTAAGAAACAGACGAACTTTAAGGCTCCGGAGAAAGGCGCCTTCCAAAGGCAAAATAATAACGACTCGAAACAGATTGAGTGTTTTATTTGTAATCAAAAGGGACATATAAGCTCAAATTGTCCGAAGAACAGCAGACCCAGGAAATCTGCTAACGTTGAAACTTCCGAGCATGAGGGATGCAACGAAGGTGCTGCAAATGCCGCGGACGCTGAAGGAACTTCGGAAGAGGAAGGACAATATGCTTCCACAGAAGAAGCACATGAGATGCAGCAAGAAGGCATCTCTGGAGATGACAGAGACAATGACGAGTTGTCCCTAGAAGACTGGTGCGCTTGCATCAGAATAAATGAATCGATAGACTCGGATGACGAGTCTAGAGACGATGGATTAGAAATTGCAGCAATGCGACTTCTAGAAGAAGATTTGGAGGAATATCCAACCTCCTCAAAAATAACTGAGACCGGCGATCAAGTCGCTTACCGACTCAGATCAATGAAGGACATGGTCCAGAACCACGTCAAAGACGGTCCAAAGCGTGATTTCAAGCGCTTAGAAGTAATTGAGGGATACATGCGCATCAATGGACAGAAAGCGCATGTACTCCTTGACGGTGGAAGTATGCTGGATATGATTTCAGCAAATTTCGCTACCGTCAATAAGTTGGATATGTTCCAACTTAAGAAACCGATCAAGTTGCAAATGGCAACTTCTGGCTCACAATCCGCTATTAATTACGGAGCGAGAGCTGAACTAAAAGTAGGCGATTTAAAACAAAATCGCTACTTTGACATAGTAAACCTGGATAGGTACCAGGTCATATTAGGAACGCCGTTCCTAAAAGAACATAATGTGTTGCTGAACTACGTGGGTAGCGGCTCCTTCAAACTGGGAGACAAATGGTTCCCAGTACGTGAAGGGGAATTTTCGATTCCTCTCAACAAAGAAGGGGAAGGATCAGGCAGCACGATACTGCCTTCGAAAGGGTTCTCTAGAGAACCCATCAAACCCAAAGAGAACGTTAAGGGCAAATTTAAGCCTGATAAACATTCTCATTGACTAGAAAACGACAACCCTCTATCTCTAGCTGGCGCATGAGTGGGAGGTACCACCTCCATTAACATGGAGGAGCATTTAAAATTGCGCCAAGAATGGATTGATAAAATCCAAGACTTATTCATTCCCAAAAAACCAGAGTTACCACCTTTAAGGGAAATAAATCATGAGATTCCGTTAATAAACCCGAATCTCAAGATAAATCATAGGGCACCCAAATGCCCTGAACCACTCAGAGATGAGCTCAAAGCGAAGGTTGATCACTATCTAGAGGCTGGATGGTGGGAAAGGACCAGCCTTCCTTCATCGGCGCCTCTATTAATCGTAATCAAACGGGACGGGAAAATAAGAACTGTCATCGACGCAAGGCAGCAAAATGACAACACCCTAGCGGATGTCACACCAATGCCAGATCAAGAGACGATTAGGAATGATCTAGCCAGAGCTCGATTTAGGACAAAAATTGATCTCTCAGATGCGTATGAACAAATACGCATTCTACCTGAGCACAAACAACGCTTGGTATTTGCAACCATATACGGCAACATGATCAGCCATGTTATGCAACAAGGAGACAAGAACGGGCCTCCGACATTTCAGAGACTCATGAACATCTCCTTCGCAGATATGATAGCAGTCTTTCTGCACTGCTATCAAGATGACATCTTTGTGTACTCAAATACTTTAGAGGAACACTTAAGTCATCTGAAGATGACTTTTGACAGATTACACAAACTAAAGCTCTATCTGAGCTGTAATCTCAAAAAAATAGACATACTGTCTACCAAGATGGATTGTCTAGGATTCATCATTGATGACAAAGGAATTCATATTGACCCTTCAAAAATCGATAAGATTCTAAACTGGAGAACACCCAGAGACTACACGGACGTTCTCAGGTTCAATGGAGTAATACAATATTTGTCTCAATTCCTGCCAAATGTCACAGAGCTCACTGCTCCGTTGACTGGAATGTGCAGCAACAATTGGGAGTTTGTTTGGACGGGCTACCACGAAAACTGCTTCCGTGAACTAAAAAGGCTGGTAGCTAAAGCCCCAGTCTGTAAACCAATAAATAAGGACCTTGACATCCCTATTTGGGTCATAATGGATGCTTCTGCTAGTGGAATAGGTGCCTGGTATGGACAAGGGCTCACTTGGGATACTTGCAAACCCGCAGGATTTATATCCCACAAATTCACCTCAGCACAGATGAATTATTGTACTTGGGAACAAGAACTTCTAGGTATCCTAGAAGCTCTACTACGATGGGAGGATAAACTACTGGGCCTTCGATTTACAGTAGTTACGGATCACCAGGCATGAACTTTCTTCAAAGAGACCCAAACCGGATCTCAAAGACGCATGAGATGGTGGGAATACCTATCTCGGTTCAACTTTGAGATGAAATATCTCAAAGGAGAAAAGAATAAAGTAGCGGATAGTCTATCACGCTACTATGCCAATGATGAACCCAACGAGGTCCATGACATCGCAACATATGTCAACGCTGACTTGAGACTGGACCCAGAAGGAGAAGACCTTTCTCTAAATAGGCGAGATGAGCTAAATCAATCTCATTCCCATCTAGCAATTATAGAATCAGAAGGAAATCCGATTCAAGATAGAGTAGAGACTCGAGAAATCGAGTCTAGAGAGTTGATTCATAACAAGGAACACGAACAACTTAAGGTTCCTAAACTCGATCTTGAAGACAATTCCCTGAAAGTTGTCTTGAACTGTATTCCAAAGGAATATGTCAATGACAAGTTTTTCGCGGAAATTTGGAAAAATGTAGATCAATTCGAAAGATTCGATCTAAAGAAAGGGATCCTTTGGACCACCAATAGGATCAGACAGAGAGTAGTCTGCGTTCCTAACGGACTACTCAAAGGTAAGAGCATTAAAGGCGTCATAATCGAAGCCTGCCACATTACTTTGGGCCACTTGGGAATGCGTAAAACGCTAGGCTATATCCGGCGTTGGTTCTGGTGGCCCAATATTGCTGCGGACATAGAGGATTTCTGTAAATCCTGTGGAAAATGCCAAACGACGAAGGTCTCACGACAAAGGACACCAGGATGGCTCCATACTATGCCAATCCCTATGAGACCTTGGGAAAGTATAGGAATGGATTTTGTCGGACCATTCATGGAAGTAGAAGGATCAAACTATGTCCTTCTAGTTATCTGCAGGATGACTGCCATGGTTCACCTACTTCCTACCCGAACAAACGTATCAGCCAAGGGAATAGCAGAACTGTTCGTCAAGGAAATTGTCAGACTCCATGGCGTACCGGAGTCTATTGTATCTGACAGGGATACAAAGTTCACTTCTACGTTCTGGAGTGAACTCAGCAAAATTTTGGGGCAACGACTATTGATGTCGTCGTCTTACCACCCACAGACTGATGGCTCTTCAGAAAGAGCCATCCAGACAATGTCTCAGATACTGAGATCATTGGTAAATGACTACCAAGACAATTGGAAGTCGCAACTACCCATGGTCGAGTTCGCAATGAACTCAGCAACCAGCGAGTCCACTGGCTACTCCCCGTTCGAATTGAATTACAGATGGATGCCCAAAATGATCCTAGGAATTGACCATGAGGCGTCGCACACGGGAGTAAAACAATTCATTGAGAAAATTGGGGATGTTCTCGATAAAACGTTTGATAAATTAACCGCTCAACGCACGCGTCAAGCAGTAATGGCGAATAAACATCGTCAGGAAGGGCAAATCTTCCAAGAAGGAGATTTAGTATTCCTATCAACGGAAAACATCAACCTTCCCAAGGGACGAGCCTGAAAACTTTGCCCAAAGTACATAGGACCTTACAAGGTCCTGGAAACTTTTCCAGACCGATCCACATACAAGATCGATCTACCACTGGACTTAAGGGCGAGACGTATGCATGACGTCTTCCATGAGAAGGTCCTGAAACCAGTTGTCGAGAACGACTCAGAGAAATTTCCCAAAAGGGAAACTCTAGTTCACTACGATGTCAGGAACAACCCAGAACAAGAATGGGTTGTTCAATCAATAGAAGACCATCGATGGTCTCCTAAACTACTATTCAAGGTATGTTGGGAATTAGGAGATTCCACCTGGGAACCTCTGGAAGTTGTAAACGAACTCGAAGCCCTAGATCACTATCTAGAGCTTGAGGGTGTGAAAACACCCTCGGATTTATGTTGTGTGTAAAAACACACGTGTGGCAGTGAAACGGCCCATTGGCCAGTAGGGCTCCTGGGAAAAGTTTTCCAACCCCGACAACGAAACGGAAAAATTCTCGAAACACGTCATCGAAACAACACAAGGTGGCTCGTTTGCCATCTTTCTAGAAAAACAAAGGAAACACTGGCGAAGAATCCTGCAAGACGAGATGCGGGATGAACTAGACGAAGCGTACGACGCTGGTCTACGGAGGAACAAGAGATGAATCTCGGAGCTCGAGGGAGAGCTCAGGAAATGTCAGCAGAGAGTTTCACAACTCTCACAAGAAAACGAGACTCTCGGAAAGAGAATTGACGAGTTGTCTCGACTGTTGAGGGGTGAAAATTCCTCAGGGCTGGCTTACGCCGGTGGGGAAGAGGCCCGCCCAGACAAGCATCGGAACAAGAGAAAACGAGAAGTCTCCCCCTTCAGAACTCATCGCTCCACCGCTCCCCACCACCAAATCTCTCCCGCACCCCTGGCACCATTTGAGGAGGGTCCCGTACCCACTCTCCTCCCGTCCACCTCCGTCCCTTCCCTTTCAACGAAAGGGAAAGCCAAGAGGACGATGTATGAGACGGACTCGGACTTCGACAGCGAATGCGAAGTCAATGTGACGGCCTCTTCCCTGTTGGGCAATGAGGAGGGGCTGGAAACCGCGCTCAACAAGTCAAGATGTGAGCATGCCCGAGAATCGCACCGTGTAGAAGGGGAAGACCCATCTTCTTCTTCTAAAATGATAATAGACAATGCACCCCTTGTCACAAGAATCGAGGGTGCATCGTCTCAACAAGAAAAATACGAGCCGCCCGCAGGCACCAGGAGAACCAAGAACGGGCAATTCCCCCCAGGGAACCGAGGCTCCCTTCTGGGAGAACCTGCTTCCTTCAGAATGGGAAGCATTAGCCGGTCCTACCGACTGGGAATGTTCGGGCACGTTTGCGTCAATGCAAACTCGTATTGGGAAGGAGATGCTATGCATCTCTGGGCGAAGCAGTCATCCTCAGAAAAATGGTATTGGATGAATGGTAAGCCCATGCAAATGGCGAGAGAGGCATTGAAGGTGCCTCTCGACCAGAGATCTGTCACCCAACAATGGGCAGTCAGAGAAGCCACCGCGTCAGGGTTTCTCCCGTTGAATGATCTGTCGAGGGAACCTGATGTCGAGGGAATGGCCAGAAGAAGGGAATTCCCCCCTTCCGTCCGACGAGCGACTGACGGTTGCTATAACGTCCACGACATCACAGCGTGGATGTTTCTAAAAATGACGGAACCTCACATTAGTGAGGGAACCGTCAACTGGTTCTGGTGGCTAGCATGCCACATGCTTAAGGAACTGGGCCTCTTTTTGAGGACAGTTTCTCAACTCGGACTCCGGGAGGAAGGGCTGATCGAGTATGCCCCGCGAAGACTGGTCCACAAGGGGGAGTTCTCCCTCGAAGATGTAGTTACGCACTTTCACAAGTGCAGACTGACCAGCAGCGACTGCGACTCCCTGTTCAGGGACTTCGCCAGAAATCATCTCGTTGGCATGGAGCGGCCTCATGAGCCTGACTGGAGCAAAGTCTTCCCAGTCCCGAGGGTTTCGAGACCCTCAATGTCCCAACAAAAGAAAGGGAAAGGAAAGAGAGGGAAACCTCTCGCAGAACGCCTCGAAAGAGGTTTAAGAATCAACCCGAGGACTGAAACACCAGTCCTCTCCTACGCTGAAGAAACTCTGGTTGGGGATATTCCCCCAACTTCGACGAGGGCCAACGCCGACTCCCGCCCGGTACCTGAGGATATCTCACCCTCAGCTATGGATGTCGAAGGTTCCCCGATGGGACCTGTATAAACCGGGACGATCTCGTCTCAAAGGAGATTCTCTCCTTTCCAATGTCAATTTGTAAGATTGCACCTTCGGGACAATCTGGTTGGGAGGGTGTAAGGGCTCTGCGTCGTTCTTCTACGGGAGCCCTCGTATAGTTTCTTGGGATTTGTTCTTTCAGTGCGTTTCTAACTCACACTTTATATTTTGGACATATATATATATAAATATCATCGTGATGCACGTGACCTTATGTCGCGCACCTAAATAATTACTTAAGCAGTTTTACTTTTGTCTCTTGCAACTGCGTTACACAACTAATAAAATTGGTTCAGTGTACGATGCACCGTGAGATTTAAGTAAGAAACCAATAAACATTACAGAAACCAACAGCCACATGATGAAGAGCCTATTGCAAGGAGAGACAAAGATGCATTTGAACCCTCCAGAATTTATTGTGTTGAGACTATATGTGCTCCATGTGGAGTTGTGGTTGCATGGGCCAAATTTCCAAAGGCTGAGTCACCAACCAATATTCTGCAGTTCTTGGATCATGTTTATCCAACCAATGAATCAAGGCCTGATTATATATGTATTGATAAAGCATGCCTTTTATTGAGGACTAGCATTGCCAATGGTAGTTGGCAAAGGTGGAGCCAGACATTTTGTTCATACGCATCTGAGAGATTGATTTTCATCCTAAATCGAGCTCTAGCTAGGTTGTTCCTGCTCATTTCTTGGTCAGGCATTGGTGTAACATCTGCTAGGGTGTTGTCATTTCACTGTCTCACATCTATGACAGTTCTTATTTTGCCATCTCATTTAATTACGATTAATATGTTAGGAACCAATCCTAGCATCTAATTTTCGGTTTTATTCATAGGGTGATCAGGCATCACTCTGCATCACTGGTGCAAGGTCTGGGACCTTAGGCGGTGTTTGGCCACCGTTGCGCAGGACCTGCGCAGGGGTTCTCCCACGCCATCAGGACATTCTGCCGCCCCGGAACAGGATGGAGTTTGAACTCTGGTCTTGTTTACTTGCAATTGTTTACTCATTGTTTGCTGAGTAATATTAATAATAATCAGATGATGACACATTCAATCTGATCTGTAATCATAATTACTAATCTGCTATTTTTAGCTTAGATAGGCATTGTCAAGCTATGTATAAGTAGACAGACATTTTGCACTTGTCTTACCACAACTCAGATGCCTTCACAAACTCATCAACAACATGTTCTTCAGATATATGCCTTCTTGACTGGTGTTGTCCTCCCCCTTGTTTTGCAGATCATTCGCAGATATTATGTCAAGGAACCATATCATACATCAATGCTTTCTGGTCAAGCTTGGGTACAAGAACTACTGGATGGGCATCCTGAGCAGATACGGAATGAGTTAGGTGTGCACAAACATGTTTTCCTTAATCTCATAGGCCATCTACAAAACATGGGTTATGGACACTCAAAATATGTCATGTTGGAGGAGCAGCTGGCAATTTTCCTCTATACCTGTGTCACAGGCCTTACAATTCGACATGTTGGTGAACGTTTTCAGCGGTCCAATGAGACTATTTCACGGTACCAAATATTTTTCTCATACAATTTGGATTCTAATTTATATGCCAGATATTTTCGGAAGATGGTTGACATTTTTTCTTCACCTCCCTTCTATACCACATATGTCAAACAACCAACTACAGCCGATAAACCAGCAGAGTTTTTTCATGCTAACAGAAAGCTTTGGCCATACTTTTCACATGCATTAGGTGCAATTGATGGCAGTCATATTCATATTGCACCACCTGCATGGCAACAAAAGTCATTTCAAAATCGAAAGGGATTCCTATCTCAGAATGGTCTCTTCTGTTGCACTTTTGATCTCCTTTTCTCCTATGTGCTTGCAGGGTGGGAGGGATCAGCTGCTGATGCACAGGTGTATCAAAATGCAATTGATATGGAGAGTTTGGTCATTCCCACAGGATGGTATTATCTTGCAGATGCAGGATTTCCACATTGTGATCAACTCCTTGTTCCATTCCGTGGTGTCCGGTATCATCTTGCAGAATGGGGACGTGCATCTGTTTGGTAAGAATTTTCAAGATTGAAAATAAATTTATCTCAATCTTGAATCTACTAGGCCAAAAGATGCCAAAGAGTTATTCAATCTGCGACATGCACAAGCACGGAATGTCATTGAGCGCATTTTTGGTGTGCTTAAGCGCCGATTCCGGATCTTACTTCTTGCACCTGAATACAAGCTAGAGGTTCAAATTCAGATTCCTGTGGCACTTGTAGCACTCCACAATTTTATTCGCATTCATGATGTGGAAGAAGGAGATCATCCAAATGATTTGGATGCTAATGACCGTAGAAACCAAGGACCTGAAGAAGATTATGATGACCAATATCCCATTGGCAATGCAGAGGATGGAGCTGGGAGTACTGCAGATATCAGGAGGATGGACATTGCTAATCATATGTGGGCAGACTATCAGCATGTGTTACAGGAGAGATATCAGAGTGGCAATGAAGATGATGGTGATGGTGATGGTGATGATGATGGTGATTGGATGTGATTCTTACACTGCTCAAGCAGTGGTATTACTCCTTGAATAATAGAGCAGAAAAAAGCATTTTGTTCAGTATGTAAGACAAATCAATTTACATACAACATGGTAATATCACTAGCTTTAATGATGACCTCGGAAATCTGCAAGGTACCTAGCAACGAATGCATCACGACGGTCACGGTCAGTTATGCTAAGATATACGCTAGCCACAAGGGGGTTCTTCGTCAGCAATATCATGAAATCATTGAAATTGTCACCAGGAGGAAAGTCAGTTGATGCCAATGTTGCTGCATCACTGACTGTGGCCTCTGGTGTCACATTTCTTCGTAAATTATCACTGAGACTGTTGAGGGTTCCCTGGACAGAGTTGAGAATGACGAGAGGGGTTGATGTAGACCCAGTGTTGGAATGTTTTGATGGGTTGCTAGACCCCATGGCAGACATCTTTTGCTTGCTGCCACTGCCAACTGAGCTTGCCCGCTCCTGCAGTGACGCATGGGATGATAATGAGTGTGACTGAGAAAGTGAGCGTGACTGAGAAGGTGATCGTGACGAAGAAGGGGCCAGCTTAGGTGGCACATGAAATAGTGACATAGATGGTGATGACAATAATGATAGCAATGCTGTTGGTGATAGCGATGGTGTGGACATAGTAGACATAGACGATGACAGTAAAATGGGATCAATGAGCAGTGGAGGAATTGAATCAAGAGACATCGCAGTATTCGGAATTGTTGTGATTGCTACATGCAGATCAGATGGACTCAAAATCAATAGGATCCTAGAGCATACTAGGAGCGTCGATCTCATCATCGTAAGAGCCACCCATGATTGAGGTATTGGAAAGCCCAGGATGGAAAGCGTGATCTCCACGTGCAGTTGTTCCCGGTTGAATGATATCCGATAAGAGTCCATATAGCACCCAGCCGTTATTCTTGAACAGGCTAATTCCTCTGCCCTGAGAAAAGATCAGACATGTGTGGTGGAGTGGGCGTTAGGGCAAGGCTTACCGTAGAAGTTTTCACATAGTCTTCGAAAACAATCTCCTCGGCTGGTGTCAGAACATTTGCCCCGGTCTCTGCATTCCAGGCCATTCCAGAGGAAGTGCGATAATTGGAAACTGCACTAAAAGAGGCTTTTAACTATTTAAAATGTCAGTAGGATTTGTAAAAAATGTGACGGAAAACACACCGCCCTCCACTTTGTCGCTACCATTTTTCCTGTTTTCGTGGGGCCCTTCTCAAGAAGAGGTGCAATATGATGAGCAGCTGGTGTGAATCTCGAATCCTTAAATCCTGGTCCTTCATGACGGTGCTGATGGAGATATTGAACAAGTGCGAGGGTTTCCTGGTCAGTCCAATAGGCGTTACCTTGAGAGCTGATGGACTGAATTTCAGGCATGATGAAATGGGAGAGGACAAGATGCTGCAACAGCGTAGCAGTATAGACAAGAGTGAAGACAGAGAGGCGGCGAATGGTTTTGCGCTTATCGATCTCTGTTGTGTTCATGTGAAGGTATTAGGTTCAAACTCCGTCCTGTTCCGGGGCGGCAGATGTCCTGACGGCGTGGGAGAACCCCTGCACAGGTCCTGCGCAATGGTGGCCGAACACCGCCTTAGGAGGACCATAGGAACACTTCACGTGGGTTAGCGCATGGCAGTGCTCACTAGAAGACAGGACGGCAGTTGGTTGAGCCAACCAAGGATATAATAAGAACAGGGGATCAGACCCTGAGTGATGGTGCCTTGGGATCACATCAGCACATCACTAGGATCAGCCACAGAGACGGCACAGGGGCTAGGAGGCTTGTTAAGGCAGGAGGATCACCAGTGGGGATCGCAGGAAGCCTGGGAGGTAGCACGGCCCATTATGGGAGTCTAGAGCAGTCCGCGGGAAGGCTGGACATCATAGGAAAGGGCCAGGCCTGGTCTATTAAATGATTGACAGGTGGCAGCACCCAAGATGCATGGACAATAGGATGTGCAGCAAGGCATATGGTCTGGGCGCATATGGCTGTGGAGGTGCCGATGGGATGCATGGTGGCTAGGGGTCTCCAGGAGGAGTATATAAGGGCTTGGGTAGTTAGCTAGAGTCTCTTTAGACTCTAGATGGTTTCTCTTATGCTCTGTACATGGGCTTAGGTTACTATTTGTAGTGGTCTGAATACATTCTCTTCCCCCTCTTCTCTACCCTCTCTCCTCTGTGAGGCTTGTGGTTAGGTTGTGAGCGTGAGCTTGTAACATAATAGAGGTGCTGATGAAGGAAGGCTGGTCCTTTTCCACCATCCAGCCTCTAGGTAGCGATCAACCTTCACTTTAAGCTCATCTCTGAGTGGTTCAGGACATTTGGGTGCCCTATGATTTATTTTGAGATTCGGATTTATTAACGGAATCTCATGATTTATTTCCCTTAGAGGTGGTAACTTGGGTCTTTCAAGAATAAATAAATCTTGGATCTCATTGATCCATTCTTGGTGCAGCTTTAAATGCTCCTCCATGTTGATGGAGGTGGTGCCCTCCACTCGTACACCAGCTAGAGATAGAGGGTTGTCATCCTCTAGTCAATGAGAACGTTTATTGGGCTTGAATTTGCCCTTTACATTCTCTTTGGTTTTAGTGGGTTCTCTGGAGAACCCTTTTGAAGGCAGTATCGCGCTGCCTGATCCTTCCCCTGTTTTGTTAAGAGGAGTCAAAAATTCTCCTTCGTGTACTGGGAACCATTTATCTCCCAGTTTAAAGGAGCCACTGCCCGCGTAATTAAGCAGCACGTTATGTTCCTTTAAGAACAGTGTTCCTAATATAACCTGGTACCTATCCAGGTTTACTATGTCAAAGTAGCGATTTTGTTTTAAACAGCCTACTTTTAATTCAGCTCTCGCTCTGTAGTTAATAGCAGATCATGAGCCTGAGGTTGCCATTTGCAACTTAATTGGTTTCTTAAGTTGGAACATATCCAACTTGTTGATGGTGGCAAAATTTGCTGAGATCATGTCCAGCGTGCTTCCACCATCAAGGAGTACATGCGCTTTCTGTCCATTGATACGCATGTATCCCTCGATTACTCCTAAGCATTTGAAATCACGCTTTGGACCATCCTCGACACGGTTCTGGACCATGTCCTTTGTTGATCTGAGTCAATAAGCAACTTGGTCACCGGTCTCAGTTACCTTGGAGGATGTCAATTGTTCCTCTGAATCTTCTTCTAGAAGTCGCATTACTGCTGCTTCTAATCCATCGTCTTTAGACTCATCTTCCGAGTCTGTCACTTCATCTATTCTGATGCAAGCACACCAGTCTTCTAGAGACAACTCATCATTGTCTCTGTCATCTCCGGAGATGCCTTCTTGCTGCATCTCATATGCATCTTCAGCGGAGACATATTGTTCTTCCACTTCCAAGTTTTCCTTGGCATCCACAGCATTTGCTGTGCCTTTGTTGTGCTCTCCATTTTCAAGAGCCTCAACATTAGCAGATTTCTTGGATCTGCTATTCTTCAGACAATTAGAACTAATATGTCCCTTCTGATTGCAAACAAAACACTCGATTTGCTTCAAATCGTTATTATTTTGTTTGTGAAAGGTGCCTTTTTCTGGAGCCTTAAAGTTTGTCGGTTTCTTAGACAAACCTTTAGATGTGAGGAACTTGTTCCCTGACATCTTCGCATTAGAGTGCCTTTGTCAGTTGTGCTCTTCCCAGGTCTCATAGAATTGAGCTTCTTCTATGAACTTGGCAGCTTCAAAAATAGCACTGAGGTTGCTATTTTCAGGGTTGTAGCCGTGTCTAATGACCTTGGTCGAGATTTCCAGCTTAAGCGCGGCAAGGAATCTCCTTGCCATGTCATATTCAGAAGGGCTCTGGATCATCTGTTGACTCAGACACTCCAGGTCCTTCTTTAATTCAGTCACAGACCGTCCTTTCTGAGAAAGGCAGTCAAATTTCATAGTGGCATCTCTTGATGAGGCATCCCTTATGAAATATCTTTTGAGGGCCACCATGGTGTCCTCAAAATTCCGATTTCTATCAGTGTTCAAATTTATCATATGCTGATACCATTTCAGAGCCTTTCCTTTGAGGATCTGCCCTAAAAACCTGACTCTGAATAAATCAGCTTCAGGTTTCAACAGCGAATAGATGCTGAGGAAGTTTAGGAGTTCCCTAGTAAATTTTAGGAACTCATCAATTGTTTCTCCTCCTTCGTATTCAGGAGGAGATAGTTTAACCCCCAATTTCCCGAGGTTAATGGTTTCTGTAGCGGGATCATATGCAGATTCCGCTTCTTCAATTTCTTTACAGACCATTTCGTCTGTCTTCTCAGACGTCTGGTCTGAGTGCGTTAGAGGGTTCATGGTCAGCAATCCTCTTCCTAAATTGCTAATGGAGAAACTTGGTCTTGGGCCTCTCCAGTGATCGTTTTGTCTTTGAGGAGGGTTTACTCTCCCTTCTCTAATATCATTGACCTCCTCTCTGAACCTGGTTCTTTGAGGGGGTGTGGTTATTTCAGGACTAGAACGTTCCTTGTTACTAGTCCTATTGACAGGAATCGAATTTGATCCTGTCAAAAATCAAGGTCTTTCATGAGCCTCAGAAGGTCTGAATGACCTTTCAGATGTTCCATGAACCCAGACTGGTCTTTGGAATGGGTTCATTCTGTGGAATAGAGTTTCCGGCAAGACTCCATTCTTAATTTCTGCTATGACTGCATTTCACACAGTAGCGGCCATCCTAACTTCATAGCTAAATGAAGTTTTGTCATTACCTTGTCTGCTAGCTATATAAGATGAGGTATTCATCATTTCCCATTTCTTGAGTCTGATTAAGGCCTCAAGTTGATCATCAGTTATTGACAGACTTTCAGTCTGTCCATCGCCATGAAACTGTCTCATTTCTGGAACAGTTTCCTCAGCGGGTTCATCCTCACTGATATAATCAAGAGCTGAATCTTGACTGGCAGATCTGTAACCAAGCCCTTGGTTACGTCTAGATATTACTCGCTTGCGTGAGTCTGGACGCCCTCAATATGAATGAGAAGAGTCCCTTTGCCCTTCTAGGAGTGAGGCAATATGTTTGAGATGACTATTAGTCCTCTCAGTCTTTTCTTCCAAACAATGGAAGCTATTGCTGATGCTCGCATGATTTCCTATCATGAGCATCTCTAGGTTTCGTTGTCCTTGGATTAATTGTCCTAGGACATTGGCAGTTTTGGGCAGTGTCATCATTACATTGAATGTGCCCTGTCCAACCGATTTAGTCAATTGAGAGTTTCTGGTCAAATTCGCCAGATCCTCTTTGATGGAGTCCTCATCTATTCGTTCAGACTCAAAATCTAATGGAGAGATTGAATATTCAACCTCTCTTTCATCAGTAGATTCCTCTCTGACGTTCTGAAACTTGACTGCCCTTTTGTCAAGTTTAACTGCAATTCCAAGGCATTTGCTCAAGGAATTGTTGAAGATTTTATCAGTGATAGAGGTAGTTACTACCTCTGTAGGGACAGGAGCCGGTTTGGCTCCTCTAATTTGAGAGGTACCTGGAGGTTGCCCAGTCCTATCCATAGAAAGTTTCTGGCGGTCCACATGATGATGAGCTTGAGGCGCCGCCCTTTCCATAGGAGATTGATAATTGATCTCTGGTTTATTGGATTTTACCGCAACTGCATACAGTAGTCTTGGTGGCGATCTCATCATTTTGGGTGACAGTTTTGCTGGTGAGGTTCCACTGGATACCTCTGTCATTTTTCAACTGTTAGGTGAGGGCGACAGTCGTGCCCTAGGTTGAGAAGTGCTAGCACTTCTCCTGGTTACATTTTGGTTGTCGGGAGGCTTTAGCTCTCCCGCCACACTCATACTTACAGAGTGTGGTACTATGACTGGGGAACTCTCCTGTGTCTTTGATGGGGAGCTCAAGAGGTCTTCCCATCACTTATACATGGGTTTCCTCAGTGGGCCAAAAGACATTGTTTAGATGTCTTTCTGGCTTAAAGTGCATTTACACCACTTTGGAAGTGTAAAAAAGTGTAATGTTTGTTGGTTTCTTACTTAATTCTCACAGTGTGTTGTACACTGAACCAATTATTATTGGGTGTGCAACGCAGTGGACAAGAACAAAAAGTAAAAAACTAAGCTTATGTAATTATTTGGGTGCGCAACATAAGGTCACACACATCACTATGTATAACTAAAAAGATAAAGTGCATTCTATAAATGCACTCAACAAACAGTCCCAATAACAAGACAAGGGCTCCCCCAAGGAACGACACAGAGCCCTCACACTGTACCTATGAGCAACGGTCTGTCTAGCGAGTTGATGTGCAGCCAGCACTTCTTCTCTAGCTTTTTGAAGCATTTGAAGGCATTCTTCTGCTGCAGGAGCAGTCATCTTGATTGCTGCTGTAGGAATAGCGATTGGGTCTGATCCATACATGAGTTGGAATGAGGATGTCTTCATTGTATCATGATATCGATTATTGTGTGCGAATTCAGCGATGGGTAGCAGTGGTTTCCATTTATGAGGTTCGTTTGTGCAGAACATTTGAAGATAGATCTCAAGTTCTTGATTGACACATTCAGTTTCTCCATCTGTCTGAGGGTGATAGGCTGTGCTCATCCTATGGTCGATTCCTAGAGCTTTTTGTATTTCTTGGAATACTTTAGCAGAGAACTGTGGTCCTCTATCAGAGATTAAGACATCAGGGAGTCCAAAGCATTTAAAGATTTCAGAGATATAGAGGTCTGCAGTTCCTAAAGCATCGATCATCTTGTTGCAAGGAGTGAAAATTACCCCCTTTGTAAGGCCATGGTCCACCATGACCAGAATGGAATCATATCCATTGGATATAGGAAGATCTGTGATGAGATTGAGTGTAACTTGTTGGAATGGTTGTGTAGCTTTTGATGAAATAGGAATCAGCGCTGGTGAATTAGGATGAGTGTTGACTTTCATCTGTTGGCAAAGTGCACATCCTTCAACCCAATTTTTAACGTGTTTATACATCCCAGGCCACCAATAATCTCTTTTCAGGAGCACTAATGTCTTTAACCGGAGCACATGACACTCCCCCCCCCCTTATTCCGAGATTCTGAGTGGAATCCGAGTCAATTCCAAGCTCAAAAAGCTGGCTTGGAACTCACTAAAACAGGAACTAGTAATCTGAGTTCAGTCCTAGTCCAGTCCAAGCTGAATCTGAGCTGAACTCAGAATCAGCCTAGGAGTACTAGGACTGACAATGCTAAGACTGAGCTCAGACTCTGAGTAGAGTCTGAGTAGAGTGTGAGCTGGCTGAGCTGTGGGGGTTGTATTCTAACTGAGCCATATATAGCATTTGTGACATGTGTGACATGTGTCTTCACACGCGCTTTTGCACCTTTGTTTATTGTCACATGGACACACCATGTGACCGTCACCTGACCGTCAGCTCACCAATCACCATCACCATCACCAACGTCGCACCATTGCCATTGTCACCATTGCACCATTGCCATTGCCACCACTGCTAAACGACAACTGCCACCACCACCGTCGCCATAGCCACGTCGTGCACAGATGCGCCATCGCCCTTGCCCTCGCTGTTGCCCTCACGCACTGCCCACCCCCGCGTCACCGTCCCCACGTCACCCTCCACACACCCATCACACCTCCACCACTTACCACCACATTGCTGTCCAAGATTATACCACCAGGGCCTGGATAACAAGCGTCCGGGCCCATTGTACTTTTTTTCATTTTTTCATTGTAACTAATATTTTATTTTATCTGAACGTGCCCCACCCATTCACCTGCATCCATGCCCACTCACACCCCACCCGTTCACCTGCATCCATGCCCACTCCTGCAACTACGCACACCCACACGCACGGCCATTAACCTGCCTGCACACGCAAACACACATGCAAATGCACACGTAAATGCATGCTGTTAAGATCGATGCTCTCAACGCAATTCGTTCTAAGTCAACAGTGGCAAGCAGAGTCTCGGTCTGCTCCCAGCCTTCTGGACAGGTTCTGGACACTAAGTCAAACGATGACAAAGGTCAAATAAACGACGAGCTCAAAGAGATAAGAGCGAGGAGTTTTCGTTCAGAAGTTGAGAGAAGAATTCGATTAAGTTGGAACTAAGGAAAAGAGACATACATGAGAGTCTTTATATACAAAAAGAACAAGGAGAACGTAAAAGGAAATGTATAGCTAATACCTTGGAAAGGAAAAGTGAAGGATAAAGCTAAAAGGAAATAAGCGTCCATGAAACGCATAGCTATGATTATATAATAAAGGAGTCCGTTAAACGAAAGGGAAAGAAATTGTAACACATGCACCAGGCCACCACCTCCACCACCTACTCGCCTACGCCTACATCCACACCCCGAGACCTGCCCACTGCATCGCCCTTGCCCACACGCACGCCCATTTGCCTGCTGCAGACACAGACTAGATGCAAATGCAAACACAAACACACGCACCTTACTACCACCACCACCACCACCTACCATGCACATCCATTCGCCTGCCGCAGATGCAGACGCAACATATGGACCTTACCACCACCACCACCACCACCACCACCTGCTCACCCTCGCCTGCATGCACCTTACCACCACTGCTCCCCACTCACGTTCACACCCCAACACCCAATTGCCCTCACCCCCCTGATACCCACACCCCTGATACCCACCTCTACACACATGCCTGTTCGCCCACCCACACCTGCATTGCACCAACCGCACCCTGCACCCTTACCACCCACTCACCCATGCCCATGCCCATGCCCATTCCCATGCCAACACCCATGCCATATGCCCTACAGGCTTTTGTCATGACCATTTTATTTTAATTTGTTGTAACATGGGTTAAGTGTATTTTAAAAAATATATATTGATTATTAAATAAATTAAATTGAATATAACTTATCCCCATCTGCATACCTATGACCCATGATCAATACATTCCCTTTCCCACTCTCCCAAATGTGAGAAAGTTGCTCAAGTAGCCTGAAGTTTGGTGTTACCATATGTGTCATGATTTACCAGATTTATCATGGTTGAGAATACAACAGATTTACTCACTATGTACATTTTTCATAGCCTTTTCAAACATGTTCCCATCATTACAGGACATTTTGCACACATGTCACATGATTTATAAAGTTTTTCCATGGTTCAAAGAATCAGAATTATTATATTTTGCCAAAGTCCAGCTCAAAACTTTGGTTTAAGCCTGCTGCATGTGTACTCACATCAATGGAACAGTCCAGTACTTTCCACTGAGCCATGTTTCCCAGTGGACTCCCAGTGGACTCCGAGGATTCCTAGTGGACTCCTGGGATTCCTATTGAATTCCCAGTAAATTCCCACTTGGTCCACTAAAGTCCCAGCACATTCCTAGCTCATTCCCAGCTCATTCCCAGCACATTCCCAGCACATTCCCAGTGCATTCCCAGTGGATCATATCTTGATATAAACCTACCACTGAAGACTTCCTGGCATATTCCTAGCTATTCTCTGCTTTTCATTCTACTTTCTAATGGGATCCATGTGATATTCCACTCATTCCACATTCATTTCACAAAGTTTGTATGAAATTTGAATACCTAGTGTGACATTTACATGTGTATGATTCTACATTGTTGTTTGTGGATATACATGTACAAGGAACTTTTTGGGCATGTCAATATTGTTTCAAGCTTGTCTCTTGCTCATTGCTGGATTGGATTCATTGAATGTAATTTGTGCACATGTATGGTGGTTTGTGCATACAATGACCATCACTATTGTACAGACTATTTTTTAAAGGCTCACTTCTATTGTTATCAGAGCATGGAATGTAATTATCTAGTATAATATGGACATATTTATGGTTATTTACACTTGTTTATGCATACATGACTGTAGCCATTGTGCAGATGGTATGTAAATATACATGGTTGATTCAGACTACTCTCAAATATCACCAACATGTCAAACTTTTCCAGGGGTGAAGTGACATCTGGACTATCACATTTCACACAATCTGAAAAAGATAATAGGCACTTGGTTTAGACCATTCTTGAATCTCTTCAGTATGTTACATCTTCCCATTCTTGATATTACTCTGGCTTCAACTATATCTGGGCTGTGCAGATAATATATATCATACTGATGTTGTCATGCAATTGTCAAAGCCATGACTTTGGGAAAGGCAGGAGGGTAATAGGCAAATGAGATAAACATTAAACTGAGACAGAGTGACATTTTCTTTTCTCCTTCTATGACAAACTACAACATTTTGCTTACATACTGTGTTTGGGCACTATTTCCTTTAGGTAGTTACCAATACATTTCTCTCCTCAGGTAGCTACAGCCTTATTTCCTTTTTGGTTCTATCATTCTCTGGATGAATATAAACCCTCCTGATACTACAATTCTCCAGTATTGTTGCTTTGATCTTTGTCAAGTAGGCTGGGAGTGAACTGAGACTCTGCTTGCCACTGTTAACTTAGAATGAACTATGCTAGGGGCATCAATCTTAACACAGGCAAATGAATGGTGGTTGGTTTTAGGCTAATTTGAGTTGGCAGGTAGATAGTTTGGGTATTTGCAGGCAGTCAAATGGGCAGGGGCAAATGGGTGGGATGTAGTGGTGAGCAGCTGGTATGGGCAGTGGAGTTCTGTTACTTTTTGACATTAAATCAATCATATACTCACATGCAGCTGGCATTATCTGAAAAGTAACCTCCTGGTTCAGTTCCAGGCCTATCCTGGCCATGGTTGGTCTTGCTGGTCAGCCAAGTGGATCAGGGCTCCCTCAGAGTTATTAATGTTATCCTACCTGATTACAAGATTTGCATGGTTTGGTGCCACCAGGGGAAATTGACATCTCCTGCCATCATGACATACATATATTCACCTTGAACATGATATGTCTGCAAAGTCAAAAAACATGAAAGCAATGGTTATATCTCAGAAAGGCTATTGTTTACAAATATTTGTATACCATCACTAGCATCAGATTTTACCCCTCTACAACTTTAATTAGTGGAGCATGTCATGAATTTGACTGTGGAATGGAAATTTGGGACTGTCACACAAAATTATTTGAAAGGGTTATATCTCAACAAGTTCTTTGATTACAAATATTTGGACACCATCAGTGGCATCAGATTTACCTCCTCTACAACTTTTGTTAATAGAACATGTCATAAATATGACTTTTGTACCTCAGAGTGCTGTGGCTGTGCTATAAAAAGCGAAATTACAAAAGTATTTTGCCATTATCTCAATGAATATTGCATTTGTTTATATTTGGTTTTCATATTCTGGGACAAATAGGCTCCCTCTATATTTTTTGTTAATGGGTCATGTGACAATTCTGCCTTTTCAAAACTGTGGGAAATGTGACACTATTGTGACATGTGACACATGAGATTGGTTGATACTTATTGTGGGAAAATGTAAAACTTATCTAATCAGTCTATATACAATCTTATCTACATTACCAATCTAATTTACTTATGTAATCAATCTATATACATCATCTAGTCTACTACAATAGCTGACTAATCAATTTTCGAGGAGGGGGGATGGCAGAAATTGGGTGCTACTGGCTGTCCTTATATACCTGTCAGGAGTGCACAGACCATCTGGTACTGGTCATGTGACATGTGACACTTGTCACACATTATTTTTATCGGAGCATGCAATACAGTTGTTACATTACTAGTTTCTAATATATGTGACTCCAATAGAGTAGCAGGGCCTGTGACACATTACACAGGTGGAGTCCTAGGATTCCTACCCATTCCTACCCATTCCTAGTGGGTAGGAGTCCTAGGAATAGCACCCTCAATCCTACCACTGGGGTAGGAATGCACTGGAACTGCAGTGGGAAGCCATTAGGAATGCATTGGGAATGTTTCAGCCATTTTGGCTGGGATGCTCAAATTTTATTTTTACTAGGACTGACTGGGAATATTCCCAGTGGAGTCCTAGGATTCCGCGCAGAATACCTGGCCGAGCGCAAAGACCTTGAACAGTCTGGCACTGGCACAGGTAGAGCAGATCAATCAGCTGTTGTTGGCATGGAAGAAGTAATGATCACATCCCACATGCAGAATAACATAATTAAGAATTGTGCACCTGAAGATGGTTGTGGTGGATGGGATTGTGACGGGACACACAGTAAGTTTTTATGTGGCTAAGTTGGCCAACCCTGCTCACCCTTGCCTACACCCCTGATGCCCACCACTGTTGTCTATACCTACACCCAGACACCCTTACCACCCATGCCCATGCCAATGCCCATGTCCTATGCATGAGCCTTTCTCATAACTGGAGGTAGGTTTTTTATTTTGTTATAGTATTATTGGTTAAGTATAGTTTTAATATGTGTATATTGATTATTAAATTAAATTAAGTATTATTATATTATTGGTCAAGCATATTTGTAAAATATATATTGTAAATTAAATAAATTATATCTCCTCACCATTGTTGGAATATGAGCCTGACAAGCCTGTGTTTTGATGTGACTGCCTGATTTGGCTTACTAGTATATCATGCCAAAGTTTTGATCCTATGAAACATTGCCTTCACTTAATGGTTCAGGTACAGATTTGGGCAAATGCTTGGATGTCCAAACCTGTCCAGACCCAAACACCTCAAACAGGCGTATTACATGCATGTCACATGATTTATTGAATTTCCCCATGGTTTGGTGTGATAGATTGGTTTCAGCTATGCTGGAACTGATGCCTACCAAACAGCACTCACTATTCCTGACATTGATAAAGCCTGATAAGCTTAACTGATGCCAATTGAACCATGTCTGCACATTTGATCCATGTTCAGACCCTCCAGACCATCTTTGGAATCTTCAAACCATTTTGGAACCTTCAAACCACTTTTGGACCCATCACCACTTAGCACCTTGGAAAAACCCCTTCCAAACTTTCTTCAGTTTCTGAACTGTGAGAAGAAAAAACAAATGATGTGATATGTCTAGGAAGCATCCCATAATAATTGGAACATGTATGAGGCAACAATTGGAACATGTATGAAGCAACAATAGCATGTATGACAATTCTAGGAGATGGAAACTGAGAAATTTAAAAATGATTGAAGGGGATGTCTGTGATTTGTTCAACAGAACACCACAATTCTAAGTTTCTGAGCTGTGAGAGAAAATGAGGGATAATGTGACATGTCTAGAAAGCTTCCTGTGACAATGGAATATGTGTGAAAAAAAAACTAGGAAATGATAACTGAGTGAAGAAGAAAAGAGTGAGGAGGATGCCTGTGATTCATTCAACAGAGCCCACCATTCTCAGTTTCTGAACTGTGTGGAAAAAATGACAAATAATGTGACCTGTATGGAGAGCAGCCTGTGACAATGTGAACTTCTGTGAAAATGTTAGGAGAAGGTAATGGAGTCAAAAAGGAAGGAATGAAGGGGATATCTGTGATTTATTCAACAGAACACCACAATCCTCAGTTTTTGAACCATGGGAAAATATGCCAAATAGTGTAACATGTATGAAAAATATCCCATGACAATGTGAGCTTCTGTAAAAGGGCTAGGAGAAGGTAATGCAGCAAGGAGAAAATGTTCTCAAACTCACCCACAATAAGTGGATTCATCATGGAATCCACACAGAATTCATATGGAATATTCCATCTGGACATTTCATGCACATTGTGCATTCCACAGTGTGACACAGTAACAAGTTCCACAGGGGAAGCATGTCACACAGATGCTATTAAAAAAATCATGAGGAATATAGTTGTATTACTGTAAAATGCCACTGTGTGACTGATGTGTGATATTTTTATACCCTAGATGGGTGGGAATGTCGAGTACTTTTCACTCCCCCCCGTATTCCACACGGATTCCATGCAGATTCCGTGTGACTTTTTCACCCATCTAGGGTATAAACATGTTACAATAGTTACAGAGGGGGATTCTACATGTAATGCAAGCTTATTTCAGATAGCTTTGTGTGGAATCAATGTGACATGCTTTCCCTGTGGTGACTTGTGACATTGTCACGCAGTGCGGAATGCGGAATGACTGCGGAATGACCGCGCGGAATATTCCGCACGGATTCCGCGTGGATTCCGCGTGGATTCCACAAGGAATCCCCTTATTTTGATTCAGTTCCAGAACACCTTTTCACTTACTCCTCCACTCAATTACTTTCTCTTTAGCTTCTAACACATCTTCCACTTGTTGCAAGCTGCTTCATGTATATGTCACATCATGTGTAATTTTTCCCACAGTTCAAACTGAGAACTGTGGCAGTTATTGAATGAATCACACAAATCCTAATCACTAATTTCTTTCTCACTTAGCTGCTTCCTCCTAACTTTCTCATGCATTCCATTATTCCCATGAGGTGTCCTATACATATGTCACATCATTTGTCATTTTTTCTCACACTTCAGAAACTGAACAAAACAGGTGTCTTCCTATTCACTGCATTCTTTTTTACTCAGTTTCCTTCTCCTAGCTTGTCATACAGGCTCATGTCACATCATTTGTTATATGTTACATCATTGTCACTTTTCCCACAGTCAAAATACTAAATTCATGTCATTCTTTACAGTTTTCTCTCCTCTTCTAATGGACTACAACATGTCACTTATATACTTCTCAACTGTGCAATGTACAGCTTGGATGCTATTCCCATTAGCTAGCCACCTTCATTTCCCTTTCTTGAGTAGCTACAACTTTATTGTTTTTGTTTTTTTCTTGTTCTCCAAACATATATAAACTGCTAATGTGCAGTACTCTTCTAGTTCCAACTTAATCAAGTATTGCTCTCATCTATGAGTGAACTCAGCACTTTCATCTCCTCTTAAGCTCATTTCTTATTTGACCTTTGTCATCCAGCATCCACCACTCTTTGTCCACTATGCTGGGAGTGAACTGAAAATCTTCTTGCCACTGTTGGAACAAACCATAATTTTTGATTTTTTCTCAAACTTCAGGGACTGAAAATCATGCATTCCATTGAACAATGCACATACAATACTTCCTGCTCACCACTGTTAAGATTGATGCCCTTGATGTGGTTTGTTCTAAGTAACAGGAGTCTCAGCCCACTTCCAGCCAGCTGGACAAAGATTCTGGCCATTAAGCCAAATGATGACAAAGGTCAAACTAACAACAAGCTCAAGAGAAGATGAGAGGAATTTATTCAGATAAGAACAATATTCAATTAAGTTTGAACTGAGGAATTGTACTATACATGAGGGTTTATATACTTAGAAGAACAAAGGAAATGTGCAGTATGTGCAGCTAGTTACCTATGAAGGGGAATGTGAAGGCAATAGCTAAAGGAGATAAGCATCCAATAAGTGACATAGCAAATGATGATGTAATATGAAAGGAGTGTATCATAGAAGGGGAAAAGAAAGTTGTAACAACCACTTTCTTCACTCTTGCTTTCTCACTCTTCCCCTAATGTCAAAAGGGGGTTCCTGTTGTATCTCCATCATTTGTCAAAGTGTTTTCCACTCATGTCACCTCATTTGATCAAGACACATTCAGAATTTGACCAAGAAGGTGAAAACAAAATGATCATGAATTTAGCATTTGCTGAGATTTGTGCAAAAATATTCATTTGTTTCCTGAACTAGAACTTAGTTCACCCTTATTTACATCTTGGGACAGTGTAGAATATTGAAGTTTCTATAATCAAAATCTCACCACACACTTTGTTTTGGATCATGGGAAAATATTACAAATGCTATCAAATGTACATGGAAGCCTGAGAAAAGTTAGGGAGCAAAGCAAACAACTACATTCTTTGATTGATAAAAATTCACAATTCTCATTTGTGTAGCTGTGGGAAAGCTAGAAAATCATGTGACATTGTGTCAAAGTGTGACAATGGTACTTTGTGCAGAAACACCAGGAGGTCAGACATATGATCAAAATCTGACCATACACACTTTTTTGGACCATGGAAAAATGTTGTTAATTATGTCACATACACATAGAATGTTGTGTAATCAATGGAGCATGTACAGGAAACCTAGGAAAAATATGGGGCCAAGCAAACAATCAATTACAATGCTTGATTCAGAATGTCACAATTCTAACTTTTGTGGGGTGTGGGAAAGTTGAAAAATCACGTGACATGTGTTAGAGTACTATGTAATAATGGGAATATATGTAGAAATACCAGGAGTAAAGTGCATAGCAAAGTAGATGGACTAGTTCTAGTATTGTGACATGATGACATTACTAAGTCCACAATATAGTGCACAATCATGTGGAATCCACATGGAATCCACACGGATTCCGCGGATTCCGCGGATTCCACACGGAAGGGGGGGGGAGTGAAAAGTACTGGGAATGTCATGCAGATCCCATGAATTCTGTGAGTTGCACAAAGTCAACATGGAATCCATGTGGAATGGGAGGGAGTGAAAAGTACTTGCTAATGTGGGAATTGTCGAAGCAGAGCATGACAGGGGCGCAGTGGAATAGTAGAGCCAAGTAAGTGAAAACTTACTGAGCTGTAGATATCACTAAGGTCCACTTGTGGCAATCACCTTGTAGTAGCTGAGAGGATGTAGATTGACATCTACCTACACAGGTATATATACTGTCTATCTACTAGTATCATGTCAGCGATATTAGTAGCGCTGACTGATGATTTGTATTGCGCTTGGTAATGCACAGTCATTGCTGTGCCAATAGCTGTGTGTAGCACAGTTATGCACAGTTGTGCATGTGGTGCACTATTATCTGAGTATGACTCCCATCAAACTCTATAATATCTGTCAAACTCTATAATATCTGTCAAAGATATTAATAGCGTTGAACTCTATAATTATGTACATAAGTACAAATAGATGTTTTAGGACAGATTACATAAGATCGATTGAGATCGGAGTAATCCGAAATGTTCTCACAGTCTTTCCCATGCCTACGGGCTTTTTGGGACTAAGATCGTTTCAACACTCCCCCTCATTGAGGATCTCAATGCCAATTTTATCTCTTAACTCTTTGAACTTTTGCCAAGTCAAATTTTTTGTTAAGATATCAGCAAGTTGATCATTTGTGGGAACATATTGAATGTTGACATCTTTGTCCTCAACATGTTCTCTAACATAATGATAACGAATATCAATATGTTTTGTTCTATGTTCTTGGGCTGGATTCTTGGCTAAGAATATTGATCCTCTGTTATCCACATTAAGATCAATAGCTCCAACATTGAATCCTAATTCTTTGAATAAGGATTTTATCCACATAATCTGATGTGAGCAATCTGATAAGCTCATATATTCAGCTTCTGTGGAGGATAATGCAACAGTTTTCTGTTTTCTAGAAATCCAACTGATTGGAGCTCCTGCCAGTAGAACAAGATTACCCATTACTGATTTACACGTGATTTGGTCTCCTGCCCAATCAACATCAGCATAAGCATCTAATCCTTCTTTGTTATAGCCATTATATGTTATTTTCCCATTTACTGTGGAATTAACATATTTTAGAATATATAAGGCTTTTCCAATGTGTTCTTTGGAAGGGTTAACCATGAATTGTGACATCATGATTACTGCCTGAGTAATATCATAACTTGTGCCAAGTGTAAGATATAATAAGGATCCAATAATTGATTGATAATAACTTCTCTCTTGAGAAGTTGCTTGACCTGTGTTTGCTGCAGGTATATATCCTGCTGGTAACGGAGTGTGCACAGGTTTTGAATCTTCTTGACCAAATCTTTTAACTATCTTTTTTGCATAATTAATTTGATCAAGAGTAATCAATTTTTTCTTCCTATCTCGGACTATTTTCATTCCAAGATATTCAGTAATGGGTCCTAAATCTCTACATTCCCATTTTTTCATAAATTTGTGTTTTATTTCCATGAGTAATTTTCTATTATCACCCATGAATAACACATCATCAACATATAATATAGCAACTATAGTTGATTTTTGTTTATAGCAAACATAGACTCCTGTGTCTGAAAGACATCATCCAAAGCCTAATTCATTTAAGCTTTTGTTTGCTTTCTTATTCCAAGCTAAAGAAGCTTGTTTAAGTCCATATAAGGCTTTTCTGAGTTTATAGACTTTGTGCTCTTGTCCAGAGATGATAAATCCTTCTGGCTGATCCATGTAGATGTCTTCTTCAAGATCACCATACAGGAACACTGTCTTTACATCTAGTGCTTCAATTTCCCAATCTTCTAGCACTGCTGTAGCCATAAGGAGTCTCACAGTTTCAAATTGTGCAACTGGTGAGAATGTATCATCATAATCAACTCCAGGTATTTGTGAAAATCCTTTAGCAACTAGTCGAGCACGTTTTTGACCATCACTTTTAACTGCATAAACCCATCTACATTTTACAGGTTTGCAGTTTTTAGGACATATTACTAATTCCCATACATCATGATCTTCAAGGGCTTTTATTTCCTCTTTCATCGCACTCTGCCATTGTTCCCATTCTTTTGGGTCAGTGGCCTTTAATTTGTAGGCATCTTTATATGTCCATTGTTCCACATTTTTGGAATAATTTGGACTAATGGCTTTTGAAAGAAGATAATTTACAAAATTATTTCCTCCTTCTTTGTGCATTTTTTGTAGAAAGCTTATTAAATCATCACTAGGTGATTTAGTTAATAGATTTTTATCTATTTCATCTTCACTTGAATTAAATGGATCACTATCTTTATCTTTTTCTGAATCTTTATCAGATTCATTTTTACTTTTAATTTTGTGTTCAGAACCAGAGTCAGATGGAGTCTTATACTCTTGTTCAGATTCTGAACTAGATTGTTTATCCATTTCAAGCTCTTCATCCATTCTATACAATGGATTTTGAAGTGCTTTTTGTGAAGATGTAGGACTGAAGATGGGTCTAAATTTCCCTCTTCCTTTTCCAAAAATCCTTTTCTCCCAATCTGATTTTGATTCTTTTTCTATTTCCAGAGGATTTTTCTCCCCATAGGAATTATCAGAAAGGAATTTAGGTTTTCTAATTCTGGAAGTCCTTCTAAGAGTTTCATTGAACCTCTCATCTCTTCTAGCTTTCCCTTTCTCTGAACGTCTAGTTTGTTCAGGAGGTTGAATTGATCAATTCATATTTTGTTCCAATTTATCCTGATTTCCTTGATCAGGATTTATATATGAATCTTCAAGCCCTTTGTCATTATCATTATCATGAGATGATTTACTGCGATCATCATATGTAGTATCATGATTTGACTGATAATCAAAGATTCTTTTCTTGGGTGTGTCATCATCACTGTCACTATCATCAGAGTGACTACCATGATGTATGTGGGAATTGGAATCAGAGTCCTGTCCCTTATTGGAATTTTCATCATTTTCCCAAGTATCAATACCTGGTGGACTTTTAAATAGTCTCTCATTTTGGCCTTTTTCAGCTCTAGGAAATTTTTGTTCATCAAATATTGATTGAACGCCAATAAATATGGAATTATTGTTTCGCATAAACTTATAAGCTTTTGAACCATTTTCATAACCAAGGAATGTCATGGCTTCTGCTTTTGGTGCAAACCTATTTTGTCTAGTTTCTTTAGGTATGAATACCCATGTGAGACATTCAAATGTTTTAAAGTAATGAACTTCTGGCTTTTTATTGTAAAGGTTTTCAAATGGTGTTACCCATTTTGTTCTTTTTAATGGTGTGCAATTATATACATGAATGGCAGTTTCCATTGCAAATTCCCACCATAATTTGGGACATTGTGCATGGAGTCGCATACTTTCTGCATGACCATTTTGTTGGTGGATATAAGGTGCACTGTGTTCACGCAATATGCCTTTTTGTTTTAGAAATTGGTCAAATTCCTTTGATTTAAACTCTCCCCCTCGATCCGATCTGAAACATTTGACTCTGTGTCCTGTTTGGTTCTCAAATAGTTCAACAAAGTCAACAAAATGTTGAAATGTTTCTGATTTTGATCATAGGAATGCCAGAAAGGCATATGAAGAATAATCATCAAGAATTATAAGACACCATTTTTTACGATGGTAAGATTCCTGAGGGAATTCTAACAAATCAGCATGTAACAACTCTAAAGGTTGTTTTGATCATGTTTGTGATACAGGATAAGATTTATTATGCATCTTTCCTTGTGCACATCCAGAACATATATTGTCTTCTGATGGTATTGTAATTTTCCCATCAAAACCTTTTGTATGTTGGCTCATATTCCTTATCACATTTTTATTTGCATGAGCCATACGATTATGCCAGGTTGTAAAATCAGCCAAATTAATGACTTTGTTCATTTTCTTTATAATTACTTCTGCCCAATGGATCGGTTCAAACCGGTTTTTTGGTTCAGCAATTATAAGTTCATTTCCTTTTTTAGAAAATACCGTATTATCACTGTTTGAGGCTTCAATGTTGATATGCTGGCTAAGTATCCACACGGGTACCACACACACACAAGAATGGAAGAAGTGAAATAGAAGGTGTTCGAAGCCCCTTGCCCAGGGAAGAAGTGCTAGAAGTGGGTTGCACTGCATTCAAAAGAAGGGTGAGCATTTCGAAACGGTTTCGGCTGAGTCAGCCACCTCGGCGTTTGGAGAAGTGTGACATCCAGCCCATCACCGCCTCCGTACTGCCAGACAGAACGGTACCTGCGTCACTAGGTGTGTGCCTGACAACCAGACAAATTTCATATCCGCCCAGACCAGCCGTCATATGATTCGAAAAAACATAAAGGCTGCTCCCCAACTCCTATCAGAACCTTATTCGACGGTTATCACACACAGCATGCGTAGATCAGCCCGACAGAACGGAATCACTCCTTCTGGCCAGCGCTTAAGCCTTAGAGAAAGGCTTTCCTTGTCGAATCAGTCGTCGCTTGCCACCAGGATCACGGACCACGCAGAATCTCCCAGTACTTTACACTGCCCCACCTGTCCTGGTGGACTCCAGGTAGACTCCAGGGACTCCAGGTGGACTCCAGGTGGACTCCAGGTAAAAATCACAAAAGTCTCAAAAAGGGTAAGGACTCCAGGTGGACTCCAGATGGACTCCAGGCTCACTCCAGGCTCACTCCAGGCTCACTCCAGGCTCACTCCAGGCTCACTCCAGGCTCACTCCAGGTTCATGAAATTTGGCAGGAGTCCAGGGTCAACCAGGACTCCCTGTGCACTCCCTATTGTTCTGTGACATTCCAGAGCTGAATGACATTGCAAAACCAGTTTCCCAGTGTTTCCCACATTCCCACCATGTTCTCATGCACCACTCTACATGCTCCTGTTAATTTTCCCGCCATTACCATGGTCCTGTACATATTCCCACACACTGTTTTTCCATGAGGTTCCCACACACCATTCCACATTCCTGCTCATTTCCCCACCATTTTCTGACACACATACTCCTACTGTCCTGTACATTGTTGCAGACACTATTTTCCCACCATGTTCAGCATCAGCACTGTTCATTTTCCACCATGTTCACACACACTACTCCACTCAGCTATTCCCACCAGTTGTTCCAATATTCTTACCACATCTCTAGCCATATTCTCACACTCTATTTCCACACTTTCTTGATGCAACCCTCTATACTCCTGCTCATTTCCTGCCATGTGCATACACACCACTCTGTTGGTAATTCCCATTCATGTTCCCCAATTCACACACTATTTTTACACCTTGTACCCATGCATCATTCTACATGCTCCCACTCATTTTCCACAATATTTATTCATACTACACACTATTTTCCCACACTATTTTCTCACCACATTCCCATGCACCATTCTACCTGCTCCTGCTCATTTTCCACAATGCTTACACACACCCTTCTTCTTTGTTATTCCCACCATAGTCCTGTCCATATTATGCTCCATTTTATATGTTCCTGTTCATTTTTCCATGACTTGCCCACACAACTATGTTATGGTCCTGTATCATGGATGACTTAACCTTAAATTAGTTTTATTCAACTCAGCATTGTCAGTTTTACCTCAGATGTTGTCCTTGTCAAATCAGTTGATACTATTAGCCTCCATCTCAGATGACTTATGCCAAATCATCTCTCACACTATGTTACCTACTTTCCTGTACAAATGTCACATTTCTTATCATGCATAGATAACATGCACTTGGCTTTTTGAGACTATTAACATTTCTCACAAGTTACAGTACCTATTCATTTGAGGCTACTTGTATATCAATAGGACATTGCCATGGACTTGATTTTCTCACAAGAACCACAAACAACCTGACTTTCCCAGACTCAATTGAACTTTGGAAACATCACTATGACCCAAGCCATGTTTAAATTGAAGTTTTAACTTTACATCCAGTCTGTTTCTCACATTTTTCAAACATCTGCATCTACATATTCCTGCAATGCAAAACATGTGATGGCAATGACTTAGAGTACTTTTTGAAAAAGCCATATATTCCTATTGTCTTAAAACTAGGGTGGAGAGGAGAAATGGTGATGATGTGAATAAGTGACTGGTACATTTATTAAATAGGCAATCAAGGGAGTGAATTGTGAGGGTAGGCATGGGACAGTGAGGAAGCAGGTGTTAGTCAGGGTTCAGTGGATTACCAAGCATGCAGCCATGTCACTAAGAGTGAGCATGGGTTCCTACAAAACTAGATTAAAAGCATTTATGATTCTTATTATATTTAATACAATAAATATATTTGAATTTAGTGTTGGCACATGTAAGGGACTGGGTTGGGCTGGTACATGGGTGTGGGTGTGGGCAAGGGGATGGGTTTGTGTGTGGGGATGGGCATGGCCATGTACGAAGGGATGTGGATGTGGTTGTGTGTGTGGGCATGGGCATGGGCGTGGGCATCATGGATGTGGGCATCATGGACGTGGACGTGGGCATGGGCATCATGGGCATGGGCATCATGGGCGTGGGCGTGGGCATGGGGATGGGGATGGGGATGGGGATGGGGATGTGCAAGGGTGTGGGTAAGGGGATGGGTTCGGGCACAGGGATGGGCATGGGTGCATACAAAGGGATGTGGATGTGGGGATGGGTGTGGCATTGGGATGCAGGGGGGGAATTGGCAGGTGTGATAAGTGTGGGTATGGGTATGGGGGCAGGGCGAGTGTGGGTGTCGACTGGGTTGGGCTGGGCTGGGTACGAGAGGCATGGTGGCTAGGTGCATGAAGGGGTGTGCAGATGGGTGCAAATGGGTGGGTGAGCGGTCGGGCGGGGTGAAGGGGTGCACAGACATGTGCAAAGGGTGGGCGAGCGGCCGGACAGGTGTGGCGTGGCGTGGTGGGGTGTTGGTATAGGTGAGGGGCTGGGTTGGGTACGAGCGGGGTGGTGGTCCAGGTGTGTTAACAGGTGGGCGAGCGGCCGGGCATGGCGTGGCAATGAGGAGGGCATGGGCGTTGGCATAGGCTGGACTGCACTGGGTGCGAGAGGCATGGTGGTGGCTAGACGAGCTGGGCGCGGGTGCGTGCGTGAACGGGTGCGCAAGCGGCCGGGCACAACCTGGTGGGAGGTTTGGGGCAAGGGCGAGAGGGAGGCGTGGGCAAGGGCGTAGGCTGACGGGCAAGGGCGATCGAGTTGGAGGGCGTTGCTGGTGGGCGTGGGCGATCGAGTGGGCGTTGGTGCGCAGTCTGAAAAAGCTTAATTAGCCATAAAAAAGAAGAAAAAAAAAGACATATGGCCCAGATGAACGGATTTCGTCTGGGCATGGGTTGGGCACGGTGAATGGTGGGAGACAGGGGGCAAAGTGAGGGTGAGAGGATGAAGGCAAGGGCGAGAGGGCAAGGGCGAGGGTGACAGGTAGTGTGGTGCAGGTAGGCTGACGGGCGTGGGCAGTCGAGTTGGATGTGTTGCTGGGCATGGGCGATCGAGTGGGCATCGGTGTGTAGGCAGTTTATGAAAAAACTTAATTAGCCGTAAAAACCCTGAAAAAAGAAAGAAAAACATACAGCCCAGACGAAATCCATTCATCTGGGCTCCGAGTCATGTCCCGCGAGCGTGCAACTTTGGGGCATGGGCATGGGAATGGGTTGGGTGCGTGCGGCTGGTGGTAGGCAGCTGGTGCGGGTGTGTAGGCGCATGGGCATGCGGTAGGATGTGGGATGTGGGCGAATGGTGGGTGCGCGGGTAGCGTAGGCGGCAATTGCGGTGCAGAGGGAGACGGGCGATGGGAGACGGCAAGGGGGTTAGGTGGGTACTAGTGCCACAGTGCATGGGCGACCGGGTGCGATGGGGGTGACGTGGCTGCATGGTGGTGATGGTGACTGCAGCTGTGAGCGGTTGACAGTCGTTGGGAGAAGACGGCTGTAAAACAGTAAAACGAAGTAGTGAATTCAAATGGAAAAAAGAAAAAAACGTACGAGTACGCCCAGCGGGGCGAGATGGCTGTACATGGTCATGGTGAGTGGGTGCTATTGACGGTGGTGGTGACGGTGGTGACGGTGACGAAGAATGGTGGGGGGGGTGGCAATGACGACAGTGACGAGCGGGGCGTCCATGGTGTGACATTGGGGTGACATTGCACGTCCACGTGACAATCAACAAAGACGCGACGCGATGTGTCACCCAATGTCACATGCTCATGTCACAGTTCTGTATATAGCTGGTGGGTGGCAGGCATGGTGCTGCACCAGCATTGGTCACCTGGATTCCTTGTGGACTCCAGGTACTCCCTGGAGTCCAGGTGGAGTCCAGGGACAGGGAGTCCTGAAGAATCCTGGTACTCCAGTGGGACTCCACATGGACTCCACCTGGACTCCAAGTACATTTTTGGCTGTGTCTCAGGCATCTCAAAATGTACCTGGACTCCACTGGACTCCCACTGGACTCCCACTGGAGTACCAGGACTCCTCAGGAGTCCACGCGGAATGTGTGGGGCAGTGTAAAGACCTCCACCACTAGCGCTATGGTAGACCCAGGAGCCACGCTTCAAATGATACCGTCGTCTGAACAAATGAGCATGGCTATTATGAATTCGATTGGGATGCAGTTTGCGGATTCAAGGCTGGTCCCCGACGATTGTTGGACCCACCTAACGTGCAGCATTGGAGCTAGAGGAGGCCGGGAGGATATGTTCCATGACACAAATGAAGCATCCACCTTAATGGCACCAAGGGACCTGCACCTTCGAAACCAGTTTTACCTTGAACTCATCAACAGCTCGATCTCAGTAGGGGAGTTAGCCTCAGTCAAACGAACACATTTCATGGTTGGACAAGTAGTCTGGCGGACCAATGTGATTGCCGAACACGATGGTTTTTGAAGGACAATATCCCCTGGGGGCCCTTGGATCATAGTAGGTCAAACTCTTGCCGGATATGTGGTCATCAACAGGGAGGGAACCTTGCATCTGAGGCTGGTTCCAGCAGACCAGTTAATGCCCTACTACTTGATGTGGCATGTGGCGCGCCTTCCTGCGGACTTGACAAGTCATGGGGACTTAGAGAACCTCCTCTGTCATGATTTCAAAGCCTAGGAAACACTGTGGAGTGGTCACCATCACTGCAGAAGACTTCGACTGAGGAACCTGAATGGTGGTAGAAGCCTGTATGGGTGTTGCAAGCATCAGTGATGGCAGATGAGTTCTGCACTCAGTTCATACCTGTTTCGTTTGTTGTTATGGACTTGTTTCCTCCGTTCCTTCCCTACAACCTTCGAAAGGATGGTGTCCAGGAGACTCCTATCAGTCAGTGGAGTGGACTTTCTTCTTCAAATTGATTCTTAGCTACCATCATTTACCTTATATACATGTATCTTTGCCTTTATGCAACAGAGAGAAAATTTGACCTTCTTTCCCTCCCCTCAGAGTTCGGTGCTAGCATTGCCCTCTCTCTGAGTCTTGCCTTAGGTCCTTTGCCCGTGTCCAGCCTTGTTTTTGACCTTGTCTTTGCCCTGTCTCCTCTCGTCTGCCCCATTTGTCCTCTTCTCCACACCCTTATCCCTCGTCCCCTCCTTCAGACGAGCACTCTGGTTTGACTACTCTCAGTTGGCCCCCACCTACAGTCACTTTCGTACTTTGTCGTATTAGTGAAGACTGAGAAACCCCTTCCACCCTCGCCATCAGTCTCAGTGCATGTTCAAATCCCCTTCGTCCAGCCTCTGTGCCACTTCGAATGTCTGTCCACCCATGCTCCCCTCCAGCCAGCCCGTTGCTACTGAAGGTGTGCCCCAATCCAGACTCGATTTTGTGGTTGGTTTGTGTGTTGGGTTCGTTTTGGGTTTCATCCACAATGCTGTGCATCAACATAACCAGCGATTTTTAATTGACCCAATGAAATTAATTTGTGTGAAGCCTTTGGCATATAACACACTTCCAATTTAGCGATATGTCTCTGTCCCTTAGGATTTTTAAATTCAAGGAACATAGTTCCTTGGCCTAGTATGGTAGCAGCTGATTTTGAATCGGCTGTTTTTATTTCTTCTGGTTCAGAATATGGATGGTACTCAACAAAATCATTTTTGTTATTAGTTATGTGCACTGATGCACCCAAGTCTATTATCCAATATTCCTTATTCTCACTTTTATTTAAGGACACAGCAGATTTTAATACATTAGCAGCTATTAAGCTACTTTTACATCTGCTATCTACAAACTTACCAGTACTATGACTAGAATCCATCATCATGGAAGTCATCATAGTATCCTTCGTGGTGTCCATAGTCATCGTCACTACTGATTTTTTATCAGTATTTTGAATATGACTAGTGAGAAGAGCATACTTTGCTGGTTCATCCCAGTAACCAGTTTCTAACTGTGGTACTTCAACCACATCTTCTTTGATACTTTCTAAGGCATTATCATTGTTAATGCAACAGTTTTTGCCTGTGATGGAATGTGCTGGACCAAAGTCTTCTTCTATGAGATCTTTGCCTTTTCCTTTAAGATCTCGGATCCGAGATAATATTTTCTTAGTCTCAGGATCTACTTGGTCTATATTTGGGCTAATCCTATCCACCAGTTTCGAAGATGAAGGTTGTGGAGTGTCCACATTCATCCTATCATGATTATCTGTGATAACCATGTTGGCAAATCGTTTAAGATTTTGCCGATCCTTCTTAGAAAGCTCCTCAGGGTGATGGGTAGCTTTAGAGATAAGATTGAGTTTCCTCTTTCTATTTTCTCTATTGTGATTGTTTTTCACCCATTTAGGTCCTCTTTGATTCCCAGGAGGTACATATGCAGGTTAATTACTCAGTCCTGCTTGTGCATTATTTTGCACATATTTCCCTTTAGGCATGTTCACATTAGGAGTGAATGGCTTTTTATAAGACTTTTTGCCTTTGGAAAATTTATTTCCTCCTTTGGAAACAAAGTTTGCAGAAGGAGTACCTTGGTCAGCTTTACATCACTGCCACTCATTCTCTATTTCAGGAATGAGGTCCTTTAACTTAGTTGTCCCCAATTTGAATTTTAGGAGACAATAAGTTTTAAAGGAGTCCCAAGATGATGGTAATCGATCTAAGACTTCCATGACTTGGAAATCTTCATCAAACTTTTTGCCATTAGCCTCCATTCTAGCCCATTTCTGCATTAGATCATGGACTGATTCTGCAGGACTCTTCCCCTTAGGGAATCCCCAAGATTTTGTGTCTTTATATATATTAAAGATGCCCACTGCTCCAGGATTAGAAAATGCAGCTATAAGTGCATCCCAAGTTTCCTTTGATGTTCCCTTAATATATATATTAAGAGGTTGAGACAGATAAAGGGATATTAATCCCAAAGCTTTTCCGTCATTTTCAAGGAATTCTTGGTGCAACTTCCATTTCTGGGTAAAAGCTGCAACCTGACCAGCTTGAACGCTATCAGCATTCATTTTCTTCTGATCAGCTTCAGTGTATGGATCATGAACGACTCCCCCTGAGATGTATTGCCATACACTTTTGGACTGAAGCAGTGCCCTCATTAATCGTTCCCATGTTGTCCAATTACTGGACCCTTTAAGGATGGGAACCTTCTCCTTATCATTACTGTCCACTCCAACAGTCCAATGGCTTTTATTAGATGTAGCCATTTTATCCAAATTTGCCCAACCATATTTTCCTTTATGGGCAATTTGGAGATGAAAACGCTCATTCTTTTGTTCAATGAGGGTGAAGCCAACGTCTTTGTGTAACAAATGGCTTATTGTAGACACTTCCTTAATGGTAGGATATGTCTTCCACACATATTTAGACAGTGCACATAACTTAATGGCTGCTAAATAACACATGCCTGGCTTTTGCCAAACAGGTTGTTCTGATGTGTGTCCGAATACTCTATTTGTGCTATGCACAAATAGTAGTTCACCCTGTTCAAGATCTCCATTACTTTGAGCTTGTTTGAACGTGCTATTTTCATCATCAGATAACTCCCAATGGGAATTATCAGAGCCATACAATAAATCCTTGAAGGTTTGATCCTTCGATTCTTTAAGTTCATCGTGTGAAGGTACACAATTCCTAGGCTCTTTGGAGCGGGCTGTAATGATTACTTTATTGGCTTCTTTCTGCTTTAGCCAATTTTCTTTCTGACGTTGCTTTTTGAGTTGTCTCTTCTCTCAAGACAGATCATACTTTGCTTTGTCAGAATTGAGCCAAGATTCCGCTGCATCTGCATGGTTCTTCTGCTCTTGTACTTCTTGTTGTAATTTAGAAATTACAACTTTCGCCTCTGTACTTGTTTGCATATGACGCAAACGTTGCTGGAAATGCACCTTTTCTTGGATTATGCCTAACTCTTGCATGCCCAAGATGTCATTTTTTTAATGTATTATTGTGAGACAATAATGTGTCACAAGTATTAACGACATTTCTAACTGTTGATGCAATTTCCTTGATTGTAGTTTGATGAGTAGCGACCATTATTTTTGCATCCTCAACTAACTCATTGGCGTCATAAGCAACACACAAGCTTTTATTGAGAAGAGTGGAATCACTCCTTCTCTGTCTAACTACACGTATTTTATTTGGGTTGACACCCAAATTTACAAAGGTGGTGGCAATATTTTGCCACTCCGAAGTTTGGTGTGCCCATCTGGCGCATTGTTCCTGCGTCTCTCCCTCGTTGTTCCCATTATTGGATCAAAGTGAAAGCAGGTTTTCCGCTTCGACCCACTTCAAGACCTCAGTCTCGACCCTTGCTCCCCATGTGGCAAGCCACTTCTCGTGGCGCCTGTTCTGCTCTGTAGCAGATAACAAATATACTTTATTAGGATCTTTGTTTTTGGGAAGGAAATGGGACCACGCACATTTCCCATGCCACTGCTCGCTGTGGTAGCATAGGTGATCCTGGAAGGTCCAGGTCCAGGAATCGGAGTCCTGTTTTCAGTGTTCCCTAGACAAGGGAACAGTGTTTGCAGCCTATAATTGCTGCTGGTGATTCTGTCTATCACCATTTGGTCTCTTTCGGAAAGAGACATATCCCCTGTTTGATCAACAGGGACTGGATTCAGGTTGGAGTATTTAGCCCAAATTTCTTTGAAGCGGCAAAGAGATTTCTTGCCTTGCAACAAGCAAGCCATGCGCCGCTTGTTATCTTGCACCTTCTGTTCAATGTGCTTGGCAATCCTCTCTTCCTCACACTTCTTGGCCTCTTCAATTTTTGCCCGGTGCTGGGCAATGACGTTCTGGTTTCACCGAATTAGATCATCGGCAAATGTGATGTCACAGGCCTTTGACGGCCCAGAGCCGGTAACTTGTGCCTTGCCAGCATTCTTTTTGTGCATGGCTGACATGAAAATGTTGCCATGAAGAGGCGGTGTGACAGATTCCTGCTTAATAGCAGGAGAGGGTGAGCGCAAAATGAGTGTGGGAAGGGAGGACAAACTTGATCTTGCTGGACTTGCCGGCATCTTACCCGCTTTGTTGGAGCAGGGAGAGCAGATAATGTTGGCTGAGGAGCCGACTTTGCGCTTTTTAATCAAGTTAGAATCCTTTATATTACCCAATTTAAATTGTGCAATTACCTGTTTTCCTTTGTAGCGCGAAGCTACACCAAACAGGGCTGCGTTTTCCAACTTGCTGTTGGAATTGGAAATGGCCTCCTCAGGGAGGAGGTCAAAGTAATTAATCCTCCTGCCAGAGGAAGACGAGGAGCTGGAGGACGATCCAGCTATAGCAGCAAAGTTGCTGCTTTGACCGACCAAGTTGCCAGAGGGAGAAGGCAAGTTCCTGACAAAATTGCTGGTCTTGCCGATGCCATTGCCGATGTTGCCAGCAGATTTGCCGGTGTGTTTGCCAATTTTTTTATTGGTAAAAAAGGCATTGTTGGCCACAATGCTGGCCATATTTTTGCCGAAATCGGCAATAGACATCTTGTTGCCAGTAGAACTGGCAGACAAAGTCAGCAAGTCAGAGAGGGGGGATGAGTTGCCGGAACCAGCAACGGGTTTTTTGCCGGCAGCAGCAAAGACGGCAGCAGAGGCGGTGGCAGCGTTGGAGAAAGACATTTTTATATATATATATTTATTTGTTTGAAAACAAAGTAAATACGAGAGGAGGGTTGGTTTGGATGGTCTGGGAAAATTCCAGTTAGCATGTGCATTCACTTTTTGATGAAAAGAGCAAAGGCGCGTGTCATGGATACTCCCGGTTAGGGCGCAACAAGTGCTTCCCATAACAGGGACAGAGATCGCTTTTGGCGGTTCATCGTCATCAGGGAAGTATCCTCCTTTCCTGATTTTGGTTTCAGGGCTCCATCAAATCCCAACAACCAGTAAAATATATGTAAGATCTCTGTAAAAAGTAGACTAGATGCCACTAAGAAGCAATCCTATGACTAAGTGGGATGCTAATCAGTGCCCACCACTGGTCTGCATGTACCATGGAACAATGTCCAAGCAGCATGACCTTTATACAGAAATAATTACTAAATAATCGCAGAAAGATGGGACGACAACCCATATAATGATATAAGCGCATAATTTATTCATGGCCAATAGGGGGGTGCGTAAGCCTTTCAGTCATGACCATGTTAGTCACAACCTTATCCGTCCTAAGACAGCCCTAAACCCGGAGGTTTTTGGTAAAGCGGATTCCTCTGTCCACTCCAGACACCAGGTCTGTGAGGACATGTCCAGATTATGGTTTTTGTATTACCAGGGTCACACAGAAACCTGGGGCCAGTGAGATAAGCCACACCAAGTATTGTTCTCACACCTCTCCAGGTGGAGATCAGATCTCTGTCAGGGATCTGATCTGGCTCTTTGTTTGGTGAGCTCCAAGGTTACGTTAGCCAATATCAAATGGGTGATAATACATCCGGTATGATCTACAGCTAGGGCTTCTACTAACAAACCTGATTACCTTTTGATTGAAAAACCAAAAGCGTCTCT
Source organism: Amanita fuliginea (assembly GCA_023014435.1). Classification (NCBI taxonomy): domain Eukaryota; kingdom Fungi; phylum Basidiomycota; class Agaricomycetes; order Agaricales; family Amanitaceae; genus Amanita; species Amanita fuliginea. The sequence goes on from JAEBUQ010000003.1 coordinate 2,779,476, forward strand.
CTGTGATCCCAGGGCCTGTGACAGCATCAATGTCCCTCCCTGTCCTTAAGACAGGGTGTCAAGGGGTGAGACACCAGGTCTGCGAGCAGACGGGGCCCATAACCTGTTGAAGCAGAGCATGACAGGGGCGCAGTAGAATAGTAGAGCCAAGTAAGTGAAAACTTACTGAGCTGTAGATATCACTAAGGTCTGCTTGTGGCAATCACCTTGTAGTAGCTGAGAGGACATCTACCTACACAGGTATATATACTGTCTATCTACTAGTATCATGTCAGCGATATTAGTAGTGCTGACTGATGATTTGTATTGCGCTTGGTAATGTGCAGTCATTGCTGTGCCAATAGCTGTGTGTAGCACAGTTATGCACAGTTGTGCATGTGGTGCACTATTATCTGAGTATGACTCCCATCAAACTCTATAATATCTGTCAAACTCTATAATATCTGTCAAAGATATTAATAGCGTTGAACTCTATAATTATGTACATAAGTACAAATAGATGTTTTAGGACAGATTACATAAGATCGATTGAGATCGGAGTAATCCGAAATGTTCTCACGGTCTTTCCCATGCCTATGGGCTTTTTGGGAGTAAGATTGTTTCAACAGGAATGTGGAGAGAAAGCTGACTTGACTGTGGGAAAATCAATTACAATGTGAGAATGTTGACATATATTAAGTGTTGATATGTTCTATGTCAATTGATATGCAGAGACTGGTCTATAAGTTGGTGATATGCACTTTTGAAATTACTCGGATTTTGGTCAGAGTCCGAGCTCATTCCGAGTTGGGCTCAGACTGAGTGGTGAAATATCCCAACTTGGACTGAGCTCGGACTGGACTTGGATTCTACTCAGATTCCATGTACTTTTTTACCCTACTTGGACTGGACTTGGACTGGACTTGGATTCTGCTCAGAATCCTCGGACTGAGCTCGGATTCCACTTGTACAGGGGGGGGAGTGTCACTTGCTCTCCTACAGGCATGACTCATAGATGAAGAATGTCAGTGGGATGGTTCACTGGGTGATGAATGGCAAACAGGTGAATGTGAGGTGATGACACCATGGTTAGAAGAGTAGAAAGTGAGGAAAATGTGAAGTTTATATGTGTTGTGAGTTGCATGTGAGGATTATCTTTCAATTTTTGTACAGGAAACTACTCAAGGGAAAGGTTTTATCCTGCAGCTGACATCAAATGTCAGTGTCTGATATGCCAACTCAAGTTATATGGGGAGCCCACTTTCTACTCTGTCTTAACAGGACATTCTCAAGATTAGAAACACATCAGGGAACCTATTACTTACTATGTCTGGCAGCATTTGCTTTATCCTATGCAAGATTTGTGTGAAAGTAAAAATGGTGGGATGATCACCATCCAAAACATGCTCCAACAACTCAACAGCTAGAGAAAGTGAAGATGCTGCTATCTCAAGTTTTTCTTGTTTCCAATAGCTCATTGCCAGAAGTGCCATAATTTTAAGAGTGTCTGGATGGTTTTGTCCAACCATTTCTTTGTACACTTTCAACAGTTTCACTAACAGTTTCTCTGCATTCACCCAGTTTTCTTTCTTGATGTATGTCACTGTTAACCCAATTGTGCCTTTCAGAGTGTCTGGGTGGTGTGGTCCAAGCATTGCTTCCATAGCATCCACCCTCAACTTCTCTACATCATCCAATCTCCCCTGCTTCACATATATTGCACCCAGATTTCTCAGGCTTGCAAAAGTGTCAGGGTGGTTTAACCCAAGCTTGGCCTTCCACTGCTCCATCACATGCAGTTGCAGTTTCTCTGCATCATCCCATTTCCCCTGATTACTAAGTATTATTGCTTGGTTGTACATGGTGATGAGAGTGGCCAGATTGCCTGATCCAAACCTTGCTTTCTGAACCTCCATAACATGCATTCCCAGCTTCTCTGCATCATCCCATCTTCTCTGCCTGGTATAAATTGTAGCCTGATTTTGCATAGTGACCAGAGTGTCTGGGTGGTATGACCCAAACCTTGATTTTTGAACCTCCATGACTTGCATTCCCAGCCTCTCTGCATCATTCAATTTACCCAGTTCTGCATGTGTAATCACCAAACTGCTCATGTTGGCAAGGGTTATTGGGTGCTCTGGACCAAGATCTGCTTTCCTTGCTTCAATAATATGCATCCATAGCTTCTCTGCATTACCCCATTTCCCCTGATTTTCATATATTTCAACTAGGTTTACCATGTGGGTAATAGTATCTCTGTGGTCTGGTCCAAGCTTTGCTTTATATACTTCAATAACATGCACCCTCAGCTTTTCTGCCTCATCCCACTTTCCCTGTTTTGTATATATAATTGCCAGATCACCCATGACATTAAAAGTGTCTAGGTGATCTTGCCCAAGCTTTGCCTTCATAAGTTCCACAATTTCCATTGTTAGTTTCTCTGCATCATCATATCTTGCCTTATCTTTATATATTGTTGCCAGACTCCGCATGCTTCTGAGAGTGTCTGAGTGGTCTGGTCCAGATGTTATTTTCAGAGCTTCCATGGCATGTGTCAACAACCTTTCTGCATCATCCAATTTCTTCTGATGTGTATATATTTCTCCTAAATGTACCATACTGAAAAGAGTGCCTGGGTGGTCTTGTCCAAGTTTTTCTTCCAGCATTTGCATAACAGGAACCATAATTTTCTCTGCATCATCCCATCTTCTCTGATCTTCATATATTGATACCAGATTGCTTATGCTATTAAGGGTACTTGGATGGTACTTGCCAAGTTTTGCTTTTTTAGCCTCCATAACATACATTCCTAACTTCTCTGCTTCACTATAATTCCCTTTTTCTTTATATGTTAATACAAGGTAGCTCATAACAGCAAGAGTGTCTGGATGATCTGGTCCAAATTTCAATTTCTGGGCTTCTAGAACATGTAGCTCTAGTTTCTCTGCATCATTAAATTTCCCCTGGTGTAAATATATCAATGCTAGATTGCCCATGTTAACAAGAGTGTAGGGGTGATCTAATCCAAACTTTGCTTTCAGACTTTCCACAATGTACACTATCAGCTTCTCTGCATCATCCCATTTTCCCAGATCCATATATATTAATGCTAAATTTCCCATACTGATGAGAGTATCTGGGTGCTCTGGTCCAAACTTGGCTTTCTGAGTTTCCAGAACATGCATCCCTAGCTTCTCAGCATCATGACATCTTCCCTGATATGTATAAGTTACTGCCAGATTGTGCATAGTAGCAAGTGTCTGTGGGTGGTCCGGTCCAATCTTGGCTTTCCTAGCATCTATGACTTGCATCAAAAGCTTCTCTGCATCTTCCCATTTCCCCATGCCTAGATATAGTGCTGCTAGATTCCCCATATTGATAAGAGTAGATGGATGATCTTGACCAAGCCTTGCTTTCTGAGCATCAATTGCTTGTATAAGGAGTGTCTCTGCAGCATCCCATTTTCCCTGACGTTTATATATTGTAGCTAGATTGCCCATAATAGTGAGGGTGTGATGGTGGTCTGGTCCAAGCTTAACTTTATAAGCTTCCATAACATGTGTTCCTAATATCTCTGCATCACTATATTTTCCCCTCTCTAAATATGTTGATGTCAAATTTCCCATGCTGGCAATAGTTTCTGGATGGTCCAGACCAAGTTTTTCCTTCTGAGCTTCCAAAACACTTACTCCCAGTTTTTCTGCATCATCTAATTTCCCCTGATTTTTGTATGTTATTGCTAGTTGGCCCATGATAACAAGAGTGTCTGGGTGATTTGCTCCAAGCTTTGTTGTCAGAGCTTCAATAACATACTTCCCTGACATCTCAGCATCATCCCATTTCCCCTGATTCCCATATGCCAGTGCCAGTTCGCCCATGATGGCAAGAGTGTGAGGGTGGTCTGATCCCAACTTTTGTTTCCTGGCTTCCACAACATTTGCACATAATTTCTGTTCCTCTTCCCAGTATCCAAGCATATGAAATACACCTGCAAAAAAACACCATTCATTATCATAGTAAATGGTTTTCAATTTCAATTCCATGGCATGATTATTGATTGCCCTGACATGTGGTACAATCAATGCACAATGCATATGATCTAAGGAGATTGAGCATGCCAGTAAAGCCCTTGTCTTATGATAATGGTCCTGCTGCACATGCTTTGACAACCTATTCCTGCTCCAAGAGTGTACAAGTGGATGGATTGAATAATTATTGAACCTATTTGTCTTCCTAATGAGAGAAAACGACAGTAATATTTGAATGCCTGATTGAAATTGGAATTTGTCCCACTCTCCTTCATCATCCACAAATAATAGTTCAGCATCCAGTAATCTGATTGATGATGGGAAACCAAATTGTTCATGGACTTCAATGTTCATCTGTTTGTAACTTTCAGCTGCATTCCTGATCAACTCTTCTGGTATGTTTTCATGATGTAAGAATGCAAATATTTTCTGAATGGCCATAGCGCTCTGAGCTGCAATATCATTAATAGCTCTGGCTTCAACTTCTTGCATTGAAAGTTCCCATGTACCATATGTAGAGGACCCATAGTCTGATGCCCCACTGAATCCAGTTTTTGACATCAGTAAAGCTTGTTTCTTTTTGTATAGTGCCAAATAATCATCAATAGTGCAATTACAAGAGTGGATGTATGCTCCAGCTTGATCAATAGCAAGTGGAATGCCACCTAATTTTGAAACAAGTTCCTGTACTGCAGTTTGGCCCCAATGTATGTCACTGAGCATGGTGGACTTCAAAAGCAAATAAAGAGCCTCTTCATTTCCCATTTCAACAACTTCAATTGAATTTGCTTTTGATGTGATCCTCATCAACTCTTCATTTCTGCTAGTTATCAAAATGTTTCCACCATTCCCAGGTGGGAGGAACTTCTCCACCACTTGAGAACTATCTGCATTATCATACACAATGAGCCAGTTGATTTTGTTAGAAATCCACTTCAAAGCAGATGCAGCAGATGAAGAGGCCTCAAGAGGGGCATTATCAGCCTGGACAATTTGTCTGAGCCTAAGACCAATATCTGATGAAGCATCAATCCAGAAGACATCAGAAAAGCTTGAGCCACTTCAGTATTATGCATAATTGACTTGGTTAATCCACTCACAGATTTGCATAAACTTCTGTAAACTTGAGACAGATTTGTGTCTTGCCAATACCACCCATGCCAAACACAAGAAAATATTTCCTTTTCTCATTAGGATGGGAACCAAAGAAATCCTTTAATCTTTGTAGGTACTGGTCACGACCCGTGAAAAGATGACTAGACTGCCTTGGGGGAGGTAAGGGAGGCAGGACAGGGGTAGAAGATGGATTATTGACGATCTGGAGTTGTCGATGTCATCAGTGCCTTCCGACAGCCAGGATCGACATACATCGATGAAAGTTCCCATTGCAACAAAATGATGTGCACCGGCAAAAGCACCTGAGGGAAGACCAGTAGCCGGGAGTTGAAGTATATGCTTTTCGAGGGACGAATCGCTTGTCATGGTGAAAAATCAACTATGCTGGGAACCGCAGGAAGGGATACTAGGAATGCGTCGTGAGATATGGATGTACTAGTATGGCGTAGTTGACAGCAATAACACATGTCACACCTGAATGTGGAGTCACGGCGCATATTATTTGCGGCTACAACCTATCATCCTACTCGGCATGACAGACGCAGCAAGCGAGGGTTTCAATATGAAAATTCAATGAGAACGGGCGAAGTTCTCAAGGAACTCGTTCCGTGGAGGTATCGAACCACAATGCAGCATCCGGAGCAAACACGACATCAGTGACAGGCTACTGGCACCAATCTACAAACTCTGATCACTGCGGCCCCGGGTTGTATAACATGATGTCCCTGATGCGATCGGACTTCAATTGAACAGGCCAACGTCGTTGTGTTGGACAAAGCGAAGTGTTATACCATGCTTTTCTCCGTAGGGCAAAGACCTTGCAAATGGGACACTGGCTCAAACTCCTGTTGATGGTACTACGCATTAACCGTCTAACACAGGCGCTCAGGTTTCTCGTTCTTTAATCAATGTGGTTCGAGACATTCTTCGCTAATAAATATGAAAAGATGCCAGCTTTACGATTACAAATTCTTCCGACCATACTTCTGTAGTCATCATTGGCGTCAGGTCCCTTGGCACGTCCAGAGGTGAGTGTCGACGGAGAGGAGGAAGAGTGAAGGGCGGTCTGTACCACCGCACTACAGTTGGTGACACGGTATCTTCATCCGAGTAAGGGACAGAAAAGAGGATTGGGGGCTCATTTCGGGGTTATCGTGGTTCCGGTAAGGTCTTGGAACGGAGGCAAGGTCGGCAGAGGCACCGTCGAGCATTCGCTCGATGTCTAGAGAACCGACACGGAGCGATGTACGTCGCGCACTTAGGTTGGATTGGTTCCATGAATCGAACGGGGTATGTTGGATTTGAAATGGGTAGTGTATGCGTGGAAGCAGAGTCCGAGCCTAGCGCTGCCCTCGAATAAGATCTAATAGTCAGCATCTTCCATCAGAAACTTGTGTCTAGCGGAGACAAGCGGTCACCTGATGCTCTTTGCGACGCAACAAGTTCAAAAAAATAGAGCGCGCCGGCCTATTTTTCCATTCCTCTTTTCGTATTCGTTTTTCTCATTTTCATTTCAGGCTCATCCTTCTTTATTGCATGAGCTATGGCTACTCTCCTTCTCAAGGTCCACTGAATCACATTCACAACACAACGCACAACCACGACGCCTCCAGGACAGTCATTTATTCGGCGTGATCCTTGGCCAGGCTCATCGTCCGAGCGGGAAGGACGAGGATCTTTGAGGGTCAGTCCAGGCCAAGACTGGCGCTCAACGATTCCTTGACCCATGTTTTTGTTTTCTTCTTACTATACACCAGTAGATAGTTCTCAAGGAAAGCGGAGAGGTGATTTAGCCTCTCTTCCTCGTCGTGGGCCTTGGGCTTAAGACCTCGTGGTCGACCAAACGCACTGATAGATTGCCTTACAATAGAGTTATCGGACGGTCACATGGAGATCATCGACCTCACACATCCTCTTACATCGAGTACGCAAGTTTATCCAGGCGACAGCCCGTTCATCTCTACGCCCACATGTACGATTCCTGAACAAGGTGTTAGCGTGCATAGCCTGTCCCTCGGTACGCACACCGGGACGCACATCGATGCGCCCTCTCATTTCTTCGTCGATGGCAAGCATATTGGGCAGATCCCGATCGATGAACTGGTTGCCATTCCAGCTGTAGTGGTGGATCTGTCCCAGCTGAATGCTACTTCGAATACCGACGGTCTACATCCAAGGCAGAGGATTACATGGGCTGATTTGGAAAAGTATGAACTTGGGAGGATGAAAGAAGGGGGAGCACTGGTGCTGTATACGGGATGGTCAAAGAAGTGGGGCACGGCCGAGTATTTCTCGCATCCCTATCTCACGCGGGACGCGGCAGAGGGTATCGTGGCGCGGGGAATAAAGATCTTAGGGATTGATATGGCGAGCCCGGACGAGACGCCAGCGGAGGGGATGAGTGGGAAGGAAGGGTTTGGAGTGCATGAGACGATGTTGGGAAAGGGAAGGCTGATTGTGGAGAATCTGGCCAATGTGGACAAGCTGCTGGCAGTGGATGGATGGGAGTGGGCTGTCAGTTTTGTGCCGCTGTATCTGGGCGAGGAGGCGGATGGGTCGCCGATTAGGGCGTTTGCCTGCAGGAGCTAATGACGTCAGTGGCTGTTCTGCACCAGAGTTCTATAAATCTCTCCATTCTCTGGCCGTTGGTGGGCTGCCACCTCCTTTCTCCGTACGTACTTACCACCATGTCATATACTCCCGATGCCACAGTTGGCATGCCGTCCGACGTAGTGCCTCCGACTAACGTTGACGAAGCCCCACAACAAGGTGCCACCCATTACGGGATCATGTTTGCTTATTGGTGACCGGTGACTGGTCGCAGCCTTGACAGCTCCTGGAAGTGGCCAAATCGTTCAGCAGTCATCTCCCAAAGTCTCATTCAAGGAGAAAGTGATAGGTATGTTTATCGGGACATTGAACGCATGCTATGATAATTCCAACACGTTTGCCGCTCGGTCAGGATACGCACAGAAAACGCGGGGTACCGTGAGTGAAAATTAAATAAAATGTGTCTTGAGAGTGGCGATTGAGACACGTTTCGTTAGGTTCTTCGCAAGGTAACGGTATTTGTTAGCGAAACGAATAGCTGAGACGAAGCCACGCAGGCCAGTTTGAAAGAGCATGGACAGGATATTTTGGAAGGAAAGACGACGTTTGCAGAAGACCGAGTTAAATAGCGCTTGGCAGGGTCGTCGAGGAACATGAACATGTTTGATAGTCTTATGTAATGCATCATTGGAACATACAAATTTATGCCAAGAACCTTTCCACGTCTTTGATGCCTGTTTTTCAACCTCGCTCGAGTGCTCGACCTTCTCGCCCTTCAGCTCGTCGGAAGTCTCTCTCTTCTGCAGTAAAGCGCGACACGACAATCAGTCCAGTGTTGGAGAGCGCAGAGTTCGCCCACAAGGTATGTCTCATGTTTGAACGGAAAATCACAGAAAAAAAAAACACAATACAAATAGGTCATAAATCTCGTGCAAATCAATGACAAGGGTGTAAAGATTGCTGCTCGCTACGTTCGTCAGTTCGCTTTGATCCACTCACGCTCCTTCTTGCCACCTCACTGTACCCTTAACTCAATCCAAAAATAGATCAGAAACCGCCTTCTGACTGATTCGTACACACCTCGGACCTGGCGCACGCACCCGCTGCACATAAACCCCGTCGACTCGGTTGGTCTTTCTGATCCACGCAACAAACTCGTGCTGGATTGGATCTTTCTCATTTCGTCGCTCAATTTCAGCTTTTGGTCGGAGAAGGGAAAAACGGAGGACGTGTTTGGGGTAGAATGGAGGGATGCATGGACAGCTTCTTGTGGAGAGGAGAAAAGACAAGTGTGGACGGGTTACTGGACTTTGGTCGCTGCACTAGACAGAGGTGGGTTTTGTTCTCGTCTTGACCAGCGCCTAGCGCTGACGATATTCTTAGCCATCGCAGATGACCAGATACCCATCACTGATCCTGCTTTCTACTCTGACGAGACGCGTTGCCCTGACTCGCTGATTGAACATGTGTTCAGGCCCGCGAGCCCGCATAGAGAGCCCATCGCGCTGTTGAAGGAAAGAATTGCAATCATGCGGGAGGTGGGCAGAATCCTGTGTGACGTCAGTGTTCACGTTCAGTTTTTATTCTCCGTTTTTATCTTCTTTGTGACACTGGCCCAGGACTTTGGTGGCTCTTTCCTCTCCTTCATCCAATCCTTCCACGAGCGTCACAATGGTCAGGGTACTGCGCTTGACTTGGCCAAGATGGTCGTGGAAACGTTCCCTTCGTTTAGAGACGAGTCATGGGTTGACGGGCACAGAGGTGTGTGATTCTCCTACCTTTTCTTTTTTTAAAAAAAAACTCAGCCCACTGGCGACAACAGTATACCTCTGGAAACGGGCCCAAATTCTTGTCGCAGAAATCTGGGCGGCGTTTTATCCTCCAATTAGCCATCCCCCCGCACCTCATCCGATTTTTCCATCTCCACCCGGACCAGGGCCACAAATTCACTTGCTCACCATGTTCGCGGATTACCGTGTGCCTCAGATCCTGCACCACCTAAGAATTATTTCTTATCCGCCCTCTCTGCTCGAACTCTTGGTGCAAGGGACATTGCTTAAGAATGGGGCAAAGGAAGAGGTGAGCTTACGGGTTGCGAGTATTGTTGCGGTCGAGAGGGTGAGGAAGGAGATGGTGAGGATACAGAGGAAGGAGAAGGAAGAATCGAAGCGTGGCAAGCGCGGGAAGAAGAGCAGGAGAGGTGAGAACCATGTTGAGAGAGAAGAAGAAAAGAGCGAGGAGGAAGAGATCAGCTCCGTTCTGATCGACTTTTATTTGTGGGATTTGGCGAAGCGAATTGAAGACGGGGAAGATAAAGTCGAGGGAATTGTGACCGAGGAGATGGCTCCTATTCATCGCACTAGAAGCATTTGGTACTAGGCTGGGTGTACCTTAGACTTAGACATATTTATTAGTTTCCCCATTTTGCTTTTCAATCATTCAATCATCCGCGTTGAAGCAACAATGAGAAAATCAGTGGCCGGAAACATCCGGTCGGTGCCGAGCTGACCACTTGTCAACCCACGATTGACAACCTGCCACACACACTGAACGAGGAGCATGAGACACCTCGCCTCTTGGGACTTTCCCGGAGCGTAGCACCACCACCACATGTATGCCGCTGATCCTCCACCAAAGCTTCTCTCCATCCCTTTCTATTTCGCCTCGCCTTTGAACACCCTCCTCGAGTCCATCCACGACCCAGACTGTAACCGTATAACACTTCACGACATTATGGAAGCTTATGCCTGTTTTTCCGAACGCATCCGTTCTGTCGCAAAGCCACTCATGATCATGCAAGTCCAAGCGGCGTTAGGGATCGTTGGGGAACGTTCAACAGAGCTGGCGTGGGTCTTGAAACGGGACCTGCATCGTGCCCTCGCAGCCCCTCTGTCCTCCCATTCGCAGGACTCATTAGACATGTATTCTTACAGTCCCATTCTGGACGACGACGCTCAATACGCGCTAGATTCGGCCAGGTTGGCCCAATATGCGCTCTGTTTGATATCCGACATCTGTATCTTTAAGCCTTTGTATTCTTTGTTTTCCTGTACGTTCGTTTTTTTTTAATTTTTTAATTTTTTTTGTGGCCGTTCTTATATGCACACTTTTGAATGCTCGTGCACAGCTAGTGATTTTCAATCCATTCTGGACGACGTATTCGCGTTTACTGTAGCCCCTGAACTGGCTATCCTGAACGGCTCGAAACTGTGTTGTATAATCGTGTGGATTTTGCAAGTGCAACAGCTCCCCGCGGAGATCTTGCTGACAAGGGTGGATCAAATCGCTTTGACGCTGAAGAGGGCGATCAAAGGATACTTTGGCCCACAGGCTGTTCTGGATGGTCTCAAGGTTGTATTTTTTTCTCCCCCTATCTCATTCGCTAGAACTGCTAGAGCTGATTCTCCCAATCAAAGACTATTCATACCCTCCTCCTACGGCATGGTGTGACCCTACTACGTCCGTTGGTAACATTGTTACCATTCATTCTTGAACATATCGTTAGTGACTCGTTGGACATCCGCCTCAGCTCGGTTTACGCATTGAGCGGATTCGCATATGCGGTCAATTCATGCAACGAGCCTTGCGACGCTTGCGGCTCCATACGCCAAACCACTCAGGCTTTCGTTGAACGTCACTTTAAGAAGCCCCGGAATACGCCAGACGCAGTTTCTCTGCTTGAAATCGTCCAAGTTGCAGCATCAAATCGCAATCCATCCCACATCGGGCAGGGACCTGGTTGGGCTCTCACACTTATATCATCCATGATCATTCTTTGGGATCACACCATTTTCTTTCGTCCACATTGTGTCAAGTTTTGCTTCTCTACGCTTTTCCAAGCCGCCAACCACAAGCGCTCTGTCGTTCGCACTTTGCACTCGCATATCTGGAAACTGCTCATTCGGGCGTACCTCCGGATTCCTGATACTGTAGACAGGGACGAGCTAGGCAATGTCGAGGTCGCAGACATAAAGAGACGCTCTTTTAAAGTGCTCCGACAGGAAACCAAAGTTGATATCGGCACTGCATTTGTGGCGTCTTTGCTACAGGCCGGACGAACACTGACTGCGGTTGAATCCGTCGAGGACGCGCTCGGTATTGTCCGAGATATGCTGCAAAGCTTGGACAGTGATGCTCGGCGCACCGGAATGTCACTCTTCAATAGATTACTCGGCTCAAGCTATGAACCAGATGTCGGTTCATCTGTGCATCCAATTGACCGCCTGCCTTGCCGAATGCTTTTTGATGGCACGTTGCTCAATGGCGACCTCAAGCGCCAAAGTGGTGTCATACAATCAAACCCCACTGTTACTCCGGAGTTGGTGCGCCGATTGACGAACGAAGAAATTTATGAGAGTTGGAAACCCGTTGTCTCTGTCTGGGCTGCTGCTGCGTTAGTGTCGCTTAAAGAACCCGAACCAGAGTCTTCTGTGAGCCATGGTTCGGCTTTAGCAATATTCAGCCTGATGCTTTCATAGGACCTCGTATTATCTGTATGGATCTCGTTGCTCGAGATATTCGTTCAACGATGCGACGGCCTTACACCCACATCAAGCCCATCTGGCTTGTCGAGCACCGTCGCCATCGTTGCTGGCCAGCTGCTTGACGCTTCAGGCTCGCCCGATGCGCAAATTCGATATTTGCAGTTTGTTAAGAAGGTGTGGTCCATGACGAAGAGTGTTCTGTACGATACTTGGTTACCGTCGAACGCGGAAATTATCCTAGCGGCCGTGTTGAAGCGGACCTTTACCCTTAGCAACGACCATGTGAAGAAGGTGTGGAGCGATCTTTGTGCCGACCTCATCTCCGTTGGCGTTCCGACACTCTTGCACGTCATCTATTTTCAGAGCGAGCGACGAGAGCAGGTTGAAGTGCTGAGGCAGCTTTGGACGGTACTGATTAGAACGTGGCAGATCATTGACCATAGGACGGCATGGGATGATCTAGTCACTTTGCTTGTGGTGCCATTCGGGTTGGTTGTATCGTATTCCTTTGTGGTCCGACACTAATTTGTGCTGCAGGGCGTGGAGAATGTCGACGGAAGAGGCTGGGATGTGGGAGAGCTTACTGAACAATGCCATTAAACTGGAAGGACGTTCGTCTGCATCCGGTAATGCGGTTGTCCGACTTTTTACCGAGCGATTGGGAGGTCAAAGACGAGAAGCGTATGTCCCTCTTTCTACTGGTGTTGATAAGAACTTAATTCCGTACAAGGTTTAAAGCAAATGCGCAAGCCATCTATTCCATCGTTCGACAGCTCGATCTATCGCGCTGCAAGAAGCTTGATACCAGCCTCTTTGAATTGGTCGACGAAATATTAATCAAGTTTTATCCTCCACTGCCCGAATTGCTTGCCACTTGCATCGACATCTTATGTGTCATCGGTGAACTCTTTGCGAGCAGCCCAGACGTACTGTTACCTGGTCTCATCAAAGTTACACAGGAGAGCCTATGCTGTTGGATACAAGACGAAGAGGGTGCCTTGCTAGAGACAGAACAGAACATCATCGTATGTCCTACGTTTTTGTACTCGCGCGATATACTGACCCAAGATGAGGTTAACGCCGTGTACTGTACTGCGTTAGACAGGCTTTGTTATCATGAACCCACGACCAAGTTGCTCCATGATATTGCTCCTTTCCTTGTTTCTGTTTTCAAAGCAAGGCATATACCTGGGCCGGCGTTGGGACCTGCATCGTTTGAAAATTTTTGGCTCATGTCATACCACGAGAAGAAAGAGCTCAAGGCACTTTGGCCAGAAGAGATAAAAACGTGCCTCGAAAGCCTTTCTCTTGCTTGGGGCGAGAGCCTAGCAGGCAGTTTTTCGGTATCGCAAAAGGTTGGCTAAATCTGGGCTCAAGATCCTTTCTGTTCTAAAGAGTTTTGCTATAGTCTAGAATGTTTGTTCCCGACTCTCAAGCTGTCGTCCACAGCAGGAGCACTTCGGCTCAAGCTTGCACGCCGTTATCGTCTCCATTTGATCCGTTTCTCTCGCCACAGCGGCGCTCATCCGCACCGCCATGTTCGCCTTCGAATCTTGTAATCACTGTGAATTCAAAGCGTTCGCGCCAGGAACCATCCACGCCACGTCCTAGAGGAGCCCATAGCAGCGCGACTCCCTCCCCATCAACTGACAACAGTTTGACATCAACGCCTCTTGTCAAAGGCAGAAAGAGAGTTGTTCCATCGGAACATCTCCAAGAACTACTTGCACGCAAACGACGGCGTTTTGAAGCCAGCCTCGGCCTACCTATAGCGAGTAGCCCTTCTCGGAATCCAAACCCATCCATGCAGCGGGCCTTGTCTGAACCTCTACTTGAGCAACGTTCAGTGATGAATCTTGTCATCGAGAATCGCTCAATATCTCAGCCAAAACCCTCAAGAAAGCGTAAACTAGTAGACTATATTGACATGCCCTGGCTACGAAACGTTCGTAACCGTCTAACGCGTGATAGCCTCCCAGAAATTTCAAACCGATTGATCGAAGGATTCTCTTCGTCGAAACCGCCCAATAGTGAACGCGATGCTCACCTTCACATGGCGGCTTCACCTGATAACTGTATGTATATTTCCAGTCACTTGAAATGCAGAATGAACAATAGAACAACAGCCTCAGGCTTACAGCCGCTATCGCATTCCATCGCCAGCCCACAACGCTCACAATCACTGCCCACCATCATCGAGGTCTCAGAACCGAAGAATCTGGCAACGGCAATGGATCGGCTAAGGAGGCTTGGGCATGCTCTGACAGCTTTTACGGAAACAGATGGGATTTCTCAGATTCCCATGCAAGACTTGATAGATGCCTCAAATCAGATAGAAGCATTGATTAGTGAGCAGAGTCGCAAGTTGTCGAAGAGTGGAAATGGGTAAACAAACCCCATATATCATTAGTGACAACGATGTCTATCTATTTTATTTATACGATGCCAAGATAAGGGACATCAAAATCGACACTGTGCCTTGATCATAAAGTGTTTGATGAATGCATGTGTACGACCATGGGGAGCTTCTCTAGGCCATATTAGCAACCACGGCCGACACGTTTCGCCGATGTATCGGAGCTTGATGCTGAGGGGAATGAAAAAGATGCATTTGGTACACAATAATAGATTACCAAACATGTTGAATAAATAATCAGAACCAACATTGAGGAAATCAATCCACCTTCCTTGTCCACTTCTTTCCTGATCCCGGCGTTTGTGCTCTCGGCGGTGGAGTCGAAATACGATGTTGCAGCGGCTGCGCTGGCTGACTCCACGCAGACGAAGTAGGTTCATATGTGGAAGAAGCCTTCTCGCTGTAAGTCTGCTGGACCTTGGGGGCTGATGGACCATTGACGGGTTGCATCTCGTACGTGGCCTTTTCGGCTTTGGGCCAATACGTGTACATCTGGAAGCCGAGAATGAGGTTTAGAACCAGGGCGACCGCAAAACCTGCGGACACGATCCAGTCATTGACCTCGGTGGCCGTAGTGAACAGACGGGCAAAGCAGCCTGCGATCTGGGCAACCACTGCGAAAGAGGAAAGCTGCCCCGTTGATTGGGCCCTCGCATTTTGCCTGATCTGTGGTAATTTGGAGAATACGGAGAGCGGGACGGTGCTCATTTGGAGGAAAGCAAGAGTGCTCGGTGGGGTAACGTAAAGAGCTGCCAGCGAGGCCGCAGTGCCGATGACAATGGTAGCGATGTTTTGCGCCTTATTAGATACGCGCGGTGCATATGATACGATGAGAAATAGGATGACAATGTTTTGAATGGTGAGGAAGAGGTTTTCGCCATATGTAGAAAACGGATAATCGTTGCGGAATGAATATGCGAGAGTTATGGCGTAAGAGAGGGTTTCAAGGATGTATGCTGGTAGGGATATTCCACGAGCCGAGCGCGCATTGAGAACTTGAAATGGCATAAATTAACGGACGGAGAGCTACAGGCACTCGTTGTGGCTCACTTAGTAGAATCTGGGGTACTTTCATGATAGATCCTCCGACTACGATCCCAATTCCTAAACCTTTGGAGAGTGCATACTTGAGACATTTCACGTTGTCTAATTCTAGATTTTCTACAAGTGTTGCGTAGCATTTCTTTGCCAATGAGCATCAAGGACCCAAATTGAGGGGCGTAAATATGCTCACCTTTCCGATAATCGATACACCGAGATCACGGACGAACGGGGGAAGATTTCGAGTAATGGTAGTCATGGTGTGACCAGTGAGCGTGGCAGGGGCGCGTGTACCAGGCGTTTGTTTGCTGGGCAGAAACAAGTACAAATAGACATCAATGATGCCCCAATCTCAGCCTGCGCGCTGGAGGTGCATGCCGTTCAGTAATGCAATGACCCACCAACTTGCATCAAACCTCTCACAAACGCCATGAAACCCCTCAGCCTCGCCCCTGTATTCATCCTCACGGCAGTTTCTCTTGCCCAGGATATTCGGATCGGCGCTCCCAAGCCATACGCAAACGTTCATGCCGGACGCCATCTCAGTATCCGAATTGAGAAGCCCGTACGCATTTCTTTTCAATTGTCATCTCCTCTGTTAAGTTCACGCAATGACCGCAGAACTCGCTTACCGGGTCGGAAGAGGTTGCCCTAGTCATTGGACTTGCGTCCTGTGCCAACTACCCCTGCGCAGAACCGAAAGACATCCTTGGTGAAATACTGTACAAGGGGCCATTCAACCCACAGTACCACCACAACTCCAAGTTGCCGCCATACCAAGACTTCGACGTGACCATCCCATCTGACTTCCCTAAAGGAGCCGCACAGCTCAACGCCGTGAATTTTCAGCTCGAAGCAGTATGTAACAGTCATCGTCATCCACGGATCTTGTTAATAAATTGTACATAGGCTGGTCCACAGCCAATTCTACAACTCACCAACTCGTCCTTGATTATTGTTTAATGAATTGACAGACTGCAGACAATCTTGTTATTTTATGTAGACATTTTGGAACACGCATGCCAGTTCACAAGCCCATACTTTCAGGTCAGCACTCCGCAAAGTCTTCATTATCCTGTCCGTCTGATCGGACTCCTTCTCCGTGGAGCTCGAAGTCCGTGCGACCGGACTCCCGCACTTTTCATGTCAGCGCTCCGCGAAGCTGATGGGGGCACGGAAAGAAGAGCCCTATTCTCATGTGGTGCTTCTAATCATATTAGCCTTGTCGCTGGCAGTGACTATTTGTGGATATTATCCTTTAGGGCAACGTTCTTTCATCCCAAGCACGACATTGCTTTATTGCAAGGATGATTAATTGATTAATGATTCTCCATCTGATTAGCTTCCCATATATGCTTCTGCCAGCATTTTGCAAAGTATAGTCTCCCCATGCCACTACCTGATATCCCGAACGACCAATTCTTCTTTCCGCGGATATTTTTCTTGCTTTTCATATAACTTAACAGGTAGCAGAAGAGAGCTATCGACGACCTCTCACATTAAGACACGTCTAAGGTGACCACCACTTTGGATCCGACCCCCGGAAAATTCGGGCCGTGAACAATTGCTTCGGCGCCCACTTCAATCATAAGATCTACGGAATCGATTCCGATGCCTAAACTGATTCAATATCCAGAGTTTACGTGGTCCAATCAGCGAGTGCAGCGTCGCACGCTCAGGAAGATGTACTTGCCTAGTATGCCGATTTAAACGAATTTAAGCATCTACCCGGTGCACAGAAAATAGGCGTACTAGGACGACGGCCACATTATAAAATAGGAGAAGGTTTCTACATATGCGATGAGTATGGCAGGTACGCGTACTTGAGCGTTTCACATTTATTTCTGTCAACGGGCTATGCAAAGGGACAAAATGGAGCACAGCAGTTAAAAGCGGGCCGACGGTCAGTGGCCCAAGTTCTCCGGGGATTGCAATGATGAGATGAACCTGACAGATATTCCATGTCCTGAATCTCCCCGACTAACCTCTTCCAATCATTTGCAGCTCCGCGGCGTTGTCGCCTTCTTTATCCTCTCCGAACAAACCGTGTCTAGGCTGGCCAGTTTCCATATTTCAACACGTCCGTTACTGTGATTTGATACGATTACCACAGGACATACTAAGCCTTCATGATTTACGTGGACCATGGTGTACGCTTCTATCCAAGGAGGATAAAGTCACCCAGATGCATATCTGCGCGAACAGTCACATTGTAGACCAGCTTTACACATTATATCCCATTGGCAATGGTGCAACAGAACGAACGTTCGCGCTATTGCCGATCACCGACCTCCGAAGCGTCAATCACGGTCTACACGTTTCTCCGGTGCCTCAAAACTCGTTGCCGACGGGATGTGCCCAAGTTCTTGTGGTTCATTTATAGCGCAAGATATACATAGCACAGTGCTTGCAAACCGGGCGTTTGGTGTGAGTTCGAATCCGGTGTTGTAGAGGTTGTTGGTCCATACAGGAGTTGTAGACCACGCTCATTAGCGTTTTGCCGCTAAGTCTCTGACACGCTAACAGGCGATCGAACGCCTTCAATGACCAATTTGGCTCTCGCGTTGTCTATATAACCACCCGGCAGCACTCCAAACCTAGCCCCACGGACCACCCTCTCACGAACGCGATGAAGTTCCTCGGCGTTGTTGTTCTCTTCACCCTCGCGGCCGTTGCTCTTGCCCAAGGCATTTTGATCGGCGCCCCCACTGAGCCAGGCGCAAAGGTTCATGCTGGTGGTGATCTCTGCGTCACGATCGGGAAGCCCGTATGTGTTTTTTTTTTCTTTCAACTTTTCACATCCCCTGACTGATTTTGTAAACGCAGGACACGCTTACTGATTCGCCCGAGATCGCTCTTGTCATCGCCGTTTTATCTTGTACCAGCGTTGACTTCCCCAATCACCAGTGCCCGTCACCTCAGGACGCCCTCGGTACGGTGCTGTACAACGGCACATTCAACCCACAGTTCGAACGCGTCGGCCCCTTCTACCCATACCAAAACTTTTCCGTAGCCATCCCACATGACTTCCCCAAAGGACCGGCACAGCTCAACGTCGCTAACTTTGAGCTTGTTGGGGTACGTCTCGCTTCAACACAATTCACCCGGCCTTCTGACAACAATTTTTCCCTTCAGGCCGAGTATTTCCCGTACTTGCAGCTCCTCAACACGAGCATCACAGTGTGTTGATTATTCGGTTAGGTTAGATAGAACTCTGATGTGTGTGGTACATGTTTGAGATTACGTTTCAATGAAAACTGCCGGCGAGCCTGGCGAAGAAAATGAGATAACACAATGGTTTTCCGCGCGTACGGACACCAAAGTGGGATCAGGCTGAGGCTCGATGAAACCTGTTTGGTACTCCGGTTATCGGCGAATGAATGATAGTTTTCAGTAACGTGACAACGAATATCGGGGTATTGAGGAAGTTGGTGTCGGAGCATGTCGAAGTCGGAAGTCGAGGTTGGCGAATCGGGCGAGCAATGCTAGGTGCCATGTCGATGGCTGGAAGGGAAGTGGCAATAACTGATGGCCTTTTATATGTTTTTGAACAGCGCGTCAGGTTGCGTTTTGACAAAAACGAGATCGAATGCCATGCCCGATCGTCCCAAATGTGACTTGAAAACTAAGGCTCTCAGGTTGATCAAGCTTGTACCTTAACGGCCTGTGGCATGCCCAGCATTGCCCCAAATTGTTTGTTCGTGAACTTCTGCCCTAATGTATATGCTTTCAGAATTATATTTGGTATTAAGAGCAGGATGATTTCGACGCACTCTTTGATGTTATGGCATGCGACGGCAGAGGTCACTTTCGATGTCAATTCTATCACAATGGTTAACGTGCATTTGGTCGACCACGAGGCCTTAAGCCCAAGGCCCACGACAAGGGAGCACGAGGAAGAGAGGCTAAATCGCCTCTCCACCTTCCTTGAGAACTATCTACTGGTATCGTAAAGGTATAGTAAGAAGCAAACAAAAACATGGGTCAAGGAATCGTCGAGCGCCAGTCTTGGCCTGGACTGACGCTCAACGACCCCCGTCCTTCCCGTTTGGACGATGAGCCTGGCCAAGGCTCACGCCGAACGAATCGCTGCCCTGTTGGAGGCGTCGTGGTTGTGCGTTGTGGTGTGAATGTGATTCAGTGGACCTTGAGAGAGAGAGAAAAAATAGTTAGCCATAGCTCATGCAAGAAAGAAGGATGGGGAGAGCACGAAACCCGTTTTCCGTATCATTCATGCACCAAAACGATAGATACCTATCAAAAGCGTCAGTTAAAGAGAAAACGAAGCTAAGACTAAGATGGACCCCATACACCTTCAATAATTGTTTTTGCATGAAGATCTATCAACGAATGTGAGTGAAGGAAAAGGATTTAAGGTAAGGGAGTTGGCGTCACGTCATTTTTAACGTCTTCATCCCAAGTTACTCTGTTCGCCCGCAAACAGGAAATCTGCAAAAATCAGTCGCGCCAACAGGTGGAAAATGCAAACAACGATCCAAAAATAAATTATTGTAAAAAAAAAAAAAGCGCATACACCTTTTTTTGTTGTTCGTTTTTTTTTTTTTTTTTTTTTTCTGAGTTTATGTATTTTCGACTTTTTTCTTCAGATTTTGGACTGGGAATAGAGGTATCTTGGGATTTATCCCGCCCCGAGCCCGGAAAATAAATGAAAATGAGAAAAAATGAATATGAAAGGAGGAATGGAAAAATACGCTGGCGCGCTCTATTTTTTTTCTTGTTCTTTATTTTGAACTTGTTTTGCCGCCTTTCGGCCCCGTAGCGTCGCAAAGAGCATCAGGTGACCGCTTGACCAGAGCATGTCCCCATCCGACTCTCCGCTCGCCACAAGTTTCGGATGGAAGATGCTGATTGAACTATTAGATCTTGTTCGAGGCCAGCGCTAGAAACTCACCCACGAATAGTCCCACCCCCGCTCATGGCAGAGGTATGAACCACCTAGACCTCGCGCAACAAGATCGAGTGGAGAAATGAAAGAAAACTAGGTTGAACGGGATGACTTACCATGTACGGTCGCCCGTCGCCAGTGCCATGGAAAAGATCAAGAGATATCAGAGTAGCCCCAGTATGCGCATATAGCCCGTTGCCAGAAATCCAGAAATGTCGACACAGCGAGAGCACAGTAAAGAACAAGTCCAGAAGGTCCAAAGAAGCCGCAAGAGCACCAAAGAGCAAGAACAGAGATTCGCCAGTCGTCGGGTCCCCAGAAAAGATCTACAAATATCAGCAAATCAAGACTCGAAGAAGGGAAGTGGAGGAGAAAGACAAGAAAAGTAAAACGGGCCGAGAGGAAGGGATTTCTTCGCCAAAGCGAGCGTGGATGGTACCGCAAAAAACTAATCTGTATAGGGCGACTGAGAAATTGAAATACTTATGCTCGAAAGCACACATACCATTGATTTGAGTGAGATTGTCTGCGTCACCCACGGAAAAAGCACGGGCCAAGCCACAGCCTATGTCATGCTCTACAACTGCACCGCTAGATCGTCAGGGAGGTTTTTTTGGAGATACTCCCTGCCAAGGTCATATCCTCTCCCGTCACGCGATCCAGCCCACCACCGGCAGCAGGTGCGCGTTGTCACTTGATGAGTTTCGGAACCAAGCTTTGCCAGAGATCGGTTCCTACGCTCGCGGTGTTCCGGGGTGACTCGCTCATCCGGTTACTGAAGAAAACGTTGTCGTCATCGTCGTCCGCATCGTCTTCTAAACCCAACTCCCATGCATAATCTTCGACGATCCGCGCTGGGATACAAACTATAAACGTAGCCTCTATTCCGTAACAACTTAGAGTGCGGAAGACATCGAACAATGGAGTTTTGACGTACGTTGACCAGTGAATGTAACATCCATCACGGTATCATCCTCGTCCTCGTTATCAGCTGTAGACCATATTTGAGATTTAAGCGCCGACAAGAATGCTTGGATATTACCTTCGTCAACGAGAATCAAATCCTCAAAGAAATCAGATCTGTCTTTTTCTATTCCGTTCAGATCATTATCGAAGGTAACAGTGTCTAAATTCGTTCTGCATGAGCATGAAAATCATAAGGACAAGAACTGAACATACCGTCGAATAGTACAGTTCCATCATCATTGTGTTCGCCTTGCGAATACTCAAATATACTAATATCTGCTGTGCTGGCGCGTCAAGCTCAAAACGTGCAAACAAAAACTTAATACGTACCTGTGAACGTAGACTCCACGTTTTCAAAAGCGGTAACATCGTCGGCAGGGTGGTTGACACCTTCGACCCGCCCATCTTCAATTTCTGCAATTTCGTCAGCCTCGACAATGGGGTAAAGACCTACCTCTTCAAATCTGTCGACCCACCACGGCGTCGGCTTGCGATACCAGGGGGAGACAGGGGCAATGAGGATATCGGAGAGATCGTGTTCGGGGGTGCGGGGAACGCGATTACGAGGATGGATGATGGTGGTGTTCATGGTGTCAAGGTTGTGGTTATGGGATGATATCGCAGATATCACAGTGGGGTGGTAGCAGTGTGAACTGAAGAGCAGAAGCAGGCTGGGCGCATTTTGTGTAGCGGTGGCTGACTATTGCGATCGAGGCTGAAGGGCTGACTCCTATGGGTATTCGCTGAAGCGAGTTTCGTTGCGTGTTAAACTTCTCGAGGACACGACGAGTCGGAAATGTTAGGATACAATTAGCCATGCCGAGCGAGTTGGAGGCTATCAACAACACTAGCTCTGAGCTAGCTTAGAGCCGGCTCCAGATCGGCTCCTGATTGGCTCGGCTCAACCGGCTCTCGGCTCGGAGCCGAGCTAGCAACAAACTCATGGGCCACCCATTACCAGCGGATTATACCACGTTCGATATTCATTTAATGCCAAGGATTTCCTTTACTAACGTTTACAAAACCCACTTTTCGCTCTGGAATGTCTGAATCTCCAGCCCGCGAATCGCATGAACATCTTCATGTTTATGACATTGAACATGTAGCAGTGGTTAACGACCCAAGGAAGTGGTCAACTTTTCGAAAGGTGTGTCGCCAAATATTTCTGTTCCTGATGCTGGCCGCCGACTACTTGCAGAATTTCACACTGGCACTTGTGTCTGCGGCATCTATGATTGCTGGGCTATCGGGGAATATACAAAATCGTCCGTAGACACCCATCAACGTCTTTTCGCCATTCATTTTTCGTTTCTTTGTTATATAGCCGCCGTGAAAGAGATGCATGAAAGTTTAGGTGCAACAAGTGAACAGTTCAGCTTGAGCATTTCAATCTTTGTTCTACTACAAGGGTTAATGCCCTTGATGTGGGCCGCCGTCAGCGAGATAAAAGGACGGAAAGTGAGTCATGCATCCGAGTTCATCGTATATAAGATCTTATCATTTGTAGTTGGTATATTTGATATCGCTAGCTATGTTTACAGTAGCATCTATGGCCGTATCATTAAGTCCTAATATGAAGTGGTGAGCCCTCCTCGACTTTGATTCAAGCAATGGTCATAACTGTCACTCAGTGTGATAGGTTTCCGATGTCTCCAGGCTGCTGGGTGCGTGCGATCATTTAATATTTAATGACGGTGTAATGTCCCTTGTTGTAGCTCAAGTGCGGTCATGGTCATTGGTGGATCGACATTGGCAGACATCTTCGATCCAGAGGAGAGAGGAACGAAGGTGAACTTGGTTCGCTTTTTGATGCCAAAGTCTCATCACGCTAGCTAGATGGGCATATACTACATGGCACCGCTTCTTGGACCGGTTAGTGCCAAAGTAACACGTCTATGTTTGGATGAACTCAACTCAGTTTCAGTTGCTTGGGCCTATCCTTGGTGGCGCATTGACCGCAGGGTATGGTTGGCGGGCGATATTCTGGTTTCTGACTATCTTTGCGGGAGTCAGCTGCCTTTCATTTCTTTTATTCTTCAAGGACACGTATCGCAAAGAGCGAAGCCTCGTGTACCAAAAAGCCCTCAGGGCACGATTGAAGCATCCCAAAGCGACTGTCAACAATCCGAGAATTCCAACGCTTGTGGATCAGAAGAAAGCAGAAGGTGAACCACCCCATAACCCAGGGCTAAACCTTGTGCAAGTCAATGTATCATTGAAAGATCTCAACCCGTTCATGCCTATGTGGCACAATCTTCGTCGTTTGAACAATTTAACCATCTTGATTGCGTCAGGTAATTTTGTCACAACTATTAGGAAGTGCGTTGATATCTCGTGACATAGGCCTGTCATTTGCCTTTAATATTATGGTGTCATACACTGCCGCGCGCACGCTTGGATTCAAATATGAGTATAGTCCTCTCAAAATTGGGCTTGTGACGCTGGTATTTGGGATAGGTAAATAGGCACTCCAATTCTGCGTATCATCCTAGACTGCCCATACCCGAAAGGCTGTTTAGCAGGCAGCTTTTTCGGTGGACGTTGGTCAGACTATAGTTTGGCAAAGTTGAAAAAGGCAAACGCGGGTGTCAGCTACCCAGAGGTTAAACTCCTTCTTTGTTGCAATACACCTTTTCTGACGCTACTCTTCTTGGCGCGGGTAGATGCGACTCAGGAGTACAGTAGTAGGCATCGTTGGAATACCGCCCCTGGTTGCTGCGCTCGGCTGGGTTTGGGAAGAGAAAGTACACATTGCTGTTGTCTGCGTGTTTTTCTTCTTTAATGGGTTTTTCTTCATGTACGTTTGAAGGTTCAGCTGTTCCTCGACTTACGACCTGCCTAGTTGGCCGTATTCCAGTGCCCTGGCTTACATCGTAGATGCAAATCAAGGCCGTTCATCCACTGCTTTGGCGATGAATAGCCTATTTCGAAACATTTTTGCATTTGTAGCCATTGAGGCCGTTGTGCCCCTGCAGGACGGCTTAGGAGATGGTAGGCACTGAAGTACTGACTGGTTATCGGTACTCGGCTGATTTTGGACTTCAGGATGGATGATGACGCTATGGGCATTCCTGATGCTCACGAGTGGTTTGCTGATACTACTCACATATTGGAAGGGCAGGTCATGGCGAGAAAGTGCGGAATTGCGTGAAACATGGAACTAAGGTACGGAGAGGTGGTCTGTTTAGGTGATACGTTTATTATATATACCTCTTTCTAATCCGAGATAGTAATCCATTCCTCCAAGCTTTGAAATTTGATGGTATCAATGTTTTTCGGCTGTTCCCGCGAGTGCACGAGAACCATAGCATTAGTAAGCCTAGGTAGCTTCACCGTGCAAGTCGCAATGGACATAGAGAAAGATCTGTTGTCATCTAATTTTCGACCGCTACATGCGCCTCCGTGCTTATTCCAAGTTCGAACGATACCTCTGCTTTTGCCTCCACCAGGGCCCTCCACCAGTCACCGTCCTCTTCTAGATTGAAAGTATACAATATCAAGCACTGAGAAATCTTCATATAGAAAACGGAACTACGAATGGATTTCTCAAACGTACAAGCCAGAACGGTTCATGCTGATAAGCCTTGGAAAATACGACAACTGTAACGTTCTTATTGCGCATCATAGAATCTATAGAATAACTGTCAAAAACATTCAAACATCCTGAATAATTCACATAATACCTTGTGTCATAGAACAACGCGCTTTAAACCTCTCTGACCTTCAGGTGCAAGATTTCCGTGCTTTTGGTTCAATCCCGAAGGACTTTAAGCCCGGGGCCCACGTCAAGGGAAGCACGAGGAAAAGAGACAAATAGCCTCTTCACCATCCCCAGGGAGACGTACCTTATTTGTTTGGCGAACGAGGCGGGCGACGGGCGACGACGAGGAAAAACCTAAATAAAACACTGGAAAAAATGCAGAAACGTCAGCCAAATACAAGAAGAAAAAGAATAGAAATCAAACGAATGATCAGAAAACCTCTTTTCCCCCTCCCTTCCTCGCCCCAACCGCCTAGTAAGCGGTTTGGAGCTTTTTTACCGTAGCCTTTGCCGCCTCTCTCATCTCTTCCATGGCCACGGCGTCTCCTAACACTACCTTCCTTGTCATGCGCCGGACCAACGGTGGGCTCGCCAAAGTGTTGGGACGATTAGGTGTGCGGCAAACATCGCCGGCCGCGCTTCTCATCTGGATCCGGGCAGCGCATGGTGTTCCCATTTCATCATGGACGTTGTCATTCCTGGTTTTGCGCTGGACCGCCGGTGGAAGGCTGGTCAACGAAGTAGGGCATTCAAGTGCAGGGCGGACGATGGCCAGCACGCTTTCTGTGTTACGCATTTCGGCCTTCTTCATCTCTCGCGGGACCGATGGTGGACGGGTCAACCTCGTGGGGCGGTCAGGCGTCTGATGAAAAACGATAACAAATGGGTCGTCGTCGTTGTCGTCATTGCAAACCAATGTCTTTTTGTTTTTGAATACGCCTTTAGCGGCATTCCAGACGCGCTTGAGGCCAGCATCTGTACGGAGAGGAGTTTGGGCGTTGCCCGCCACAGGGATTGTGAGAATCACCAAATCTTCGTCCTCGTCATCCCGTTGGAGCACTGGCGACTGGGCAACTGGCATGTTCTCGGGCAGTTCTACAAAAGGGTCAGCAGGGTGAATGTGCGGGGGGGTGTTTCTGGGGATAGAAGTGAGGGGTTGACGACCAGCGTCGGTGTTAAGAGCAGTGGGTGACATGAATGTGTGCATGGTGTGTGTGGTAGTAAGGAAGAAAGAAAGGCTGACGTGCTGGTTGGTCGTATATTCAATGTTGTCAGCCGCAAGGTGCGATCGAAATTCCTGATTAGGAGTGATGCTATTTGACGTCACTGTTTGCCTAAATCCGCTTCGCAGATGGTAGTAAAACATTTGTGCTAATCACATTTGTTCACTCCAACCAACCTGTGCGGTGAAATGCCGGGATTCGCACCGCTTCGCTAACGAATATTGATATTGAATGCTTACTTTATTGCTCATCAGGTAATAGGAGCGGCATCTCGATCGTTTACTGTCTGTCACAAGTAACAGGCATTACCGGGACCGCATTTCACGTCGTTCAGCATCGCATTTGTTCGCACATGGACAGTAAGAGTCCAAGCTAGGCTATGAACGATACTCCGGGTACGCCGAGGTTACCGAATAGGGAAAGTTTGGCAAAGGTGACTGTGTCAGGAGTTGGCAGGCACTTTGCGCAACAGTTTCGCGTTTGTACCTGGGCAGATATAGAAACACAACACAGCAGTCACGAGCTTGCCGAACAACACGGGGGGCGATGCCCTATGTTGCAAATGGTGGAGTCCTCGCCCAGTATAAATACAAGGACTAATATCCCAGCTTGCCTATCAGTATCATCTCAATCGACAAAATCTTCCACTGGAACGCAATGAAGGTCCTCAGCGCTGTTGTCGTCTTTGTCCTCGCCGCTGTCTCCGTCGCCCAAAATATTGTCATCGGTGCTCCCAAGCCAAGAACGACAGTGACTGCCGGACAACCATTCAATGTCCAAATTCAAAAGCCTGTACGTGTTGCCTTTTTCAATTATAGCTTCCTCCGTTCACTTTTTTCCCCCCCAATCGCAGGACACGCTCACCAACTCGCCAGAGATCGCTCTAGTCATCGCAATCGCGTCTTGCGCCAATTCCCATTGCTTAACACCTCAGGAAGGCCTTGGTACCGTGCTGTACAATGGAACATTCAACCCACAGTTCCAACAAGGCAGCCCCTTGCCGCCACACCAAGACTTTCATGTCACCATCCCCAACGGCTTCGCCACGGGAGCCGCACAGCTCAACGTTGCGAACTTTGAGCTCATAGGAGTACGTCTCGATCGTTGCAATCCAAAAAAAAACTTCTAACTAATTGTGCCTAGGCTGAACTGTATCCATCTTTGCAACTCCTCGACACGTCCATTACTGTGGCTTGATGATTTGGTTAAATTATGGACCGTAAGGACACGCGGATAATTACATACCTGTTAATTACATGGACATTTGCTCGTTTGGCACACATACGTGTATATCATTTTATCATGAACCCTTATCTGCGTTGAAGCTGAATGATGCCGGGCTCAGGCGCAAAAATCGTTGACTGTGTTTGTGGGCAACAGCTGACCCGGCGCAGTCCCCCGAAAGCTGTGCAATGTTTGATACGGAAGATTCCGTTCTTCATTACAGAGATCGAAGCCTTGAAGGCGTTGCACGATCCGGAATGACCTTCCCCCGAACCTTGAAGTTGTCAGTTTCTCATCCTCGGCGTTGGTCCTCTAACAAACCATTCCTAGGCTGACTTTGCTGGGTTGAGAATTACAATCTTTATCAGGCTTGTCATCGTCATCTATCGCAGCAACTTGAATGTGATATGGCGTGGGAGCCGAGAATAAGTTTAGAACATCCATGAAGTTGTGGCGATGTACGATAGTACTGGCTTGACCGGTGACCCTTGAAATGATGAGGGTTTCGTGCCGCGTTGACACAAGCGTTTCACCTTTCCAATGGGATCAAAAGCCTAATTACTAGACCTTTGCCGAATACCAGCGGTCATGGTACACCGGCACTGGAGCTTGGAGCTGTGCAGAAATAACACAGCGGCGGCCATGTGCATGCATGACAAGATCGCAGTCAGCTGCCAGCGCCCCGGATAAGCTGCCGCAGCCTCGCGTATAAAGCCAACTCACAGGCCAGTGACCTCATTCTCGAATCATGAAGTTCCTCAGCGTTGTCCTTGTCTTCATCCTCGCGGCTGTTTCTCTCGGCCAGTCTGTCCAGATCGGCGCTCCAGCGCCAGGAGCAACCATTTCTGCTGGAAGCCCATTCACTGTCCAAATTCAAAAACCCGTACGTTTTTATCTCTTTAGGACTAGCTTTATCTCAAAGGTATATTCCAAATCATTTACCAACCACAGGACACGATTACGGGTTCAGAAGAACTTTTCCTGGCCATTTCTGTCGCATCTTGCCCATGTGGCAACCCTCAATCCTCCTTTGCAGGCACAATCCTATATAACGGAACATTCAACCCACAGTTCCAGGAGGGCGTCCCCCCGCCCCCGTTCCAAAATTTCTCCCTGACGCTCCCATCTAACTTCCCCAAAGGAGCTGCACAGATAAACGTTTTGAATCTTGAGCTCGTAGCAGTACGTCCCGGCGCTCTTCGCAACTTCAAAAGGTCTTCTAACAGATTTTACCTAGGATGCAATGTACCCAATGTTGCAATTCCTCGACACGTCCATTACTGTTGCTTAACGATCCCGATTATAGCTACAAGCTCGGTAGATGGACTTTATCGGACCTATTTACATGGAGATATATAGCACGGACAGATTATTGGAATTACGGGCGTCCCGGTCTGTTTATACATGACCTCTCGGTTTATATTTCTCCATGCGGCGCCCTCACAAGGTTTTCCGCATGGGAACATACATAAATGATGAAGCCCCTCTTTGCACGCCACCGAATAACATAAGTCGGCAGTGTGTACCGCGCCAAAATTAGCTGATGCCGAAAAATTAATTTCTTTTTGGGGGTGTCCTGCGGCGGTAGATTTAAACCGCTCAGTCACTAGAATAGCTGTTCGAGGCGATGACGATGCCCCGATTCTTGCTATCCGTCATTTGGTATCGGCAGAGTCGGATGCCGACTTCGGCTATGATATCCGATGCAAAATGCGAGCTTGTTGAGGGTTCGGAATTCGATGAGGAAGAGATTCAGATGTTGAAAGGCTCTCAGAAAGATGAAACATAAGGCAAATAAATGAAAAGGCGTGTAACATGGTAGACGAGCGAGAGAGCGAAGAAGTTGTTAACAGCCTTGCAACTCCCAAGAGACTGAACTTACTAGATTATCGATGCGTGCAAAATTTCTTCAGGAAACATCTGGCTGGTGCCTCATCATGCAAGATTCTGCTTTCAAGTGAAGGAGTCCAGATATACAGACATCCCATCGCCGCCCCGCTTCGGATGCTTGGTCATCCGAGGTCCTTCAAAAGGAAAGGAAGCATTTTTGCAAGCCAGATAAGAAAATATAGAGAGTTAAAGGTGCCGACGCATTGTCCCAGAATGCTAGGTGGCCCGGTCCGCGCGTGCCACATATTTCGCTTCTGCTTCTCCCCAAGTCGCGAGTCTTTCTCAGGCTGGCAAATCCTCCCGGTTCACAGGCCTCACAGGTCCGCTCTTGTTCCTGTGGCACTGAGTAACCCCGTGCTGTAAATGTCCCCCTACCAACTACTGCCACCGCGAAGTTCCAGTCAAAATTTAGCAGCAGAATTTGAGCCCTGGATCATCTATCAAAGAAATTTCATTCCGTGATGCATGATGCACGAACGCCAATGGGTGACGCCAACAGTACTAAAAAAACCGCGTCGCCTGGATGTAAGCAAATATTACTTTATGCATTATGATCTACCTCTTGATAAGTCGGCGGCAAGGATCAAGGACGCATGAAACCCACTTTATATCACACTAGTGGTTAGGCGGTCATAGTCTTGAGTTACCCTCCGTTCATGACCTAGATGTATTTTTGAAATACGCGATCGAGGCTTGCCGGCACGCTTCCTCAGTGCCTGGCTGGTAGGCTTATTCGCTTTCTCGGTCCACTGCTTTTCGAGGTATTCGTGGATCGTGGCGTAGATGTCGGATCATGAAAATCGACAAGTAGAACTCGAGGCACTGAACTGTGCGCTCCTATGATGCTTCTCCTCGGAGTCCAAACGCGTCGCACCGTGGATAGTTTGACCATACTCTCATCACTGTGGCGATTTACTGCGACACAGGGCACGGTTACGATGGGTAGATTGAGGACATATGACCGAAACACGCTGTGTGGTGTGTTTCTGGTAAAGCCGCCCCCTGCATGAAGCTGGCATGGGTCGACGAGTCGACCGATTAGACGGATATATCCTTCTATACGACAGGCGGCAAAGGGTTGCCTTCCCCTGGAAAGAAAAGGTTGCTTTCCGGATGATAACTTTGTCGTATGTTGGTGAAAATGCTACCGAAGCGACGTGCCAATCATGATCTCTGGATGATATTGGTGAAGAGCTGAAGGGGCCGCTGCCATGCCGCATTTTATTTTTGATGTGACGCAGGAAGTTGTAGTGGGCAGCCTGCTGTCACCTGCATGTCTTCAACCATATTCACCCCTACCTCTGCTGCCTCTCTTGCAGGCGTAGCAGGCATCGGGCTTGTTTCCTACGTCGCATCCAAGGCTCTTCTTCCCAAGAACACACGATGGCAGGATCGTTACACCTTTGTTTGGCTCGTGCGTTCCCCTCAGTCCACGTTTTGCAAAACCTCTTCCATGTAGCCTAATTTCCCTAGGCATTCGATGCGCTCATCCACTTCTCGTTCGAAGGCTCTTTTCTTTATCTCTCCACCTTTGGAAACCAGGTCGTCACAAGCCAAGGCCCTCTTGCCGAAATGTGTGCGTTTCTGACAGCGGCCAGCTCCGCAAGGGGCTCTTAGTGAACGTCTGCACTTACTCTTGCTCACAACAGGGAAAGAGTATGCCTTTGCAGACTATAGATGGGGTGTGGCGGACTCTACCATAGTCTCCCTCGAAATCTTGACTGTCTTCGGCGCTGGACCCATGTGTTGCTACATCCTCAAGCAACTCATCGTCGACGACCCTGCACGGCATTTCTGGATCATCGTGCTTAGCACAGCTGAGCTGTACGGAGGGTGAGATGTTTGTCTACGTTGGTCGCACTTTTTCCGTGCTGAGTAGGATCCCAGATGGATGACCTTCTGCCCGGAATGGTTGACCGGAAGCCCGAACCTCGATACTTCAAACCCACTTTATCTTTGGGTATACCTCTTCGTAAGTATCCCCATCTCTTCTGTTCATTATATCTATATCTTACCGACGGGATAATGATAGTTTATGAACACCATGTCAGTACACCTTGCTATTTTCCCTTCTCAAGTGCAACTGACGTAATTTGACAAAGCTGGGTCGTGATACCCCTTCTACTCATGATCGACTCGTACGGACACATTGCTAGTGCTCTGCGGGCGGGAAAAGCAGCCGCCAAGAAACCGAAGCGAGCGTGAATGATACATATCGTTTCCGTTACCGTCGGACACCGATCTTCGCCTTGTTTAAATAAATAATTCAATATGCATGACCCTTTGCGCTTGTCGTCAACGACAACCCACTGATACTGAACGAATAACGATAGTGATTTCAGTCCAACAAAGCGAGCGTAGGGCCCAGAACCAACAGTACAAAAAGTCCGGATTATTAATGAAAAAAGCAGTCCATAGTTCGTTGTCAAGTCCATGGTCCTCGTCATTATAGGGTAATGTATGAATGAAGTGTAGAAGTGTCGTAAAATCACGAATCCGTGGGTGAAGCGATTGTGAATTGTGGAGAGGCGTTGCCCTATGATATATGCGTCAGTCGCGTTTTCATGAAAAAGAATGGAAGCGAACAACGTACAGAATCGCCAAACACTGACAAAGCCAAATGAAATTAATCAACACGCATATAGCCCTATGCATATGGTCACTTACAGACAATGAAGTAGTCGTCTCGCGATGCTACTTCTGAAGGCATTGTTATAGGAACAGAGCCAGCGATGAGAGGGAAGTTTGACGCAAGTGGATGGTCTACAACAGCTTCAATGCCTGAGATTCCAAGAGCTACACAGTAACGCACAAATATCCAGGTTCTCGCTCCCATTTCCAGCGTGTCCCAACAGGATAAGGCCTGTCATGTTCTGCTCCTCAGGTGGGAAATTCTTGGTGTCTATGCAAACGGATCAGACAAACAGGACTTAAAGTTAAGATATATGCACCACTGGGAGGAGACTTGAAACTTACCCCACGTAGCCTGGTATGTCTTCCCCATCTGCCAAACGAATCCTGCTTGAGGGCTTGTAATGGTTGGGTTGAAGACGATCAATTCATGGAGATCATTCCTTGGAACAATGTTGGCGACACGAAATTTGAAGTCGTATTTCCCTGACATGGGGATTGCGACTGCGGAAAAGGCGAGGACGAGAGAAGTGATGAGACTCGCAAACATTTCAATTGAAAGAGAAAGACTTTGGAGGCGGGGGTAGAGGAGGAGAGAGAGGAAAAGAGTGGAATGGTTGTTGTGTTGGTTCCTCGTTTATTTATGAATGCTTTTTTAGGGCGTCCCCCTCCGTGTTCCTGATTATGGTCGGGCTTTATTATTCAGAACGGTTTTGTCGATGGCTGTTGGGACCGCCCAGGGCGGGCGGCGATTACCCGGGCGTCGTAATGCTCTGAAACGCAAAAATCAATTTTTTTATTATCAAGCTACAACGTGTTTACTGATAGAGAACTTCGGACTACGATTGCCCGAATCACCAAATACTTTTTTTAAAAAAATAAAAATAAAAAAAAGAACGCGCACTATCAGCGAGCCGCACGTGTGAAAAGCGAGCAAAGTTAACATACGGACGACGATATAATCGTCCCTGGACTGCACGTCTGGGACCGTAAAGCTGACACTGCCTCGTCGGATATCAAAATCTTTTGCGAGGGGATTTTCTATTGAAAATGGTGGGAATGGTGGGCATCATCAGCTCGAGTTTGCCAGAAAGAACGTCGAAAATTTTCTTACTATAATCCAAATGCTCGTTCCCATCGTCACCATCTAGATACCCCAACATTATCTTTCCCTCCCTATCAGCATCTGGCGGCACATTGGAAGCATCCCTTGAAACGACATATTCATCGGTAAAGTCCGTTATGGGTTAGAACCCATGCCCAAACTTACCACGTAACCCTGACGAGAGACCCTACATTCCACTCTGTTCCTGCAGTAGGACTTGTGATGCGAGGCCTGTATACGGTCCGCAAGCCAAGATGCTGGCGGTAATCATGGCTTGAAATGGACTTCTCGCCATACGGGCGTTGACAAGGTAAACAACTAGAGTTAACCTGGCTGATCCAGGCGAGGATGAACAGCACAAGAAACGAGAGCAAGTTGAAGAACATTATGGCCTGCAAAACGTTCGTGGTTACGTTCTCGTCGTCCAGCGACAGAATATATTCAGTTTGAGAGAATAGGAGTCCTGGTCATGATCATAATGGATCGTGGAGTCGGTCAGCTGCATGGTCAAGACACCACTTGGTGGTTCCTCGCAGAGGTCATACGTTATGCGTTACCAATCGTCTATATAATCGTCCCCAACTAGTCCCCTATCTTGCTTCAATGACCGCCATTGCATCTGCCACATCATCTCGGAATGCATCGTGACCTATCATATCGACAATCCCAGCCTTTTCAAATGTCTTGTACACGCCAGTCCTGACATTCGTAATGTACAGCCCCACACCCCGACCCTGGATAATCTATTCAGTATCTCGGCAACGTGTAGTTATCAAGTACTTGCCCCATACTCGTCCAGTAACTCACTAAATATCTGCGCGGCACTGAGGGCACGCTATCAGCTTTGGATATGGGGCTCAAAACAAGTGACTTACGAAGCATCGCAAGTGTCGACGTCAGCCATGTGGAAAACGAGGACTGATGCTTCTGTCCTGCTAGGTTCTTCCGATGGATGACTTCGCTGGGGACCATACAACTCCAGTCGACGAAGGCGTTCTATCACTCCGTAAGGAACACTCGGGAATGAAATATATTTCTTAGCTTACCCTTGAGCTGTGCAGTGTTGGCTATATTCGTATGAATATCATTCATTAGAGCGATGTTTTAATGTCTCACCAAAGTCGAGATTCTCGCGGATACGGACAATAAGGACTCCAGCTACATTCTCTTCAGCCTCAGGATTTTCACTGATTGGCATCCATGTATCGGTTCCTGGGATACGCCCCTTTTCAAAGGAATAATTGCACCATCCGTGGCTTATTGATTATATGACGCACCAGAATGTTCATGCGAGTCTTGGATGATCGATGGACAACCATCAAAAGGGAGATGATCAAGCTAGTGGCAATGCCAACTTCAACATCCCATATAATGGAGAACATAAATGTTAAGATCATAAGCGCAAAGTCGAGCCATGCACCCATTCTGGACAGTGCTGTTGAGTAACCAGGAAAGTAGAAATGATGCATAACGCGCACTTCCAATAATACTTAACATCGTGTGGCGTTTCGGCTAGGAGAGAGAACACAATCAGGCATATGCTATGCGATAATCAGATAATGAGTTACGTGAGAGAGAGAAATTACGTACATCGCGCCCAAGACGCACTTGGGGAGATAATGAAGCGACGGCAACAGGAAAAATGTCGCAAAGAGCACGATAGTCGAACATACGAGGGACGACATCTGTGAACGAGCACCTATATCTGCGCTCACACGAGTTCTGAAATGTAAGATTTGATATATTATATACAACGTGAACCATCTTACTAACCTTGTGATCGAGCCGTACGCAGGCAGTGTCCCCTGTATAAATGACCCAACGATATTACTTACCCCCAACGCGACAAGCTCGCGATTAGGGCTAATAGAATATCCAAAACGCGCCGAGTTTTGCTTCGCAGCGACGATACTATCCAGGAAACCGACTACTGCAATTAGACTAAAAAGGATTATAACCCGTGCCATTAAGAAAAGGATAGAGCGTACATTGCTGTCGAAGTGGTACGATGAAGGTATCGAATATTGCTGCCGTTGACCGGAAATTGTATCAGGGATATGCCGGGCTTGAACGAAACTTTTCCTAATACAGCTACACCATCCAAATCCCAACGGTAGTAATCAGACAACACTAGTGCCAGTCAATAACCGAAAAAGAGACCAGTTAGATATTCCGCTACCTGTGGAAACCACCACCACAATTAGGATCTCGGGAAGCCGATAAATCCACCATCTGCTCTTGAACAGATTCTTGAATTCACGGAGCAACACGAGGGAAAATAGAGCACCAAAGCTGATGGCGGTGGTCGCCTTGTGAGCGTGGCTGAATACATTCTCTATCAAAAATTGTAACTTTTGTAACGCCGTCTCTGGATCGACAATGTGCTGCAACTCAGTGAGACCAAACATGGGAATTAGTTGTTCTCTAAGAGTTTAGAATCATTGAGCTTTAAATTTTGCAGTCAATACATTGAACTTACATCATGATGATGAAGGCGATAGCAGCAATGAAACCCCGTAACAATGCTCGACTCAGTACGACATCGATAAAACCCAACCGGAAAAATCCTAATAAAAATGTGAACAGCCCCGCTTGAAGCGTTATGACAGTTGCAACCGCGATGCCCACTCCTTCGGCTTCGACCGAATGTGGATCATCGAGATCACGTTTGAAATCTTGCACAGCTTGTCCGAGAAGTAGACTCAAGGCTGCCTCAGGCGCTACGTTGAGCTGTCTGGACGAACCAAGTAAGGCGTATATAAGGCCTGGGATGGAAGCAGAGAACTAGGAAGTTTAACCAACGTGACATATGCAAAATGATGTCATGCTCACTAGACCCGTTACCGGGCTAAGCTTCGCCAAAGAAGTGGCATAACTGACGCTGAGAGGTATCAGCATAGAAGCGACGGAAACTCCCGCTAAAAAGTCGCCTCCCAATCTGCGAGAGTAAAGTGTATGCGCAATGGAACCAAGCTACCACTTACAATGAAGTAGAGTAATCAGGCACCCAAGCCAGCGAGGGAATGTAATATCTTGCTCTTTTCGCGAACTTTGAACGTGACGCCTTGGTCCGGAGAGCTGGGTAGCGTTAGTAAACCTTTCTCCAACATATGCAAAAAATTTCACCACGAGGCCTTGGGTCCTGTCCTTCTGCATACGGCTGCGAACTTGAGCTGGCTGATTCGACGTCCAGCAAAGGCGCCCTCTCATCATTGGGGACGACATCTATACCCTTCAAGGACGACGTGACTGAATTAGCCAGAGAGTGGGTATGGATTGGACGTGAAGCCATCGCAGCCGTATGGAAGTTGGGAGCCAAGATGATTAAGTCATGGCAGGCTGAGGCAGGAACAAAGTGAAGCCGGATCTATCCCGTTGCGCATCCCGTTTACAGCAAATCTAACTCGGCTAAACGGCTAAGTTATTCTAAGATTACGTGCGGTTATGATTCTAATGAGCTTCCCTCACAGGAGGCCCATGGTGCGGCCAACGGCAGCCACTGGCAGGGAAACCCGCCCGCAGGTTACAAAACATTCACTGTACGTACAAAAAGACACAGTGACTGTGGCAAGAGCCGCATTAATTCCATAAGCTAACTGCGGCGTGGTGGGAGCTAGGACATTCGCAGTAAGCCTTCCCTTCTTCATAATTGAAGCCTTGGAGAAAGGATATGAACGAGAAAAGGGCTATCATGGCCGCCTGTCCCCTGACTCCAAATCGCGGACCAGGTGAGTCAAGGTCCCCCCACCAAAAAAAACTCGTTCTTGCTCGTTTCGAGGTTCATGTACAAATATGATGAGGTGCTGCGCAACAGGATCGCCGTGATCTATAGGTATGCATTCAACTGTAGTACGTTTTCCTAATGATGTTTCCACATCAAGGAACGGTAACGATGGAAAATCAGGCGAAGCAAAAACCATCTAGCACTGGGCGTAACATCGCTCCTGCACGTTCCCACTTAGGTGCTTCCCCAACTTTATGAATTTTTACAGGAGGGACACCCTGCAAGGCTCATGCCGCCCTCATTCTTGGACAGAGCGTAAAGCTATTGCGCCCATTCCTTGATGTCGCTTCTCCATTTCTCTCGAATTTAATAGAATCCCTCCTGCTTATAGCGCCTGCAACCAGCCCTCTCGAAAGGTCCGGAGAACCGGTTAAACCAAGAACTGACAAGATATCCTGCTGGTAGCCATGACATAGCAGCGCACTAGTACATGTTCCAGCAAAGCCAGTGCTATAATCCTACGGCTTGTCGACAAGAACTCATCGATTTTAAAACAGATAGCCCTTTTTGTCTCCCGAAATCCCTTTTGAGTTTCGCATACCGATATGAAAGCAAGGATAGCATGTCGCGCGTCTGTTCTGCACTCGTTAAGCTGTCAATGAAAGCGCGATAATCAAAATCAATTGATTGATTCCCCTCCCAAAAAGGGATAGCCATATCACTCTTCCCGCAATAGATCTGAACATGAAGTAACAATCACACGGCTGTATAGCTTTCGGTTTGGTGACGACCATAACGGCAATGATGTAAATTGGACGAAGACACACCCTCTTAACCTCCGATCATTGGGATCTGTTTTCCATCAGAACGATTGGGGCCATCGCGTACTTTACCGAACTCGGTCTGCGCTCATGAAGTCATGGTCGGTTGTTCTAGCCGATGACTTACTCCTTTCACGTCACATGTATACAGTCATACAGTCTTTAGCAGTCCCGAGTGGAGCCGTCTTCAGGACATCGATCCTTGGACGCTAGAGTTTACAATAGCTTCGCGGCTTCCAACGAAGATCAATATTGGACATTCCTTGATCAATGTATTTTCGACGAGATTTGACGTCTCGGGGTTCTTGGATCCGATCATCGGCCAACAGCTTTGCAAGAGCCAAGCTTCCAAAGTTGAACCCATCGAGCACGGCTAATCGGACGGGTTAAAATGGGACTCGTTTCCTGTGGTCTTTAAACCAATTGAAAACCCAATCGGACTTTGCTCTTGGTAGAGAGAATCTGGAGGCTCCCTCTCAACCAATTCACTAAACGTTTTCATTCAAACTCCCATACATCTTGTTCGATAGTTAGTATGTCAAATCTACTTATCGGAAACCATGTATGATGACTCAGTCAGATTCCATTCAACCTCTGCGCCAGCGCGTTCGCCTCCTCCATCGACATCCCGCAGCGTGTTACCAGTTCTTGCGCCGCGCTTCCAAGGACAGTTTTATGCCTGACGATGTCTCTCAACCACTCTGCTGGGGGTACGCGCCATGGGTGATGAAGGTGCGCCATACGTATCGACCTCCTAATCTTCACTTGAGATTCGCGATACTCCTCGTCAAGTCTATAGCTTCCGTCGGGCCTTCGTCTCCCTCTCGTCGCTGTGACGCATGTCACATCATTAGGGTACATGTTGTACTTGATGAAGTGATTCTCATTCTGTGTCCACCAATCGTCCATGGTAGGCTGCTGGTCTTCCAAAGCTGTGACCGCCAGCACGATGGGAATGCGCATTTGACAAATGACTTCCCGAAACAACCGCCAGTTTTTGATGCAGGATTCTTTGATTCGTGGAGCTCGCAGGCAAAAGATGAGGAGACTGACGCCAATGTTCAGTCTGCGAAGCAGGGTATACAGCTGTATAACTGCATCTTGGTCCATCCTTTCCTGATCTTCATCAAATCCAGCCGTATCATGTAGATTGACACACATTCCATCAACCTCGACTGGGTAGCATGTGCTCTGCAATGTGAGCTTTACGGCTCGACTGGTAATTGGGGCAATATCCTTGCCCGCGATCAAGTTGACGAGTGAACTTTTTCCCGCTCCCGTCTCTCCAAAAATAACGACATTTGGA
Source organism: Amanita fuliginea (assembly GCA_023014435.1). Taxonomy (NCBI): domain Eukaryota; kingdom Fungi; phylum Basidiomycota; class Agaricomycetes; order Agaricales; family Amanitaceae; genus Amanita; species Amanita fuliginea. The sequence goes on from JAEBUQ010000003.1 coordinate 2,818,427, forward strand.
ATAGCTGTCATCTTGGAATAAATCTGGGGAGGAATAGGGAGGGGGTGGGTGTAGCGTTGATTGACCGTCGATGGTTCGGAGGGTTTGATGTCTTTATTCAACGACTCTCGTATTATGTACCGCGCTAATAGGACTGAAAACCGGAAACATTCCCAGCGTCACCGTGCCCGATCAGCTTCGGACTGCGCATACTATACATACCAGCAACGCCTTTTCTGCGTGTGACGCACAAGTTTGGATTTTCTTTAGAAGGAGACAGGGTACTTGATCGGAACTTTGATTACGGGAATGACGTGATTTCTTCTGGATATATCATGTTGCAAGGTTGGTTCTTACCCAGCGTCACCGTGCCCGATGACTGCCCGTAACAAAGGCCGGAATTTCATACCGTCAGTTACCTACCTTTCTCTCCACCTTTTTAACGCATCAGAGATGGAAAGCCAAGCATTTACAAACAGCACGAAATGACGCATGTTTGATCATTAACAATAGTGGTCGACAGCTTTGCAAGAGCCAAGCTTCCAGAGTTTAAACCATTGAGCACGACGAATCGGATTTGCAGTAATATATATAGCTAATCAGGAAACCCGTTAACATTGCTCCTTAATCCTCGGCGGTAAAAAGGATTGCTCTCCGTGGCCTGAGGGACGCAGAGTCATGGAGCTTGGGGTCAAAGGAATGGTATGGATCACCGTAATCCACGTTGGAGGCATCGGATTCGCCCTGATCTCGGGGAGGCCACGGTTCCTCTGTGTTCATGTCAGTACGGTGCCATAGTACACGAACAATATTGGCTAACCGGAACCTTCAATGATTGGGAACTTCAGTCCATCTCCTTGACTTTGGCTAGGCCACCACCATAGCCAAACCTTCGGGCCGAAAAGTGATTTAATATTGTGCGCGGCACCAAGGTCCTGAATGAACTAAGTGGAGTATCTAATTTGCAGAACATTAGACGTACATATGGGAATGTCTTCCCCTGAATGACAAGGTCAAAATGTTCAATAGCGTCGAAGAAGATCAAGACGTACCTTTTGCTCCTTAGTTAACTTGCTTTCCTGGAATTTTTCAATGGTTGTCTTGTTTCGAAGTAGATTAAGGAGTTGTGCCATACTTGAAATCAACGTAAAATGATAGTCCAAGACATAGTTCAGAAACTCTCACCTGTGCCGAAGCAAATAGGAAAGAACCGATATGCAGGCAAGATAATTTAACGCGATGATTATTAATTCCATGCTTAATCTTCTGTTCTCCTTTGAACGATTGGTTTTAATTTGCACACATCGGACTGAACCTACCCAATTCATGGCTGGAGGGCGATCGTACAGGCGACATGAAAGCATCACGAGATTGTATATGCAAGTAAGGTCCGTATAAAAGTGGAATCGCAGGTAATGGCCATGATTCATTTGCCCTATGCAGTTATTTAACCAGTCGCAATGATGGTCTGTAAATATTGAGTCTAAATGATGAAGGCCAAGGGATAACTAATCTCGCCTTTGCGCAAGACACATCTGTTGATTATAAGAGAGAGCCGACCGCCCATTTCAGCGTGCGGACTCACCTATTACAAGTCACGCAATGGTGAGATCGCATCGGCTTGTATTTCTCACAGCTCCAACAGTATGGCTGTTTCTTTTTAACTTCTGTGGCACCAACAACGATATTTAGATTCTACAAAGTGGGTCATAGTTCCTGTTGAGATATTTGGAACAAGAGACGTACCCAATAATCGGGCACACCTCCAGCATCGGCCGTAACGCAGAGGATATAACTCCATAGTAACATCATGACGAGGAAACTGTTGTTCATGTTGGCACGGTGTCAAAATCGTCGAGTAGCCAGTCACTTACTTGTAGGGTAACAGCAGTTTAATCAGTTTAATCAAGTCCAATGATGGGACGTGACCACTGTACCAAGGCCATACGACGAAAATTTGGGGGCTATACCCGATGAAGATGAACAAAGCGAGCAGGAATCCAACGCGTATTGAACTCATGTGCATGAGTACTTGAGTGCTAGCCTGGGAAGAGCTGAAGATAGTTCTCAGTGCTCAGTCAGTGACGGTCATGCCTTCAACGCATGGCAAATAAAGTTCCGGCGTTTCCATACCGGCTCCGAGTTCGCTGAGTTGGTATTGAATGAACTCAGCGAAATTCAAACACCTAGCTAGTACGTCTAGTACCTACTTGATAAAAGTCATATTCCTTTCAGCCTTTCCGCCAGCGCAGTCGCCTCCTCCGTCGTCATCTCGCAGCGTGCTATCAATTCTTTCGTCGCACTTCCAAGGACTGTTTTGCTTGTCCTTATTTCCTCCACCGACTTTCCATTTTCTCTATACGATTTCTCGACGATGACTTTGAACCACTCCGCTGGGGGTACACGCCACGGGTAATGAAGGTGTACCATGCGTATCGACCTCCTGATCTTTACTTGAGATTCACGATACTCCTGTTCAAATATATAGCTTCCGTTGGGTCTTTGTTTCCCTCTCGTCGCTGTGATACATGCCACTCCATTAGGGCACATGTCATTCTTGATGAAGCGCTTCTCATTCTCTGTCCACCAGCCGTCCATACGCTCCTCGTTCTCCAATCCTGTGACCGCCAGCACGATGGGGACGCGCATTTGGCAAATGATTTCCCGAAACAACCGCCAGTTTTTGATGGAGGATTCTTTGATTCGTGGGGCTCGCATGCAAAAGACGAGAAGATTGACTCCAGTGTCCAGCCTGCGAAGCAGGGTATACAGCCTTATAATTGCATCCTGATTGGAAACTGTCCCTCCCTGACCTTCATCTAATCCGGCCGTGTCATGTAGATTGATACGCATTCCATCAACATCGACTGGGTAGCATGTGCTATACATTGTGAGCCCAACGGCTCGACTGGCGATTGGGGCAACATCCTTGCCCGCAATCAAGTTGATGAGTGAACTTTTTCCCGCTCCTGTCTCTCCAAAGATGACGATATTCGGAATAGGTGCCATAGCGGTATAAATCTGGGGGATACTCGGATAGGATGGGTGTACTCCCATAATGTTTATTGACCGTCGACGATCCGGGGGGTTTGATGTCTTCATTCAACGACTCTCGTATTATGTACCGCGCTAACAGGATTGAAAACCGGAAATATGGCCGGCATCACCGTGTCCGGTTACACATGCCAGCAACGCCTGTTCTGCGTGGGATGCACAAATTGGTATTTCTTTACAGGGAGACAGGGAACTTCAATCGGAACTTTAATACGTGCCAACGTGTTTTGGGAGAAGCAGATTATCGAAGAACATATTGAATGCTTAAGGCAAAATAACCCGATTGCCCTTGGATATAAGTACCCTGCCCGTAAAGGAATGTCATATCCTTTGTATAAGTAAGTTGTTTCTTCCGCGTGTTTCTGGGGGCAAGACTGCTTCTGACTGCGCATGCAATACATACCAGCAACGCCTTTTCTGCGTGTGATGCACAAATTTGGGTTTTCCTTACAGGGAGACGGGGAATATTCTTGATCAGATGGACCTTTGATACTCGCCGGATGGGACCAGCGTGTCTCGGGAGAAGCAAATTGTCGAAGAACATAAGGCGAATAACCCTATCCGAGTTGGCCGTCATTGCCCTGCCCGTAACAAAGGCCGGAATGTCATTATCGTTTGTATACGTACAGCTATACATTCGCCGACTTTTTGTATGAGAAGTTGATTGTAAGTTTTGCTGAAGTCAAATCCTGCATCATAGTACTTGATCAGATTCATTCAGCCTTTGCGCCAGCGCGGTCGCCTCCTCCGTCATCATCTCGCCGCGTGCTATCAATTCTTGCGTCGCGCTTCCAAGGACTGTTTTACTTGTTTTTATTTCTTCCACCGACTTCCCACTTTCCCTATACGTTGTCTCGACGATGGCTTTGAACCACTCTGCTGCGGGTACACGCCATGGGTGGTGAAGGTGTACCGTGTGTATCAACCCCCTGATCTTCACCTGAGATTCGCGGTATTCATCTTCAAACTTATAGCCTCCGTCTGACTTTTGTTTCCCCCTCGTCGCTGTGATACATGCCACTCCATTAGGGAACATGTTGTTCCTGATGAAGTACGTCTCATTATTTGTCCACCAGTTGTCCATACTAGGCTCCTCGTTCTCCAATCCTGTGATCGCCAGCACGATGGGGACGCGCATTTGACAAATGATTTCCCGAAACAACTGCCAGTTTTTGACGCAAGATTCTTTGATTCGTGGACCTCGCATACAAAAGACGAGAAGATTGACTCCAGTGTCCAGCTTGCGAAGCAGGGTATAAAGCCTTGTAATTGCATCTCGTTTGGAAACTGTCCCTCCCTGACCTTCGTCCAATCCGGCCGTATCATGTAGATTGAAACACATTCCCTCGACATCGACTGAGTAGCATGTGCTATGCATTGTGAGCCCAACGGCTCGACTGTCAATTGGGGCAACATCCTTGCCCGCGATCAAGTTGATAAGTGAACTTTTTCCCGCTCCCGTCTCTCCGAAGACTACGACATTCGGAATAGCTGCCGTGGCGGTACAAACCTGGGGAAGAATACTCGGCCCGTGGGATGGGATGCAGTGTAAGGACATGGCTACCTTGCTCGAAGAGGTTTAGGCCAGTTTTTGTGACCTGATCGGAGACAGATAGAACACACGTCATTGGGCCATCAATTATATGAAATATATCATAGGGTATATGGAAATGGCATGGTGTGCATCGATCCACAGTGTGAACACATTTGATGCATCAGTGTATGGAATTACAAAAAATATTCAGATTATTCAAAAATGCAGGATATAACTGAAATCTCAGAAAATTGATCTTTGAATGCTTGGACGATTACAGGCTCTAATGCACTAATACCGATTTTATTTCACCCAAAACTTGGCGAGTTATGCCGATTTCTTTCTGGTGCACGTTTTTTCAGTTTCTCTCACACCGTGTGAAACAGATAGTAAGAGAATTCTTCCATCAACATGCCAGTCAGGCCTGGCCGATGTTGAGCGGCTTGTCACCGACTCCGGGTTGGTAATGAATTCAGCGACGTCTTGTGCCTTCGCCGGAAAAATCCGCGGCATAACCCGGAACTTCATTCAAACACCTAGCTAGTACGTCTGGTACCTAACACTGTATGATAAAAGTCATATTCCTTTCAGCCTTTGCGCCAGCGCATTTGCCTCCTCCATCGACATCCCGCAGCGTGCTATCAATTCTTGCGCCGCGCTTCCAAGGACAGTTTTATACCCGACGATGTCTCTCAACCACTCCGCTGGGGGTACGCGCCATGGGTGATGAAGGTGTGCCATACGTATCGACCTCCTGATCTTCACTTGAGATTCGCGATACTCCTCGTCAAATATATAGCTTCCATTGGGCCTTTGTCTCCCTCTCGTCGCTGTGACACATGACACTTCATTAGGGTACATGTTATTCCTGATGAAGTGATTCTCATTCTGTGTCCACCAGTCGTCCAGCTCGTTCTCCAAGCATGTGACTGCCAACACGATGGGAACGCGCATTCGACAAATGATTTCCCGAAACAACCGCCAGTTTTTGGTGTAGGATTCTTTGATTTGTGGAGCTCGCATGCAAAAGACGAGAAGATTGACACCAGTGTCCAGCCTGCGAAGCAAGGTATACAGCCTACATACCAGCAACGCCTTTCCCGCGTGTGACGAACAAATTTGGATTTTCTTTACAGGGAGACAAGGGACTTCAATATTCTTGATCAGATGGATCTTTGATACTCAGAGTCGCCGGATGGGAACAACATGTTCGAATTCGGGAGGAAGAACATAAGGCGAGTAATCCTGTCCGAGTTGACCCTCATTACCTTGCCCGTAATAAAGGCCGGAAATATTATCGTTTGTATATATACGGCTTTGCATTCGCCGACTTTTTGTATGAGAAGTTGAATGTGTAGTAGTAATAGTGACATTACTATTTCTAGTCGCTGGACTCACTCAGTTAAACTCATGAAACGCCTATATACAATGTACATTATAGTACTTATCAGAAACCCTGATCAGATTCCATTCAGCCTTTGCGCCAGCGCAGTCGCCTCCTCCGTCGTCATCTCGCCGCGTGCTATCAATTCTTTCGTCGCGCTTCCAAGGACTGTTTTACTTGTTTTTATTTCTTCCACCGACTTCCCACTTTCCCTATACGTTGTCTCGACGATGACTTTGAACCACTCCGCTGCGGGTACATGCCATGGATGGTGAAGGTGTACCATGTGTATCGACCTCCTGATCTTCACCTGAGATTCGCGGTATTCATCTTCAAACTTATAGCCTCCGCCTGACCTTTGTTTCCCCCTCGTCGCTGTGATGCATGCCACTCCATTAGGGAACATGTTGTTCCTGATGAAGTACGTCTCATTATTTGTCCACCAGTTGTCCATACTAGGCTCCTCGTTCTCCAATCCTGTGACCGCCAGCACGATGGGGACGCGCATTTGACAAATGACTTCCCGAAACAATCGCCAGTTTTTGACGCAAGATTCTTTGATTCGTGGACCTCGCATGCAAAAGACGAGGAGATTGACTCCAGTGTCCAGCCTGCGAAGCAGGGTATAAAGCCTTGTAATCGCGTCGTGATTGGAAACTGTCCCTCCCTGACCTTCGTCCAATCCGGCCGTATCGTGTAGATTGAAACGCATTCCATCAACATCGACTGAGTAGCATGTGCTATACATTGTGAGCCCAACGGCTCGACTGTCAATTGGGGCAACATCCTTGCCCGCGATCAAGTTGATGAGTGAACTTTTTCCCGCTCCCGTCTCTCCGAAGATTACGACATTCGGAATAGCTGCCATGGCGGTACAAATCTGGGGAAGAATACTCGGGTGGGATGGGGTGTAGTGTTTATTGACCGTCGACGATTCGGAGGGTTTGATGCCTTTATTCAACAACTCTCGTATTATGTACCGCATTAACAGGATTGGGAAAACCGGAAACTTTGTCAGTGCCACCGTGTCCGATCAGCTTCGAACTGCGCATACCATACATGCTAGCAACGCCTTTTCCGCGTGTGACGCACAGATTGGGATTTTAGATGGGGGAACTTCAGTATTCTTGATCGGAACTTTGATACGGGAATAACGTGTTTCGGGAGAAGCAGATATTATCGAAAGATTGCCCTTGCATGCAAGTGCCCTGCCTGTAACGAAGGCCGGAATGTCAGCTCATTTGTCGTATATGTACAGCCATGCATTCGCCAACCTATGTGTAAGAAATTATGTGTAAGTTACATATTTCTTCTGGGGACGTATATGTTGCAAGGTTGGTCCTTACCCAGCGTCACCGTTCCCAATCACCGATCGCTTCTGACTGTTCCAGCAACGCCTTTTCCGCATGTGATGCACAATTTGGGATTTTAGACGGGGAACTTCAATATTCTTGATCAGATGATGCTCGCTGGATGGGAGCAACGTGTTTCTGGAGAAACAAGTTGTCAAAGAACATAAAGCGAATAACCTGATCCGAGTCGGTCCGTCAATGTCCTACGTAAAAAAGGCCGGAATGTCATATCGTTTGTATACTTACGGCTACGCATTCGCCAACCTTTGTATGGAAAGTCGAATGTAAGTTTCTCCAGCGTGTTTCTGGGGAGGCATATCATGGATCACGTCGCATGTGCATGAGGTTGGTATCTTGACAAGAAACAGCGTGGCCGAACAAACTTTATTTTGCGTGCAAACCGAAACAACGGTACGAAGCAACCCCACCACGAGAGCAACCAGATATATTGGAAGGTCCCAAGAATCATTCTTGACCCACGAGCGACAGAGGATATCGAACAAAGTATGTCCGGGATACCGAATTCATTGAGTAGGTGCTGAATGGGTACTTCAGTACATTCTACGGGGATACCACATCACACGAGCAAATGGCGTCCGGGTATTCAGATCCTAGGTCATTCGACAACCATTTGTCCCAAGGTGACTCGCCGCATCTTCGCGCGAGAAGCTCGACACCGCAGGCTGCAAGTACCACAGGATACGAAAATACAAACCTTCATTCCACTGGAGCGACAGCGTTACTCTCTGACATCGCCTTAGCAGCGCAGCTATCGAGCCGAGCTGTCGATTCTCCAGAAGTAGAAACAGTGCGACCGGCCACGCTCACGAGCGAGGAGTCACAACCTACCTCGTATCCCAGCATCACAGACAATACTCCCAACATCATCATCTTTGGAGAGACTGGTGTCGGGAAAAGCTCTCTTATAAATATGATTTCTGGAACAGAAGCCGCGGCGGTTTCAAGTGCGGCCCTTGGATGCACTTTTGGGGCAGTCCCCCACGAGGTTGAGCTCAGTGGTCGCAGGTACCGTTTGTGGGATACCGCGGGACTCAACGAGAGCGAGAAAGGAAACGTCTCCGCAGATCGTGCCATTCAAAACCTTCAGGAACTCGTCCATAACCTCAAGGATGGCGGTGTTAGCCTTCTGGTCTATTGCATCCGAGGCTCGCGGATTCGTGACATTGTCAAAATCAATTATGATCTATTCCACACGATTATCTGCAATGGGCAGGTACCGATCGTAGTCGTGATTACGGGGTTGGAGAACGAGGAGAAGATGGAAGATTGGTGGCCCGATAACGCTGAAGATTTTTATCGTCGCGGGATGTCGTTCGCAGGGTACGCTTGCACCACAACAACGAAAGGCAAGGTCACAAAGAGCGGCAAGCGTATGTTTGAAGAAGAATACAATCAGTCGGAAAAATTGGTGCGTGAACTCGTCATTACGCATTGCCCGGAAGGATCCTGGAAGCCAGACCGTTCGAGATGGCTTGGTAACATTGCCCAGAAGATGAGACAAATGTATGATCAGAACAGCCATCAGGGCCGCAATTACCGTGACGCTCAGAGAGTCGATTCCATGACATACGGATACCAACCTGTGCCACGGCGTACGGAGCCAGAAGGTCCGCGCAGCATAATCCAGCAGTTGATAGTATTGTTATTTCCGCTCCTTAGACGTTAGGGTTGAACCTAGTGTAAATAGATTCATTGACTTCGCCAAGGTCGACTGATGGCATCATTGAGAGGATGAAGATATCATTGAAGTCAGTTGCTTCCGATCTCGTGCCTTAACACCTTGAGAACGGGAAGAGAGTTGTAGCGGGCGTAAAATATAGACCAAGGATATGGACAAGGAGAGAAGGAGAAGTAAGCTGTATAGCCACCACACTGCAACCCGCCAGCGGGCTGCAGAATGCTGACCAAGCTGCACTGCTGAAGGATAAATTTTCGAACCGGAGTAGTAGCAAGAGATTCGGCCACGAAATCACATTCAAGAACAATTACATTTGACATTATAATAACCAATTATCAATTCGAGGTCGCAGTAGTGTAGGAAGTAGGGGAAAAACCAACGCGGTGGTTGGTGGTATCGTAAACGCTATAAAACCTCTCAAGGAAAGTGTACCCGTTGATGAAATCAAGACCTGAGCCTGACCTCGACCCGATATCAGCAACGACCAGATAGATTGAATTCGCCCTGCCACCAATGGCCGTATTCAGGGAACGCGGCCAAATCTGAGCGTTAGGTGTTAGCCCATAAGCATTCTAAGTTAATTTAGCATGAGCATCATATTAGAATCTATTGTCAAGATCGAAAACATACCCCATTTATGTTGAAATTTAACGTCTTCAAGGCGCTATATTGAGAAGGAGTGATCCTGAGCAGACCAGTGGCTGCGTCAGCAACGCCGCCCGTTGCGGATTTATAACGGTTAAATGCATCGGTTGCGATGAGGATCAGAGTTGTACCTAAAAAACATTTGTATTAATGGATAAACTTTATGGATTTTCAGACACACCTGTATCAACAATGCCTGCCGTGCTGGACAGGATAATTTTGGATCCATACGTAATGGATTCGTCTATGCCCCAGTAAGCGCTTGCCGGGTACGTGGATGTGACAGGCCTAAATGAAAACTGGTGAAAAGGTATAAGGCGCATAGATCAAGCGCACTCACGCAAATTTGATTGACCCGCTAAATTTGCTGCGGTCAACACCACCTGTGCATCACGCGTTAGACTTGGACGCATACATATATACATACGTACCCCACGTAAGCTCGCCATTTTGAACTGAAGAGGATGTTGTTGGTCGGAACGATATACCGATGAGATTAGCAGATATCTGCCTCTGGGAATATGCGTTGTCTGTAACTGTCGGAATCGTTGCAGAAGAATGCGGTGAAAGGGTTCCTAAACAAATGTTAGCGGGAAATTACAGTTTCACGTGCTGGATCTACCTTTAGTCAAAAAAACGGGACCAATCCTAGGATTAACGTGAGATAACGTAGGCATTAGATACGACATTCGATGCACACCCCAATATTCCATCATATCCACTGAAGCCCCTAGCCTTCGTTGAACGAGTTACATGATTGGTTCATTATGAACAAAAGAAAACACTGACGGCCGATGCAACGCCAATAGACTGTTGCGTGATGGCAAAACCGGGCGCAAGGTTAACAGTATCGATGTACTCAGTCCCTATAATATTACTCAAATTCAGCTCCATTATTATGGTGAACAGGTTATACAAACCTGAGAAGGATCCTGAGCCGTATTTGACATGCTACCAGTAACGATCACTTTTCTGCTACTGCATCCTGGATGTCAAATTAAACTTACGACAGAATCTTGAGTTTGTTTGCTGCTACGAGTCTTGACATATCTTTTACCCGCGCCTACCCAGGTGTTTGAGCTGATTGAACAATTTAGAATGTACTCATGTCAGAAAAGTGTGAGAACTTGCCTTCCCGTGTCAACGATAAGCGAATCTAGAATTAAATCAGCAAAAGATTACATATGGAAAACTCAAGAACGTACAGTAAGTGGGAGGACTCCCGACACCGACAGACGCGGCGTAAGTTACAATCCGGTTAGTGACCGGCTCATTGATGATGGCAGCAGACTGCTCATGTCCACTCGCCCTGTCCGATAAAAAGCGTGCCCTTTCTTGATCTTGTTGCAAAAGATTCTGAACCCCAGTGAAGTTGACTTGTCTAGACAGAGACAACGTAACATGAGATGCTCCGGGAACGTTGGCCGCTGATGCGACCAAAGCGAGCAGACAGTTCAACAGTACCGGCGAGAACATTAAGAGGGCGTAATGGACTGTTGGAACGGCGCCGCGATGAATGCGTGGATGCTTGGAAGGGCGGTTGCGACGCCATTTTATACCTAACCACAGGCGAGATGCTAGGAGGTCGGGATGTTAGGAGGATAGTAGGGGTTCGAAAGGAGAGTTATTGATGGAAGAATGACGTTGAGCGCGTCGGCTGTACTGGATGTCGTGAGCTGAAAAGGAGGTGAGAGTCGATCAGGCAGACCTTGGCAAAGTAATCTTGTAACCGATATCTTGCTTCAAGCGCTGTGTAGTTTCTACCATCGCCGCGCATACTTTGTAGAAACGAGTGCACCGTCAATTAACTGCCACGAGAATTGAGGGCCCAACACTCACCGCGACCGCTTCGAAATAGGAAATCTATGCATAGTACGTGCCTCGGAAAATGCCGGGCGCTCACTGACATCGCCAAGCTTTGTTCCCCAGGAAAACGCTCCCTCCCCTTAGACTCTAGAGCGTTCCCTTGAGCCATGAAACCAGAAATGCCTGACGCTTGCAGGTCAGCATCTCAAGCGCCTCTACCATCACATATGGCACATCGCTATTACTAATCCATCGCTCTATCCTGTACAGGAACACTGCATGTCGCTTGATGGAAGGTCACTAGAAGGTCGATTCAAATGTTCTTTGGCCCGATGTACAACACAAGGAACAGAGTATATCTACTTATACAACTCTAAAGTATGAATCTCCATATTTTTGCGAGAAAAGGCTCATCGTCTTACACTAGCACTGGTTGAAAATTGAAGATTTGCCTCATTAAAATGCTCGATGGCGATGGGTAATTATGATTCAAAAGTGCGTAGTTGCGCAAACCAGTGAGCGTGGCTGACATGTTTTGTGAGGCTGACCAGACTTCATCACACCTGGTCGGTCCGCCGCTCATCTGCTTGTCGCTTCTTGCCTTCGTGCTACCAACGCATTAACACTTGAAGCAACTTTTACTCTCAACCAGTAACAGCAATAGCAATGGCTCGACTTAATTATACTCTTCTCCCCGAGTAAGTCCCATTGTTACTTGTCATTGTTCTCCAGCAGTTCCTCACATGGATTCCTTCAATGTAGACGTCCTCTGGATGGTCCTATTTACAGAAAGGGCTGGAGGCCTGTGAAGCCCAACGCCCAGGCGCCCACTGGCATTGGGTAAGTGTGTTAGCTGCAATGATATCATCTATTGAACTCACACCTTACTCTGTCCAGTGCGGCTGTCGTCCTCGCTGCTAGGAGGCGAATGCGCAGAGATGTCAGACATCAGAGTAAGTTATCTTCAACAAATAGAGACGCATTACTTACAAGAAGGGCAGGAATGGCATCGGTGCTAGATGCAGACATCATCATGTTTGAAGATGACTATATCGATTTCCCTCCAATCATCGGCGGCTATGATCCAGTCTTTGACGGGGATGGCATGGAGATTGACTCAGAAGGTCCATTTGAACCGTCCAACCCATCGCATGGCAACTCGCATACCGCTACAGCAGCATCTGACAATGGTCATGTGGCCCGACCTAGAAACAGTCATGGCAATTGTGATAGCACTAGAAAGCGCCCACAGATCAATTTGGACAATGGACCTCTCGATACTCAGGCCGTGCTAAATGATGGCCTCGGAACGACTCATCATGTCCAGCACTCTTCCCAAGTCTGTTGACGATATTATTGCCCCAAATCCTAATGTACCGGCTGGTAGCATCATCCCAGATCATGCCGCCCCACCTGGCAATATTCACGGCAATCCTGATAACACTAGAAGGCGCCCACAGACCGATTTGGACAATGAACCTCTCGACACTCAGGCCATGCCAAATCTTGGCATCAGAACTACTCCTCGTGAGCGCATTAGCAAGCGATCTAATTCCAGCGCTGGTCCAGAGTTTGTTGACGACATCTTTGCGCCGAATCCTAATGAACCAGCTGGAAGCACCACGCCATGGTTATCAAGTATATTCCCGCGCCACAGACCCGTCCGTATCAGGAAAGATGATTCGTTCATTGCGAAAACATATTATAAGAATAAGAAATCTCCTGTGACGGTCGCTGATAAACCTCCTGTTTATGCTGGCCCACAGCATGTCGACGACATCTTTGCGCCAAATCCTAATGAACCAGCTGGAAGCACCACGCCGTGGTTGTCAAGTGTATTCCCACGCCCCAGTCCCATCCGTATCAGGAAAGATGATCCGTTCATTGCGAAAACGTATTCTAAGAATAAGAAATCGCCTGTTACGGTTGTCGATGAACCTCCTGTTGATGCTGGCCCACAGCATGTCGACGTCTTTGCACCAAACCTTGATGAACCAGCCGGAAACACCGCACCATTGTTATCAAGTAGTCCCATCCGTATCAGGAATTATAAGAATAAGAAATCACCTGTGACGGTCACTGACGAACCTTCTGTTGATGCTGGCCCACAGCATGTCGACGACATCTTTGCGCCAAACCCTAATGAACCAGCTGGAAGCACCACGCCATGGTTATCAAGTGTATTCCCGCGCCACAGTCCTGTCCGTATCAGGAAAGATGATTCGTTCATTGTGAAAACATATTATAAGAATAAGAAATCACCTGTGACGGTTGTCGATGAACCTCCTGTTTATGCTGGCCCACAGCATGTTGACGACATCTTTGCGCCAAATCCCAATGAACCAGCTGGAAGCACAACACCATGGTTATCAAGTGTATTCCCGCGCCCCAGTCCCATCCGTATCAGGAAAGATGATCCATTCATTGCGAAAACATATTATAAGAATAAGAAATCACCTGTGATGGTTGTCGATGAACCTCCTGTTGATCACCATGTCGACATCTTTGCGCCAAATGCCAATGAACGTGCTGGAAGCACCACGCCGTGGTTATCAAGTAGTCCTGTCCGTATCAGGAAAGATGATTCAAAAACATATCATAAGAATAAGAAATCACCTGTGAGTCCGTGATGGTTGTTGATGAACCTCCTGTTTATGCCAGTCCACAGCATGTCGATGATATCTTTGCGCCAAATGCCAATGAACCAGCTGGAAGTGCCACGCCATGGTTATCAAGTAGCCCCGTCCGTACCAGGAAAGATAATTCAAAAACACATTATAAGAATAAGAAATCATCTGTGACGGTCGCTGATGAACCTCCTGTTTATGCTGGCCTACAGCATGTTGACGACGTCTTTGCACCAAATCCCAATAAACCAGCTGGAAGCACCACACCATGGTTATCAAGTATATTCCCGCCTCTCAGTCCTGTCCGTATCAGGGAAGATGATTCATTCATTGCGAAAACATATTATAACAAGGAGAATTCTCCTGTGACGGTCGCTGATGAACCTCCTGTTGATGCTGGCCTACAGCATGTTGACGACGTCTTTGCACCAAATCCCAATAAACCAGCTGGAAGCACCACGCCATGGTTATCGAGTGTATTCCCGCCCCTCAGTCCTGTCCGTATCAGGGAAGATGATTCGTTCATTGCGAAAACATATTATAACAAGGAGAAATCTCCTGTGACGGTCGCTGATGAACCTCCTGTTTATGCTGGCCTACAGCATGTTGACGACGTCTTTGCACCAAATCCCAATAAACCAGCTGGGAGCACCACGCCATGGTTATCAAGTATATTCCCGCCCCTCAGTCCTGTCCGTATCAGGGAAGATGATTCGTTCATTGCGAAAACGTATTATAAGAAGGATAAACCTCCTGTGACGGTCGCTGATGAATCTCCTGTTTATGCTGGCCTACAGCATGTTGACGACGTCTTTGCACCAAATCCCAATAAACCAGCTGGAAGCACCACGCCATGGTTATCAAGTATATTCCCGCCCCTCCGTCCTGTCCGTATCAGGGAAGACATTGTGAAAACATATTATAACAAGGAGAAATCTCCTGTGACGGTCGCTGATGAACCTCCTGTTGATGCTGGCCCACAGCATGTTGACGACGTCTTTGCACCAAATCCCGATAAACCAGCTGGAAGCACCACGCCATGGTTATCAAGTATATTCCCGCCCCCCAGTCCTGTCCGTATCAGGAAAGATGATCCATTCATTGCGAAAACGTATTATAAGAACAAGAAATCACTTGTGACGGTTGTCGATGAACCTCCTGTTGATCACCATGTCGACATCTTTGCACTAAATGCCAATGAACGCGCTGGAAGCACCACGCCGTGGTTATCAAGTAGTCCTGTCCGTATCAGGAAAGATGATTCAAATGCATATCATAAGAATAAGAAATCACCTGTGAGTCTGTGATGGTTGTTGACAAACCTCCTGTTTATGCCAGTCCACAGCATGCCGATGATATCTTTGCGCCAAATGCCAATGAACCAGCTGGAAGCGTCATGCCATGGTTATCAAGGAGTCCCGTCCGTATCAGGAAAGATGATTCAAAAACATATTACAAGAATAAGAGATCACCTGCGACGGTCGCTGATAAAGCTCCTGTTTATGCTGGCCCACAGCATGTCGACGACGTCTTTGCGCCAAATCTTAATGAACCAGCTGGGAGCACCACGCCATGGTTATCAAGTAGCCCCGTCCGTATCAGGAAAGATGATACGTTCATTGCGGAAACGTATTATAAGGATAAGAAATCAGTCGATGAACCTCCTGTTGATGCTGGCCCACAGCATGTTGACATCTTTGCACCAAATCCCAGTGAACCAGCTGGAAGCACCACGCCATGGTTATCAAGTAGTCCTGTCCGTGTCAGGAAGGATGATTCAAATACATATTATAAGAATAAGAAATCACCTGTGAGTCTGTGATGGTTGTTGACGAACCTCTTGTTGATGCTGGCCCACAGCATGTTGACGACATCTTTGCGCCAAATCCCAGTGAACCAGCTGGAAACACCACGCCATGGTTATCAAGTAGCCCCGTCCGTATCAGGAAAGATAATAAGAAAAAGAAATCACCTGTGGCGGTTGCCGATGAACCTCCTGTTTATGCTGGCCCACAGCATGTTGACGACATCTTTGTACCAAATCCCAATGAACCTGCTGGAAGTACGACGCCATGGTTATCAAGTGTATTCCCGCGCCGCAGTCCTGTTCGTATCAGGAAAGATGATCCATTCATTGCGAAAACATATTATAAGAATAAGAAACCACTGTCTGTGACGGTTGTCGATGAACCACCTGCTTGTGCTGACCTGCGGCACCTCGGTCGGCCTCTTGCGCCTATCTTTGATCCAAGCGACAGCAATGTCACTCAGGACCCACATGAACTCCTTGATGACGACAATGAAGACGAAGGCGAAGGCGAGCCCGTTATCACATCTGACTCGTCAAGTCTTGGTAGCTGTATTGAAGACCTTGGCCACGGATCAGATGGTGCACCGGTAGAAACATTCCCCAAAGCGCGAAACATTGCTCCAGACATCTACACCCTCTCATCATTTCTCGGATTTTCTCTCATATCAATTTCTGGGTTTCTCCTCTCGTTTTCCTCTCTATTTTAGGACGACGCTTAATGAAAAGAAAAAAAATAAAATAAAAAAACAAACATTTCGGTTCAATCTGCACTTATTTCATTCAACTATTATCTTATCTCGACCCTCTTCCACGCTTGAAAAAAACAGACAAACAGACATTTGCCCTGGATCTCGGTTCAATCTGCACTTATTTCGTTCAACTACCATCTTATCTCGACCCTCTTCCACGCTTGAAAAAACAAACAAACATTTGGCCTATCTCGGTTCAATCTGCACTTATTTCGTTCAACTACTATCTTATCTCGACTCTTGAAAAAACAATCAATCAATCAATCAAACACATCCGCCCTAGATCTCGGTTCAATCTACACTTATTTCGTTCAACTACTATCTCGATCCTCCACACTTGAAAAAGATCAATAGTGAAAAAAAGAAAAAACAATCAAACACATCTGTCTTGGATCTCGGTTCAATCTGCGCTCATTTCGTTCAACTACTACCTTATCTCGACCCTCTTCCACGCTTGAAAAAATCAAAAATCAAAAAATCAAACAATTAAACACATCTGTCCTGGATCTCGGTTCAGATTTCGTTCAACTAGTACTATCTCGACCCTTTCCGCACTTGAAAAAGAAAAAAGAAAACGATCAACCAAACATATCTGTCCTGGATCTCGGTTCAATCTGCGCTTATTTCATTCAACCACTCTTCCACACTTGGGGAAAAAAAACACAAAAAAACAATTAAACACATCTGCCCTGAATCTCGGTTCAATCCATGCTTATTTCGTTCGACCACTATCTCTGCGCTTGAAAAAGATAAAACAAAAGACAAAAAACGAAAAGAAAAAAAAAAATCTCGGTTCCATATTCAATCTGCGCTTATTTCTCTCCTCTTCGTTCAACAGTCATATTACTATCTCGGGCCTTGACCCTCTCAATGGCTTCCACGCTTGAAAAAAAAACCCAAAAACAACCAATGGAATACGTTTCCCCTTGGATCTCGCTGCAATCTGCGCTTATTTCATTCAATGACCAAAAAGCTATTGGTCGGCTTCGGCCCTTGCACCATACATAACGACGACCATTCAAAAACTAGCGAACAGAGAAGGGAAAACGACAACAATCAATCAACCTTGGATCTCAGTTCAATCTGCTCGCTCGATCATCGTTCTACTATCACAATGCGGATCTGGACTTTCGTCGGCTCCACCTTTGCAATTCGCAGAAGCGATATAAAATAATAAGCAATGACTACTAAGACGGGAATGACGAGTACAAGTGAAAATTGAAATCGGTTATCATGAAACCAAACGTACTTGCGTTGAAAAAGAAAAAAAAAAGAGTAAAACGCAAAACGCAAAACGAAATTAATATCAATTTTGTATCAGCGATGCGTGGAAAGATTGTTTGTCGTCTTCAGGCCTTCAGGAATATATTTATACATACTCTAAACGATTGTTCAAATAGTAGACCTCCCACACTCCTCAAATATTGCGTATAAAAAAGAGATTACTCGGCTGTAGACGAATCATTATCAAATGACGTTGAGGGAGACACGGCTCTTCCTCTCTCCCGTGCTCCTCTTGTCTCGTTCACCCGTCTGAAGACAATGACGACGACGTTTCCCTCGTCTCCCGCTCCCCCTCTCCTGATCCCATGGACGTTGATGACGTCTCCAAGTATGACGAATTTCACACGAGAGTCGGATTAAGTCTACTAACAAAGGTTTCCCCGTCCCTTTTCATGTCAAAACAGATCTTGGCTATGCAAGACGAGCCAGGGCGCCAGGATGATTGAAACGAGGGTTGCAGTGACGGGGACTGGACTCGGAGCGCCAACGACCAATTCGTACGCGCGCCACCACAAAGCGCGGTTAAAGGATATGCAAACCAATGTTCGTATTTTGCCGAAAGAAGAGGTCGATAAACGCAAAGAAAAGGAGCGTAAACGAGAAGAGAAGGAGCTCCGCAAGATCGCAGCAGCGAATGGCATTTCGACTCTGTTGTTGCACCCCAGTATCACACGCTTCCAGCCAGGCGGCGCTGAGCCGAGATGATTTAATACTATTTCACTAGAACCATACGTAACTATAGTTGGGAGGTTGAACGAACAAATGAGTGACTGTCGAATTCTCGTCTGGCGGCTGTTGGTCCCATGTCCGCTTCTTCGGTTGAATTTTGCTCAAAGAGAGCGCAGAATCTTCTCCGCTAGTACTTTTTGTCAGAGGCGCGCGCATTGGCCGAATGACAAAGTTATATGGATGCCAGGGAACGTGATTAGTTGCGAGCTGTGACGGATGCGTGACACAAGCAAAGTCGGCAAATTCCGACCGTGAACGCCCGAGTTAAACTCACCTAGAGTATTCATGCTACCAAGAGCGGTGCTCAGCCATGCCCTCAGAAATGCAGGCCACCAACAGGTGAGCTTGTAGCCCCTAAAACTGAGGAAAAGACTAAAGAAATAAAATTTAAAGCGGATACTGAGAACTTTCGCGACAGCGCACAATGTATCTGGGCCATTTACAGAAGTGTCAACATTATCCAATGGGCTCACAGTCGCAACGGAAGCCCAACCTCACGCACAAACAGCTACTGTTGGTGTCTGGATAGATGCAGGCTCACGGGCGGAAACAGACAAGACGAATGGCAGTGCTCACTTCTTGGAGCACATGGCGTTCAAGGGGACTAACCGACGGACGCAACACGCCCTCGAACTCGAGGTTGAGAACCTCGGAGCCCATCTGAACGCTTACACCTCCAGGGAGCAGACCGTTTACTACGCGAAAAGCTTCAGGAAGGATGTTACCACCGCTGTTGACATTATCAGCGACATTTTGCAGAACTCCAAACTAGACGGTGCTGCAATCGAGCGGGAGCGAGACGTTATTCTCCGCGAGCAACAGGAAGTGGATAAGCAGCTGGAAGAGGTCGTTTTTGACCACTTGCATGCTGTCGCATATCAAGGTTTGGCCCATCTTCGCTCTTTAACGCTTGTTCTTATCTGACGCGTTGTCCATCAGGCCAACCCCTTGGACGCACTATACTTGGTCCAAAGGCCAATATTCTATCAATCAAACGCGACGATCTGACTTCGTATATCAAGACCAACTATACCGCTGATCGCATGGTCCTGGTTGGAACTGGAGGAGTTGAACACGGCGAACTTGTCAAGCTCGCCGAGAAGCATTTCTCGACGCTCCCCGTCTCTCCCAACCCAATTCCTCTCGGTCGCCTTTCTCACCCTAAAACAAGCTTTGTCGGTTCCGAGGTACGCATTCGCAATGACGAAGTCCCAACTGTCCACGTTGCCATCGCTGTCGAAGGTGTTAGCTGGAGCTCTCCTGACTATTTCCCAATGATGGTTATGCAAAGCATTTTTGGCAACTGGGACCGCAGCCTTGGGTCGTCTCCGCTTCTTTCTTCTCGTCTTTCTCACATCATCTCTTCCAACAACCTCGCTAATTCGTACATGTCCTTCTCAACGTCCTACTCCGACACTGGTCTCTGGGGTATCTACCTCGTCTCGGAAAACTTGATGAATCTCGACGACCTCACACATTTCACGTTGAAAGAGTGGACAAGGATGAGCATCGATCCCACCACGGCTGAGGTTGAACGGGCCAAGAGCCAGCTAAAGGCTGGACTGCTTTTAAGTCTCGATGGAACCACCGCCATTGCGGAGGATATTGGGAGACAACTGGTGACGAGCGGCCGGCGCATGACGCCTCAACAAATTGAAAGGGCTGTCGATGCTGTTACCGTGGACGAGATCAAGCGTGTTGCACAAAAGTACCTCTGGGATCGAGATGTGCGTATTCATCAAAAAGGAGATGGTTTACTGACCAAGTTGGAATGTAGATCGCCATCGCAGCATACGGTCGTGTTGAGAGTCTGCTGGACTACAGCCGTATTCGTGCAGACATGTCATCGATGTTGTACTAGACGGTTGCCGAGTTGTTTATTAGCAGATGAAATATATCCCATTCTAATTGACAGCTGGTCTACCCAAGACCTCATAACCAATTAATTCGCTGCGAGCCTAATCGAGTGCAAATAACCGAGCCGGTAAACGATTATGAAATGGCGCAGTTGAACGTTAAACGTTGAAGTTGTTAAGGAAGGCGCCATTGTTTCTGATGAGTGCTCGAGGCTGGTTCAATACAAATTCTATTGCTTTTTCGGCTTGAACCACTTTGGAGAGAATGTTGATTACATAAACCAATGATACCCAACCTAGATCTACAAAGTTCATTTGTGCTCGTCAATAAGCACGACGGCCAGCTTCAGGATCCTTCATTATCGCCCTCTTACAGACCAGGAACCACAACATCCTATGCGCACGCCTGGACGGGCGGAGGGAACATCCGCATTCACGGGAGGCATATTGTAGACGCCTATGGACGCGTATGTCAACTGAGGGGTGTCAACCTATCCGGGGCCTGTAAAACGTGAGTGTCTGCTAGATTCCTCAGGCCTCAGTGTTGCTGAGTATTGTTGTCTTGTTTTTGTCGCAAGACCCGCGAACCACACCCCCGACTCTTTCCCACTCGACCATCAGTCGGTCACTTTTGTCGGTCGTCCTTTCCCCCTTGAAGAGGCCCATGAACACTTTTCTCGCTTACGGAGGTGGGGGCTCACGTTCCGTACGCGATTCCTATCCCCCCCTTCCTCGGCTTCCCTTTTCTGACATCTGCAAGTGAGGTTCCTCGTCACATGGGAAGCCATTGAACACGATGGACCGTACGTGATTTAACCCTGCCCCCTTCCTCCTCCTTTTGAATCAAGCTGACCGCCCTCCCCCCGCTTGCAGTGGTCAATATGACTATTCCTACCTTTCCTACATCCGTTCTCTCCTCTCACTCTTACCCCAATATGGTATTGTCGCGTTTGTCTCCATGCATCAAGACATCTGGTCTCGGTACTCTGGTGGCTCGGGGGCACCGGCGTGGACGCTCGAATCGGCCGGCTTCGACCTGGCTGCTCTGGAAGAGACGGGAGCGGCGTGGTTGAATGGTGTGAGGAAAGGCGGCGCACATAAAGATCCTGCAGAGCGTGGCTTATGGCCGACTGGGTACACGAAATTGGCCGCGTCAACGATGGCGTACGTGATCTCGCTTCTGCATGATACCACCCATCCACCCACACTAAACTGGTTATTCAAGCACGTGTTTCTGGGCGGGGGATACGTTTGTGCCCAAGCTCAAGGTGAAAAAGGGGACCGGAGAAGAGGTTTCAATCCAGACGTTTTTGCAGGGAACGTTTTTAGATATGTTTGATAAGCTAGTCGAGGCTGTGGGGGACCTGGATTCGGTCATTGGGTTCGAAGTGAGTGCCACAATGACTGTTCGTTTGTTTCCTAACTTGACGTGGCAAAGGTAATGAACGAGCCGCATAGAGGATACATAGATCTCGCATCACTACATTCTTTTGATTATAACGTGGAGCTGCATCTGGGCCATATGCGTAAGCTTTTATTCGCGCGGGTATAAATTGAACTGTCTCGTCTAACAACAATGGGGCACTCCTAGCATCTGCTTTTCAATCCTTTAAATTGGGCGCAGGTCACCCAACACTAGTACCAACGTATGCCCGGTCGTTCCCCTTACCAACGACTGAAACTTCACAAACACTCTTAAACCCCAACCGACGGAAAGTGTGGAGGGAAGATGGTCCCACATTTGGCAATTGCCCTTGGGAGATGCACGGCGTATGGGCGTGGGATGTTAAAAAGAACGAGGGTGTTGTCTTGAGGGAGAATTATTTCACGCGACATCCAGAGACAAATGGACCGGTAAGCATTAATGTGCCATCATAACATTTTTTTTCCAATGCTGAGCGATGGGAAGATTGATTGGTATACTGATTTTTATTATCCGTTCCTGAAACGATGGGCTGGACGTGTAAGGAAGTTGACCTCACCTGACAAGATTGTCTTCGTTGAGCCTATACCCAATGAAGTGAGTGCGCGGGTTATTAGGGTTTATCTGTATTAATGATTGGTAACAGTTTTGTCCTTCGTCCTGGACATCGGAGCATAGACTGAATAACATGGTCTATGCGCCACATTGGTAGGCGGATCGTTACCTCGAATCACTCATGTTTTAAGAGTGCGGGCATAGGTACGACCTGAATGCTCTCTTCAAGAAATCGTTTGGCGATTTCACGGTGAACGTGCAAGGCCTTTCGAGGGTTAGTCAAAAAAAAAGGTGCAGTCCGAGTTGTCAATTAGACTGACATTTGTTTGTAGGGAATGTTTCCTCTGCAGGCCTTCTATTGGGGACACAAGGGTGCACGAGACAATTATGGCTTGCAGATAAGGAAAATCGTAGAGGAGGGCTACAAGTCTCTCGGAGAGACACCAGTATTGATCGGAGAATGTGGCGTTCCGATGGACATAAAGTGCGTCTCGGGCTTAAGGACCGGGTTTTCAAACTTATACCTGCCTGTTATAGCGAGGGAGAAGCATTTACAACAGAAAATTTCAGTTGGCAGAGTCGCATGATGGATGCCTTGATAACTGGTTTAGATAAGTCGCTCGTTGGATTTACGTGAGTGTTTTTCTTTCTTTCTATTTTCCATTCTAATCATAGTATCGATAAGGCTGTGGAACTACAACCCGTACAATGACGATACTCTGGGCGACGATTGGAACGGCGAAAACTTTTCGTGGTTCAGTCGAAAACGCGGGCTGCCCCCCTCATTGCTAGACTATACTCAAGACTCGGTCACGTTGGACAACGGAGGTCGGATTTTAAACATGCTCGTGCGGCCGTACCCAGCCAAGACGGCGGGTGTTCCGTTGAGCTTCGAGTATGAGGTGACGACCGGGTGGTTTGCATTTGAGTGGGTGATACCTCAGCATGTTGACCTCAAGCAGAGCAACGGGCCTAAGCCTGACAGTGGCCCTGTTCTAACCTCGTATGAAACGGAGATATTCCTGCCCTCTCTTTTGACGCGGGGCCGGAAGATACAGGTGCGCGGATTGTCGAAAGAAGATCAGTGGACCTACGACGAAGCGCGGCAGACGCTCTTTGTCGTGGTGGCGGACCGGACGGGTGGGAAGCGACATCGGGTGGAGGTGCAGGTATGGCCAGCGCCGAGGGTGGCGTTCGTTATAAATGATACTTGGACGGACTTTGCAGGACACATGTTTGCTATGGGAATTCTTGTAATGGCAGTCCTTGCATTCTGGATAAGCACATACTGGGTTCGGATCGAGTAACATGGTCAGGACACGGCGTTCTCATCCTAGTTTGACCACATTCTTCTACTGGATAGTATCGAGAACCGTATGATATTGATTAGTTATGGACATTTTAGCTATAAGTACAGAAAAATGCAGGTATAATTGATAGTGCAATGCAGTGTGACAAATGAACACGAATTTTTGATAGCTTTTCTTTGACAATTGGTAAATGATCAGACAGCAGTCTTTTTCTGAGTGATAGTTTGGGATCGAGTTCGCCGGATTTTGCGCAGTCTCGCCGACTTCAACGGACTCGACCCCGCTACTGACGCATCTTCATTTTCAGAATCGTCTGCAAGGGGTTTAAGCACGAGCCTAGCTTGAGGAGATGGGGAAGATGGAGAGCTCCAACCCAATGACTTTGAATCAAGCTCCCGCGATGATAGTGCTGCAGATGCAGAACCAGATCTGGTGACAACGCGCCTGGAAATAGTCGCCGACTTTTGGTATGATGCCAAAAGGTTAGGAAGCGGCAAAGGCCCAAACAGGTCGTGCTCGCTTTCGGGGGTCGACCTGCGTCTTTGTTTCGACAACTCTCTTGAAGACTCGCTCTTGGTACGTCGCAATCTTGACTTGGGCGTGTTCAACCTCCATCCATCGTTCTTGTCTATTGAATCAATATATTGCAACTTGTGTTTACTCTTTGCGTAATTCGCGGTAATTGACTTGAGCGTAGGCACTTCGACAGCAGCCATAATCATCGTTGTCCGCTTTCGCTTCCTAGGCCTTCCAGGAGAAGGAACAGTCTCGTCCGATGATCGTGGGGATGCGAGTAAGCTGCTCGCAACGTGATCCTCGTCATCTGTATCATCCGCATGCGAGGTATTCGTACAGGGGGAGAAAATAGCATCGGATCTACACTTCTTCGACGGAGAAAGATTTTTCTCCCCGTCTTCAAGATCACCTTGCACCTTCCGCTTCCTCGGTGTCATCGGAGGTTGAGAGTTCTGCTTCCCTTCGGGAAAACTCGGAGACGGAGACGCCAGAGACACATTGTTCTCTTTCTCGACAGAGATTTGCATGCGTTTCCTTGAGCTGGTAGCCTTGTTCTTCAATGCAACCCAAATTGGGGAAATGGGTGAAGATTGAGGAAGTGATGTGTTTATGGCAGGGCTCCATTGTTTTAATCGCAGAGGACTCGAAAAGGCCAGCAGGTCGTGTTTTGTGGGCGTAGATGGAGGGGAAACTGTAGAACGGTCAAGATCTATGGACACATGTTATTCCTTCTTCATAATACAATCCCAGTGTTTGCTCACCTGGCTCGCTAGAAGCTTCCTCGCACAGTGTTGAGGAAGAAGGCGGAAGCATCGCGATGAACTGTTCAGGCGTCTTGACCAAGTCATCCTCTGTTCCACCCACGGTAATCGCAGTTGTCTCTTCGTCTTTGCAGCCGCCAAGACACCTAGAGATGCCTGCTGGCCATCCTCCTCGAGGCTCAGTCACATCTGAATACCCGGACCAGAACTCCTTGAAAGCCTCGGCTGCTAATGAGGTTCTGAACATCCCTCCGAGCAAGGCCGATTCCAATATGGACAGGTGCTCATTCAGAGTTTCAATCGTTTTCGGCAAAAAACCAAGTGCAGACAACAGGTAGCCGTACAAGGGCTCCATCTGCACCCGCAGAGATTTGAGTCAGTGGCTAGAAGCGACCACCAACTGATATGACGTACATCGTATGCCCATTCTTCCTCACTCGATGCCCCAGCTTCATCTAGGATCCACATAGTGACACTGTCCTTGACAGCTGTCGCAATAGCGAACGTCATCTCCTTCTCACTGCATTTCCGGAGTAGGTCGGAAACTGTCCGGAGAACCCATCTTGCGTACCGTTCCGTTTGAGGTGAGGGAGGATACGCGGCAGCAAGCACGGCGTTGATGAGGCCCAGCAACGAAGATGGGACTTCTCTGATTTCATCAAGGTCCAGGCGTGACAGAAGCGCGTCCGTTGCACGAACGAACGAAGGACCACAAGCAGCGTCCCAGTCATGTGACCGAATGAGACCTTCAGCCACGTCTTCGAGAACCGCAGCACTGTCCAGGCCGTGGTCCAGTGCCTTCGCTATTGCATTATCGAGCAAAGACTCCCATATGGCGTTATCATCGTCGCTTGCCCCATCAGCGTCGATATTCCTATTATTAAATTGAGTACGACAGGTAAGGAGAAAAAAGCTTACTCACATGAATGGGACACGCAGGAGAATCGCACAACTCTCCCATGTACATACAGATTCCGCTTTCCACACGTCCACGAACACTCTCCAAACCTTCATTAAGCATGTCGCTCGACGCCACCTGTGAAATTGCATGTCTCTTTCGCTTTCCATGCCCCAGAAGGATTTCATGATATCAACATCGCAACACATAGTGAGTTCTGTACAAAATTGCATCCAGAATTTAAGGGCCATGCCATCGTCGCATATGTCAAGGCTGAGCATATCGTCGTCAAGAAGTTCATCCTCGTTTTTGATCATACAAAGAAGAAGTTTCTCGCTTGCAGTTGCGAGAAGCGAATGGGGGACTACTGTCCTAACAGTTGCCCACAAATCTCGAACAACCTTCAATTTCAGTTCCCCGTTCGTACAGTGCTTTGTTGGCACAGGGTCTTCTTGAGGTGGATCCGACGAAAGCATGACGGGTAGTACTTCGATCTCGCTCGGAGGTGCTGCATCAGCCAGAGGCGGTATCAATGCTTTGGGAGTAAAGTCAATGTTTTGATCTTGAACAATGTCGACTAGAATCTCGGCAGCGCGAACGGTGAATGCAATAGTTGCAGCTTCATCGTCCCCATCTACAAGAAATCAAAATAAACGTCAATGTCAAATATGACGATTTATAACCTGCCTAGCAGATGCCCCACATTAGCCTTGATCAAACCATCCCAAGGTTCTGAGATATCGGTGATCTATTAGTAATAAATAGTCAGCCCATGTCATTTTCCTTTCAGGAAAGCTTACGGGAGAATCATCTTGGTCCATTATCTCCAAGTAACCAACGATCTCTTTCCAGACGTCAATAATGCCGTTGAAAACCCATTCTTTTGAAAGCTCCTCTCTCGTCAAACTACGAATTTCCTCTAAACCAGGCGATCTCTCCAAGATCGACCTGACTGATGTCGACAAGGTCTTGAACTCCACAAAGAGAAGATTCGAAGTAGAGGAGAACAAGGAACGAGGCAGAAGCATATTGACATGCCATTGCTCATACGTCTGTTCGAAGCCGACAAGACGCTTAAGGACCTCAACAGCATCTTGGCAGGTAAGCCCTCCTTTTGTGGTCATGGCCTTGAGGATAGAAAACGTGCGTTGAATACTGTCATCAGCGTTCGTTTGTTTGTCACCCTCGCAATCACCACTGGCGTCATCATCCGTTCCGAGTAGAGCTGCGATTGTGACAACACCTGTTTGACACTCAACAACGCTCGTCATGTGTTTCCACAACGAGTCCTTCCCCGCATCGATTTCTTTTTCCCTTGCCAGCTTCCTTTCACTCTTCTTCAACTCCTTCTCCCGTTTTTTAAGGCTCAGATCATGTTCTATGCTCTCTTGGACATCTTCCCATATGATATCCGGGCTGAAAGATGGTTGGAACCAAGCCCAGACAACTGGCCTCCAAACAATGCACGCAAGAGCGCGAACGGAGCTTTTCGGGTGTCGCAGTCCAAGCGATAACAAGGATGTTAACGTCCGTCGCAAGGCATGATCCTCAATGAGTAGAGGACCCAAAAGTGCGATCAAAGCAGCCAGAACGTTCAATCCCCAAACGGGGCCTTGAGCACTATGCTGCGGGTCTGTCGCTTCTAGTGTCAAGCGGAGAGTGCGGATGATGAGTGGTTCCCGTGGAGTGGAAGTAACGGCGTTGTTTTGAGCGCTTGATTTAGGCACGCGAGTAAGGAACAAGCGAGCTAGGCGTGCAAATCTTGCATGTACGAGCCCTTTCCTTTGAACTGCTCTATTGGCACCAGTGACTATGCCTCCCAGGGCCTGGCATGCTTGAACTCGGAGAGCGAGTGTGGGCCCAATCAGGTTTTGAAGGACGTAAGGGAGTACGGGAGCGAAAGCCTTGACAAAAGTTGTCGGTTGGTAAATGCACAAGTCATGAATGGCCTAAACGGTCGCATTAGTTGAGGATAGGTATTAATATAGCGCGCGCGTACCTTGAGACCATCGCTAACGGAGCCCTTTTTCCCTTCCTTTCCTAGCTCGCCGTCAATGGCGCGTTTCAAAGCAGCCGCGATTCTATCTGCTGCCGGCACCAAGACATCCCGAGGGAGGCGCTGGCTCTGGATTAACCAGATCGCCAAAGCATACGTCTTTCGGGCATTGAGAGTAGGTAGTTCAGGGGTGAGGGGTATTGCCAAAACTTGCGTGAGGATCTCACCCAGCTCCTCATCTGACCATCACGGATGAGTTAAGACCGCATATATGCGCTCGAAAGCGGTACACTGACCAGAAAATACGCCAAGAATAACTGGCGTCGTCCAAACCACAGAGAGCAAACGAAGGACAGAATGTGAAATGGTACATTGATCACGGGCACATTTGACTTGCTCTGCTGTCATTCCGTCCCTCTTCTTCTTTGGAGTGTTATTCGGAGATGGTAGAGGCGCGAGGATCCGTTCCTCTTTGCGCTCACCACAGGATTCTTGGCAACGGTTGCTATCTAGAGGATCCACCAGGGCCCGGCCTAAATCCCTTACGATCGCTTTTACAAACGCGTCTCTGTTCTTCCTAATTGGTTGAAACAGAGGCCATGACGCGTCCGCGTCCGTTGTATTCGTCACGCTAGAGCGAAGGCGTGCTGCAAGGACATTATATGCTTCTATCAAGTCCTTTAGGGGTGCATCTGATGATATTATGCGCGAAACCGGGCGGTTTAGGTAGGTCAGATTACACAGAGGATCTGCCGGCTCCGGAGTCACTTCGCGTGGCTTGTATTCGTCGCATATATCATCTGGTAGTGGCAAGCTGGAGTAACTCTGCTTCTTTAGAATGCTCCTAGCGGGACGATCCCTGGAGACACATTTTGAAGGCGGGGGTGGACTAGAAAGATGGTGTATTTGAGTGTGCTGTGCCCAGACTACGCCCCGTGCTGAAAAAGCCTGAGCATTGTTCTCTTTGTTGCTCGAGCGTGGCGGCGTAGGAAGAGCCATTCAAGTCAGCGTGACGTGTGGACGCGTGTCACATCATCAAACGTTAGCGCGTCCGCGTTATTTGACCTTGTTTACTCACTGCCAACAGCACCAGACACTCGCTTGGAGGTGGCTCTAATTCGAACATCGATACATTAGACTTTTGGACCGCATCAATCAAGCATAGGATTTGCATGTGGAAAGCCTGATACGAATGCAGCACCCAGAAAATGGCGCGCAAGCCCAGTCAGGAACTAACACACTCTTGGCCGATCTGCTCGCTGCCGCGCCGATGCCTTCATCTTCTCCTGCATAACCTATCCATGCTTTGGAAGGTGGCACTAGCGATGCATACTTTCGAATCAGTAACGGACATTACTGCGGGAACTTGGACCAACACAGAAGAGGTTCAAAGTGTAATACCCCTTCCTTTGTTCCAATTCAAACGGCTATTCGAGCTCCATGACCAGGAGCACATATCGCATAGTGGCAAACTTTAATGTCCGTCCTCATCAACACTAGAAAGAAGATAGGTACCAGCAATGCTCGCTGCGCTGTATCTAGCAGATGGGTGTGGCGTATGGTCAGTTAACCTCGTGACACGGCTCATCTCAGCCGCTCAAAAGAAGATATGCTCGTTTGAAAGCTAGGAGGGAAGAATGACCAGCATTAAGACTCTCAAGTCAGAACCTAAGCATAGAAGGGCAACTGCTTGGTCAACCCATCCCCATCCCGTCCTCTCCAAAACGAGAATGGAAAGCTCCTATTCTACACAGTAATTGCGGTGTTAATCAGGCCGTAGCGGACCATAATCCACAACGCGTGATACGACCCAGAACAACTTATCGGAGACTGCGTCATTACTGTCGGATTTGAACAGCGAATGCACAAGTGCAAAGGTGATCCTCTCACTGTATAACAGCAACGACTGACATTGTCAATCGTTGACTGACGATCGATTCCTAATTGTGCAAACTTGATCTTGAGAAGTTCAGAATCTCAAGATTTGGCGCTCGCACCTTGAGGTTGCTCTCGTCTATTCCCCGTATCGTGCAACTAATATGCAACACTTTCTGCATTCGTCGTCACCGTGTTTCGGCATATATGAATCTGAAAGAAAAATGTTAAAGGCATTGGTCCCTTTTTTTTTTTTGTTGTACGCCAACCTATCATGCAGCATGGTAATAAGTCCAGGCGAGGTGCAGACCTTCAATAACGCAGCCTGGTGATCCTCAATTTGTTGGCTTAACGCAAGAAGCAAATCAAGCGGATACGACCTTAGTGGAGCACGCTGTAAGAACAAGAAGGTATATTCCCGCGAAATGAACGAAGGCAGGTCATTTCCCAGGCCGAAGAGACGGAGCAAGGACGAATGCAGTAACGGGCTCACCATCGTCTTGCGAAGCTTAACGGCTTCGCAAGCCTCATTGCAACTGCTGCGATGTAAAGGATGACGGGTCTTTAGTTTGATTTGGTGCGAACGCTTGCTTTAGACGGATGGACTGACTCTTACCTCGCTCATGTGCAATCTAGCCTTAAACTTAATGCAGGAATAACGGAATCCACGCGGGCCGTAGATGGAATCCGGCGTTGAGCCCATGCACACGATGCATCTCAATCCAAGACTTTGTTGAGGAGTCCACAAGCCGTCACGAGACCCGTTGACGGACGGTGAATCGAAGACGATGTTAAGCCTGATGATGGCAGAAGCTTTGCTGTGCAAAGACTTTCCCGACCTGGCAGAGATAAGCGTGTGTTCAATGTTTTGATAGGAAGCAAGAATCGATGACAGAGTGATTGTAGGCTAATGGGCAGCTCCACTTCTCGTACGGTTGAATAGTAATCTTTTACATTGTCCCTCTCGAGTCCGCCGGAAGCCAGAGCGCATGGGCGTTGTATAAAAAGTGGGCACTTGATCCTTCAATAATCCTCACCACTAATCTCTTCGTCGCTTTACTCTTTCCTAATTTCTAATTCACCCTCGGAATGTTCGCGACGCCAAAGGTCATTTTCGTCGTTCTCGTTGCTTTGTTCAGCGTTCTCGTTGCCGCCGCGCCGATCGCCATTCGGGACGTATACGTACCCCGGGTCATTTCTCCCGGGAATGGCACGGTCTGGAAAGTTGGCAGCACTCATGATGTCACATGGTAAGCCGTCGTCAGCGCCTAAGACAGGGTGTAGCTGATGGTTGCGAAGGGACACCTCGAACCCACCTCGTCAGATCACGAACGTGTTGGGACGGATTGTGCTTGCCAAAGACGGCCTACTCTTGTTGAGTACGCACGACAGACCGTCCGTCTCCTTTTCCTGGTCTAACGTTGACTTGTTAGACACGCCCTTGGCAGAAGGATTTAACATAACGACGGGACGACATGCGGTCACTATCCCCAAAAGTACAGCTCCAGGAAAGGGCTATGCAATTGTTTGTAAGTCCCAAGATCCACACGCTAGCGAAAAAAAATTGCTGAGTGCCACATCAGTGTTTGGCGACTCTGGCAACTATAGTGGAACGTTCACCATTGCTGCATAGGACACTTTGAACTTTGAGATAGGTACGATTACAGCCGGGAGAATACTTACCTTATTACGAACGGACGTCAAAACTAGTAAAAAACTGTTACGTCACGATAATACCTCAGAGAAAAAAGTGTAATGCCACAGTAAACTTACATGTAGCTCCAGCCGCGACACAGACTTTTTTGGTACTTGTCAGCTTGTATACTTTACTATACCGCCTGTAATAAATAATACTGTTGTACTTGCCAATGCAAGGCATCGGTGGCCGCTTACGGGATCCATGGTTGTCGCCAAGTGTGCTCAAGTATCAATCATTCTTGCTCATCACATGACCCATCCACTTAGCCGAACGCATGGTGCTATAAATGGGGCCTGGAACATACAGCTCGGAGTCCTGGACGGCCATCCCGGTTCCACAGCGCTGCTGCCCTTGTCCTCTTCGCTGTGACGACCGTCATGTTTTCATCCTCCAAGTTTTTCTGCCTCTCATTGTTGATTGTTGCTCCAGTGCTCTCTCTTCCCCTCACGAAACGCGATGTCGTCGACCCGCCTGTATTGGCTCCAAATGCTTCAACCGTGTGGAATGTTGGCACGACGCAGACGGTTGTCTGGTACGTACTAGTAGAATCCCCGAATGTCGGATCTTCCTTCTCATTCAATTCAACACAGGAATACATCTGGCTTGCCACCTTATAATCAGATCACTAACCGGATTGGCCGCGTTATCTTGGGCCATCTAGGTGGTGGAGGTCTCAACCTTATGCTTAGTGAGTATTTGAGTTCTTGGTAACTTTTTTTTTTCTTTTCTATATTCTCTACCTGCCATTGAACCGAAGAACACTTCCGGTTCAATAGGACATACTGCCCACGGCATAATCCTTATCACCGGTGCCCTATTTCCCGCCTGAGGAACAGATATCTCCTTTTAAAGTGAAAAATATTGATGTGGAATGTTGATTTGACACGTTCTTTGACAGATAAGCCCCTGGCTCAGGGCTTCAACATCACACAAGGAAGCGTTGATATCATCGTTCCTAATGTACCTCCAAGGACCGACTATCTTATTGTGTGTGAGTGTCTACGGGTAATCTAACTTCTTTGTTCCGGCCCTCAGTTACTTTTTTAGTAATGGGTGATTCGGGTAATGCCAGTCCTACATTCACTATCACTGGTGGCTCGAGCAGTAATACGCCAAGCTCTACATCGAGCTCGACGACACAGACATCGTCCTCGTCTACGTCGACATCTACATCCACGACGCAAGCGTCATCCTCTACGTCTGCCCCTTCCACAATCTCATCTACGTCTGCGTCTGCATCCACGACCTCATCTACATCTGCGCCTGTGTCCACAACCTCTTCCACATCTGCGCCTGTGTCCACAACCTCTTCCACATCTGCACCTGTATCCACAACCTCTTCCACATCTGCGCCTGTATCCACAACCACTTCCACATTTGCGTCTACATCCACTTCTACATCCACGTCAGCTTCGAGCCCCACCTCACCTTCAGCGCCACTGACAACTACAGTTTCGTCCACTTCTACGCCGTCGGTGAGCAACACGATCACGTCTACACTATCTTCGACTATTGTCGTGGTGCAGACAACGCAACCCACCACAACTGGCAACAAGTCCAATGGTGCATTGTCGACGCACCGGATCGGCGCTTCATGTTTAAGTGTAGCGCTGATAATTTCGGGGCTTCTGATATGAGAAGCCAAGTGCACAAACTCAAAGCCAATGATGTCACATTACCGGGTAACATAATGATTCTTAATGAACTCTGGCCGTAACACCATTCACATCATTCACCTTCACTTCACGTATATATTTACGAACCGGACATTCCTCTCACGTCACCGGTTCACTTCCTAGGTTTTCTGTTTTTTTTTTTCCCTTTTGACCTGGGACGGAGTCCGATGGACCAACGTTTTGCATTTATCGATGTGTTATTATGGACCTTGTTTTTCTCTTCGTTTTCATTGTATCGTTTTGTCATGTTCTTACGCGCATCTTCAATGTCTGACCTACGTTAATGCAGATGAATATAACAAACCGAGATGACCCCTAAATGTCGAGACCCAAAGAGGCCAAGCTCATTGAGAGGGGCGTCTTGTGCTGCCCCGATTTTCCGGTACCGGTCGTCCGAGTGCAATAGCAAGACTTGCCTGCATACAAAGAAGTGCCGCCCGTACTTTAGGTTTGTGTCCTTCATGCTTATGGCCAATGGCTAAACATGCGCTTGATCATCCCCTGCACAAGGTCTGGGAAGCGGCCCATTACATGGGCCAGCTTTTTCGATCAATGGAAGTATACAAACCGGACCATATCTTAACTATAACGTTTCAGGGGTCATCGAGTCTAGCAACAAGGAGATCTTCAGAGAGGGAGCCTGAGAGGGCTTCGAGGAGTGGTCCAGCGCATTCAAAGAACGCCAAGCATCCCTCAAAGTTGCAGCCCATGTGGGTAACCCGCTCAATCACCCGTTCAATGTTCACATGTGCTCTTCTAATCTGCCAGTTCACACTAGTGGGAAAGCTCCTCCTCTACAAAATTAGATGTGTTTGCATCATTGTTTGCTCTAGGACTATTGTTAGTCTGGCTTCTTCATGGAACAGCAAAAACCACTGGCGGCAGAATAACTTCCTGGCTGCTTACACGTGAATTCCTAATTACGGCAGCTCTCGTATCACCACGGCAAGAGCAATTCCCTCGTTTGAAGCGACAGACGGCGACGAATTACTATTCAATCCTTTCATGGCTCCGTGGATAACGCAATTGTATATATCAATTGATCGTGATCACGGCTACCACCTTCGTAGACTTACATCACTTGCCCATCTGGTGTCTTGATACTGCGAATGGTATTCTGGGACACGACACGACACGACACAACGCGCGCCAGCAAGCCGTCATCTTACTCCTCCTCTTGTCGAGGTCCCGCGTTCAAACGCCGATACGCTCCTGTTGAGGTAACGAGAATGAAACGGACAAATCAAGTTTTTTTTTCCCCTACGTAAGCTGCAGAGCACTAAAACGCTTGGGAAATGCGGGGAGAGGATCGTCGATCACCCTCAAGCTCTGGTAACGATACGGGCCGACGCTTAGCTTCCGAGGCAGTCAGTTCCCTGCGCTGTATACGGAACGGTCGTGATTATGCATCGCATTCTACCCCATGATGACACGACCTGGAGACTATGTGAATTTTGAAACGTAAAACGTATCCCTGCGCAGTCTATTTGCACACATGTCACGATCCGAAGCATTGGAAATCCGAGACGAAGATATTTTCATGGGGCTCACATGCGACGTCTTCGATAACGAGAACTTGTCGTAAAACCTCCCATGACGCACTTCATTCATCATGTCACGTTTGGATTGGTCATTCCTCGGACATCGCACGCTAGTGACGCCACTACGGCATAGTTCACATTCGATCCATAAAAACATAGGGCATGATATCCCCGTTCAACGTAGCTGTTCCTCTTTCCCATGGAAACGTCGTGCCTCTTTTCTCCGGTTCGGAATAGACCGAGAGCAAAGTGATATCCCCGTTGAAGAGCAGGGACTAGCATCTAGCAATATACAAACATCTGGAAGCGCTTGCTGATGATCGCTAATCCCGCACTAAGATTGTGACCTAGTTCCGCATAGTGTACGTCGAGGTGTTCAACTGCTGGGGAAAACTTCGGGCTGCACGATTATCGAAGCTTGAAACATCCATTACCTGCGCCACGCAAATAAACGTTCCTGTGGCACCTTAAAGATAACGCATTATAATTGTCCCGTTGCGATTCGAGTTGAATTTCACCAGTGTCCTCTGTTGGTTATACATTCGATGCAGTCTTCACTGATAAACCAAGTTCATCCTGAAAACCTACGTGAGTGACATCTAGGTTTGTGAATGTGACATATGTCACAGTTAGTGACACTGTGGCTGTCTTTGCTGGTTTGCTGTTTGCTGGCATGATGCAAGGCTCGTCTAGCAGCCGCGCCACAGTACGTTCACTTGTGGATCACCGGTATCGTTCGGCTAGCAACTGCTACTCGGATTGCAAAGACTCAATAAAGTTATTGATAAGAGCAATCGCCTCTTGGTAACACATATACAAATAAATCGCCATCTTGCATTATCTATTTGGACGCTCAAATTAGATTTGAACTGGAGGGGTCCACCCCTCCCCTCGAGACTAAATGGGCGGATTGCCATCGAAAAAGGAAGCGACGGATGCATCCGTTGCAAGGCATCTCGGCATTCCCCATAGATATGACACATACCTCACGTCAAAAAATTATTTGTCGCGCGTCTCTAGGCCTCTGCATTTCTAAATGTTTCTTTTCGATTCGCTGTCGCCATCAAGCCAAATCGTCCTGGGTACCTGTGTTGCGTGGGGTGACCTGCAAGCATTGCCATACATATCGCATTGCTCGTATTCAAAGAGCGTCATGAGTTGGACTGTAAGACGAACGAATGCAAAAGTAGTACTTTGGGCATTAATGTTCTGCCAGGGTCTCGATTTACGGAGAGAAACATCATTGTTGCATGGGTGACCAATTCATCCTTGACAACTTCATTGCGCCATTTCATAATATTCATACACCAGTCATCATCGACTCCATCCGCTTCCATGGTACCATTATTTCTGTCCAACGATGGTAACTCTGGAGTGTTGCCATGTGTCTTATAAGCTCCAAGGCAAGGGTATGAGCCTTGAACAAAAGACATACTATAGGCACTCCTGCCGTCCCGCTCCCTCCTGCTCTGCACCGCCTCCGGCCCCAGCGCCCTCCTCGCACCATCACCGTGACGGAACAAACGGCAAACACGGCCCACATTACCTTGTACTACCATAATGATGCACCAATATTGATTTATGCTCTCATCTCCGCTCAAGGACCTTGCGTACATTTAAATTCCTCAATGTAGCCTTTTCGAGCACATTGAAAAATGCCGTGCGTTGCCTACTCATGTGGTGACTTGCTCAGCTCAGTCTTGGCCCAGGCACTCCCGCTAGAACCTGGCACAATTGTTCCTATGCATAGCTTCATGTGACAACGAAAACAGTCCAACTATCTGGGTTCATGGCACGTGTAATCCTCATTGCGGCAGTTCTTGTTCTCAATTTCTTGTAGTACAACGACGAAACATACACCTTCATCGCTTGGTGTATTAGTGCCGTGAATGATATTCTGGGACGCGATGGCTGAGGCAGCATCTTGAGACTACGCGTTCAGACTCCGATTTACTGTCGTTGAAGTAATGAATGAAAATACATAAGGCTTTGCTATGTAAGCCGCATAGTATTTGATGGGTAAAGAAGCTGGTCAGTATGTAATCCCTCGATCACGATCACACGTAACTTCACCCTTCCATTTGCTCAGGCTAAATAAATAGTACCCTGGCTTCAGGTCTCGCGAGGTGCTCAGCTGCCGAGAACGATGATGTCAACAAGACTTTCAGTCGATCCACTGCGCAGTGCACGGCACAGTTGTATAAGTGACGACGCGCCATATGGTCTCAAGCGTCGGGAAGAATACTATTACAAGATACCTGATGGGGCTACGGAGCAAGCACATCCCTGGTTTGTGGCACTAGTTAGATGACACCGTGCACATAGAACGGTCCTTTTTTTTTCCAGACCATATGGTCATGACCCTACAATAATTTATGTGTATATGGTTTGCGTACCGTGAGACCACGTTTCACGACTTTGGCTAACCCGAGCGCACCAGTGGTCAAGCTTCCATTCTGTCGCGAGAGGAGAGTCTGTAGCAGTCTGTCAATCGTACTGTCCATGGTATAGTTTAACTCTTATTTTAAGATTTCGGCCGATTCCGAAGGGAGCAGGAAATTGCCGTCAGAACACTCCTTGATCAGAGCCACCATCGTCCGCCAAGTATTTATCGAGCTCTCTATCCCAATTATCTGGGATATCTACGGCACCCTTTACTAACTGTGACATATCGCTGTCAGACGCTCCGCTCCTTGATCAGAGCTGGCATCCTACGTCCAAGACGTTTCAGGCATAGTGCTTTCGCCCCATCTGCCAAAACCATAATCGACAATACCTTTAACGTTGCAACCAAGAAACAGGTGTATCCCACGTTGTGTCAGATTTGCGCCAAATTTTCTTTTTGTTTTTTTTACCTTCCGAACAATGCCGTGAGAAGGGCTGCAAACTACAATGCGCTAAACGACTAGGCACATTTTTCGCAGGCTGCAACTTCGGCCGACGTGAATGTATTGAAACACAAAAACCCACATCTATACATCTCTAGTACATGGCATGGTGTATCGTAAAACATATCGAACGCATCCCTGGATGAGGAAGAAAAAAATTGGAAGATGCCTGCACCTGGCGCCTGCGATGGTGGACAATATTGAGCCTAGCGCTCAGACTGTTATTCCAGCGGTCAACGTGTGACCAAGTCGGCTCGCGTACTTGATACAAGTGTTGTGAAAAATCAAAACCGTCGCCAGCGAATACCGTGTTAAACCAAATGGGCAAGAGGTGTAAACCTGCACACACGTGCTCGACTTGCGCGCGGGTATAAATCATCGACTACACGTGTCGACGAGTAGGGAAACGAAAAGGTGAGTCGATAAAAATACAATTAATGAGGGTGGAACTTCTGTTTTCTTGAAGGATATGGTCTAGTCGTACGATGGCGTGAGTTAGGAGTTTGGTCTAGGAGTTAATGCGTGCATTGCTGGCACAGGCGTGGATGTCTGCTATGGTAAATGGAGCGCCGTAACTTTGATCTCCGGCTTTACGGTCTCCATGATTTACCCATGAAGTGCCACGAAATTTGGATGACTCCAGTTCCCAGGGACGCAAGGGCTTCGAATGTTGAAGGCGACATGTCTACCATGCTTGTTACAATCGGTTCCAGACGGACATGAACCATTAATTCTCACCAAGATCACCAGGTCCACAACTCGGGCAGCTGTCGCGGACCATAGCATAAACTTTTTGTCCGTTGGCATTGTTCACAATCTCCATCCACTGAAAGGGTGGTCAAACGGCGGTACTCCACTGAATTGAACAACGAACTTCATTGCAATTACCCCCATCATTCAAATCATAAAGCGGCTTAGGGATAGCAACAATGTGATCAGAGTTTTTGTTCCAGCCACCGCAGTTACCAAGGCCTACAGGTCCCATGTCACGGAAACTTTCATTTACACACACAAGCCGTTGCTTACCAACATCGAACCAAGTCCCCTGGTTGTCCATCAACAACCGAGTCTCCAAATTGGAAATTAACTCACCCTGCCTGTATGAGAGATGCGCTTCTCCAGAGAGGAGTCATCTTGCACTGGGACGGGAACCGCGAATGTCAAGCAGAATGAAGCAAAGAGTACAACAAGGGTAACGTGAAGGCGATGCATGTCGTTTATGTGCAAGGGCGCGTCTTCACAGAATGGCCAGGGAAAATGAACAGCAGCATCAAAAGCCGGGAAAAAGTGGCGCTTTTATACTGTGGAAGTAGGTACGTTATTCCCAATACCCGTGGCTTTGCATCGTGCCCTTGTTTGCCACGTTGGAATGGCAACACAGCCTAATTCGGTGCTCAGGCGGATGTGAAAAAGAATCTGAAGCTAAAACTGATGCACCCCTGGTGTTTTTGGTTCTCAACGTTTTCGGGCATGAGGAAATTTTGGTGGGAACTTGCACATGAGGTTCGGTGAACGCCAAATCAGGTAGTTTTGGCCGGCCCCTCCGGTTCATGGTAAAACGCCATAATTTTTGGACCCATCCTGATACGCGAATTTGAACACAAGAGTCCGGATCGAAAGTTGACCCGGGTTAGCTAAGCAAGATACCCGCCGAACTCTCACGTTGATGGCTCGCTTCTTCCTCATCTTTGAAATCCACGTCACACTGAATCACTATTCGGACGGCAAATGGTTCCCTGCACCTCTAGTTCGTATCCATGAAATCAAATCCGGCGGCACGGCAACCTCGCGACTGACATGAGGTCGCATAGCTGACCCCAATTGTTGTTAGTATTCCATCCTGTGCACGCGCCATCTTCGGTTCTCCTGGAGTCCTGGACTGTCGGCTTGATCATAACCTGCGCCATCAGGAGCTTCACATGCATCCACTTGAGCTTGGCTGTATCAACGGTTATCTGCGCGCGTGACCATAACTTCATTTCTGGTCGTTGGCGGAGACTTGCCAACGGTCAGGGGTGGGCAGAGCCGACCACTGCTTCATTATACTTCCGTCGGCCGCGGAGACCTTTGAATGATCCTTGAACGGCGAACCTTGATGAAATGTTAATTGTTATGTCATGAACGATGCTGATTATCGCGGTAATTATTGATCTATATGTAAAGGATGGACACCGGATGCGGAAACACCGATCTTCTCCATTGACTCAGCGGATATCCAGAACATCAGAAACGCAATGCTCATTAGAGGCACTTTCATCCACACACCTACCCTCGGGCAATTGCAAATTTTCAAAGATTATCTTATCGGTAAGTGTTCACCCTGCCCGTGTGTTTCGTACTAACCATATTGAAGCCGTGAACGATGACGGTTTCATTACGCATTTTGAGTCCGCACTCTCTGATGCGTCTGAATCGCTGTTTGAAAGCTCGACGGAACATGTTCTGACTATACCCTCTGGAAGTTTTCTCTTGCCGACTTTCTGCGATTTGCATCTACATGCGCCTCAGTTCATGTACCAGGGTAACGGCCTTGATCTTCCGTTGATGCAATGGTTGGACAAGTATACGTTCAAGGCCGAGGAAAGACTCGATGGCGATCCGGCATTGGCCAGGAAAGTCTACGAGCATCTTGCAAGGCGGCTGATCGAATACGGGACGGGGGCGGTGCTACTTTTTGGGACGATCAAGGAAGAAACTAAGTATGCATCTCTCTTGGACTTCTTGTTTCCGGGACGATCTATACCTGCAGACGAAATGCACGAAGCTGACTAACCCTTAATAGCCTCGTGCTAGCCGATGTCATGCAAAATGCTGGACTCAGAGCCTTCATAGGGAAATTATCCATGGACATCTCATCTAGACCGTCTTACATTGAATCATCTGCT
Organism: Amanita fuliginea; assembly: GCA_023014435.1. Classification (NCBI taxonomy): domain Eukaryota; kingdom Fungi; phylum Basidiomycota; class Agaricomycetes; order Agaricales; family Amanitaceae; genus Amanita; species Amanita fuliginea. The sequence goes on from JAEBUQ010000003.1 coordinate 2,858,958, forward strand.
TATTCGTCTCTCTCCGCTGCTTCGTCCTTTGTGCAAAAATGTCATGATCTTGTGCAAGATCTTCCGGCTCATCGCAGGCTCGTGGAACCAGTCCTCACGCCTAGATTCGTGCCCACATGTTCGAAAGACCTACTGGACGGATTGGGAAACCTTTCTCGAAAGCTGTCGTTGAGGATACAAAGTCATTTGGCGGAAGCAGAAGACCAAGTAAAATGGGTTCGAGAATTAAGGGGCATGGAGGATATCGACGTCTTTGCTCAAGTATGTGTTATATTACAACAGGAACACGGCTCTATATGATTGTGGCGTTACTTACAGGCCGGTTTGCTTACCGATCGCACCATCCAAGCGCACTGTACCTACCTCGATATTTCTGACTTGAATCACATCCACAAGGTCGGGGCTGCCATTGCCCATTGCCCACTCTCAAACGTCTACTTTTCCGCGCGCCCGTTCAAGCTTCGCGAGGCCTTACGGGCGCAAGTCAAGGTAGGACTAGGGACGGACGTAGCAGGGGGTTATAGCGTGGATATCATGTCTGCAATGAGACAGGCCGTGATTGTGTCTAGAACGAGGCAGAATGACAGGGTGTCGACGGGTGGGAACAAGAGGGAAGTTGACGCCGATACAGGGAGTGACGATCTCGCGATCAATTGGAAAGAGGCTGTGTATCTCGCTACTCGGGGTGGTGCCATTGCGTTGCGTCTTCCCAAGGGAGCGGGCATCTTTGCCGTCGGAGCTCCCTTTGATGCTCAGCAAAGTGGGTTCAAGGATACGATTCATATGATGCAGCCTGAATTCGCTAATATCTCCTATAGTCAACGTCTATGATGCCAAGGGAGCGGGAATCGGTGCACTCGACTTCTTTGACACTCCAGGCGGGCTCGAGGAGGATATGATCGAGAAATGGTGGTGCATAGGTGACATAAGGAATCGAAGCGCGATCTGGGTACAAGGAACTAGATTGCAGCAGAACCTATAAAGTGAGTTGATCAGCTGTTACGATACTATCATCTTGTCCCATGCGGCCCCAACTGCCCTGAAAGCTCTGCACGTTCACCTTACCACCGAACTCCAAACATCGCTCAATGACTCCACCCCTACGAGCTTCCAAGCCTCCCTCACTTTCACCTTCTCTTTCTCGCTTAAAAACAGCAAAACCGTGCCAAATCTCGGCACATCTTCGAATCCCGTTAAATATGACCTGACAGCATCCACCGTTGCCTGATCACCCGCGTTGGATTTGACTACCTGAATGAACACGTCGATGATAGACATCAGCAGAGCAGGTTCAAGTGAAGATTTGCACATGGATGGAATACTTGAGGGTGAGATCGACTAGGACATCATCAGTGAACAAGCAAGAGCGAAATTGTGAGAAAAAGACGTACCTTCACGAGGTTCCATCGCTCCTCAACCGACTGATTGGCTTCCCATGCCTTATTAAAGTCGAACATCGTCATGGACGGCGCGAGTGTTCTATTTCCAGCCGTCGAATTGCCAGGGTACGTCTGCGGACCCTTATGAGATGCTTGTGCTACAGGAACCGGTGTGGCTGGAGTTACGATTGTATTGCGTCCATTTGCACGGAAAATGCCTCCACCAACTCGACTTTCCCTTACTTGTTTTGCTTCCACAAACGTAGCAGCAGAGGACGATGATGCTCTAGGAACTGCGGATGTGGCAGGTTGTTGGGGTTGCGAGGTGCCAGGTGAAGCTGAGGTTAGGGACGGCGTAAATGGAGACGGTATTTTTTCGAGAGTTCGGCTAGATATGGGCGTCATGATCTGGGTCTGTTTTGTATCAGGGTTCCGTGCAGGAGATGGTTTCTGCAGCGGATCAGGAAGAGCGGCCTTCGCTTGGGAGGCCTGAGCATCGCCTGTCGTCTGCCGTTGGCTGGAGGGCTCGACAATCTCAATCGGGACCCGCCTTCTTTTGGGCGGAGGAGCCAAGCTCGTGCTGCTGGTGGGTGCTGAAGACAGAGCGCGTGCGGCTTTGATTTTTGATTTCTGCACAACACGCGTCGAGTCTGACTGCAATGTGGCGGATGCATGCATACCTTGCCTTTCTCCGTAGCAATAGCCTGATCTGTCGATTTCAGCACATCCTGTATGGAAGAGTCGTTCGGTTCCAGTTTGAGCGCATTGTTCAAGTCTTGAGGGACGCGTGAGCGGCGTTTATGAGAAAACACAGCATGAACTCACCCTGCTGAGCATCCGACAGCATTCCCAACGCCAACCTCGCCTGACCTCTCCTGAACAAAGCTTTCGCATTAGAGGGACTTAGTTTCAGAACAGTTGTACAATCGCGGTCTGCGTCTTCGTTTCTGCAGAGTAATTGAGTAGGTCCGTTAATACACGAATGGTGGAAAAGAAAATGTGAAACATGAACGTACTTGCCTAGCTTAAGGTACGCCGCGGCTCGGTTCAAAGGGAGGGTTGGATCAGACCTGTCGGCTAGGACGGCCTCCGTGTAATGCCCTATTGCGTTTGCGTAATCACCCGCTTTGAAAGCGGTATTCCCCTGTTGGAAGTATAGGTGTTCAGGCCTTCAGGGACAGAAGACGGGGAGAATGTTGAACGACCTTTTCCTTGGCAGCTTGTGCTTTGGTATTGGCCATGCGTCAAGTTTGCGCTCGTGACTCTGACGCGGCACCACTCACTTTATCAAGGTACGGGCCCTGAGGCCTTGAGGCATGACCCAGCTCGTCCTCAGCCTTGGGTATATTTCGTGAGTGTTTCACCTTTCATCTCATCGATAGCTGGCACGTCAAAAGAAATAAACTTTCAAGAGGCTATTCTACTTTAGCTTCCACAAACGCATATTCTACATACTCCTGGTCTCCCATGAACCAGAGTCTCCTTTGTCGGTCACGTTCAATAGTGGACATGAGAAATGCGAATTGAGAATTTTTCTCAATCATTCTTGCCGTATTGTCCACGTTGCTCCTAGTCGTCACAGGGTTATTCATCGCTGTTGCATGTGACTTTTTTCGCTTCTTCCTTGCTTTTCCATCGCTAGCATTTGGGGCCACACCTCTTTTCAAACTGGCATCAATGAAAGGTTGAGAATAAGGCGTGAAAGGGAAAACATCGTTGACTCCTAATGGTATTGGTTTTATTTCGATGTCACCTGTCTCTTGGAGCTGATTGATCATACGCCAGAGGACCGCCTGGAGTGCATTGTGACCATGGAAGCGAAAACCCGAAACCTTGTCACTTTCAAGCTTTAAAAAGTGCGGATGATGCCAGGCTTGTTGAAAGTAGATATTCAAAGTTCGCAACATATTCTCGAATGGATAGAATTGAGGGGGTAGTACACTTCTATCGGGCACACCTCTCATGTCCTGGAATGACATGACTTTATTTAAAACCATGGATGTGAAGAGTTCAGTACGCTGGGATCGCCGCTGACGTTCACCAGAATCAGGATGTTCAGGATCATAGTCCTTTGGCCATGCTCGAAGGAAAAACATTACAATGAGCCAAAAAATGGATTCAGCGTCGTGTGTTGGTGTGTGATCAATATGATCTGGTGCCTCAATAATTTCTGAAAGCACCCCCAAACTTCGAAGCCTTTCGAATTCCTTTATAGCTTTCAGGAATTGCTCCACTTCATCCTGGCGTTGATGATAGACACTGGCAGCACCTCGTGGAAATACTAAATCACAAGCAGCACCAGGGACAGTCCCGAAACTTTGCAGGGCAGTTGGGCGGCTGCAGAGGGATCTTGCCATGAACATAGGTGTTCCCTGTTGAGACGATAATTTGTGTCCATTAGAGAGCAGTACATTTACTTACGGCTATTTCACCTCTAGTCATAGTTGGCTTCTTACCACTTTCAAGGATACATGCACAATCAAAATCAGATAACATGGCACGAACTTTTCTTGCTTCTTGCCTTGTCAAATATATGTCAAAGACTTGTAACCATCAAGACACCAAGGAACGCACTTAACATGCTGGACCACATCAATGAAAGGACGGTCACAAAGATCATCTGGTTCATTTTCGTCTACATGGGTGGGGTTGACCAATACATTTCCCCAGCTTATGTCCCGATGGAGGACCTGATGGTCCTCAACAAGCATTCGATGGACTAAACATGATAAGTTGTTAGATGATAATATCGGATCAATAGGTACTTACCTTCAGCTAAGTCATACATGGCCTTTAGAAATTCCATCACCGAGGGACAGGACGAAAGGACCTGTCCAAGTGACTTCATCACAAGGAGGACGCTCTGACGGGACACACGATCTCCGCCAGCCAGAGAACCTGAAGGTGTCGGTGTCGTATCCTGTGCCAACACTCGAGAGTTGTGAAAGTCTACTCGGACGATGCCAGCGGTGCATCGCTTCTTTTCTAATGGCCTATTATAAATGTGCTGCAAAATTTGCAGCTCGTTGAAACGTCGTCGCATATCGTGCCAATAGTGCTTGATGACATTCCAATCTAAACGCTCATCACCAACGCGCTCACTAATTCCAATGCCAACATAAGCGTTTCGGTGCCAACCGTCACCTCGGTGGAGGTCAAACAGCTTGCGAGCATCATTCGTAGTAGATGTCCCTGGGAGGTGGAACCGCATACGTGAGTGGTCATGGCGATCCGCTGCTTTGATCACCTCAAACTCGTTCGTTGTGAACGGACGATATTGTATGTCGGTGATGACTTTTTTTAAGGCGAGCCGGGATACAGGGTCGTCCCATGCAAAGAGATGGGAAAAGAATGCACGATCAGGATAGTATTCGATGATAACGAAGCCGTTGAGATATGCAAGAAGGCCAATATGGTGAGCATGGCGAGGCTGGTATCGTGAAACGGTAAACAGGTACTTGAGTACCTGCACTGCGTGATTGTATAATACTTGCGCTGATGTGGGTGCATCGGTGACCTTCACTTCGCCGACCATCTGAATATCCGAGTAGTATACCCTGGATCGATCCTTACCCTTGTCGTCACGATAAAGAAACTTGTCAGGGAGGCTCGACAGCGCCAAGTCCCCAAAAAGGAACTTCTCTACATCTTCAGGTTGTGCATTTACAACGATAATGTCCTGTCGGAGTGATTTTCCATCTTCTCCTGCAGTTTCATTGTCCCAGGGGATGAATAAGTACCCACTTCCGGCAAGGAGGGTGAGAAACCTGCATAGTGGGCGGTATAGTGAAGTCTCTGTTTTGGCAGACTTGCTCATGTCCCGAAACCTTTTCCAAGCCGTTTCGAGTGGCGGCGCCAGGTTTAACGGTAATAGGAGCCAGGTCATTAACATTGAGCTAGAGGTCTCAGTTTCCATCCCTGCCCGTGCTGCTGCGACGTTCCTCTCCTTAGATCGGACACAGAACTGCTCACTGAGAAGGTGGTATTTGATGAACTGTGTAAGAGCATCGTTTGTGTGTAAGGGAGTGTTTTTGTTACCGCCCGCTTGACCTGCTATCTGACCGGGTAGGATGCCGGACATCATTGAGTCACATGTCACGCGTCACTTGAGGTGACTCACTTTTTTTTTTTATTTTTTTTTTATTTTTTTTTTTTTAGAAAAGCCCTAAGGCTGTATATTGAGAAAAAAATAGACAAACAAAAAGAAACTAACGACCGATATCAATGAGATCGGAGAAAAGAAAAAAGAAAAACTGTAGGAAATTGATAATGCAAATAACTACTAAGTCAAGAGTTCTGGATCAATATCATCAAAAGAAACAGCAGAGGGATTGTTTTTGAGAAAAGTAATAATAGAAGAAAGATTGTTACAACGGCGAGATAAGGAAGTCATAGAAAAGAAATTGTGAGAATAATGAAGGCACTTACACATGATATGTTCGCGAGTAAAAGGGGGATGGGATGGACAAAAGCGACATTCTTGAGAGCTAGAAGGATGGAAGCGACGCCTATAATCTGCAGAGGGCATATGGCCTGAAATAAGGCGAGATAGTCGTGAAAAAAGGCGTATGGAATTAGAAGAAGCCTTGATAAAACGGTAACGATTAGGGCCAATAGATGGTTGAACGTGGCATTTGCGACCGTCAGTGATGTTGAGCCAACTAGGACTATGACTGGTATTGAAAACTTGACGCCAATGTTTCCCAAGCGAAATAAGGTAATGACACTTAAGGGAAGAAAGAGTAGAGAGGCGATGTAAAACCATAGGATCATGGCAGGATAAATCCACGAGAGAGTCCACCTGTTCATTTTCTGGGATGCCCATATGACTAGGACACCATGACAAAAGGAGGCGATTGGTAGGTGAAAGAGAAAACCAAGCACGCAATTTGGATAAACATGCAATATGAATGGCCTGCCCAGAGCGAATAGAGACATTAAAAATGCCCGTGATCGCACTTTGATTGTCAACGAGAAGAACCACCGAACCAGAGATTTTCTGGTCAAGTAAATGACCAAAAAAGGATTCGATAGCCGCAATCTCCACCTCATAAGAAGAAGAAGCTGGTACAGTCCAAGAGAGACGAGAGAGAGGTGTAATGTAACCTGCAACCCCCACACCGCCCGCATAAGATCCATCAGTAGCGCAAACAAAGAAAAGTTTGTGCCATGAAGCAAGAGTATCTTGGAAAGTCGAAAACCAAGAACCAAATTCTTCAGAAGATTTATTGGGATGGACGAGGTGGAAAAATTCGACACGATTTAAATCAAGGACATGCTGGCCTGGAATATTTTCATCATGAACAACTTGAAACTCTTCAGTTACCAATGAAGCGACTTCGAATAAAGGCGGAAGCGGATTACCAACAATGCGAGTATGAAGCGACCATTGAAGACGAAGAGCTTTAGAGTGACATGGAAGAATAGGGAAGAAGAGGCGAAGTTGTCGAAGGGGATGAAAATGGCTAAGGGTAGCAAGACGAAGGCCAGCACGATGAACCAGATAGTCAGCATAAGCCTTAACAGGAGGAATACCAGCAAGCATCTCCAAGGAAGAAGTAGGGGTAGTGCGAAAGGCCCCAGTAATCCAGATAAGAGCACGCCACTGACTAGCCTCTAAAAGAGACAATTTGGATTGAAGACCGCGACCATTGGTCTGATACCAAAGAGCAAGACCATATGACATGATCGGCCAAATACAGCCTTTGAATACCTGAATGCGTCTTGAAACATCCAACCCCCTAGTCGCAGAACCTATCATGCGAAAAGCGTTAAGAGAAGAAAGAGCTTTATTAGCGTAAAATCGAGTATGAAAATCAAAAGAAAGGGCATTATCAAAGTAGAATCCCAAATATCTCCAAATCTTCTTCGGCAGAATTGTTGTTTGACGACCAGTATGATCTTGAAGAATAATAGGAGTAGTAAGGAGAGCATTTTGTAAAGAATAATCAAGAGAGAAATAAACCGTAGAATGAGCGTATGTAATAGAACGTTTGTGTTTTTTGATTAATTTTTTATTTTTCTTTTGTTTGTTGTTATTATTATTGTTTTTGTTGTTGTTCGATGAATCAGAAAGAAGCGGAGTAGAAACAGAACGAATGAAGGGAAGAAAAGAAAAAAATTCAGTCTTGTCCATCTCAACGAGAAACCCAACATAACCCATAACTTGAGTAAAATGTGTAAACCAAGAAGATAAAAAAGAAATATTATAAGCGAGAGAAAAAGAAGAAACAATCATGACATTGTCATCCGTATAACCAAGAAGAGCATTGTCGGAATGGAAGGTGATGGGGAAATCATGTTTAAGGACAGGCGCAATGAGGAGATCAAGAGCGATGGGGGATTCAGGACAACCTTGAGGAGCGCCTTCACCAGCAGGTAGAGAAGTGCTAGACGCACCCCAAAGGAAAGTGGTGGAACGATCTGAATAAAAGGATTTAGTTAAGTGAACCAAAGAAGGAGGAAAGCCCTGTTTTGCAAACATAGCAGCCATAATGTCAGTTTGTAAAGAAGGAAAAAATTGTGCAATATCAAGCGCAAGGCATGAAGTAATTTTACCCGCTTGTCGAGCTTGATGAACCCAATTGACCAGGAAAAGACCAGCGTCAGTAGCGGAACGCTGCTTGAGACCGCCAAATTGTAATGGGTGAAGGAGATCATGTTGAATAGCGTCGTATTGAAGACGAGCGGCAACCATTTTGGTGAATAATTTACCTAAACAATTTAGTAAAGCAATAGGACGATAATTTTTAATTTTGGAATAATCTTCATGATGAGGTTTGGGAATAATAACAGTGACCGATTCCTTGAATTGGGACGGCCAAATCCCAGACTGAAAAATAAGATTATAAAAATCGATAATATTAGTAACAAAATCCGGAAAAGAAAATAAAAGCTTCAAAAGACGCCAACTAAGGTGGTCAGGACCAGGAGCCGATGAATTAGAAGTAAGCTTTAAAAGGGATAACAATTCATGAGGCGTAAAAGGAGCCCATTCGCGAGGAGGCAGAGAAGGCAAAGAATTGATATAATCCCAATTAATAGGACGACGCTGTTGCTGGCCAACAAATTGATGGTGCGCAACATCCCACAACTCAGGAAGAGTCATGACAGGCTGGTTCTGAGAGTTCAAAATATGTGGAATTTTGGACATAGACCGCTCTTTGGTCCACTTGACAACCGACCACATATTACCTTTATGAACCATATCATCAATTTTGCGATCGAAGAAAGCACGTTTAGCCTTTTGACAAATTTTCCAAAAAGAAATCCGATTGCGAGAAGTAGGCGAATCTTCCCATATCTGTTTAGCGCAAGAACACTCAGCGGTCCACCAAGAAGTAGGCTGAGAATGCGGCTTAGGAACAGTAGCATGAGCTGTCCAAGCTTGAGCGATATGAAGGTATAATGCATCTGCGGAAGATTGAACAGAAGATCTGCAAAAAGAGAAGTGTGCAATGGATAAAATAAAAGCGCTTTCAGCCTCAGAGTCAGGAGGGATGAAAGGAGATCTCGGTAGTGGAGGAGGGAGTCTGTCAAGGGAAAAATGTAAAGCCAATTGACGATGATCAATAGAGGGGCCTAAAAGATCCACCAAGGAATAAGAGTTGGAACATGACAAAAGACTAGAGTGAACCCAAATAAGATCAAGAACGCTAGGGGTATGATTGGCGCGATAAAACGTCGGCTGAGCAGGATCATTGATGCAAGAAAAGTCCAGAGACGTAAGAGTGTTGAACAGCAAAGAAGCCCGAGAGGAGGAGGTGACTGCAGAGACATCCCAAGTACGAGAATGAAGATTAAAATCGCCTTCGATGAGATAGAGATGTTTGGCCTGAGGAAGATTAGTGATCAAAAGATCAAAAGCTGTCCAATACTTCGGATTGCGATAAAAGTTGAGGAAGGAATTGGCATGACCGGTGAGCTTGCTAATAAGGTTAAAATAAAGAATATCCTTGTGAGGAAACGTAATGGAGTCAATCATAACCATGAAAGAGGATAATAGGGAAACGTTAAGATAACAGGCGACAGTTTGACCAGGATTGTGAACAATAGACCAAGAAGGATGTTGAGGACCACCACCCATATCTTTACCAGTTGGATTATCTGAAGTAGCGACTTTACGAAGATCGGGAACATAGGGAAACTCTTGAATAAAAATGATATCGAACTTGGCAGAAGAGGTTTCAAGGAGAATGTCGAGTTTCTTATAAGAATGACCTGCATTAAAAAATAAATAGCGGAATTGATGAGCAAAAATCATGATAAAGAAGCCGTTTCAGGCCCGGTGCCTGCAGAGGTCTGATTCCCCCGAAGAGTAGGGAGAAGGTTAAGATGAGCATGAGAGACGCGACCGGCTTGATGCATTTTGATAGATTTGACCTTGTTATTAAGCTTTTCAGCATTAAAACGAAGGGCAAAAAGAGGACAAGACGACGAAGTAGCAGGATGATCAGAAGGGGAACCCGAAGCGAGACAGTTGATGCACCGGTCAGGACAAGGACGATCCATTTTACAGAGTGGACAATGAAGCGCGTGTTGATCGGTAGGATGATTCTGAGCACAACGTCCACAAATAGTGCGAGAATAGGGAGGACAATGGTAGCGAGTATGACCCCATGCCATACAGTTAGGACATTGAGGAACTGGGCTATTAAATGTCCAGCGATAACACCGAGATGGGACGCCATTAATGACAACAGGACGATTGCGAAGATGATTCGCGTTAGCACCATCAGCAGTATCTAGAATTTTGACTAAAACAGTCCCAGTAGGACCAACCTCAGAGAAGCCACGAGCTTTAATCCATTGAGGATCACCAAAAAACTTGACATTACGCCATTGGGGATGACGTTTAAGATCCTCAAGAATGCTAGCAGGAGGATAGAGAGTGCCAGACGCTGAATGAGTAGGAACATGACAGAATTTCAAATGAGAGTGAGTCGGTTGGTTAAGGATAATCGCCTGATCAGAGGCGATATGAAGGAAATCAGACATAGTAGCAGACAGAAGAGAGCGTTGATCAGGAGTAATGGCCAACTGGCAAACCAAAACTAAAGAAACACCCCGAACAGACCATTTGACGTTAGTAAGAGAATTAGGACCATCAGAAGATTGGGAAAAAACTTGAGCATAAGAAGGATGAGACCAGAGTTTACGATCAATGTTAAAGACCAATTTATCCTTAGCAGCAAGAAGATGACCAGGAAGAAAGGCAGGCATGTTGTTAGGAATTTTCCAAATAAGAGTATTAGCCTGAGTACCCCGAGCAGTGCAAGTCTTAGGACGGTTGGCCTGAGCTTGTTGCCAAGCCTCAACAGAACCAGGTTTGGCAGCAATAGTAGCAAAAGAAGGACGTTGGAAAGAGGCAAGTTTAGAAATAGCCGGTTTTGGAGCCACCGATTGAGAAGAGGAGGGAAGTGCCGAAGTATGAGAGACAGGAAGGCGAGGATAAATGTCAGTGTATAATTTGTTAGCAGCCAGTAAATCCAAATTGAGTGCCTGAGCTAAAGCCTGAACCGTAGGGACAACCGTAGAAACCATTTTAGCAAGCTGAGAAGGAGGAGGAGGTCGGGGGGGAGGAACAATAGAGACATTGGAAGGGGCAGCAGAAGCAACTTTATTAAAGATGCGATTGCGATCAGGAGGAGTGAGTTTGGCTAAAAGCAAATCATTAAAAGTGCGATATTGAGCCAAAGAAATTTGTTGATCAGGGAGACAAGCAATACCACCAAGCTGCATAAAAAAATCCTGAGCAGGACGCCGAAATTCAGGATGAAGGCTCCGATATGCCTCAACATAACGCCTGCGATCGGAAACAATGTCCATAAAGTCCTTGAAGATGCGATCCGGGACAAGCCAACCCTCAGAAGTACGTGAGCACGAGTCAACCATTTCAGATTCTAGGCGAAGAGGATCCCAAGCTTCACTATTAGCACGCTGACCATCCGTATGAAGAGGAACAGGAGCAGAAAAAGTCTGCTGCATCAAAAGCTGTTGCCGAGTCAAATTGTCTTCCTCGCGCTTCTTAGCAGAATTCAAAGCAGCAACAGCCGCTGCCATCTCATCCCGAGCCTGACGTTCCTGTTGTTGGAGAAGAGACAACTCCTCCTGAACCTTACGTTGACGAGCTTGAAAATCCTGCTGTTGCTTAAGCTCAAAAGCCTGAAGACGCTGCAATTGATTGGCGTGTTCCCGATTGAAAGTATCCTGACAATGCTTAAGAGCAAGAGCAGTTTGACGAGCATCCGAAAAACCAGTAATAAGACCAGGATCCGTTACAGGAGAAATAGCCATAGCTTTATCCGTCGCAACTGAAGATTTCTCCGTGACCAAAGGAGCCATCACAATATCCAAATCCCCAACAGGAGGAACCACAACCGAAACCGACGGAGAACCAGTACCGTCACCAGGAGAAGGAACCGGAGCCATAGCCGAAACACCCAAGTTAGTAGATCCAGGGAGAGATGTGGGAGCTACTGATTCCTCGTTCACCCCTGATCCCTCACGTTGAGCAATGGGGGGTGACGCTCGAGTGGGGCCTGAATATCCCGACGCTTTCAATAAGGCTTCGCTAGCCACATCTCTGATCCCGGTAACAATGGGAGATGACTTAGGCACTGGAACCGACGTTGGAATGGGCACAGATTTCACGCCAGTCACAGGATTAGAACGCTGAAGAGAAGATGAAGAGCGATGGACCAAGGACGACAAAGGAATATCAGGCGAAGAACCAGCAAGCGATGGATCAGAAGAAAGGCCACCATGAGGACCCAGGGCCCGAAGACGAGCAGATTCCTCCAAAGACGGACCAAACTGATGAAGCGAAGGATTATACGCCGGAGAGGAGGGAGGGGAAGGACCCGGTAAAGAAGACAAAAGCAGACCCGAATCAGAAAGGGAAGTAACAGGGATGGGAACGGATGCAGCTCGAGGACCATGAGGAGCTGTATCCGTTATATAACTCAAAGCGGTAATCGTGGAAGCACTGTCAGGAGAAGCCGAAGCCGGACGAGAAACCTGAGAAGAAAAATCAGCAGGTAAACCAAGGGACACCGCAGAGATCGAAGAAGGTTGAGAAGAGAAATTAGGAGGGAGAGCCATCGGAGAAGGATATTGGGTATTGACCGAAGGGAGCGTAGGACGAAAAGAAGCCTGATGTTGATAACAAAAAGCCGCATTGCGAGACGGAACCCGCTTGCAAGGAGCACCCGATTTAGTAAAACCACCACACGTGCGTGAAGGCTGTGCAGTAACACCCGAAGCCACGAGGGGAACAACCAGAGCAGAAGGACGAGAGCCAAGACCAAAAGCAGCAGAGGAAGACGGAAGTGGAAGGCCAGGAGGGGGGAGCGTAGACAAGGGAACAAGCTTGGGAGCAGGTACCACAGGATCCAAAATAGTATGAGCAAAGCAGAAATCAGAAGCACTAGAAACCGGTTCACGACAAGGACGATCCAGACGATTGTCAATAAAACCACGACAGACACGAATAGACGGGCTGGACGAAGCCGAGGGAATCGGAGTAAGAGGGGAATCCATAGGAAACGCGCGTATGGATGTAGGGAGGGCGGAGGGCGAGGAAAAAGGGGAAAAAAAGGGGAAAAAGGAGGTGTGCGATGGGGTGAGGAGAGCGACTAGGAGAAGAGAAAACTGGTGGGAGCTAAGGCTCGACCTGCTCTTATGTCTCAAACGAAGAGCGCGTATGCAGTTTCCAAAGTACCACACCCCGTGAGAAGATGACGGTAAAAGTAAAGAGGAGACCTGGAGGTGACTCACTTGCTGTCTCCATTCAATTGACGTTGCTAGTCATGGTGGGCTCTGTAGATAGCCACGAAAATAGCGACAGTTATGGGAAACGTTACTGTCGTAAAGTAGGGACAAGCATGGGGAAAGGCCTGGCCAAATTAGGACCTTTCTAGTGGCCCTGACTTTTGTATCAGGGTTCCGTTCTAGGTTTCAGTGATGTCAACCATTCATGAGCCCGTGGTACTTACATTTTCATCCTGTGCAATTCGAGATCAATAACAAAACGAAAAGACAGAACGCAAAGAGACAAGAAAAGCGATAAAAATAATAAAATCAGGAAAATTGAAAACAATGACCAAGACGAGTACGACAAATGATTAATGACTAGTAAAGACCGAAAAGGAAAAGGCGAAGTCGAGTATTGACACAGAAGTAAAATGCGAAACACACTGCGCCGTGTACATCTCAAAGATTCGTGGTCGTACTCTCAGATTCGATTTACAGCATACAGAAAGATTATCTCACTCGTCTTAAGATAGGTTTGCACTTGAAATAAACGTCAAACAATTATATGGCTCAGCGCTTAGGTGCAACATTTGGAATGAGCCCAGCCTAGTGTATAGTAGTACCTTTTCTACAAACTACATGCTCTGATTTTATGCGTGGGTATACATATATACATCGCGAGTGGCGCGAGGAGCATTATCTTACTCTACAATAGGCAATAAAATAAAACCTTTGTGCATCGTTACGTATTATATTCTGAGCATTGCAATTTTGTGCAGCAGTCGTTTCGTTAATTATATTTCCATGTCGTCCTCCGGTTCGCCCGTGACACCATCTTCGTTCCATATGTCCAGAAACTATGGCAAGTTGAACAACGCCGTATTAAATGTAGGTAAAAGAACCTACTCTGTCTTTTTGCGCATCTACGTCCGACGATGTTATTACGGGCGCTGTAGCAAAGGGCAGCCGTTCCCAAGTTATAGGATTCTCATGCCGCTTGGTGGCTGGCTTATCGCCGATGGCACTTTTCTTTCCCACTACAAATTTAATACATTTACTGACACGAGCATCAGCCCGCTGGAAACGCATAGTGAAAAAGGAATATCTACTCTTCGGACAAAGAATAGAGTGTTTTGAGGTGCGCTTTCAGTAGCATAACCATGCCTATGATGACTGAAGTACGCATAAGAGGTATCTTGGTCTCGTCTAATTCTGGAGATTTATCAGACTGAGTTATGTCGTTCTGCGAGCCTGGCTTCGTCGGACTGCGCAATTGAGCCAGCAGGTGCGACGGGGATATTAGTTCCAGCACATGCATGCCTGCAGTAGATAATATGGCCGTTAGATGCTTGAGAACCGTCAAAACCTCTTCTTGCGTCTTGTATTCAAGCGTTGCAAAGTTCTCAGCCATATACCGTGTGAAATCAACGTCGTCCTATCAGATCATAAGTTAATACATGTGCAGATCCGAAAAACACACCTGCGAAGACTGGTACGAAGAATTTTCATTGAAGACTTTGACAAGTGACTTGAGAAAATCTTGTCTTATGGGTCGCTTCTCGCGGACAAGCGAGTACCACCGTTGTAACAAAGCAATGGGCGTGGATTGCAAACGGTACCCTAGTGGATATCAGAATATGGCTCCTCCGAACTCTTCAGTAGAAGTACCTTGAACAACATCGTCGCATATCTTCTTTTGATAGTCAAATGATGTCCTTGCGCTAATTGTGTAGCGAGCATTGAGGAGCGATGCGTGCTTGCTATGAAGAATGGAGTGCAAAGCGCTAGCCCTATTACTGATTGTGGGGACAGGACTCGTTTCAAGGGCAATAATGACAGGAAATGACTTTAAAGAAGCGTCATGAATTGAATCAGCATCAATATTCGTTGACCTGCCTGTAGGGGATGCGCCAAGCCTTGCTTGATCGTGAAAGTGAGAATGTCAATGGCAGCGGCCTGGACTTGAGTATGCCTGGATAGAGCCGCATTCAAGATTGGATTCAAGTACCGCTGTACAACAGCGGAGCTGACGCTGTCATATTGTCAGCGCAAATGATACTTTCATATTGGACACTTCCATACCCGGAATCTGCAAAGCCATCCGTGTTCCCAACGAGCTCGTCCATATTGACCTCTGTTGGCTTGTCTTTGTTCTTCGCATTCTCTGTCATTGGCGTCAGCGAACTCAAGATGGCGCGCGGTTCTTTAGCAGACTACCTTTCTCAGTCGTCGAATGCTTCTCAGCCTCAGACGTTAAGAAGTCTTGGATAATCTTGAGCAACCGACCATGTCCTTCCTGATCCAGGGAGGCGAAAATGGAGTCCATGATAGATGAGGATCGATCGTGCGTCATTAAAGTAGGTTGGGCTCGGAACAGGAAGCCTAATGTGCACGATCAGGGTGCTAATGGCAAACTGGGTGAAACTATACAAACCCAAGCACTGCAAAAGGCGTGCTTGTACAGGTATGCTATCGTACTTTTCGTATAATTGAATAAGGCTGTCGTATGTGTATTCTACGATTGAAGTCTGTTGAGGAATTGTCAACCATATACTTAAGAAACAGCACCATCGCGTACCCGTGATATGCTATCAATTTCGGGTGCTAAAACTGCTCACGATCTGGCATTAATAATCCGGGACAATCGTAATCATTTTAAGACTCACGTTCGTTCTCGCTACGAATACGGTCAAAATCGCAATGTTCTACGAGTAGTGCTGCTATGAATATCACCAATAATAGCGCCCGCATGTCGTTGGGTTCCGTCGATCGCGACTTAGCACGCCGAATAGCTTGCTGTACACGACCTGAGGCAAGCGAAGTATCAGGTAAAAATATTGGAATATGCCAGATATAAAGGTCCCACCATTGCAAGATTTCATTAGATTCACGAGCCGGACGAAATCGTGTGTAAGATATTGGACGACAATGCACATGCAAGCGACAGCTTCCTGAAGAACCTTCGAAAACAGTCTCAGACAAACGCCCACAGAGACGGGCAATACTTACATGGGTTCCACCGCTGGATGGTTTCAGAATCATAGGCTGCAACGCTACTTGAAGCTCATGGCCGAACTTGGCTGCCGTCTTTGGCATGTGGGGTATAGAAACGCGGAAAATCTTGAGCAGATAATCCGACGTTGCCAGTTCCTCAGCCTACGTCAAAGGATTTGTGAGTTATTTTAAGGGAGTGGATCTTATGTTTACCGTGCTAGCATTCTTCAAATATGGCAGGAGTGTTGAAGCATTTGAACCAGACAAGACCTGAGGATAGGCAGCGCTGAGCAGGTAAATCGTCCTTATGCAGTTTACCACCGTCTATTATGGAATATCAACACATATAATCGACAACAAAATCTTACTCACGAATCCTGGCAGATCTGATGCATCGACCAGGCCATCTATCAACGTTCCACAAATTTCCGTATACCTTGCAATGATATCATTGGCTTCTTTTTCTGCCATGATTTTGTGTAATATGGTCTCCAAAGGCGACTGCCTGTCCTTGAAGTTGGCGGCCGTGCCCATTATCACAACTACTTTGCCCTGTAACTGACTCTTGTCTTGTGATACTTCACTTGCAACCACAGTTCGTGATTTAGCCGAACTTTGTGTGTTTGATACGTTTCCGCTAGGAAACCACAAATCTTCAATGGTCCTCATTGCTAAGTCTTTCACAGAGTCATCTTCGTCCAGCATGCGGAGTACGAGGCGAGTAGCAATGTCGATACGCCGTTGATTATCCTCAGTTACAGTATAAAATGACTTGAGTAGTTTGATGACGCGTTTGCGGACGCTCAAGCCAGTATCCTATTTCCAATGAGATAAGATCAGTGCAATCTCCATGGCTACTTACTGCAATACGGTCTGCAATCTTTGCATAGTAGTCGTCGGCCACTTCCGGGGAATCGACCATGTATTTCCCGATCAATTCGACTGCGGCATCACGAACTGCGGGTGAACTGTCAATCAAATGGCTCTCGATCGCACGGCGAACATTAGGCTAAGGCAGATCAACATTAGTCTTTACAATATTGTATGCTTCGTGGAATTACCGTTGACAAGATAGTCGCATCGCTAGTGACAATTTGGCCCAGTGCACGCAGTGCCTTGGTACGCATGAAGATAGCTGGAGCATCGAGCGCTACCAAGATGGTGCCAAGAATGGGTTGAAATGAACTCTTTAAAATAGAATTCGTTCCGATTTCTTCTGCCAGCCTATCGATGCGTACTACTTCCTCTTGCGAGCTATTGAAATAGATAAATAGATAAACTCGATCAATAGCTTTGGCACGAACCCAATATCGAAGATGTCCGTGCCAGGGTCCTTCCATACCTCCCTCAGCGCAGTTTTAAGTTTGTTTCCAAACTCAATCAATTTATCTTGATCTTTCAGGTTGAGGTCGTCATCGTGGCCAGGGTCTGTGATACTGCCGTTTACCTGCCGCAATGCAGATGCTAGTTCCTGACCAAAGGTGGCGGCAGTTAGCTCTCTTGCGCTCTGTTAAAATCATTCAGTTGCATTGTCGTCTTGATAAATGAAAACTCCCACATCGTATGCTTGATCTTCGGATGATCGCTTACATAAATGGGCCGAAAGCTCCTTGTGAGAAGCCAAAAGCTTATCAAGTGCTCTGATATCGACATTGCTAACAATCTACACATGTCATTTTCGACAATCAGGAACGTCAATATTATGTTACATACCTCATCCAAAGCTTTCAGGGCCAGGTTCTTGCCTTTCTCACGTCCGCTCTCGGACTTGGTGGCCGAATGATGCTGACGTACGTTCAGCGTGCTCGAACGTATCCTTGCGGCAACAACGCCTAAATGATCGAGCGCAATAGTTTTTGCTGCGTTGCTGCTCTCTGACTGTTGACTATTCAAAGTCTTGACGTCGTCCAAAGACGAGACCTATCAACAGAAATTGTCATTTCCAGTCCACGTCATGAGTTTTAAGTAGCATACCATGTACTTGCATGCTATACTCAGTAACAGGCTTGCAGCAGGCCATTCGGGCCAGTACAATACAACTAGCAGGTCAGAAATGAGGTTATCAAAGATCGTCCTGTATTCGGCCTCGTTTGTATTCTTCACCGTTTTGCTTTTACCTGACCTCTGCGTCAAGAATAGCACGATCGTCTTTGCAGCTTTGGTTGCGCTTTCTAACCCAGATGCATATAGTCGAAGTTCCTGCGCCAACGATCTTGAGTCATTCGACCTATGGAGAGATGCTAGAATGCTATACCTCCTGATCGTGCACATCCAAAAAGCTCTCTTCCTGCTGCTGCATCTTACGGCCTTGAGATTGGCTCTCTGAGAAACTCTCCTGTCGGCGAAGCGCAATGGCATGTTGTCTTGCCTTCTCAATTTTGCGTGCCTCGATGCATACGTCGTGCGCTGAAGTTTGCACCAATTGAAGCAGTAGAGCGGATACTGTTCTTATGGAACGTCCATCTCGCAATCTGTAGTGGTACATCAGACAAAAAAAATAAGACATGGACATAAGTAACTCGCCTGAATTGCCCCGCTTTCTGCTTCGTATCCGACAGCTTGATCAACGAGTTCAGAATTTCCTCAATAATCCATGACCGCTGGTCTTCGTGGTTCCCAAATATCTTTCAAAAAACAGTCAAAGTCAATCTAACCATGTTTAGCACGGTAACCCACCGTTCTGATGAGTGATAGCGCATCAAGCCTTAAACCCCTCATTGCACTCTTCCCAAAAGCCCTGATAACAACGTTCTCTTTCTCTCCCTTATCACGTCGCTTCCCTTTCTCCTTCTCGAAGTCTCCGTCCGCATAGATGCCTTCCCCGGATTCAACGACAAAAAATGGCCCAATAGCGATGTAGACGGCTTGGATAATAATCGTATCTGACATCGTCACGCTCCCTAGGTTGATGAGACTGTTGACGCGAGGGAGAACGGAAGAAAGAGCCTGGAAAATTTCGCTAATCTCGCGTCTACAATCTTGTGAGCGGCTGGATGAACTTTTGACAATTTGTTGCAAGGAAGGTGCCATATTAGCGACTGCAGTCGAAGTCGCTTCAACGAATGGATAAACGACCCTGGTCAGCTGGTTCTTGATCGTAGCGAGACAAGCCGTGATCAATTCTTCTGCGTACAGCTAAGCTGGAGTCAGCACTGAGAAATCTCATGGATCACATTTTCTGACCTGCTTTGGCAAACGATCACTGGCCAGCAAAGCGATGCAGCAGTCTGCAGCAAGCACACTATCCCTAGCCACGTCCAACGTCTTTGTCAGATGCTCGTAATCCACTGCTTGTGCCTCGTGATTCCGTTCTCTCATCTCGTTCTCATCTCCGTTAGCCATGACAGTATCATCCTCGTCCTCTCTGGGCGTTTGAGACTTGGATCTTCTCTCAGCCTTCTTTGTACCTGCCTTCTTCTTCCTTGGCGAAGCCGTTCCTTCTCTGGCGGCGGCATTCCTATGGTACGTAGTAGTCGCAAATGGATCCAAGTCTTCCCCAGCTTTGACACTTCTCTGAAGCATCTTCAACAACCTTGACAATACCTGCGTCTCAATCTCCGTCATGCGGCCTCTGCTTCTTGGTGTATTTAGTGCAGCGCTTCCAGGTACATTCCCTGCAGCAGTTTTGCTCATGTCCCGTTTTGTAGGTCGCGCTACGTGTCCAATATAATGCGTCAGTTTGCGGATCACACTCGGTGCGATAAGGGGGTGAGAACAATTGGTCCCAAGATGCGAAAAGAATTCCCCAGGAAGATCTGCAACATCGGACATGTCAGCGGGTAAAGCATCTTCGGTTTCAAAAATGTCGTCTATCAGTGACAAGAGCTTCTCTACTGGCGCTGAAAACATTTTTTAAAGTCAGTGGCGTATAACATGGAACAGGGCCAACTTACGTCTTTCATCTCTATCGCCAGTTCGTCTAACGGTCGACTTGGTAGCACTATTATAATTGCCTCTCCGTAACGTTGGGCTATCGTCATCCGATCCGTAACCTCCTAAATCAGGTGAATCGTTCGCCGTCAGCAGCCGCAGATTTCCGCTTTTACCCGGAGAGCCTTTCTTCGGCGAGGTGGGTGTCAAATATGACGGCCGAGGAACCGAGATATATGCCAACACCATTTTCTTACGTGTGGACGATGTCGGTGTACTCGGTGAATGATTCACCGGAGTAACCAAAGTCGCCTCGCTTTTGTTAGACTTGTTGGACGACGTAATTTGAGGCACGATGGACTGTTTGAGCGGTGATGTCTGTGAAAGTACCTTCTTGGGCGTCACTGGGCGGGACACTTCAGAAGTCTGAGACTTAAGCAGCTGTATGCGCTTGATAGACGGTGAATCGATCTCCATTAATGCTTTCCGCTTTCGAGGCGTAGCGGCCATAGGGGTGTCATCGATACTGGACGTCAATCTTATAGGATCTGGACTTGACTGTAATGGAGGGGTGCGAACTGCGACGGGCTGAATAATAATATCATTCTCTGTCAGTTCCCTCATTTGACGGGTCTTCTGAGACAAAAAGTCATTGAAAAATGAGGGCGATTCCTCTGCCTTGTATACTTTTGGGGGTTGCGGTGACTGGTGAAGGGCCGAGGCTGATTCAGGCTTCGGCAGTAGCTGAGCTTGGCTATTCCTTGAAGGCAAGAGAGAAGTAGATTGCGGAACGATTCTTTGCGTTGGTTGGGGTTGTGGGGCCCGAGGAGGTTCAGGCATACCGAGAGCAAAGGCAAGGGAGGAAGACGATGATGAAGGCATAGATGAAGGCGAAGGAATTGAATATGCAGAAGTCGGCACGCTGCGTTGAATCACCGATTGTGCGAAAGGCGTGGGGCGGTAGTTCGACGATATGGGATGGTGTGACCATGAAAGCGGTGTGTGATACGCCACTGTATTGTTAACATAATGACTACTCTCCATCAACGATTGGATATATGCGCAACGGATAAAACCTACGATTGGTTCCCAATCAATCTTACCGCGTCATTCCTGGAGTTTTCCCAATAACCTCCGTCATTGACAGGAACTTGAGATGCACTCAAATATGACATTTCTTGAGCATACTCAGTATACGGCGGAGGGTTCGGTTCTTGGGAATGTTGCACAGAATAATACCCTTGCTGCATGAATGTCGGAGGGGCTGCTGCAAAAGTCATGTTACTGAGATGTCTTGCGACTGAACCAGGAGATTAGAAGCGCGGCATGAAATAATTGTAACCCACCATGAACAGTAGGCGTCGCAGATGCAGGTGGATACACTGCCAGAAGTCCCTGGGCATCCTGCACTGAATCCAAAGCCGTAGGGGATATATGGTGATGATCCGGTGGACGTTGCTGCTGCTGCTGCTGCTGTTGATAGTAATAATGGGTTGGACTTGTCTGCTGCGGCCGTCTGTACCAGCCCTGTCCATTGTCCATGAGAGCAAGGACAGAGGAACACTTTGGCAGTCGTGCCCAAATAGATTCGCGACGCGAAGCTCGGAACGTGCGTCACTTGTGTGACGAGTGTCACGCCCGGCAAGATATGGCTGGAACAAATTTAAAAATTCCTGATGCAGAGTTTGTCTGACGCGTATTTCGTTTCTAGGAGATTCCGGCGCAAAGTTCCATAAATCATGCTCAAAACGCCGTCATTTTCGCCGCCCACAAAGCTTCACCATGACGACAAACTGCGCAGGCTCCATAAGCGAAAGGCTTCAGATATCGAACACAGCGATGACGAGAACCATAGCAAAAGTTCGTCCGTCAAATCAAATAGGGTGTCACATGAGCCACATAGTTTGGTGAATGGTAGGAAACACAAAAAGGCTCGACATTCATTCAGAGACGTGCCAAATGGCCTTCTCAATGAGGGCAGCGTAAAATTCACCACATTACAAGAGGAACGGAAAAAACTACCTATTGCTAAAGGCATAATGTGTTTTTTCATCGTCTGAAAATGGCTCACATGTACGGAACAGGTAGAGAAGCTCTCATTGAAGAACTTCGCAAAAACGACGTGACCATCCTTGTCGGTGAAACAGGGTCCGGGAAAACAACGCGTGCGTTTACCGCCTTAAAGATGTCTCTATCTCTCTAAAATTCATTGTAGAGGTCCCTCAATACCTCCTTGAGTCTGGCATATCAAGCCCCGGAATCATTGCAATCACCCAACCTCGTCGTGTGGCTGCCACTTCTCTCGCCTCTCGGGTTGCCCTCGAGCAGAACGGATCTTCCGTGGGCGATCTGGTTGGCTACTCTGTACGCTTCGACGAAAAATACTGCTCCGACACTCGCATCAAGTACATGACAGACGGTATGATCGTACAAGAATTGCTGTCTGATCCATTGTTGAGCAGATACAGTGTGGTGATTGTGGATGAGGCTCATGAGAGGACGTTGAGAACGGATCTGTTACTGGCAAATCTCAAAACAATACTAAAACACAGGAAGAGAGGTAAACAAGAAGGTAGGGGGAAAGGGAAGGAAAAGGACGAAGGGCCAAGTCCCCTTAGAATTGTAGTCATGAGCGCTACATTGGATGCCGAAAAATTCAGCAAGTTTTTCGACAAGTGCGTTTCGGGTGTAATCTGCTTGACTGGCGCCAAACCTAACAATAATATCAAAAGCGCCAAAATTGTATACGTCAAAGGACGTCAACATCCTGTCAAAATATATCATTGCGCGGAGGGACAAGCAGATTACGTCGACGCAGCGATGCGGACATTTTTCCAGATACACGCTGACCAACCTCCTGGAGATGTTTTAATATTCTTACCAGGCTAGTGGCCTCCTTTATATTTGCGCGCATATAGTGATCTCGGCAGTAGGTCAGGAGGACATAGAATCTATCGAAAAATCCATTCAATTATTTAGTAACCGATTGCCCCAGGACAAGATGCAGGTCTTGACCATACCCATGTATGCAGCTCAAGCGCCTGGCGCGAATGCCAAAGCATTTGCCGCCACGCCTCTGGACACCCGAAAATGTATATTAGCCACCAATATCGCTGAAACCTCTATCACTATCCCTGGCGTGAAATACGTCATTGACACTGGAAAATGCAAAGAAAAGCGATATCTCGCTCGCGATACGGGGGGTGGTACGTTTCACCCTTTCATGTCGCTCAATATTTTGTCAATCCTGCTTGACATCCAGGTTTTGACACTCTCCTGACACGGGACATCACCAAATCCTCTGCCATGCAGCGCGCAGGTCGCGCAGGGCGTGAAGGACCCGGATTCTGTTTCCGGTTGTACACCGAAGAATCTTTTAACAACATGCCCGTATCTGCAGAACCAGAGATAATGCGCGTTAACCTCGCATCAAGCATCCTAAAACTGAAATGCTTAGATCAGGATCTCGAGGATCTCGATCTCATGGACAAACCAGATCGAGATTCGAGTAAGGTTATCATATCCTCATGGGGAATAGCGATTGACGATGCTCGATAGTAATCTCAGCTTTAAAAACTCTATGGCTGCTTTCGGCCCTGGATAACTCAAAGCAGCTAACGAAAATGGGTCGTCAAATGGCCTTGTTTCCACTCGAACCTACGCACGCCCGTTCCATCCTTGCTTCGCACGAGTACGGCTGCATACCACAAGTCCTATCTATAATATCAATTTTATCTGCTTCGTCTAAGCTATTTATCGACATATCGGAGCAGAGGGAGAATGCGGCGGAAGCCAGAAAGGCTTTCATTAACGCCCGAGGGGACCATCTGACCATTTTGAACGTGGTCAGAGCATACGATGATGTGTGTCGTGGTCAATCGCGTCAAAATTCATCGGAAAATGGCAAGTGGGAGAATGAGGGAGATGTAGAAGAAGAAAACGGATACGCGAAGAAGAAAAAGGGAAAGCGGAAAGGAAAGGCAGAGCGAAGAGAGTGGTGCCGAAAGTATTGGGTGAACGAACGAACGCTGATCGAAGCCAGGGAAATCCGGAAACAACTGGAGAGCATTTTTGAACGCCTCGGATGGTCAGAAAGTCTGCAAAATACGGGTGGAAGCAAGGAAAAGGAAGAAGAAAACGTAATATTGTCTTTGGGATGCGGGCTAGTGCAAAATTCAGCCTTTTTGCAGCCCGACGGAACCTATAAGCAAGCCATAGGCCGTTCTATTGTGAAAATCCATCCCGGGTCAGTTTTGACGGAGAAAAAGGTGCCTGCAATTGTTTACGACGAGTTGGTGAGTGCCAGTATTCGATAACTTGCACAACTGTTAAGACAAGGCGACGACAGATCTATACCAACCAGATATATGCGCGAGGAGTATCTGCGGTGCCTCGTAGTTTCTTTGCAACGTACACAGCCTTGAATCAAAGGAAGGCATAGTCATAGCTACCGCTCGATGAGATATAATATAATAGCGAATGTCTCAACTCTAACCCCCATGCTATTGCCCGTGTGTGTGGAAAGCTCCCGCGATAATATAAATGCCCACTCCATCCAGATGTTCTTCAGCTTGAGAGTCTCAGACAATGACAAGCTTTCTCGACCTCAACCCAGAATTCAGCGACATTGCTTTCGCCAACGCAGGTAGGCCATTTTATCATTCTCTCTGGTAGTTAGTGATCACGTTCACGCAGACCTTACCCATTGGACATGGACCGAAGATAGAAAGACAATGTAGGACCCACCATCGATTTCGGGAACAAGTGGTAACATATCCTGATTCCCGAAAACTGGATTTTGGTGACAACCAAGGATTATGCGTGCCCGATAGTTTATTTGTGCGCAACTTCTATTTAGAGGCTGTACCCGCCGGTCATCCAGGTGTTGGTACGCATATTTCATTCCTACCTCTGCGCTTCTCGCTGTTCGTAGGGAAAACTTTCGAACAGACACTACTTGTGCGTAACGTGGCACTACATAGTGAAATACCTTGAACGGATGGAGATATCTAAGAGGTAACCTGGTCCCTGATGGTCGGTCTGAGTTATATATTTGCTCCACCCTTTAGGAAGCAACCATCTCGGGGACTGCTCTTCATCTTCAGCACAACGGACAAAGAGATATATTACTTGAACCGATGGCTCCACCGACAGCTTCTGTTTCTTTGTAGGCGCAGGTTCATCTGAGCGTCCACTCTTCAATTGTTCTTTAACTTTCTTGACGATGTTGCGTATCTCAAGATACCCGTTTTCTGAACCTCTATGCAGAGCGACCGTGGACATTTGGAGAATCCAAAGGCGTGCAGACCTAGTAGGAAAGTTGAAACTTACAACAAAAGAATCGAATAGAGGGAAGTTCGGTGTGCAAGGAATGTAATACTCGTCATGCTTGAGGACTTCAGGAAGTCTCGCATTGTCAAAGGAGACCAACCTTCGCGGGATTCGTTGAAAACACGGAATCGTCTTGGTGATAGCCTGATTGAGCCAGAAAATCGGGGCATTGTCGTCCATGTTGGAATCCAACTTCCGGGCATGCCATTGCTCATCACCAATACCAGGAGCACCAGCTTGAATGAATTCGTGCGCGTGCGGCTCGAAGAGAGTTCCTGCAAAGCTTCTCGTCGTATGCACTTTTAAGAAATATTCAACGAGGTTATGCGCTTCTTTTCGGCGCTCTTTGGCCAACCTCTGCGAAACCTGATGACCAATGTACAGCGACTTGAAGTAGACTTTCCATGTACCTTCGATAACATCAATTGAGATGAGGCAATGTGAGGGACTAGTTGCGTCTGGGAACCGTAGATCATCTTTTAGCGCATCCATAATCTTCCTCAGCTCCTCAAATCCGACTGCAAGCGCACTTTGATGGCGTCGTACTACTTCATTGAAGTCACCAAACATTGCATAGAATACGTCTCGAGGAATGGGTCCAAAGCGTGAGACGAGACTATTCAAAAGGATATCAAAAACTTTTCCTTCTTCTTTTTCCCCGTCGGGCGTGTCTGGAGGTATGGGCGCGTCTGGAGGCATGGGAGCATCTTGAGGGTAGACTTCCATTAGAAACTCAATGATACCTGAGTTCCGATGGGTAATATCTTTCCATTTCTTTGTCAAAACTTCTTGCGAGAATCTTCCGAATCTGGGATCAAGCTGTGCGCTGTAAAATAAGGACTTGTTAGATACAATAAGCTTTGCTTTCAAATAGCATCATACGTGGATGCGAGCTCTTCATGGGTCCATAATGGGAGTCCCGTGAAAAGGGGTCCTCGTTGGTTTTGCCATTCGCGATACCGGTGCGGGTTGGGAGATGTTGTTTGCACAGGAAAACACGTAGGAGCAATCACAAACGGTCGGGTTGTCTGATCCAGGTCAAACAGTGACCAAATAAAGTTCGAATTGAGGGGACGAGGAAGGGAAGAGAAGTCTGACGTATCACTAGACTTGTAAACCTCGCCTTGGTAAAAAAGCAGGCTGTCGGTGGGTAAATTGAATAGCACAACTTGCTTCATCTGTAGCAAGCGGACGAGCAAGTACCAGATAAAGAAAGTTTTCCCTATGAACGGAGCTCAGATGAGAAGTTCAAAAATAGGTAACAAAAACTTTTTCGTACCAATACCTGGTTGACCAGTAACAATACATCCTGACATTTGCAGTTCCTCACCCTTAGCCCTATTCCAAATTTTCTCTTCAGTCTTCAAATAGATATCACGAACAAAGAGGCTTTGGGGTACAGCCGGTAATTCCGGGCTATTAAAATCAAGCCTTTTCGAAACTGGATCAAAGACGTCTTCAACATTGGACCACTTGTCTGCGAAAACCTTCCAATCCCTGTTGACCAGTCGCTCTTGCCACAATGTCTTGCCATATTCAGACCACCCCCAGTTGGCAGCCACTATAGGACGTGATCATCAACTACACCAGAGAAAATGATGAAAGACTTACAGGCATTTGCGGAAGCAATGGCGTGAAATTCAGACGAGGCATTGGTAAGAAAATTACTCATTTTAACAGAAAGCGTGCAGAAGAGGAATTGACGCGTGACGGCTTCTATTTGTTGTTGTGTTACGACGAACGTCATTGTTACGTTGGTAACCCATTAAGTACAGAGGCTACGTGGGTACTAGTCTGTCCGAGAGCCGGTAGCTCCTATAGATCAGAAAGAATGACACTGCCTCTAGATATTGGCAAGGCTACGAAAATAAAAAGAACTAGTAGCCAACAGTTTCAATTGATGCTGGTGCACTCGATTGCCACCAAAGGGTACATCAAGCTCTAATCAAGGCGCGTAGAAACCATTATGAAACAAAAAAAGAAGATATAACTGTAGGACGATCGCGAAAGCGTCCAAATGTCCAACTGGGGGCATTGACATTTGCTGTATACCGGAAGGCAATACAGCTCCTGGGTGAGAATTTAGATCCTCTTGCGAAAGAGTACCTGTGCAGTAGGATCAGGAACGATAACGGATCCGATGGAGACATTCTTTGGGCGTCCAGTACCATCAGGCATTTTAATATCATAGTTCAAAAGAACGTGGGCGAGCATGGTTTTCAGCTCGTTAGCCGCAAAGAACCGGCCAGCACTAGGTGGGGAAAAACGGAGATCAGAAGCCGGCGCTAACCGATATGGCATGTAACTCGTTTACCATGCTTGACGACCTTGGCCGAATATGAGATAATCAGGACCGAGTGACAAGAATTTGTGTTTTGCGTTTTCGCCCTCTTCTTGACGCATCCTTTCAAACCTGAAACCGTCAAAAGATGTAGGGTTGTCGTAAATTTCCTGAATCAATCCTTGTTAATGTCTGGAAAGAATTCGAGGCGGTGGTAGTGACGAACCGGGTCAAGGTGCATGGCAAGCATTGGTACACATATCAGGTTTCCAGCAGGGATAGTAGTGCCATCCGAGAAGGTAAAATCCTTCATTACTTTACGCTTGAGCCCATCTGGGATATAGACATAGACCTAATCAGAAGTGGAAAAACGGCAGGTACTTACATGTATCAATCGTCGACAGACGGAGTGATTCTTTAATGAAGCTGTCGACTTTTGAAAGTTTGCTAATGGCGGCATAAGTCCAGCCTCCTTCAAGAGCCGCCTCGATTTCGTCCCTCATTGGCTGAACATACTCTGGATGAGCTGCCAAGTCGTACAAAATATAGGTCAGACTCTTCACATGATTCATGAGCAAGACTAGAGGAGCATAAGGGAGGGCGTACCATGCTCGCCGCATGTATAGCTGCAAGATTTGCGAAAAGTACGCCTAGTGTCATGCACCGGATGCTTCGCTGTTCTCCTTGGGCAGCGTCAAGAAGCCAGCTGAGTAGATCATTCTGATGTTGGATAACCAAGTCAATGAACGAACAACAAAGGCGTCGAGTACTGACAGGTCTTCCCGGCCACTCCTTGCCGAAATGTGCCTCCTGCTCCAGCCGTTCTTTAATTAGTGGCTCCAAGTGTCTCATCCCACGTTCAATATCATCAAACACATTGGTGAAACGGGAGACGAAGCTAGATGTGAATGAGTTTTAGCAGTAGGCTGGATCACTGTTCTGTACTTACGAACGAAGGAAAAATGGGAATTTAGCAACGGTATAGAATGCATTTATGATGTTGATGGTAAACTCTTTGTTCAAAAACATAAAATCGGGATCGCGGCCTACAAAAACCGCCGCGTTAAAAAAAGAGAGGCTTTGTGAAACAGACACGCACAAAGGGGCAAGCCAACAAAGACCCTGTTGCTAGTCCTACAAACAATATCCATCATTGTTGATAATACATTGACGCTAATCCATTCTATTCCACGTTAGCCTCGAGTATCATGAATAAGTATGTTATTCACCGTTTCTCATAGGTATGTAATCTGCGAATGCAGTTGCGATTTCGTCTCTGGCATCCCCAAATTTGGTTCGGATGTTATTGGTGAGGGTAGTCCTGATGACTTCTATATGGAATGGTTCGTGCACCTCAGGGCCAACAGTGGCATCCATACGTAGTATCTATTCAGAGGCAGCGGAGGTCAGTGGTTATTATGAAAAGCAAACCAAGGAGGGAATCACATCAACAAAAGCTTCGTGGAGCGAGAGATATTCTTCAGAAGCGTTTCGAATTTCCTCGATATGGCGTGGACTAGAGACCATGATCATCCATTGAGACATGGTGGGCAGTTTGAAGAATGACCCGCGATACTGCCCACATCGGTTGGCGAAGAGGTTAATTCCTTTCCGTTGTTGCTCACTTTATTGTAACCTTCTTGGCCTATTTCCTGGGCGTGTTTGAGACACCAGGAAGCTCCAATGAATGAAGTCAAAAATCCACTTGAACCGATGGTTGGGATAGACCTCAACTAATAATAATAATGAGTTGGACACGTCGATATGTTTCCATGTCACATACGTTCCGATAGTTTATCCAGGCTTTCCAAAGAAATGAGGCATAGTAGACAGTAGATATGGCCAGGAGAGTAGCGAGTGGTTTTGCTGCCATGTAGCTGGAGTTGGAAAATACATACTATTATACCTATAACTCTGAAACGCGATATTGTCGGTGTAAGCAGCGTCCGAAACGCGACATTGTCGGTGAGCGGCGCGACAGTGTCACGCGCCGCGTGTCACAAGCGCGTCCCGAATGTACATCAAAACGCTGACGATCCAGGGTTTCAAGTCCTGTAAGTCAACTTTACACCACCACCTCACTGGCTCTCAATCACTTCAGACAGGGACCAAACGCAAATCGAGCCATTCTCGCACAAACACAATGTCGTCGTTGGCCGCAATGGTTCCGGCAAATCCAACTTTTTCAGCGCCATTCGCTTCGTGCTGTCTGATGCCTACACTTCCATGTCTCGCGAAGAGAGACAGGCTCTCCTTCACGAAGGCGTGAGCACCACCACCACTTTGTCCGCTTACGTCGAAATTGTGTTTGACAATTCCGACAACCGCTTCTCGACCGGACATGAGGAGGTCGTGATACGCCGCACGATCGGGGTAAAGAAGGACGAGTACAGCTTGGATAAGAAGAGCGTGAGCAAGGCCGACATCATGAATCTGCTCGAGTCAGCCGGGTTCAGCAAGTCAAATCCGTATTATATCGTGCCACAGGGCCGGATTACGGCGTTGACGAATGCAAAGGATCATGAGAGGTTGGCGTTGTTGAAGGAAGTGGCAGGAACGAAAGTGTATGAACAACGGAGAACTGAATCGCTGAAAATTATGGCTGAGACAGATTCGAAGCGGACAAAAATTAACGAATTATTGGACTATATCGATTCACGATTGTCTTCGCTCGAAGAAGAAAAGGAGGAATTGAAAGAGTACCAAGAGAAGGATAAAGAACGAAGGTGTCTAGAGTATGCACTCTACCAGAGGGAGCTGGAAGAAGTAGGAGAAGCCTTGGAAGATATAGAGGAGGAAAGGAGAGGAGAAGTGCATGGAGCGAATGTCAGGAGAGAGCAGTACAGCGAGAGGGAGAAGGAAGTCCAAGACGTCGAGCGAAGAATCGGAGAGAACACGCACGCGTTGCAGAATCTCGCGCTCTCGAGACAGGATGCACAAGCCGAACTAACAGATCTCATACGATCGCGCACAGAGCTCGAATGTACCCTGGACGACCTCAAGACCGCCGCGGCGCGCTCGACGGGCGATAGGGACGCTCTTTCAACAGAGCTCCAATCCTTGGACGAAACCATTGCAGACCGTGAATCCGCCTTGCAGGACGTCCTACCTGAATGGGAACGAGCGCGTACCAAAGAGGCCACCGAGAAACGCTCTCTAGACGAGGCCAACTCGCGTCTGAGTGCGCTATACGCCAAACGCGGCAGGGCGAGTAAGTTCCGAACAAGGGCTGAGCGAGACAAGTACCTCAAAGGCGAAATTAAATCCATGGAGGAATACGAAGTCACACAAGCACAAGCCTTGGAGGCTGCCAAACTCAACATTAACTCTCTCCGCTCTTCCAAAAATGAGTTGGAAACGCGACTCGCTTCTCTGCAGACCAAGGTTACAGATGGCCGGACGCGCATGGCTGAACTCTCTGACCAGCTTTCCACTCACAAAGACCAGCATTCCGAGCTCACAGAGCGAAGAAAGGAGCTTTGGAGAGAGGACACCAAACTGGAGAGTATGGTTTCCCGTGCGGCGGACGAGCTGAGAACGGCGGAGAGGGCGCTTGCGAGCATGTTGGACAAGGACACTGGCATGGGATTAAGGGCGGTGGATAGGATCAAGGAGGCGCATGGACTCGATGGCGTGTATGGGCCGCTTTACAGGCTTTTCGAAGTCATTGATCCCAAATTCAACACGGCGATCGAGCAAACTGCAGGGAACAGGTATGATTCTAAATGATATCATGTGCTCATGGACACTTACGTTCCCAGTCTCTTCCACGTCGTCGTCGACACAGACGACACCGCTAGCAAACTGTTGGACGTGATGCTCAAAGAAAAAACGGGCCGGGTGACACTCATGCCTCTGAACCGACTCAAGCCCAAGATGCCCGCCGCACCATCTCTTCCGCACCACGCCCAGGACGCGGAGCCGCTGCTTTCCAAGCTGCGCTACGACCCCCTGCACGAGAAGGCGTTCCAGCAGGTGTTTGGCAAGACGTGGGTCTGTCGTGACTTGACGGTGGCCGCGGCGTACGTCAAGAGCCACGGGATCAACACCATCACGCTCGATGGAGACCGTGTGGACAGGAAGGGCGCGTTGACGGGTGGATACCACGACGTGCGGCGGTCCCGGATTGAGGCGATCCGGAACGTGACGATGTGGAGCGAAAAAGTGGAGAGCGAGAGGGCGCGGTTGAAGGATGTCAAGAGTGGGATATTGAGGGTGGAGCAGGAGGTGACGCAGTTGGCAGGCAAGATGTCGGTGCTGGCTGGCCAGCAGGGGCAGGTGAGGGATGCGCGGGAGAGGTTGATGGAGGAGGGGAACGCGATTAGTCGGGATAGGGATAGGGCTCAAGAGCGGATCGGGAGGGTGGAGAAGGAGGTGGAGGAGTTGGAGGTGGAGAGGGTGAATGTCCGTGCGAGGATGGAGGGGTACAGGCAGGAGCTTGGAACGGATTTGGTGGATGGGTTGACGGCGGAGGAGGAGTACCTGGCTGAGACTCTGGGTAGGGAAGTTGAGAGGCGGCGGAAGGAGGTGGTGGAGCTGGGAAGGGAGAAAGTCGAGTTGGAGAAGAGGAAGAGTGGGTTGGAAATTGAGTTAAACGAAAGGCTGAGAAGACGAAGAGCTGAAGTGAAGGGGAGGGTTGAAATGTCGGGTAGGTTAGGTGGGAATGGTGAGGGTGAAGGAATGGGGGGTGAAGAAGAGATCAAGGCGAGAGAAAGAGAACTGAGAGCCCTGAACAATAACATCACAACACTATCGAAGAGGGTCAAAGGTGAGTGTATTGCATCCATTACCGTGCATAACTGATGTGAGGGCAGATTTGGAGAAAGAGACAGAGGACTCTAATTCCTCCATAGGGACTCTCCGATCCACACTTGAGCAACTGCAGAACCAACAGGCAGAAGACGGGCGGACGATTTCCCGGCAGCAGAAGACGACGGAGAGGTACCTTGCGAAGAGACAAATGCTGCTTACACGAAGAGACGAATGTAATCGGAATATTAGAGACTTGGGGGTGTTGCCAGAGGAAGCGTTCGAAAAGTATATCAACGAAAAGCTAGACAGGGTAAACCATTATATGACTCTTTTGGCCAAAACTTGACTGACATGTGAGTTTGCAGCTGGTCAAAAAACTTCATGCTGTGAACGAAAGTCTGAAAAAGTTTGCTCATGTGAACAAAAAGGCGTTTGAGCAATATACCAACTTTACCAAGCAGCGCGATCAACTTTTGACGCGACGAGAAGACTTGGATAAGTCCGCCGAGTCGATCGAGGAGTTGGTGCAGGTGCTTGACCAGAGGAAGGACGAGGCGATAGAGCGGACGTTCAAACAGGTCGCCAAGAACTTTGAAGAAGTATTTGAAAAACTGGTTCCGGCAGGACGGGGCAGGCTGATAATTCAACGGCGGATCGACCAAGAGGCTGTCGACGTCCCTGACGACGAGGAGAGTGATGGAGGGCAGGGACGAAAGAGCTCTGTGGACAATTACACGGGAGTCTCGATCAAAGTTTCGTTCAACTCGAAGTCGGACGAAGGAATGAGAATTTCGCAGCTGTCTGGAGGACAGAAGAGCTTGGTTGCACTTGCGCTGGTGTTTGCGATTCAAAAGTGCGATCCAGCGCCGTTTTATTTGTTTGATGAGATCGATGCGAATTTGGATGCGCAATACAGGACTGCGGTGGCGTGTAAGTTCTCCCCCTGACTTGAGTTGACATATTGATGATCGCGGCTTAAAGCAATGATCCAGTCGCTATCGACGACGGCCCAGTTCATCACGACGACGTTTCGGCCAGAGATGTTGGTGACTGCGGACAAGTTTTATGGAGTGTTGTTTAATAATCAAAAGGTGTCGTCTATACGAAGTATTAAGCGGGAAGAGGCTATGGAGTTTGTGGAGCAGGAGGCACAGGCGCAGTGAGTATTACTGAGTTAGATTGTAGTATCAGTATCAATGTGGGGCTCGGGCAAGAAGGTGAAGATCCGGAGTTGGGTCTCGTGGCAAGTAATGAATGAAATTGTACCAACATCAAGCATCAATGCATCACGACCAGCATGATTCACGCAAGGCTGGTCACTGGTGGTCAAACGACGGTCCTGGAAACGCGCCATCGCCTGACACCAGGGGTGATGAAGGGTCTGGCAGTGCAAACTTGGACGTGGCAGAGCGGCTCCGGTCAGCGGTCAGCGGTCTTACGGCATTTTCAATCGACTTCATCCCAATTCTGCTGCGTGGCCGTGAGTTGCCAACTCCCTCCACAGCGCAGCCCCGTCCTTCCTCCCTACCTCGACCATGGATCTCCCAAACCTCACAGACATGATGACTCACCGCCCGCTCGATGAGCTCCATTACTGCTGGCAGGTCGCCATGAACTATATCGAGCATCACACCCACTCTCGGCAACAATTGCGCGAGGCGAAAAGGAGGCTGAAGCAACAGTTGAGGGAGTTTACCATGGGGCGACCGGTTTCTCCATGTTCAAGGTCTTTCCTTCGTTCTTGATCTCTGCGATACAAAGTCCTGATCCCTTTTTATTTTATTTTATGTAGTATATCGTCTGCAGACGACTCATCGCCAGAAGCCGGACCGTCGGCTCCCGTCACCGCCCACTTCTCTCCAGCGCGTCCTGATGCCTATCCCCATGATATCTTGTGGACATATGAGGACTACAAGGCTGACGGCCGTCTGCGTTCCGGGTCTATCCAACTTGCAATACGCCATGCCAATGGCAAGCCAATATCTGCAGGAGAGTGGTTGGCTATCTTCACCGTCACCAATTACGTCGAATACGACTTATTGGTTCGCACTAATTCGCGGGATGGCACGGGGAAACTGTGTCGGAAGTTGGATGTGTCGTATTATAGATCATTCCATCGAGAGTGGAGCACGGCTATCGAAAAGCTGGAAAAGGTCTGTCCAATACTGGGACTCTGCGCTTTCCACTGGAAGGCCGAGATGTTACTGAGGTGGGCATTGCAACGGCCAGGCGACCCTGAAGATCCTAGAAGGCCCACAAGCGGGCCTTGCGCATTCGTGCAGGCCAACGCGCGCAGAGCCGGCCCTAGCCTCGATGATTTGGCATTGAGCTGTTCGACCGTCGTCAAGCGCCCGCGGGAGGTATCTTTATCCGACTCTTACCCGAGTAAGAAGCTTGCTGTAGAGCAGGCTCTCCAGATCCCCGCGCTGCCTCAAATCATACCAGTACCTGCGATATCATCCACCGCCATTCCTACTGCCTCTACGTCGACGATTAATTTCAGTGCCCAAGCGAGCACACCAACGCGGGCCTGCACAGACGAAGGGATCAAGCGTATGGTTCTCGAACTAAGACTTGGGGTACTGTTCTTTCTCTCCCTGCAATCGAGACCATTTACTGATCTCTCTTATTCATTTATATAGCAACTTTACAAGGCTGACATCTACGACTTTGTTATCGATCGAAAGCTAGCCAGCGTACATAAGCGGACGCTGAAGAAAGATCTGGTAGCAATAGTCCTGAATGCTGCCGTTGCTGACAAGTCGATTGCCGACGAGGTGGATAAGATGTTTACCGAGGATGTGAGTAACTTCTGCCTCGTCCCCGATGATCAACAGATTGCTTACGGTGTGTATGTGGCGCAGCTGCCACGGAAGAGGATGAATCGTTATCAAGCCAAGGTTTCCTAGACATAATATATAAATGACCCCTGCCCTGCGTCCGTCTTTTTAATCGTATGTGTATGCCGTCGCTCTTTTACTATTGCTTTGATACGCAGCTATGATTTACTTTAACCCCAATATGGGACAAGCATAATATTCTACCAGAGAATAACTTCGTTCGTTTTGTAGCTAGTATATGACTTATATAAAGCAGGACTTGGATTTGGATAGATCAATGGCTAAAACATGATTGATCAAGGTGTTGTCGGATCTGCAGCCGTGAGACAAAGTTCGCCGGCTCTCTTCCATCAGAAATGAAATTTCTCGACCTCAACCCCGAATTCAGCGACATTGCTTCCGCCAATGCAGGTAAGCCCAGTTTCATCGCTCTAGTAGTGGGTGATCACGTTCACGCAGACCTTACCCATTGGACATGGACCGAAGATAGAAAGGCAAGGTGGGAACTGGCCATCGAGGATTGGGAAGATTTCGCGAACAAGTGGCGTCCCGACCAACATATTTTTGATCCTGATTCCCGACAGCTCAATTTTGGTGACAACCGAGGATTATGCGTGCCAGATAGTTTGTTCGTTCGCGACTTCTATCTGGAGGCTGAGAAGATGGTTTGGCTGAGGGCCATACAACTTCCTGACACAGGTGTGATTCTTACCGGTCAACGAGGTATTGGTGCGCATATTTCATCAACCTATCTCTCTGCACTTGCCTGAGCCCAGTTTGTACCAGGGAAGACTTTCTTCATTTGGTTCTTGCTCGTCCGTCTCTTGCAGATGAACCAAGTCATCCTATTTAACTTGCCTGACGAGTGCCTGCTTTTCTTCCACGGCGAGGTTTTCACGCCCAAAGGGATAATACCAAATTCCTCTTCCCTTCCTTTCCCCTCCAGTCCCGCTAGCTCAATGTTTATTTGGTCACTATTTGACATGACCGTGGATCACAGAGTTCCGCCAATTGCGTTTGCTCCTCACTGTTTCCCAGTTCAAGCTCCATCTCCTAATCCGATCCTGTATCATGAATGGTCTAAGAATCGATCACCCAAGTTGGCTGGGTTCTCGTTATGGACCCGCGAAGAGCTCGCACGCGCGTACGATTCTAATGTAACACCAGAAATTTGTCGTTATCTGATCGGTTTTCATCCAGTGCACGGCTTGATCGCAGGTTCGAAATGTTGTCAAATGCAGTTTTGACGAAGAAATTGGAAGACGTCTCACCGGACTACTGGAATACGGGCGTCATTCAGTTTCTCAAGGAAATCGCTCCGCCGGAAGATAATGCGCTTAAAGGAGAAGAAGAGGTTTTCGACGTCCTTCTGGATGGCCTCATCTCGCGCTTTGGATTGATTCCTCGAGACGTCTTCGTCGCAATGTTTGCCGACTACAAGACAATAGTAGCATGCCATGGCAGCGCGCGCCCATCGGTTAATTTCCGGCAACTGAAGGAGGTTGTGGAAAAGATAGCCTATGAAAACCATCTTCCAGATACGAGAAGTTCCACTATCTCAATCAGTTTTGTCAACGGGAGGTGGGAAATCAACTTCAAGTCTGTGTACATCGGCTGGGAGGTTTCGAAGAGAATGGTCTCGGAACACGAGGGAGAAGCACGCCAACTCATTAAATATTTCTTACAAATGCCCCAGACGAAAGGCCCTGCAGGAATACTCTTCAAGGCATTCACTCACTATCACATTCAGAGAGCAACTGAACAATGGCACCTCCGGAAGTTGAAGTATGTCAGACTCAATGCTGGGGCGCCAACCTTTTTCCTTGATCAGACTCTACTTGCCTGTTTCTCGATTATCCAGCGAAAGCGGATCGTCTTTGACCCTGCAAACCTCCCTCGGCTCGAGGACAACGGGTATTACGTTCCTCGCGATCCGAGCAACGTTCTCTTTGATTCCTTTATCGTGAATTTCAACTTCGAAACTCGATCCGCCCGCCTCTGGATTTTCCAAACCACTACGGGTAGTTTGCATAGAGTTTCAGAAAAAGTACACGAAGTGGTACACAAGATCGTCAAGAAAGTAAGAGAGGAATTCAAGAGCAAGAAATTATCAGATGATCCCTCTCCTGCAAAGAGGCGGAAGGAGGCGGAGCCGTCGGTTAAAGTATACTATGTTATCGTCCGTCCCGACCAAGGCGAAATAAGAACAGATGAAGACGAGGGTGAAGACGAAGACGAAGATGGAGAGATATGGGTGTTTCCCCTCGGAAAAGCTTGCCTTCTAAATATCTCGTTAGTCTAGTTCACTTTGCCAAGCTTTTAATTCTATATACCCCCCAAATTCACGTCTTCTTCGGAGTATCACACGAGCGAGCTCACTTTGTTGATGGTTAAATGTATGATTGCCTCAGAACCAAATGGATCTCTGAATTAGGCACGGTATCGATCTCTACTAGACTGACAATCTCACCAAACCAGCAAGAATCTCCACCCCAGCTCTGACTCCATCCACCACTTTTACAGGCTTCATACCAGCATCGACAACGCCTTGCTGCACCAGCTTCTCCATCCCAACCATACCAGCACACCCAAGAATGATCACGTCTGCGCCTGCCTCCGCACATCTGACACTTGACCTTTTCATCTCCCGTTGTACGTGATCCCGGTCTCCTTCTCTCAACTCTACCACTCCCAGTCCAGTAGGAATATGACCCGCAAAGCGCTCGGACTTGGCGCCCATAAAGGACTGGATCTCGTTGTACCGCTCGTACATGTAGCTTGATCCGGTGGTGATGATCCCAAATTGCTTACCGATGAGGAGGGATCGCGTAATGGCAGATTCGAGGATGCCAATGGTGGGCTTGGAGAGCATCTCACGCAGCATGTGGATGAGCGGGTGGTCGGAGACTTTGATTAGTAGTAGTAATTTTCAGTACTACAATTTTTGAAAAACCGAAACGAACTGAGGAACAAAAAAAAAAAACTAACAGCAGCAGATTAGAAATCCGTCGTACTGGTCCAGGAGCCCCTTGTCCCGGAGATCGTGAAAGCAGATACTGGCAGAAAGGACTTCCTCTGTGATGTTGTTGATGGATAACGGTGCCTCCTTGGGGCCGGTATAGAAGGATAGAGTGACGCCTGGGGGCGTGTATAAACCAGATTTTATACCATCAGTTACGGACGAGGAAGAGTTTGGATTGATAACGAGAAGCGAGACGGACATGCCAAATGTGTGACATGGCGTCCTTCTTTCCCACCACCACAGCGACAAAAATCTAGTTTGTTATTGACACCGTCTAATTCACACTGGTCACAGAAGATACATATCTATCTAGTACATAGTTGGAAGCTTGTCATTACCTAGAGCCATCCTGTTTCGCGAGAGAAACCACCAGTGGTAATCCTGGCCTGCCATCGCCACCTATTACAACAGGAGCAGTGATACCTGTCATCTTCCAGAAAATCTCTTTTCCAGATGGCTTGAATTCAAAGGTTTCCACGAGCAATGAAAGCACGACCTCTGCCACCGAATGGTCAGTTCAATCCTGTAACGTATGCAGAGGGTCAAATATCCCTACTCATTTCAAGCTCGGCGAACTTGTACCCAATACAGGCCCGTCCTCCACCCATAAATGTCATGCTAGTCAAAAAGAAATGAGTATATCGCAGCAGCAGCAGCTCATCATTACGCAAGACATACAGATTAGAATAAATGCCTGGAATGTGAGCATCCGTGACTGAAGGGGGAAGAGGTGAAAACCACCGTTCTGGCTTCCATTCATCCGCATCTGGCCCCCACACTTCGGAATTACGGTTTGAACTAAAGGCCGACACAAGCAAGAGCGTATTCTTTGGTACGAATACCTCGTGCATATCTCGTCCGTCCATCCCTTTTATTGGCGCGGAAAGCGGCAAGATCATATCCTTTCGAGCTCTGATCCAACGTTAGAATGTTATATTTGAGAGAGTACACTCTTACGTTCTATGAAGCGTTGGTACGGGCGGGTATCTGGTAAAGGCGTGTGGTTAGTCGAGAAATGGCGATGCTCAAAAAAAAAAAAAAAAACGCACAATCTGAGCGTTTCACGGAACACTGCATCCATGTAGGGGAGTGAGACTAATTGTTCAAATGACAGGTCGCCATGCTTCATCCTCGCTTCATCCACTTCTCTCCGCAATGCATCCTGAACTTCACGGTGGAGAGCGAGAAGATGAAATATTCGAGATAGCGCAGTCGTAGTTGTGTCCACAGCCGCAAATGTCAAGGTGCTGCAGGGTCTATAAAACAAGCGCAATGCAACCACCTTATAGGTACACGTACGATATCTACCGTGGGAGGGTGAGCGGGTGATAGGTACCTTGCATATGCAGAAACTGACCTGCCCAATGATTTCTTCTTCAGAAAGGCGATCTTCCTCCGCAAGATCAAGGTTCGCTTTCACTGAAATGAAGTCCAAGTTCCCCAATAAGCCGGCGAACTAGTTGGCGACTTACTTAGAACACTCAGGACATCTTTTCCTGCACCGATCTGCTTTATGACAGCTTCATCACCGTCCATCAAGTTTTTCTTCTTGGATTCGTATATCTCGATAGAAAGTTGACGGATCAAGTCTACAATATCACGAACCCTGTGAAGGCGTTTCGAGGGCAACAAGTCGACGATCCATCTTCTCGTTTTCATAGAAAGTAGTTTTGCGGCGATGGGTAATATATACATGCGATAAAAGAGAAATGGGAATAACGCTGACCTGTGTTTCAGATTATTATATAGCTATCCACGAGTTTCTCAATGTATTCAAAGACGTACATGAGTTCTTTCACGGATACGCTATATGGGTGAGGAGTGTCGCCTTCACGTAATGAATCAAATGAGTATCCGAAGCCGCTTGTGCCAATGAGCTCAAGCGCAGTGCGTGAAATCCACCGCACGACATCAATCTGGCGAATTACATTTGAGCGGGCGCCTAGTGACCTATGTAGTGCAGCTCACCTCAACGGGTGCCACGCTAACTTTGGAAGCGAGTGTAGCCTTAAGCTGGTGCGGATTTAGCATAAAGCAATCGGAAAAATAGACAGCTACCCTATGCGCAACCTCGTAGAAGATTGGGACTTTGGAAGAGTCAGTAACAACAGATGGGTATTCTCCATACACTAACTCATTTCTCTCAAGTTCGCAGAGTTGAAAACTGGATTCAATATTATGCGTTGTCGGCGATGTTGATCACCTATGGCCTTCGTTAGTAAATTTGAAAAAGCAATTCATTGTCAAAATGATCAAACCCAAAGTGGCCAAGAGTCCCTCTCCAAAGAGTATCTTATTGTTCCTATACAGAGACTTCAGTGCTATCTCAAGGAAAGACATCATAACATACTCAATGAAAGAAGTCGTCTCTTCGTATATATGTTGGTCCTATAAACATCTCGACATCTGGATATCGGGATAAGCGTAAACGTACCTTGATCACGATGTGGTACAAGGCCTTTGGATCGAAGACATAGAGCACCCTTTCCTTATGAACAGAATGAGCACAACACACCGCCTTGTTCAAGGGAAATTTTACCCCAAATAAGCCCCGTAGCCGCACAATGCCACCATCTTTGAGTGGTTAAGGTTTCGAACAGTGCAAACGAGAAGAGTCTCACAGGAGCGCCCAATGGATTTGTGGAAATTCCATGCATTGACATTGAACAGCAGATTCCAATGACCTCCAGGATCGAGAGGTAAATAATCAGTGCATATCACACAATCTCTTACCTCTCCAAAACGACACTGGAGGAGGCCCAGGGATATTGTGGTAGGGACTTTTGATGATAGGTTGGTTAAAGATCGTCCAAAAGGTCCAGACTAGGCCAAGCAGAAGACAGCCGGCTAAGACGAAAAAAAGCATCTCGAGAACACGGAGGTAGATGACAAGGCTGTCTGCCTGCCTGCCTGCCCACTGAGAACTCGAGGCAGCATTGCGGGCAAATGAAATGTCGGCAAGTGCCGATGACAATCCGATGTTCATGGACATTTGTGATGTACCCTGGGATATTTGTTCCTGGAAACTTATCATTATCATGACAATGGGGAATTACATGTAGTCCAGCGCCATGTCCATTGAGTGCATATAGTCATGCAGTCATGACTTTCCAGAGACAAGGAGACTAAAGACGATCGTGGTGAGTGCCCCCAGTACAAATGCTAGTCCGGCCACGCCATGAAAGGAGGTTGGAAAAGCGCCGCGCGTTAGGCTATGCTGAATGCGGTAAAACCGAAAAGTGCCTGTCGTCCAGATATATATATATTAGAAACTACGGCAGAGTCTGGTATGACTCAACCAATCACAAGGACGATGAGTCCATAAATAACCATCACTGCGCCTAATGGACGAATAACTTGGTGTGCAAATGTAAAGCTGGGAACCTGGCCGCGTGATGCAGTGAATAGCTGGACAAGCGCTTTTCCGCTTTGAATTAGATTCAGACCAAAAAACCAATAAAGGAAGTACGCACCTACTCCTGCAGAAGAGATAGCCAGGCTCGTCCTTACGTACGATAGAAAAGTCCTTTCCAAAGATAGATGATCTCTAGCTACGGATCCCGTGTTTGCTAGCACGAGTCTGACATGGAAAGGATTTAACACCGTGTTCGATGATTCACTTGCAGGATTGGGTTTCGAGCTTGAGGCAGCAGGTCCGGAATGGGGTTCGGATTCAAAATCTGGCGTCGCACTTGAACTCTCACATCTTTCGCGATTGGGGAGAGGCGTGCTAGGAGGAGTGATTGGGTGGAAATGATCCCTGTAAAGTTTCGACATATCTCTTTTCGCACGATATCAATGAATTATTCCTCAGTAATTTTATACATCATTATGCAAATGAAATTAATGAAATCCACATCAAAACTGGAACCTTGCTCAGATCTATGTCGATGCCACGTGGAAAAACACGAACCAAAAACCATCACTTTCTGTGGATAAGCCAGCGACCGTGTCCTTGGAGAGGGTACGTTTTATCAAGACCAGGCCACTCGAGCTCGCCAGTGATAGTCAGTATGTCATCCCTGACATTTTTGATTATCAGAGTCAAGATGTCTCGACCGACGGTGGATCCAGGTTCGATGTCGTATGTGCCGAACAGTTCTTTAGTATCATCATATTCCACCGCTGCAAAGGCCTTTTTGATTCTAGGAACAGGTTTGGTGAACACTCCTTCGAATTCGACTGAATGGTGCTCCGACTCAACGAAGAACTTCACGCTGAAGTGGTTGTCGTTGTTTTTGAAACTGCCCCTGGCGGTATGCATGTTCTAGTAGTCAAGTCAACAAGCGTTTTTGGGAGAGACAAAATCATCGTACTAGGGGATTGCTCTAGGGTTCTGGGGAGAAGGGAGAAGAGGAATCGTGGTATAAATACGGCGAAGCGCTACACGTTGCATTCCACCTGCCATGAGCCGTACATGCGCTTGGCCACGTTTTGTAACTTCTATTCCCTTTCAATGAGCTTCGTTGCTGCAGAATTATTAGAAGGGCTTGCAATTTACCTACCGGGCCTGGCATCTCACCAGGTATCATCTTCGCGTTTATTCAAGCCAGCCAGTGGAACAACACAAGCGGAGAGCACCGAGTTATTCGCTTCGGAAGCACACTTGGCCGGATGCAATTCTCTACCCTTCAACACAAGACCGGTCCGAAGGAATTCAGAAAGTTGACATGCAACACTCACTTGGAGGCATATTGTAGCAGGGTTGACATGCGGCTCTCACTTGGAGGCATATTGTAGCAGGTCGTCCACCAAAATCGTGGGAACGAATTCGTATCTTCGCCACTTGTAGCGTGTAGTGAGATTGGTCCGGTGGCGCGAAGACGTACTTCAGAAAGTATGACTCGACGATATGAATAACCACTATTTCCCCGAGATAAGTTGAAGTACCAGTGGCGTAAGGGCCAAACCCATTTTGGTTATCAAAACGCATTGATGCATTGCTCAGAAATACATAACAATGCCATTAGCTACGAATGCCGTCTGGATAAGCGTGTAGAGGAAAGCGACGACTACCAGAAGTCATAGGCACCTTGACATTGAATGACGCGTGACGTCATCGTCATCACGCGTCACGTTCAATCGCCCCTTTCGAACCCCTACTATCCTCCTAACATCCTATCCTCCTAACATCATCTGTTGGGTATAAAATGATGTCGCCGTCGCCCTACAAAGTATCCACTCATCCATCGCGCCCTCGTCCCAATGTTCTCGCCAGTACTGTTGAACTGTCTGCTTGCTTTGGTCGCATCTGCGGCCAACATCCCCAAAGCGTCTCATGTTACGCTATCTCTGTCTAGACAAGTTAACTTTACTGGCGTTCATAACATTTTACGTCAAGATCAAGAAAGGGCTCGTTTTTTAAGCGGCAGGACGAGTGGACATGAGCAATCCGCTGCCATCATCAATGAGCCAGTCACCAACCGGATTGTAACTTACGTCGCGTCTGTCGGTGTTGGAAGTCCTCCCACATACTGTACGTTCCTGAGTTTTCCATATTTAATTTTTTTCTGATTCAATTCTAGACTCGCTTATCGTGGACACGGGAAGGCAAATTCTCGTGCTTTTCTAATATAAGTACATGCTAAAATTATCCATCAGTTCAAATACCTGGGTAGGTGCGGGTAAAAAATATGTCAAGACTCGTAGCAGTAAACAAACCCAAGATTCTGTCGTAAGTTCCATATGACATCAGACATCCAGAAGCAGAAAAGTGATTGTTACTGGTAGCATGTCAAATATGGATCTGGATCTTTCTCAGGTTCGCACGACTTGTCCGCCATAAATGGAGCGGAATTTGAGTCATGTTACAGGGACTGAGTATATTGATACTGTTACCCTTGGACCCAATCTTGCGATCTCGCAACAGTCTATCGGCGTTGCATCGACCGTCAGTGTTCTCTTCATATTTAATTGATCATGTAATTCATTCAACAAAGGCCAATGGCTTCAATGGCTATGACGGGATATTAGGGTGTGTATGGGATGCCAGGTCTATTGACATTATCTCACGTTGATTCTAGCATTGGTCCCGTTTTCTTGACCAAAGGTAGATCGAATCCGTGAAACTGTAATCTCCGCTAAAACTTCTGAAGGAACGCTTTCACCACATTCGTCTGCGACTATTCCGACTATTACAGACAATGCATATTCCCAAAGACAGATATCCGCCAACCTCATTGGTATATCATTCCGACCAACAACATCATCTTCAGTTCAGAATGGCGAGCTGACGTGGGGTATGTGTGTATATGTATGCGTTTGCCAGTCTAACGCATAATGCACAGGTGGTGTTGACCGTAGCAGATATAGCGGATCAATCAATTTTGCGTGAGTTGACACCATTTATGTGGAATGTAATGTCTTTTCAACGATGTTTCTCATCCAGTCCTGTCACGTCCACATACCCATCAAGTGCTTACTGGGGCATAAATGAATCTATCACGTACGGATCCAAGGTTATCCTGTCCAGCACGGCAGGCATTGTTGATACTGGTGCGTCTTATGATGCGTAACATTTATCCATTAATTCAAATATCCTCTAGGTACAACTCTGATTCTCATTGCAACCGATGCATTCAATCGTTACAAATCCGCAACAGGTGGTGTTACTGACGCAGCCACTGGTTTACTCAGAATCAC
Organism: Amanita fuliginea; assembly: GCA_023014435.1. Taxonomy (NCBI): domain Eukaryota; kingdom Fungi; phylum Basidiomycota; class Agaricomycetes; order Agaricales; family Amanitaceae; genus Amanita; species Amanita fuliginea. The sequence goes on from JAEBUQ010000003.1 coordinate 2,903,823, forward strand.
GTCATCTCAGTATAGCGCGCTGAAGACGTTGAATTTCAACATAAATGGGGTATGTTCCCAGTTTTCACGTTAATACGATACTCATGGTCAACGAAGGTTGCTTACGGTCTAACACCCAATGCTCAAATTTGGCCACGTTCCCTGAACACGGCCATTGGTGGCAAGACGAATTCAATATACTTGGTTGTTGCTAATATTGGGTCGAACTCGGGCTCAGGGCTTGATTTTATCAATGGATACACTTTCCTTGACAGGTTTTATAGCGTTTATGATACCACCAACCACCGTGTTGGCTTTGCTTCTACTTCCTACACTACGGCGACGTCGAATTAGAGTACTTTTAGTCAATAGTGTCTTGTTATGATATCATGCTAATTATAATTGCTTTGATGTGTCCTACTCTCAAAGAACTATCAGAAACTGATTTACTTGCCGCTAGAAAATATATACACCTGCTGAGCGCCGGGTAAGTTGAGCGTGGCTTTCCTTTCCGAACGCTTTATGGCCATCATTAAATATTAATCATGGTCTTAGCTTTCATTTTTCTTGTAGTATGAGTGCGGTGAATATAACAGAACAAAAGATGCGAACAAAAGGAAAGACTCACCATGAATATGTCGTACGGAGAGGAATGAGCCCCCGCTCCAAGTTCTTCGACGTCCTCCACTCCATCAAGGCTCACAGGAGGGACTCGAGGAAAATTTGCCAGGTACTAGAAGACTTAGTTCCCACATCTAGATCCCATTCCTCGTCGAGTCTTTCTTTGCAGGTCCTGACGAGGTTATTGCATCCTAGCCGCACCTACAACTTCTCTGCTGACTCCGCTATGAGGTAGGTAGATCGCGCAAAGGATGATTGATCACAAAATAATTGACGATGGATGACCGAATACCACATTTATCGCGATTCCGTAGTACCGTCGAGTCTAATTCCCTCGATGGAGCGTTCGACGTTATCGTCATACCTTCCATCTACGGGTGTCAAAACCTTAAGTGAGTAAAGGTTTTGAACATATTGTTGTCAGCTTTTGCGAATGTTTCTCGTCTCCGGTGTCAGATACATGATGCAGTTTAAGCACGTCAGGAAAACCATTTCGAAATCCGAAACTTGAAAATATGAACCTGAAGCTTGAAGTACAATGATCATTTCGCTTATTTAAATCCACTTATCCGATCGTCCTTATTTAAAAGAACCTCAGTGCGGTATCTCGGTCGATAAACCCGCCTGAAAAACATGGTTCGAAATGACGGCATACTACCGTTTAAATGTGTGCGACTGGTTACCACCTTTGAACTCGCTATTTGCCTTGGGAGGTGCAGGAAAGTCACCGTAGAACATGGATCCTACTGAGCAAATCACAAAATTATGCCAATAAACAAGACAACGGATAACGGACCTTTAGCCTTAGATTGTTTCTTGAGTCGTTTTTGCTTCCCATGTCTTCCCTCGGCTTCTTTATCGGAGCCGTCGTCCAGCATATTAGGTACCGCCGAAAAGTCGAAAACTTCCTGTTCGTCTGACGCTTCTGCCACACCCTCTTGGGAGTTATACTCTTCTTTTTGTCCAATCTCTTCTCCACTCGCTAGGCCAGAGGTGTCAATTCGATCCTCCGCAGTTTTTTTTCCACTTCTCTTCCTCTTTTTAGCGCGCGCCTGGCCAACGACCACAATGGTATCCTCGACAGACTTGGGCATCCTCTCCACCGCTGGAACGAACGGCACCTCGACCTGCATCCCCAAGACACCTGTCATATCCTCACCTGTCCTCGTCTCAAGTGCGATATTAGATATCTCTTTCTTTTTGGTGCCCATAGCCTATCGGGCGAATTATAGGGCAGACTGAATCACTGCAAAGTAATCGTTCTTACCTTCGGTACAGATGGAGCAATGACAAGAGTACTATTGATGCGAGACACGAGTCCCTTGAAGTCGGACGTGGAATATGATCCACTCACTATGCTCTAGACGCTACTCAGTACCAAACGATACTTAGAACTCTCAGGATATTAACCTCTTGCCCAAAATCTGAGCTTTTGCCTGCCGTTAAAGGATTCACAGCTATAGTTTGGGAAGATAAAGGTAGCTTGAACAGTGACGAGTGTTTCATTGCGATTGAAATATTGCTTCTAACTCCTATATTCAAGTCGCTACAGAGCTCAGCCGAAATGAGCGTACATCATACCTGCAGCCCAAATGTCCCTCTCGGCGACAGAGTTCTCTATGGCAACCTCTTCCGTCGATGTTTTAGTTTGTACCACTGTTGGAGGCGCCTGATTTACTGTGGCCTGTGCCGCCATTGGGGAAAGAATTTCTTTGAGTGCATCGTGGACAACATCAAGCAGTTCTTTGGCTCTCCTACGGATGACCATTGGTGGATTCGAGGGGAACGTGTGCAGCAAGGCCGCCATGTCGTTTGGAGGGTGCTCAGCGAGCCGGAAGACGTAGTGGTTCGGTAGCACATAGCTTTACTTTCGTCGGGAGCATGATCCACAAATAAAGAAAGCGACTTACCGAGTGCTCTCATCTTCTTCCCGAGCTATTTTATCCCTCCAAGCATGCACAGAGCGGTATACGGCGCGTTGCACCTTACTTATGCTATCTTCGTTATTTGCGAATAGAAGTGGCTTGTTCCACTTGCGCGCTAGTGTGTCCCATCCACCTGGCCCCAAACCAGACACAGCATCGTACACATCCTTACGGTATGTCCGAAGAGATGTCTCTCTCGATCGAGCCACGGCGGTATGCAGGAGAGAATCTGACCCGCTCTCCATTGGTGTCGACGGTGAAGGCGACCCTGATTTGGACCGTGACTGGTCAATCAAGGCATTACGGAGACAATCATATATGTAAAGGAGGAAATGGGTATCTGCGCGGGCATAGAACAGCATTTCGTCCGGTAATGGCCTATATTTATATTAACGCGCTTCTTTACAAAAAAAATGAATGTTTACCGTAATCGCCAGTCAGCTAACTGGTATCGCTTATCTGGTAAAAAATCACAGTACATCTCCAGGAGATTGGCAAGTCCGTGTCGCGGAAACTCTGCAAGAAGCTTTAAAAGAAAATCTTACGCAACTGGGATTAGGACAAACCTAGTAGTTTTGAGGCGTGGAATGTATCAAAGAGATTGACAATATAAAGATTAAAATCTTGTTGTAGCCAAGGTATGTCGCTCTCTGCGCCGTGAAAGACCTGCAAGTTTATTACTGACGGAGTTGCGTGATATCGAGACGAACATACCTTGACAATTTCTGGATCTGTGAACACTTCGTTGAGCTCCGTCAACTCCTCTCTCAAGGCTAATGTATCCACAATCCAATCTTCTTGCCTCGTACTCAATTGCATCAGACAGACGAAGCCTGCATAGCTTCGATAACTATTATGTTCCAGGTCGACTGCAATTTCGGAAACCTGACGCAGTTTGGAAAGCATAGATTGAAATTCCTGAGGCGTGGACACCCACGTAAAAGGGGTACTTGACAATGATGATGGAGGAGTCGGCGTATGGCGGGAAAACATGTGTGTTGGCGGAATAAAGTGGACAATTTCATATCGGTATGGGTGGGCTTGGCTGTTGAATCACGATGAGCCTTGATAAAGGAGGGCAACGATCACATACATGGATAATTCACTGTCTTGATCTTGGGAGTCGCGATAATCATAGCCAAGTGGCACTTGGGCATTATATTTGTGCGTGAGCGATGGATACCATGGGGCATCCGAGTTGTCTATCTTTCGCTTAAACGACAGTTGTGGTTTTGGAATATGAGATGCGTGTTGTAGTGCTGGGTCGAGGTGTCCATTCTGTATCGCCTGTTTTGGCTATCCAAGGGTTGAGGGATGGCAATCAAAACCTCTCTATTATGCATACCTTGCTTGTCGGTTTTTTACTGGTGGCAGGCGTTGGGTTGATAGCAATTGCGGGCGGTTTTGTTCTCCCAAGGAAATCGTCCAAACATATGTCCTAAACAAGAGTCAACACGCATGTTAGTTCTGGCCATCAGGCCTTCAGGACTTACTGTTCTTTCCATCAACTGATCCATACAATCTACTACGGCCGACTGAAAATGATCCATAACATAATCCTGCGACTGCAGCTTTGCCTTTGCCTTATCCCTGGATGAAGCTGTGGCGTCAACTGTACTCGCAAGCGACAAAAGCCTGTTCGTCAATGACAGCAGTCGCGTAGAAAAGTCGTCCAAATCCTTTGAGAGATTTGCGTCCATCGTGCGGTGAAATGAAACATCGGATGGTATTTGGACTGCAATACGGGTTGCCTTGAGCGCAGCCTGTTGTAATTTCTGGCTGTATTCATCGAATGTTGTTGAAGAAATGGCGGGAACAGAATAGTTCATCGCTCCCTGAGACGACGAGCAATGCGATGAACAGTTGCCCACGTGACAGCTCCAGATGGGGTAATGTCCAGTTCAGGATATGCATTGACCAAAAGCGGTAACCACTCCGAGACATGGATAGGCCGAATCTTTTTCCGAGTTCTCTCAGATCATGTCTCAGCGTCGGACATCAACTGTTTACTCACCATCACCTTTGTCCCTCTCACGCCTTCCGCATGATACCGACAGGTGCGACTCGCGCGCGTCTACTCGCAGCTTGTATAATTATGAGCTCGACTCTACCGCGTCGCCAGACGAAATAAATTTTAACCAAGATGACGATGCAAAATCTGCAAGTACAGTATCTCCAGCTTCTACACTATCTGATGTCGAGATTGGACATCCTTTGGAGAGAGTTAAACGAGTTGGGAGTGCAAGCTTCCTTGTTGGTCCGCTTGGTGAAGGCTCCTGGCCGGCATCCCTTCCAGGGAGTCAGGCATCCTTAACCAACTCAACTGCGAGTGATTACATGTTCGTCTCGCTTTATCTTTTTGTCAACCTTATTTTTGACGCCTTTCCAGTGACTTTGATGGACTAATGGACTCAATCCGGAAATTGGAGATATGTCCATACATGATTCCAGATCTTTATGCGAGCCGTCCCTTTATTGCTCAACGACTCATTATTTACGTATACCACAGGCAATCGTTTCTCCCAGCAAGGAATTCAACTATAAACTTATGGTTCGAATCATTGCAAAGTCATCGGAAGAACTGCAGCTTCTTATCACGCTAAACCATGCAAGTCACCGTGGGGATCCATGGAACCCGACTCCTTATCTTCTCTGCTCATTCGACCGCGACGAAACCGACGTCTACGCTTGCTTCGAACACTTGACCCCATACGACAAGCCACCGTTTCGCACCGCTTCAAACTATATTGACTTTTTTAGACAGGTCCTGGAGGTATGTTATCGCAGAGACTCCTGTTACAAGAACAAGCCCTGATGTAGTTTAATAATCCGTGTGCAGGGACTAGCATTCCTTCATGAACATTCTATTGTTAATCTTAATTGCGCTAGGCATTCATCCTTCAAGGTAGACCTCAGTGCCGGATCCTCGTCCACAGATATTTCAGGCAGCTCGGGCTTTGCATCAGCCATCTGTTCCCATCCAACAGATTCGCGTTCCGCATACTCTTCGGCACGTGCATCTCCACATCTCAAAGCCAGCCCTATCCCTGATCCCGATGGAAATCTTCAGTTCGACAGAGCCAAATTTCCGGTCAAATATTATTTTGTCAACTTTAGCGATGCCTTTCAGCAACTCCGTACGGAACGCGACCGTCCTAGAAATATATCCCCCGCCTACGTGAAGGACGTTCAAGACCTAGGTGTTCTCTTCAACGACATGATTGGCAAGGTGAGTATTTGTTTCTGTTTGCGCTCTCTTTATGTATACCAGTTGCAGGTTCCCCCACTCGCGCTCAAGTTCAAACCTCTCGTGACGGCCATGATGGCAGGCGAATTCACGGCAGAGGACAGCCGCAAGTTGTTTGAAGCTTTATGCAACTCCCTCGAGGCATCGGTATTTGACGTCCTGGTCGAGCTGCTCCCAAGTTCAAGGGCGTCTTTGGACACCAGCAGCAGTAGCAGTGGATCGGCTTACGGTTAATTTTAAATCTACACTCCTGTCTTTCCCACTTTCAAATTAGGCGGGGCATATTGGAAGGGATGGTATGACAGTAAAGACATTGTAATATCACCCCCCCCCCCCTCCCCTCCGCTCAAGAACTTGATCTCAGTGCCTCTGATGTCATGAGTTCAAGACTTTGTCCAGTCGAATCTCATAGACCTTTGCTGATTACAGACACCGTCATTGCGGTCAACCAATTCTTATTACCCTACCCAAAGAACGCTCGGTATGCAACTTCATAGAAAGACCTAAGCACGGTACATAGCCCTACAATAAATACTACATCGACCCACCGTTCTATCCAAAAAGAGTATAAAAAAAACCTGTAGAAATACCTGGAGTTGAAAGCAAGAGATGACATGGCATGTCCAAAACGGGTACTGACTGTTGCAAGAGTTTGATTATTGTATGTGGTTGATAAAAAATAAGAGAGTAAGTCCTCACCCACACGTTGTCCGGGAGTCCCACCCGTCCAGACGGGCAAAAATGAAGCGCGCGGGGCAAGGAGGGCTTCGAAAACAAGAGGCACCACGAAAGAAAAAAAAGCAAAAAAGACCAGCGACAAAGGGGTATGACTAACAATAAACAAAGAATAAGGTACCTGCGCTCGGAGAAAAAAAGGCGGAAAGGTATACATGCATCATATATGCAGCACTGTTTTTTCTCTTGCTGACTTTTATGTTGAAAAGGAAGAGGTGGTCGGTTGTGGTGATTCTAAGATGTCGAGGTCAAAGTTTTGACAATCGCAACCAAGTTCTGGTAAGGTCCATCCGTCCGTTTGATCCTAGGAAGAAAGCAGTGATTGATCGGGTCGTAACAAGCGTCAAAGCGTCGCGGGACATGCATAATCGGGGCTGGAGTGAAGGAGAACGTCCACGTCCATCACCAATTCATACTACTCTCCCTCAACACTGGCGCCGAAATGGCATCGGTCGTGATACTCATATGCCGCCTCACCACGTTCTGCGCACCACCATGGCCCTGGCTGGACGTACCGGCCAGGCTACCAGGATGTTCTGCTTCCCACCCTCTCAAGCTGTCTTCGGCCCAATAATAGCTGCGTCTCCTTGCACCGCCTACACTGTCCTGGTCAAAGTCCCTTCCTTGCGGAGCGACACCAGCCACGTCAACTGGTGGTTCCGTAAGCCGACGATGAGCAAGCTCACGCCGCCTCATCGCGCTTCGGTAAACGAGGAATAAGAGGACAAGAATTGCGATGACCCCCAGCGCGCTAACAACGCCGATGATCGCGTCCTGGCGCACAATCCTGCTTCCATTGCTACTTGGCTCGTTCGAGCTCGATCCTGATCCTGAGCCAGTGCCAGATACATTGATCGAAAGTAGGGAGAAGGCCGAGTTGACATGCAAGGCGAGTTGCTGTGCAACACCGCTGTCGACACCGGTGTAGAACGCCGACTGCCTTACTTTGATCTGGGCAGCAAGGGTAGACACGTCTTGTGTGGGAATGTACCCAAGCCAGATGGTCCCCAAGAGAGAGGCGTCTTGTGGCCCTTGGTACTCGATGGGTACGTACACTTGTAGGGCATATGTCAAGACTTGGTCAGCTGTCCATACCAAGTTAGTATCATGCAATACAAATTCAAAATGACGTACGGGAAATTCCGATTGCGGTGGTGATCAACGTAGGCATCCATGCAAATATCTGACTGCTTGATATAGGGCTGTTCACCACAAAGGGCCAGTTAAGCTCCTGGTCAAACAAGATGCTGATCAACGTATAGCCCGAAATATCGCTACCTCCATTAACCAATTGGCTGCTGGGGTAAATCCTCCATGGAATTCCACTGGGAAGAGGAGGAGTATTAACCGGAATGTTCGTCGCTGTAGTAAGAGGGACTGTAGTGGTCGGAGCGTCGGGATTGGTGAGGGTCGTTGCCGAAGTTGGAATGGATGAAGCAACAGCCAGAGAGCTCTCCATTGTGACCCAAGTGAACTGGGAATTGATAGATGGGGAGGAACTGGATGCGGGTGCGGACGTGGACGACGATGTAAATGTAGTGGTCATGTGTGTCATCGTTGAAGAGGTGGAGCTTGTGCTGTTGGGCATAGGGAAGATAATGCTCGTTGAAGAAGGCAAACATCCCGAGCTCAAGGAACCACAGCTTGAGGTTGTAGAAGACGAAGACGCTGCTGTAGAAGACGCTGTAGAAGACGCTGTAGAAGACGCTGTAGAAGACGAGGAGCCTGAGGTCGTAGAGGACGCCGTAGAAGACGAGGAAGGACTGCTAGAAGTGGACGAGGGCCCGCACCCCGAGGTGGATGAGCAGCTTGAGCTTGGAGAGGGCGAGCTTGTAGTAGACGTAGATGTCGTCGGTGAGGAACAACCGATACCAAACAAACTAGAGCAAGAGGATGTTGTGGGAGATGAAGTAGACGGTCCACTACTGTGACTGGGAGAGGGAGATTGAGGAGGAGGTGCAGATGAACTCGAAGGGGAACAACCAATACCGAGACCTAGCAAACCAAAACAGGAGGATGATGTGGGAGAGGGAGTAGGCGATCCGCTGCTAGAGCCCCCGCCATGGCTGGAGGAAGGGGATTGAGGAGGAGGCGTGGATGAACTCGGCGGGGAACAACCGATACCAAAACCCAGTAAACCAGAGCACGAGGATGATGTCGTGGGTGAGGGCGTAGGCGATCCACCGATAGAGCCTCCGCTGCGACTGGAGGAAGGGGATTGAGGAGGAGGCGTTGAACTAGGGGGGGAACAACCGATACCAAAACCTAGCAAACCAGAGCACGAAGATGATGTCGTGGGAGAGGGCGTGGGCGATCCACCGCCAGAACCCCCGCCGTGACTTGAGGTCAGAGATTTAGGGGGAGGCGTCGATGAACTGGACGGGGTACAATCAAGACCGAGACCCAGCAAACCAGAGCAGGATGATGATGTTGGGGAGGTGGATGGGGGCGTCTTCGTTGGTGAAGAACCCTTGCCATGACTAGAGGAATGGGATTGAGGAGGCGTGGATGAGGTCGACGGAGAACAACCAAGACCAAGACCCAACAAACCAGAGCATGAGGAGGAAGTCGCAGTGGAAGTCGGGGTGGATGAACTGGAAGGGGAACAATCAAGGCCGAGGCCTAGTAAACCCGAGCATGTGGATGATGACGTCGGCGTAGGTGAGCTTGACGTGCAACCGACACCGAGACCCAGTAAACCGTCGCAGTCAGAGGATGTCGCGGTTGGCGTTGGGGTGGAAGAAGTTGAGGGACATCCAAGACCGAGACCAAGCAGACCTGAGCAGTCGTCTGAAGTTGGAGAGGCGTCGGAGTTGGGCAAAATGGTGGAAGTCGGGGGCAAAAGACTGGTCACGAAAGGATTTGCAGCGCGGTGACGAATGAGATGGCTGCGGTGGGAAAGAGAGCGGCGGGCGTTTGAGAAGTTGTTTGAAGCGTGGCCCGCATGGACGACGACGGCGAGGATGAGAAGGGAATAAATACGCATGAAAGGAGCGTCGGGCGCAGCTGGGCTGCCGTTGGTCGAAGTACAAACTCAAAATGTCTTTTCCCATCAATTTGCGCTACTACCACATCTCGTTACCTATCTACCACAAGCTTCTCAGATAAATCCAATCTGCACTGCCTCGTAAATTCCCCGAAACCTACGCTTGGTTTCACATACCTTGTTGGCAACGTCAAGTGCATCATGGTCTGGCGTCAGACGGACATATGCCTTTTTCTTCCCGTCAGGCCGGATCAGCGTGTTTACCTTGGCTGCCTTGATTTCATAAAGCTTCTTCACCGCGTCCTGGATGTGTCGCTTCGTGGCACGCACATCCACGAGGAACACTAGCGTGTTATGCTCCTCAATCTTCTTCATCGCAGACTCCGTGTTCAGTGGTCTGTATCCCTAAATTAGTCGTGCCATTGTAGTCAGGGCACTTCTTACGATATGATTGTCCTATATTGGTCCATTCTTGGAACATGAGGAATCGACTTCCGAGGGTATTTGGGCGTCCTTGGCAGCCTGAGCGTCTTTGGCCTATGGAAGGTCACGCTATATCTTGCTTTGCGTTTGTCTGTCGACTGCGCGCCCTGGAGAGCTGCCTTTTTAGCAGCCTTGGCTTTGCTGTCTTTCGCCGCTGCACTCGCTTGTTAGTCCTCGCACGTAGGCCTGCTGCTGGACGCACATTTGGCAGCAGTTTTTGTCTTGGTGCTGGCCTTGGCAGCCTTTCCTGTCTTCGTTGTTGACATCGTGTGTCTGTGATAAGTCCAGTTAGCGTCATCCAACTTCCGGCTCACGCATCCATCATTTCCACCATTCCAGTAACATTAAAAGCCATCGGAACATACATCCAACTATATTCCGGACACAATGCAAATGCAAATGATGCAAGAAAATGGTTCACCTTGAGGGATACCGAAGGTGTTGAGTGGACTTGGCTCACGGATAGTGTAACACTTGCCTTTTCTGGAACACGCACGAATTGCGCTTTCAAAAACACATTTTTATTACATCCGATGTGTACAAAAATATGAAGTTTCAGGCTCAGACTGCTGAAGGGTAAAGTAAATGACAAATCGGCCGCTCCTGTACGAACCAGGCGCTGAGTCCGGTGTTTCAGGGAAAGACTTGAAGATCGACCATAAGGTAGTAAAAACTTGAGGATCCCATTTCCCTAGAAACTATCCACTGCCATCGTGGTAAAGAAAGCATGGGTGAAAAAAGCGTTGAACGCCAGTCAGTTACCCGGGACTGGCGCTCAACGATCCCAATTATTCCCGTTCAGACGATGGGCTTGACCAAGAACGGTTCGTCTTCCACATTGTACCGCTCTCAATGTAGACTCTAACAAGCGTGTCGTTTGATCCCGTCCAGATACAGCTCGGGAGGAAAAAGTCAGTCACAATCAGGAAAGACGGATTAGTTATGAAGAACATACTTGTCTCTCACGAACGTTTCAAACTACGCCTTCCGAGCACATTCATTGATGCGAATGTTGAGCGATGTAAGTGAAAGGAAAGACAAGAAAAAAAAGGGTTAAAGCAATGAACCGCGTGCCTTGCTCGCTCTCAAAGGCATGTAGGCGCAGAACGCGGACAATAAAATTTGCTTCTATTCTATTTTCTTTCCATGATTTTAGACGGAGAATGGAGCTGGATATCTTGAGATTTTCCCCCCTCGCGCCAGGAAAAGAAATAAGCACGAGAAATATGAAATATGAAAATAGAAAAAAAGGAAAATACGCCTGCTTGCTCTAAATTTCTTTTGTTTTGAAGCAAGGATCCAAGAGCACGAAAAGGAATGGGATAGAGAGCGTCAAAAAAGAAGGATCAGATACTACGGCTAATCCAAGTGAGAAATTGAACACACGATTTGAACGAGATAATCTGCACCACCCGCGGAAAGAGCACGGGCAGAGTCAGTCGTGTTCTACAATACACCGCTAGTAGATCATCGGGGAGAGTTTGGAAACACGTGCATGCCGTCCCAGGTTATGAGTATCTGTCATTAAGTTGTTGGCAAGGTGTGCGCATTGTCACTCAGCTGTTCCGCCTTGGCTCCTACGCTCCCGGCGTTCCGCTGCGACTCTGTTTTAGTTATTGATTTTTTGAATGGCTCGTTGTGGGCCAGTCACGAAGTGACTATCTTACGGTGAGCTGATGTTTTGAGAGCTTAAACTACTACCTGAAAACACGTTCATCACTCGAATGCGCACCCTATCTTCATTCTCGGTTGCTCTACCATAGCAAGTGTTTACCGTGGAAGGACATTGTCAGAATCAAATGGCCCAGCTGAGGACACGTCAACTCTCCCACCTATGTTATAGCTGCGTCACAGACATTGCTGTTATCCTTGATCTATACTGACATCGCGACAGAAGTCAAACTTCTTAAATAGGTCGTTCGTTCGTTCTATAATACATCTAAAATCCCAGGTGACTCAGCTGCAATGGACACATCTCGTCTGTTCGCCAAAGCTTTGTCAAGGGATTGGCCATGAAGAAGTCATACGAAATGCGAGTGAAACTTGGCCCCCGAGGATCGGTGAAATTATCTAACCTCGACTCAGCAAGATGACGACGTTTATCGGTAGTCCCACGAACCTGCTCCGCCCATATTTGGTTTGGCACCTCCTGACCAGGCGTGGTCCATGCCTTCCACCTGGAAATATTGCAGCACAGACTTCCCATAGACATCGTTCCATGATGCTACCGTGTACGCGTGGCCATTGGGCACTCGGCCACTCATGTTGGAATTAGGTTTATCATAATGGGCGTCCTTGAAAGTAGGGTCCGCAAGATAATTGGCGACCAGCATAGAAACGACAATTTCACGGCCATGCGCAATGGGAACGACAGTGTCTGCAGTACCGTGGAAGACAATCGTAGGCACGCGCCTAGCATAGGGCCCCATCGCTCGATAAGCAGCATGACCTTGCTGTATAGGGTCAGGTCCAGGCTTCCCGTTTGCGAACAACTGAACCCTCATTTCCTCAAACGTTGTCGCTGACTTGTATTCGAACCCAGAATTGAGCCCGATTGCGGCGAAGACGTCAGGGTAGGCTATTCCTACTGGCAAATAGTCAATGGAAAGCCACAGTAACGTCACTGCTCGTATCCTTACCAATGAGGCTCATCCCGGCACCGGCAGAAAACCCAGTGATATATGTTCGATTGACATTGATATTCCACAAAGTACTGCTCTGGATTGTCCGAGTTATGCCTGTAATAATGGCAGGTTCGCCTGGTTGATATTATGAGGATGAGTAGAATGCTAATCGAAGTCAAGTTTGCTCGCCTGATTCGCGAACCTGGTCCGCTGAATCCCACCAGTCCCAACATGCCAAGTGGTTGTCTGCCTCAGTCTGGTTAATATATGCGACGATGAAATTTTCTTCCTCTGCCAAAGCGTTGAACCCGCTGTCGACAAGGATGATCGAGGAAGACTGTGTACATCCATGAAGAACGACGATGAGAGGCACCTGGCCTAGTTTGCTGTAACCGCTCGGCGCATAGACGGTGTACTCGCGATGACCAGCGGAGCCCACGTAGGTGAATTGGGACAGGATCCCGGGACCGCTCGAATCAGTGGCTTCTGCACATTGGAGTCGGACGGAGATTGTCACAACTGAACTGAACACAGCTGCCAAGTTCACCCACTTCATAGTGACAGTCGGTGGTTCATATTCACACGAATGTTTATTCTGCCGCTTCCCCAGGCGCGTAGTGCAATCAGTTCATCAGGAAAAACCCAATTAGTTAATTAAACAATATAAGACTTAACACCAAAAAGAATCTCTAAGTGGATGACTTTCCATAGCCGTAACTTGATTTTCTATCTCTAAACGTTATTCATCGGACTTTGAAATCAGGGTAGATGAGTTTGAAGATTGGATTTATAAGGCCTGCATGGCATTGCTTCTTGACCTCTTACCTCCATCATCCCAGGTTTTTCCCACGGGGTGTTGCAGTTGAGACAGTCACTGCCCATGCTGAGCAGCACACTTGAAGCACTTTTCTCATAGGTTGAGCATTAGCTCCCTCCTCTCTGGTTTTCTTTTTAGCAATTTTCCCTCCTTTTCCCCCCTCTCCTGTCGTGCAGTGCATTTCCTCATGACATGGCCTTTGTGCCTTCTTCCATCTTGCCTTCCCCTTTCACCTTGCAGGCCCCCACATCAGCAAACTTGGGGGGTCTCTACATAGTACTACTATAGCTATGGTAGTACTACATAGGGTCCATAGTGGTCCATAGTGGCCATAGTGCTGGTAGAAAAGGTCTACATGCTGTGTAGTCCTACCATAGTACTATGGTAGACTATGGTAGACTATGGTAGCTGCTACAGTCTATGCAGACTATTCATAGACTAGTACAGCTGTAGTAGCTGCCATGCCCTACCATGTCTATGGAGCACTACCAAACTCTACAGAGTACTACCATACTCTCTGTGATAGTCCATGTAAAAATATATTTTCTGTGACAGATTATATTCTATATTATGTCATCAGTTATACTATACATATTAGTCACCAATTAATTTAATTTAATCTAATCTATATATAGTACATATGTTATCAATTATATAAGTAAATTAAAGCATTACATGAACATAAATAATTTGCACCTGACCAGGATTGAACCCACAACCTTAAGAGCACAGCTGATGCAATACAAACCATTACACCAAACTGCCATTGTCATATTAGTATCAAGAACACATATATCCTACATCCTCTGCATTGGACTTAGTCTTGCCAATGCATTCACTCAACTAAATACTATTTTCCAAGTCAGGTTCTACAAATCTAGGCTTTTGCTAGTGACAAAAGTTGTAGTATGGAAGAAGGCGCACAACTTTTGTCAATGGTAGGAATGCTGTCAATCAGTAGTTCCTAAGTTATTCATGTTTATCCAAATGACAAGTGATGGCAGACAGGTGTAGTGATTATCCAGACCCCACAGAGCCCCACAGAACTCAGAAGATATGTATACATTCTATGCAGCACTGTGCATTACTCCCACAGTCTGTGACAGTCTGCATAAATAACTGTACAAATAAGTGGTAGTCTATGGTAGTCTATAGTAGTCTATGTTGAAATTTATGATGGCGGCACAGACTGAGGCTTAGTAAGCGGGAGACTTACTTAATACTGTTTGTAGTTGTTGAAGGCTGTTTAGGAGCTAGGGACTCAACTAACAGATAACAGAGACAATGCTAAGTTATTGAAATGAGGGCATAAGGCCCTCCTTATATACATGTGGGCCAGAGTACTTTAAGACTACTTAAGGTAATGCCAGCAGAGCGCTACAGAGGGTAGTGCCAGGTGGCAACTGGGTGTAGCACCAGGTGGCGCTTTGCTGGCTTCTCTACTCTGAGTATGAACTCTATAATTTCTGTCAAACTCTATAATTTCTGTCAATGATTATAATAAGGGATTATTTAGCATCTCATTAATAATGATATTATAATATATGAAGCTGTGGGTTCAATCCCCTTAGCTCCAGATCATTATTAATTCAACACTCCCCCTTGCTAATAAATCACTAATCCAATTTTAGATCTTAACTGTGCAAACTTATCAAAAGACAAGTTTTTAGTTAAGATATCAGCAAGTTGCTCATCTGTGGGAATATATATTAATTCCACTTTTCCTTCTTCTATGCAATTTCTCACATAGTGATAGCAGATATCAATATGTTTAGACCTATGCTCTTGAGCAGGATTGGATGCTAAGAATATAGCTCCTTGATTATCAACACCTAATTGGATGTTTCTTAAATACATCCCTATTTCATAAAATAAGGATTCTATCCAGACTAACTGTCTAGATGTATCTGACAAATTCATATACTCTGCTTCTGTTGAAGACAAAGCAACAGTTTTCTGTTTTCTTGAAACCCAGCTAACTGGTCCTCCAGCTAACTTTACAATGTAACCAGTGACTGATTTTCGATTAATCTGGTCACCTGCCCAGTCTGCATCACAATATGCAACAAATCCTTCTTTTTGTTTACCATTATATATTATTTTGCCATTAGGATTAGTGGCAACATATTTGACAATATATAATGCTTTTTGAATGTGTTCTTCAGAAGGATTAACCATGAATTGTGACATCATGATTACTGCATAAGCAATATCTGGACGAGTTCCAAGTGTCAGATATAATAAAGATCCAATTATGGATTGATAATGGCTTCTCTGCTGAGAAGTTGCTATTCCATCATTTGGTTTAGGAACATAGCCTGCTGGTAAAGGTGTTCTAGCAGGTTTGGCATTTTCTTGACCAAAACGTTTAACAACTTTCATAGCATAGTCTATTTGATCAATAGTTAATAATCGATTTTGTTTATCTCAGACAATTTTCATTCCAAGATATTCAGAGACTTTTCCTAAATCTCTGCATTCCCATATTTTCATGAACTTGCTTTTGAGAGTTTGTAGCAGTTCAGAGTTATTGCCCATCCATAAAACGTCATCTACATATAAGATAACTACTAAAATTGATGAATTTTTCCTTAAGATATAAACTCCTGTGTCTGAAAGACATCGATGGAATCCTAAGGATTTCAAGCTTTTATCAGCTTGTTTATTCCAAGCATATGATGCTTGTTTAAGACCATACAAGGCCTTTTTAAGGTGATAGACTTTCCCTTCTTGTCCTTTAGTGACAAAACCTTCTGGCTGTTCCATGTAAATCTCTTCATCAAGATTTCCATATAAGAATGCTGTTTTAACATCCAGTGCCTTGATATCCCAATCTTCGAGTGCTGCAGAAGCCAAAAGTAATCTCACTGTCTCAAAGTGTGCAACAGGAGAAAATGTGTCATCATAATCAATACCAGGTATTTGTGAAAAACCTTTAGCAACTAATTGAGCACGTTTTTGACCATCACTTTTAATATTGTAAACCCATCTACACTTAACAGGTTTACGATTTTTGGGACATTCCACTAACTCCCAGACATCTCGATCACATAGAGCTTGTATCTCTTCTTCCATAGCTGTAACCCATTCTTGGAAAGCTTTTGGATTGAGATTTCTAATTTTCAACACATCTCTGAAGTGCACAGGTACCTCTGATTTTACTTCAACTGCTTTTGATAATAAGAAGTTCACAAATTTTGTGCCTCCTTTTTGTAATTTCTTGAGCAGTCTTAAACTATCAAGAGTATCCTGAATATCCTGACTAGAACCAGGATTTGGCCCTTCTGGTGCATCTTCATAAATAGTTTTATCAGGATTATTATTGTTATCATCCTGATCTGAGCCAAAAGGATCAGAGTCATTACCCAAGTCTTTTTCAATTTCAAGAGGAGTTCTTTGACCATATATATTTCCCTCTCTATAGACTGGTTTTCTATCTCTTATTCCCCTGCAAAGAGGAAATTGAATAGGCTCTTTACATGGTATTCTTTGTTCAGCACGTTTGGAATCCTTTTTCTCTTTTTGTGTTTTCTTAATGCTAGGAGGTTCAATCTGATGTTGTGTCCTAGGCCGTTCACTAGGGTTCTCTACAGACCTGTTTTCACTTGGTCCTCAAACATCAGGATTAACAGGAGGTTCCATTTGTGGTTCCTGTTCTTCAACCTCTTTATCAAGCTCTTTATCATTTTTATCATGAGACGATGTCTGCTGATCGTCACATGTAGAATCATGATTTCTATATGATTTCCTTTTTGGTGTGGGATCATCATTATCACTATCATCAAGATAATCACTTTGGGAATTGGAGCCAGATTCTTGTCCATATTGATCCCATTGATCAATACCTGGTGGACATTCAAATATTCTATCTTTGTTGTAATTTTCGCTTTTTTGTGGAAACACTGATTCATCAAACAGTGATTGAACACCTATAAATATTGTGTTGTCTTTTCTCATAAATTTATAAGCTTTAGATCCTTGTTCATAACCTATGAAGGTCATTGGTTCAGATCTTGGTGCTAGCTTATCTTTTTGCATTTCTTTAGGTATAAGAACCCATGCAAGACAACCAAATATTTTAAAGTAGCTTACATCTGGCTTTTTATCAGTCAGATTTTCATAAGGTGTTTTCCAGTTTGTTCTTCTTAATGGAGTGCGATTGTATACATGAATAGCAGTTTCAAAAGCAAATTCCCACCATGATTTTGGACAGGAAGACTCAAGTCTCATGCTTTCTGCTTTCTCAAGTATAGTGTCATTAAGACGTTCTGCACAACCATTTTGCTGATGTATGTGAGGTGCACTCTGTTCCCTAAATATCCCTTTAGATGCAAGATATTTGTCAAATTCATGTGACTTAAATTCCCCCCCTCAATCCAATCTGAAATGTTTTACTTTAATATTATGCTGATTTTCCATAAGTTCTATGTAACTTTGGACAGCAGTAAAGGTTTCTGATTTTGATTGAAGAAGTGCCATATGAGCAAATGAAGAGTAATCATCTAGTAGCATTAAACACCACTTTTTACGATGATATGATTCCATTGGTAGTTCAAGTAAATCAGCATGAATTAATTCAAGCAGTTTAGAAGCACACTTATTAGAAATTGGGAAAGATTTATTGTGCATTTTTCCTTGAGCACAACCAGGACATATAGGATTTGTTGATGGGAATGTAATTTTCTCATCAAATCCTTTAGTATGTTCAAAAGTATGTTTAAGAACATTCTTTGAAGGATGTCCCAATCGTCTATGCCAAGTGTCATAATTGACAACATATGCAGCATGGTCCATTGTTTGTCTATCTGGCTTGACTATCTGAGTCAAGACCCAATGAATAGGTTCATTATCATGTCTAGGATATGCTCATAGAACATGTTGACCAGATTTTAGTGAAAAGATTGTCCCATGTTTATCTGATTGTTCCTGCCAGCCTTGAAGCTTTAACTGTCCAGACGATATAAGTCTATGACTAGCTTCAGGTATGTAGCAAACTTTCTCAAGTTTAATGAAATGTCTAAGTGCTTTGGAATTTTCTATTTGAAGGAACACAGTCCCTTCACCTAATAAAGAAACTTTTGATTTTTTATCAGCAGTATAAATAGGTTTTGGATTATCAAACAGTTGATAATCAGCAAAGTCTTCTAAGTCATGAGTTACATGGACAGACGCTCCAGAGTCTATCATCCATGACTTTCCTTTAAGTGCCATTTTAAGGCAATTATTACAATAGCACGCCTTAATCTCACTATTATAGCAGGTAATTTCAGCGATTACATTATCACTATCTACAGCAGTACATTGATTACTACTATTATTACCTTTAAATTTAAGAAGCTTCGAATTCTCCAAAGTCTTCTGTAGCATAGTCCTCACTGATTTATTATCAGTATCAGACTTTAAATTAGTGAAATATATGCACTGATACCAAGATTCTGCATCTTCAAATTCTCCTAGAGAGACTGTATCTGATGCATCATCTTTATCCACATCCATGTCATTGCTCTTCGGAATAAAGCGATTTTCTGCATTCCCTCCAGTTTTAACTGGCCATTCAATCTCATCTGCCACACAAAAAAGCCTTGCTCTTGTAGCATTTTGAGATTATCGGGTAACAAGGCTGGTTCAACCCTGTCAATCAGGGGTTGAGATCCAAGCCTATCAATCAACGCTGCACTAGCAAAAGGTGCCTTTGCTTTTCCTTTAGATCTAC
The DNA here is from genome assembly GCA_023014435.1 of Amanita fuliginea. Taxonomy (NCBI): domain Eukaryota; kingdom Fungi; phylum Basidiomycota; class Agaricomycetes; order Agaricales; family Amanitaceae; genus Amanita; species Amanita fuliginea. Next base: position 2,922,953 of record JAEBUQ010000003.1, read on the forward strand.
TGGACCCAGCAGATTGTTCCTGTTGCAGCAAGAAAGCACGCTTCTTTTTCTTATTTGCACAGTTGAAGCGGTTGTGTTCCTGATTAGAACTAAACTGCCTGGATGGTCCTGCAGGTGGTTGATTCTGATCTCTGGATTTTCCCTTGTTATTTTGGAAATTTCCAGATTGACGTTGAAAATTGGTCCTATTGCTAGGACCGGCTGAACCAGAGTTTTGCCATTGAGGTCTCATAGGGCCTCTAGTGATGCGAGCTGTATTAACAGCTCCCCCTGATGATGAAGACTTTCGATGTCTTTGCTGTTCTTCCTCTATCTTAGGAAGGACATCAGCAAGTTTTAAATCACTTGCTTTTGTAGTGAGAAGAATACTTGACGAGACACCATCCCATCCTTGTGGAAGTGATGCCAGCACTAACATGGCAACCATATTGTCAGGAAATGTGAATCCATTGGTATGGAGTCGTTGAGTAGTAGTCAATAATTTGTTAACTGACTCAGTGACTTTGTTGACATTGACTTTCCAATGAATTGCTTTTGAAAAATCAATGAAGATTCCTGCAGCTCCTGGTTGCCCAAAAGCTTTCTCTAATGCATCCCATGTTCTTAATGCAGTAGAGTCAACATAGTGACGCAGTGATGGTGCCAGTTTGAGTGTGATTAACCCAAGTGCTTTGTTGTCGTATTCAAGAAATTCTTCCCAAAGTTCAAGCTTGGTTTGTAGCTTATCCCTATCTTCTTTTTTAGTATCTGCCGCATTGTAAAGTACTTTCTCTGAATCGGTCAGATTTGTGATCGCTGCTTTAGATCCTTTGACGTATAGCCAAAGACCTTTATAATGAAGATAGGCGATCATGGCTACAGACCATTCATTCCAATTTAATCCTGTTAAAGTTGGAATTTTGCTGACATCCTCATCTCCACCAAGTGAAAGGCGAGCATTGCTACCGCTAGCAATGCTATCAATTTCCATCCATCCAGAAGTAGATCGTGGATTTAATTGGAGATGATAGTTGTTGCAAATCTCAGTTTTCATAAGATCAAAGGCAACATTCTTCCTAATCAACTTGGAGTAGGATGCCAACACTTTGATTTTAATAAAAGGTTGCCATTGATAACAAGGAAGTGCCCTTGTTTTAATTGCCGCCAAATAACAGTATCCGCATACTTCCCATACTGGGGTATTTCTGGAATGTACGAAGGGATCTATCATGGTGTCAAGCCTGACATACATGATTTTGCCTGGTTCAAGTTCTGAATCGTTGTTAGCACGCAAAAGTGTGCTATAGTTATCATCGTCCAACTCTGTGTGTGAGTTGTCTGATTCAAAGATATCGTGATTAATGACGTCTTTTCTGTGTGTAGGAGGGTGATTCAAATCCTCAAATGCCTTCCAGGCTTCTTGGCATTTCTGTTTTTGGCGCAATTTTTTGTTAGCCTTTTTAGCAGCTTTCTCCTTAGCAGCTTCAATATTCAGGTTCTTCATCATTACCTGAATATCTTCTCTCATCTTCTCTATCGGTGTCTTATCAGACTGTGGATATGCAGAGACTGACAGAGGTTTATTAGATAATATAGCAGGGGTATGATTCCCCCGCTTTCTAGCTGGCACTATTTTAGTTTGTCCAACTTTTTCCCACTCCTTAACTGAATACCAGGGTTCAGTTTTAAGTCCACCAGTTCTCGACGTGAGATTGGATGTCGGTACGGGTGGTACCAGAACTGCCTTCTCCTCCCAGTCCTTCGCCTCCCCTCCAAGTTTCCCACCGCATTGTTGGATGTCTGCAGAGGTGGGACAGTAGGTGAGTTGAGGATTAAGTGGTGAAATAATTTTGCCTGCCTGGGCAGCGGACAGGCCCGCTTTAGCTTTATCAGTGTATGACACTGATATCGGTGGGTTGGGAATCTTCCTCCCAGTCCCAATTTCGACGGAGTAAGCCCCTCGAACTTTTGAAAGGTGGTCAGCCTCCCATTGACGAACATCCTCGAGAATATTGAGGATTTCCTGACCTTCTTGGTCTAATAGTGCCTTTTCTTTCTCCAGCACAAGGCAGCGCTCCTCCATGTGCTGTTGCGCTCCTGCAATACGAGCGCGACATTCCTCCAGGCAGCAGCAAACCTTCTGTGCTTCTGCAGAATTGGTTTTGATAATCTCCCCAATGGGAGCAGTGGGAATAGTAGCGCGATGAGTGGTTGCACTTTTGAGCGAGTTGATGAAAATAGTGCTGAAAAAACCAGCCCTGGCAATCTTGCCCTGAAGATCAGAGCTAGAAATATTTTTGGAACTGAGGGTTCCAGGGGTGGTGTTGCCAGAAGTGGCAGTCGAAGATGTGGAGTTGGTGATCGAAGACATTTGTAAAAATAGTTTGATTGAGTTGGAGTGAGTCTAAAATAGATTGGGTAAGCGACAATCCTTGCAAATCGATCAATGCTATAAATAGCCAAACTAGGTTTGGGATCGCTCTAAGGATAGAATGATTTTTCCTCCATCTGGGTAGAATTCCAAGTGCTTCATAGACATTTCAGTTTGCTCTTTGTCATAAATGCGCTTTATAATTCATTGTCAGAAGTGTTTCCACACTTCTATTGACTTGGGGGCTCCATCAAGTTCCCCACAGCCAGTTAAAAATATCCACCAGCTATATTTAGATACTAAGCTATTTATGATGCTAAGGAGCATTCCTACTCTAAATGGGATGCTAATCAGTGCCCATTGATGGTCTGCGTGTACCATGGAACAAGGTCCAAGCAGCACGACCCTTATACAGAATAGTTTTATAAATAGATGTGAAGAACGAGACGAAAACTCGTATAATGATATAAGCACTTAATTATTCACAGCCAATAGGGGGGTGCGAAACCTTTCCAAGTCTAGACTATGATGTCATAACTTGTTATCTGCCATGGGGCAGCCCTAAACCTGAGTGATTTAATCGGTTCACCAGACTGAGTGGTTTATTGATCCACCAATCAAGAAGCGTTTCTATTATTAACCCAGATATTGCAAAACTGGGGACTAGTAGAGTGTGTCACACTGGTGATTATTGTCACACCATCCAAGGTGGTCACTCAACCCAAAAAGGGGAGTGAAGACTATTCCTGTCATAGCCCAAGAGTAGTGCATTAGCAGGAACAAACATCAGTAAACAGGTACAAATAACAGTACTACAGACATATACGCTATGTACGACCTTCCTTGTTTACCTTTGTTATGACAAGAGGTTGCTGACTAAATGTCTATGCCAGCGACAAGGCCATTCGTCCCAGTGGGGCCCATAACCTGTTGAAATTTATGACGGTGGCACAGACCAAGGCTTAGTAAGCAGGAGACTTACTTAATACTGTTTGTAGTTGTTGAAGGCTGTTTAGGAGCTAGGGGCTCAACTAACAGATAACAGAGACAATGCTAAGTTATTGAAACGAGGGCATAAGGCCCTCCTTATATACATGTGGGCCAGAGTACTTTAAGACTACCTAAGGTAATGCCAGCAGAGTGCTACAGAGGGTAGCGCCAGGTGGCAACTGGGTGTAGCACCAGGTGGCGCTTTGCTGGCGTCTCTACTCTGAGTATGAACTCTATAATTTCTGTCAAACTCTATAATTTCTGTCAATGATTATAATAAGGGATTATTTAGCATCTCATTAATAATGATATTATAATACATGAAGCTGTGGGTTCAATTCCCTTAGCTCCAGATCATTATTAATTCAACAGTCTATGGTAGTCTATGGTAGTCTATGGTAGTCTATGGTAGTCTCCTGGGTCTGGTCAGTCCACATGAATAACTGTATCAATAAGCCACAGTGCCTCACAAAGTCCCATAGAGCCCTACAATGCTGACAGGAAAGGCAAAGTGTTCAGAGGTGTGCTATGGTCACTACAGTGCTATAGTACACTACCACAATCTATAGAACTATGGAATATCTATAGCTTACTGCAGCACTACTACAAAATCTCTACCACTGCCTCTGTGACTATGGGAGCTACTGACACTACTGACTCACTACAGTCACTACAGATGATTATGGGAAACCCCAAGGTTTGCTGATGTAGCAAGGGCCAACTGCTCTTTGCTCTCAAATCTTATCCTAATGGCATTGTTTCGATGCATTCACTGCCACCAGCACCATTACATTTCCACTTGCCCCCACATTGGAATGTGCCAAGCCTGCAGTGCTCAAAGGGGCATGCCTCACTTAGGGCTCCCAAAGTTCAGTTCAGTTCGGTTTGGGGCTATTTTTGGCTGAACCCAAACCTGGAGCACCTGGAGCTTGCCCAAACTGACTGAACTGTGGGAAAAATACCTTTTTAAAAAATATCAAGTGTAATTGCAGGTTAGAACATCCCTGCATGCTTGCACTATAGTCCCACACCTCTAGGATTTGATATAACAGCATATAGTGCTGTATGATGAAAAGTGCTTAGGAAATACAGCAATGTTGTGGCTAGTAAACAGCTGTAAAAGGTTACCTTGGTGTGGCAGTGGTGTGACAGTGGTGTGGTGTGGTGTGTGGTGTGATTGGCTAATGTGACACTAAATTGGCAGCAAGATCAAGCTTTTCAACATGTGTCCCCATCATCACAATGATGGCCATTGGCCCCTTGGGCATAGTGGGGACCTTCTTACACCAGTCAAGTCCAGTTCAAACCAATGCTGGCACTGCCCAAGCCAGAATCAAAATTTTCTGAGACTTTATTGTTGTTATTTGGCGGTGTGAAATGTGTAATGGTGGTACATGCATGACCATTGACCCCTCTGGCATAGTGGGGATTTTCTTACATCAGTTCAGTTCAGTTTGAACCAATACTGGCACTGCCCAAGCCAGAACCTAAGTTTTTCAAGACTTTATTGGTGTTAATTGGTGGTGTAAAATTGTGTAATGGGTACAGACATGGCCATTGACCTGTCAGGCACAGTGGGGACCTTCTGACATCAGTTCAGTCCAGTTAAAACCAATGCTGGCACTGCCAAAGCCAGTGCCTAAGTTTTTCAAGATTTTATTGGTGTTATTTGGTGGTGTAAAATTGTGTAATAGGTACAGACATGGCCATTGGCCTGTCAGGCACAGTGGGGACCTTCTGGCATCAGTTCAGTCCAGTTCAAACCAATGCTGGCACTGCCCAAGCTAGGACCTAAGTTTTTCAAGACTTTATTGCTGTTATTTGGTGGTGTAAAATTGTGTAATGGGTACAGACATGGCCATTGGCCTGTCATGCATAGTGGGGACCTTCTGACATCAGTTCAGTCCAGTTCAAACCAATGCTGGCATGCTTGAACCAGAACCAAAGTTTGTTTGAGACTTTATTGGTATTATTTGGTGGTGAAACTGGATAGTGGTGGTCCACACATAGCCATAGACCCCTCAGACATAGCAGGGACATACCTACCTTGAACTGATTTTTTTCGAAGCTTTCCAAACCGAGGTTCAGAACTGAACTTTGGGAGCCCTAGCCTCACTGCAAGCACCCTGCAGCTACCAATGTTGAAATGCCAAACCTCCTGATTGGACTTGTGGAGGAAGAAGCACTATATTATGAGTCAATCCAGGGTTTGCAAATTGCATGGACCCCCCATGCCTTGGACCCCACCTGCATTGGGACCAGGACTAGATCTCACAGATGAAGATCTGTTTGGCACTTTACTGGACATACCTGTGGGAACCTTGCAGTCCTTGTTTGTTACAAGCTCACACTCACAACAACAACCACAAGCCTTGCAGAGGATAGGGTAGAGAAGAGAGGGGAAGGGAATGTATTAAGACCACTACAAATAGTAACCTAGGCTCATAGACAGAGTGTAAGAGAAACCATCTAGAGTCTAAAGAGACTCCAGCTATCTACCAAGGCCCTTATATACTTCTCTTAGAGGCCCCTAGCCACCATGTGTCCCATCAGCACCTCCACAGCCATATGCGCCCAGACCATATGCCTTGCTGCGCAACCTATTGTCCATGTGTCTTGGGCACTGCCACCTGTCAATCATTTAATAGACCAGGTCTGGCCCTTTCCCATGATGTCTGGACTTCCTGTGGACTGCTCTAGACTCCCATAATGGGCCACGCTACCTCCCAGGCTTCCCACTGTAACGGATCAGTTCCGGCTAGCCTGGAACCAATGCCTACAGCACACCATTGTGCCATATTGATACATTGGACCCCTAGCCACCTCTGTCGGATGCCAACAAAGCCAAACAAGCCCCAATTGGAACTAGATGATCCAACCCCAAATGTCCATTCAATGTTTGGACCCTTTGGAATGCTTCAGAACCATCAGACCCATTGGAATGACTCCAGCAACTCAGAAACCTTGTGTATGCTGCAAGGCCATGTGTATTTAAATTTGTAGTGTAGTTGCAAAAAAAAAAAACTTCCCTTTACCCTCCACACTCATTTCTGAGCAAGTCAGAGCCTCAGTGCTGCTGAACTCACTTGGCACTTTCCTGTGACCTCGGAGGCCTCCCAACATGGCCTTTGTCTTCCTGTTTCACCATGATCCCCACTGGTGATCCTCTTGCCATAATGAGCCTCCAAGCCCCTGTGCCATCCCTGTGACACCATCACTCAGGGTCTGATCCCCTTTGCTTATTATATCCATGGTTGGCTCAACCAACCGCTGTCCTGTCTTCTAGTGAGTGCTGCCATGCACTGACCCACACAAAGTGTTCCTGTAGCCTTCCTAATGTCCCAGACCTTGCTCCAGTGATGCTGAGTGATGCCTGATCACCCAGTGAATAAAACCAAAAATTAGATGCTAGGATCGGTTCCTAACACTGTTGTCTATCATGGGAAGGAAGGTAGCATCCCAGAACATGTCCCCTTGGGGGAAGTTGGCCAGGAACCCTCCCCTACAGCCTCAACAGGTTCACTCCCCTGCACATGCCCCCTCCTGCCAGGAGGTGCCTTTTGGGGAGGTAGGAGTGACAATGACAGACTTGGATAGCAATGCGGAGGACAGTGATCTCCCTCTGGCATCTCAAGAATTGGTACCTTTCTTGCAGCAGATGTTTGGTGCATTAGCAGCCCAGACTTGCCTTAAATATATGACTGGACCACTCTCCAGAATGACATGGTCCATGCTATGTGCTGCACTGGGCAATCTCCCAAAAGAACAGTGCGCCATTTGCAACGTGCCAAGGTACACAACCACCCAATGTGGACATATTGGTTTTGTTCCTTTTGCAACTCACTATGTGGAAGAGGCCTCTGTGCTCACATGGTCACACAAACTATACCCAAGGATTTCCTGGTTGTTGCTGGCCAGATGAAGGGCATCCACGTTGCCTGAATGCTGTGCCAGGCTGTTGACAAAGAATGCAGATGCAGACTCCATGATCAAGCTGATGCTGCCACATGGTCCCTCACACCAGGAGCAGACACTAACATCCCTCACACACCATCACCACTCGACGCAGACACGAAAGATTTATGTGATTTAACTACACCTCATGGCCCCAAGACTCCAGGAGGTCTGCCTACTACCCCATCAAAAGGCAGCACACTGCCAAACTTTCTCAAGAAAACTCCAACAATGGCTATCACAGCTACCCAGTGGCTTGCTCAATTCGCTGATTATGATTTATCCACAATGCCTGCTATCCATCACAGGCACTACTACTCCCTGCTGAAGACATGCCAAGGTCTAGCCCCTTCCACCAAGGGCAAAGAAACTGTCTCAGATCCCATCCCAGGCCTCCCACACATTTCAGATTCTCAACTCCATGCAGTGGTCAATGAGGTCAAATGTCAAGTCCTCCAGAAGGTCCCTGTTACAGTCAAAAGCCATAGCCCTAGGTTCTAACCCTAGACTAGGAGAGTAGAAGAGGAGAGCAGTCTAGAGCTAAGACTGTTACTCGACTAAGGTCAAGATGGGGAGCTACAGGCTCTACCTAGCTACTTATATACCTATGGACCCAGGTAGCTGTTACATGTATCAGATCATAAGGGATCAGACAGGGGCTGACAAAAGGGATGAAACTAGGGGCTGATACAGGAGGTGAAACCAGGGGTTGAAACCAGATCAGCCCTTAAGGGTCTGTGAGAGAGTTCCCAGGATTGTGGGAGAGATCTAGGCCAGATGGGGAACCATAGGGTAGGGTCGCAGTTAGGGTAACAAGGTCAATCGTAAAAGTCCCCATGCACCAATCAGACACAATGGATACAGGTGCAAACCATGCCAAACCATCCAACTTGGAAGAAGAGGGTTTAGCAGCCTTGCACCATGCCCTGGCACCTGATGAGGCTCAGGCTACCTATGATGTGGCTTGGCCTGGGTTGCTTGACAAGATCCATTCCAACTTCGCTGCTTGCTTTGAGGAAGCCCCAGATGGCTCCTTCCAGGTCTCCAAGGAGGACAAGCTCAACCTGTAGCAGTCTTTCCTACTACCCTATGTTAACAGCTTAACTGAGTTCTTCACATGCAACACCACTCTTCACAACAAGTGTTTGCTTTTCATGCTGGACAAAGACCTAGTTGCGGCAGTAGGTGGCCTCCTGCTACAGGCTAAACACATTCACACAGCACAGCCACCATCATCGCTCATCTGCTCACCATGATGCTCCCTGAATCTGAGCATCACCTACTACCAGCTGCCACCATCAAATGGGTGGCCCTGCCTAGGTCAGAACTTCACTCTACAACAAATAGAATCCCTTGGGCCACCCCACCTCCTCTGATTAACTGCAACACCAGACCCAAACAGGACAAGGCAGCTGTAGTACCCAACATTTTGGATGTCAGCACCACAGTGGTGGTTGCCCAGTCCATTGCCATGGCATGTTGCATCCTGCTTGTAGATGCTTTTATTCAGGCATCCAGTTTACTGAGCCTGACCTCTTCACAGCAACGATCTTATGCAGCAGCAGCAGCAACTAACACCACTGCTAAGGGGGGCAAATGCACCCCACAAACCAGCAGCAAGGGCTCCCATCCCCCTCCCAATGGGGCCACATGGCCAACTTCCATGTCTAGCACAGGCCCTGGTCCCTCCCAGGCTTTGGTTGCTCTCAGCTTGGCAATGGAATGGAAAGACACTTGCCCACAGAAGTGCACCAAGAGGGGCACAAAAGCAAACTGCCTCATTTACTGACTGCTGCCCATTGTGGATCTCCTGTGCACTCAACTTGAAGGTGCCTCACTCCTGGCAGAGGTCAACACTTTTCTTCATTTGCAACTTGATTACTGACAGGCCTTCATGGATGAAGACCTAAATGAGGTGATCTTGACCCACTGGAGCCAGTGAGACTCAATTGTTGTTGCCTGCAAACACCTGATTACTGAACATCAGGGCCAGGTCCTCTTACGTGCCCTCACTGCCCTCTGTCACACTGAAGCAGATGAATCTCACATCCTCAATTGACAATACAAGTGTCCTGAAGTCCTGCTCAGTCTCCACCTGTTCCAGTTTGGGTGTTGAATATCACCAGATGACATACTCCACAACCTGAAGGCTCACCCTAAATGGGCTGACACGCAGATATATGGTAAGCCGTGATGGGTCATGGCCCATGGACAGATGGAACTTGGGGCTTTGGGCACCATTCTGGTTGAAATCCAAGATTTTCTCAAGGTCTCCAACATGGATGCCCTCAAGAACACACAGGTCCAAATCCATGGCCACCTTGTCCACTGCATGAAATGGATGTTCAAGGACCTGATACCTCAGTGCTCCACCTGCTGCAGGTGGGGACACACAAACTTCTCCTGCAAAGCAAATCACAACACCTGCTCAAAGTGCACAGGTGCTCACCCCACACACCAACATGACCAATACTGTCATCACTGCATGTCCATGGGCGTGGCCTGTGGCATACAATTGTGCATCAACTGTGTAGGGACCAAAGACCTGTACCACCATGCCAATGACAATGCGTACCCCTTCTATCTGTCTCTGTTAGGAACTGATCCTAGCATCTAATTTTTGGTTTTATTCATTGGGTGATCAGGCATCACTCTGCATCACTGGCACAAGGTCTGGGACCTTAGGATGACCATAGGAACACTTCGTGTGGGTTAGTGCATGGCAGCGCTCACTAGAAGACAGGATGGCGGTTGGTTGAGCCAACCATGGATATAATAAGCACAGGGGATCAGACCCTGAGTGATGGCACCTTGGGATCACATCAGCGCATCACCAGGATCAGCCACAGAATGTTGCACTGCCCCACATATTCCAGTCAGATACCAGAAATTCCAGGTGGATTCCAGTGGATTCTGGCTGGAAGTTTGGCAGATTTTTGTATAATAGAATTTCTCACTACTTTCTGGGCATGTGACAGGATCAGTGTGACATCTGACAACAAATATAATATGGGCATCACCTAAAAGCATTTTTTCAGCACTTTCTATCTGTGTGACTGACAAAAAATCTGATATGGATATCATTTGAAATCATTTTTTCGACACTTTCCACCTCTTTGACTAGTAAGTGTGACATGTGACATCAAGTATGATATGGACATCATTTGAACTCATAATTTCAACATTTTTCCAGACCATCACAGTCCCCCACCTTTTCCACTGGAGGCCACTTGAATCCACTGGCATCCACTGGCATCCACTGGCTGCTGCTCTACCAAAGGTGGCAATGGTGAGCAGCCAAGTCTCAGCTCTTTTCTCCCATGTTCCCATTAGTGCACATACTTTTCTCATGTGTCACAATCAATGTCACAACCATACAATATTTTCCCACAGTCCAAAAAGCAAAAATCATTATTTTCACTAACTGCCTTCTCAATGACAGTTTTCCATGACTCATTCTTATGTTCCCACACACATGTTAGCCTTCCCACCATAATTCCCATGTTCCCACCCACATGTTAGCCTTCCCACCATGATTCCCACTTTCCCACACACATCAGCCTTCCCACCATGATTCCTATGTTCCCACATACATGTCAGCCTTCCCACCATGATTCCCATGTTCCCACACACATGTCAGTCTTCCCACCATGATTCCCATGTTCCCACACATGTCAGCCTTTACACCATGTTCCCACCACCTACCAACTTTAACACACACATCTCAGTCTTCCCACAATGTTCCCACTGCCTTGCCATCATGTTCTCATCACCTACCAACTTTACCACACACCTCTCAGTCTTCTCACAATGAGCCCACCATTTGCTGCACCTATCAACTTTCCCACACACCTGTCAGCTTTCTCACCATGTTTTCACATGTCATCAACATGTCATTTCTCACACTGTCAAAATTTCCCAAAAGTCACAACCATGATATCTCACATTAAAAGAACTTTTCCACAAACTGATTTTCTGTCATGTCACTGATGTTGTCAGATTCTCCCATGGTCTCAATGAACAAGATCCACCTTCCCACATGAACAAATATGTATACCTTTTCAGACTTTATGGAATTTTGTGAACACACAATAAACCAAGCCATTTTTAAGGTTCAAGTTTACATTCAATTTATTTCTCACATTTTCCAAGTATGTATACATATTCCCATAGTGTCAAGTATGAGATTGGAATGACTGAGATGGTATCTTTTAAATGTCATATTATCTAATTTCTCACAATTAGGGTCTTGAACATGGGGATATGGAGGTGCTGCACATAGGTGGACATGGGTGTGTGCCTCAGGTCAAGTGAATGCTTTAACCCATGAGTCATCCTAATAAAGACTTCACAGTCCCATATGTATTTCAAAAAACACTTATCAGCCTTCCCAGAATGTTTCTGTCATTGCCCATTGTTCCCATACACCCTTCAGCTTTCCCATCACATTTTCCCATCCTTATATACATTTCCACACTTTTTACTTTTTCACTGTTCTCCCACACACCTGTTGGCCTTCCCATCACATTTGATCCTTTCTCACATGTTAATAAACTACCTCAGGTTTCTTCATTACTCACATGTTGATAAACTACCTCAGGTTTCTTCATTACTCCCATCCATCTTCCCTTACACCTGTTTTCTGCTCTCTAAATATCATATATCTAATGTCCCAAAATTGGGGTCTTGAACATGGAGAGGGGATGTAGAGGTGTTGCACATGGGAGAAGTGTGCCTCAGGTCAAGTGAATGCTATGAGTCATCCTAATAAAGACTTCACATGTCACATATATATTTCTAAAAACACTTATCAGCCTTCCCAGAATGCTCCAATACTCCTTTTTGCTTTCCCACCACATTTTCCCATCCTTATCTACATTTCCACACTTATTTACTTTTTCACTGTTCCCACACACACCTTTTGGCCTTCCCTTCACATTTGATCCTTTTCTCACATGTTAACAATTTACCTCAGGTTTCCTCATCTGCATCCACCTTCCTTCACACCTATTTTCTGCTCTCATAATATTTCACACATATATTCTTATTACCTGGCCACTCTCCCACAGTATTACCAACTGCCAAGCTTTCACTGATGTGTTTATCATTCACACACATTCTTTCTCTATTCATACTCAGGAATATTTATATATATTATATGATTTACAAGTTAGTAGGCAGTGGTGAAAGGGTGAGAGAGAGCATGGGTATGAGGGTGAGCATGGTATGAGGGTGAGGGAAAACACTAGGATGCTGAGAGGGCAAGGGTGATGAGAGGGCAAGAGGGCAGTGAGAGGGTAAGGGTGAGGGGGTGATGGTGATGGTGGTGATGGTGATGGTGGAAGAGCATGAGGGCAAGGGCAGGGGAGAGGGTGAGGCAGGGGAGGACATGGGCATGAGGGTGAGGGCATGGGCATGAGGAGAGGGAGAGGGCGGGGTGACGGGCAAGGGTGGTGAGAGCATGAGAGGGTGGTGAGAGGGGGTAACAGGTGATGTGATGGTGGTGATGGTGGAAGAGCATGAGGGCAGGGGCGGGAGGGTGTGAGGCAGGGGAGAGGGTGTGAGGTGGGGGAGAGGACGAGGGCGTGAGGGCGAGGGCGATAAGAGGGCATGTGCAAATGCGAGGGTGTGGGTGAATGTGAGGGCAAGAGGGCGATGGTGAGAGGGTGTGGGTGATGGGGAGAGGGCGAGGGTGGGGTGACAGAGGTGGTAGGGTTGGTTGGTGAGAGGATGAGGATGAGGGCGTGAGGGCAAGGGCATGGGTGTGGGCATGAGGGCAAGGGTGATAAGAGGGTGTGTGCGAATGTGAGGGTGAGGGCGAACGCGAGGGTGAGAGGGTGATGGTGAGAGGGCGTGGGCGATGGGGAGAGGGCAAGGGTGGGGTGATGGAGGTGGTAGGGTTGGTTGGTGAGAGGATGAGGGTACGGTGGAGGTGATGGTGAGAGGGTGAGGTGAGGGAGGTGGTAGTGGGCGAGGGCAAATGTGAAGGTGCTGGCAAGGGCAAATACAATGGTGAGAGGGCAAGGGTGGTGAGAGGGCAAGGGTGGTGAGAGGGTGAGAGTGGGGTGATGGAGGTGATAGGGATAGCAGTTGGTGAGAGGGCGAGGGCGAATGCGATGGTGAGAGGGCGAGGTTGGTGAGAGGGTAGTGAGAGGCGAGAGTGAGGGTGAGAGTGAGTGGGCAAAGGTGAATGCGAGGGCAGTGAGAGAGGGCAAGGGCGAGGTTGCGACGGAGGTGATGGAGGTAGTGGTGACAGAGGTGGCAGTGAGGGCAAATGGACGAATGCAAGGGTGGTGTCGGCGAGGGTGGTGAGAGGGTGACAGCAAGGGTGAGAGGGCGATGATGGTAATGGTGAATGGCAAGGGCAGTGAGGTGGCTTGGGTGAGGGCGAATGCAAGTGCAAGGGTGCGACAGAGGTGAGATGGCGAGTGCAAGGGTGTAACAGAGGTGAGAGGACAAGGACGAGGACGAGGATGAGAGTGAGGGTGCGACAGAGGTGGTGGTGACAGAGGTGACAGTTCAGGAGTACCTATTAAAAAAACAGTTAGCATGGCAACAAGAAAAGAAAAAGAAACCTATGAGGGGCCCAGACATGTTCGCATCTGGGCCCTGGTTGGGTGGTGGTGTCGACATTGATGGGCAGTCTTGAAAGTCACATGAAATCCCATGACAATCAATGGCGCATTGCTCGCGCGTCTGAGTGACGTGTCACATGGTCACGGCTGCCATATATAAGCAGCGGGCCATTGCCCACTGACTTCCAGGTGATTCCGGTGGCATTCAGTCTGATCGGATACCAATGGTTCGGTCTGGTTCAGAATGGAATTTGGGTGAGCTGGACTGGTGGTTTGGGTGTCAGTGAGCCAAAAATTTCGAGACTGGATTCTGCCAAATCTGGCCGGATCCGACCAGATTATGTGGGGGAGTGTAACATCCTCCATCAGGTCAAGTGAATGCTATAACCCATGAGTCATCCTATTCAAATCTTTGCATATCACATATGTATTTCCAAAAACACTTATTAGCCTTCCCAGAATGTTCCCATCATGATTATATCATAATCATAAATATATATATTATATAACATATAAATTTACAAATACTAGGCAAACTAGGGTGGTGATGGTGGTGACAGCAGTGATGGTGGAAAGCCATGAGGGCAAGGGCAGGAGTGAGGGCATGGGGTGAGGGTGAGGGCATGAGGGAGTGAGGGTGTGAGGGCATGAGGGGAGGGCATAGGCATGGGCATGAGGGTGAGGGTGAGGGTGAGGGCGTGGGTGTGGGCATGAGGGCAGGGGCAGGGTGTAGGCATGGGCATGAGGGTGTGGGTGTGGGTGTGGGCATGGGCGTGGGCATGGGGTGAGGACATGGGCATGAGGGTGAGGGTGTGGGCATGAGGGTGAGGGCATGGGTGTGAGGGTGAGGGTGTGGGCACGAGGGTGGGCATGGGCGTGGGCCTGAGGGTGAGGGCAGTATGAGGGCGAGGGTGAATGTGAGGGCGAGAGGGCAACAGTAAGGGCAAACAGGTGAAGGTGAGTAGTGAGGGGGTTGGGGCAAGGGCAGTGAGAGGGCGAGAAGGCGAGGTGATGGTGGTGGTGGTGAACAATAGTGGTGGGTGGGGGTGAATGCAAGGGTGGTGAGATGGTGAGGGCGATGGGGCGACAGAGGTGATGTGGTGGTTGGTGAGAGGGTGATGGTGAGAGGGCAAGAGCAGGGTGACAGAAGTGGTGGTTGGTGAGAGGGCAAGGGCAAGGGTGCAATGGAGGTGGTGGAGGTGGTGGTGAAAGGGCAAGGTGATGGAGGTGGTGGAGGTGGGTGAGAGGGCAAGGTGACGTTGGTGGAGGTGGTAGTGAGAGGGCAAGGGTGCGAGAGGTGGTGAAAGGGCGAGGTGGTGGAGGTGGTGGAGGTGGTGGGGTGACAGAGGTGGTAGTGGTGGCAGTGGGCAAGGGCAAATGCAAGTGTGGTGGTGAGGGCAAATGCAAGTGTGGTGGTGAGGGCAAATGCAATGGTGAGAGGGCGAGGGGGCAAGGGTGAATGCGAGGGTGGTGAGATGGTGAGAGGGTGAGGGTGAATGCAAGGGTGGTGAGAGGGTGATAAGGGTGAATGTGAGGGTGAGAGGGTGACAGTAAGGGCAAACAGGTGAATGTGAGGGTGGTGAGAGGGTGACAGCAAGGGTGAGAGGGCGACAAGGAGGTGGTGGTGGTGGAGAACGGCAGTGGTCGCAGTGGGCAATGGCGAATGCAAGGGTGGTGAGATAGCCAGGGCAATGTGGTGAGGCAATGGAGGTGGTGGTGAAGGGTAGTGGTGGTGGTAAGCAGCTGCCGCCTAAGCAGCTGCCGAGGCGTGAGGTTGTGGTTGTGGGTGGGGTGCGATGGCAATGGGTGATGCATGTGGTGTCAGTCGCCAAGGTCGCAGGGTATCTGAATTGTTGTGGGTGGGATGCGATGGTGATGTGGCGTGCATGGTGTGTGTAAAGGAGTTAGTTATGAAAAAATGCAAAAAAAAAAAAAGAAATAAAACATACCAGGGCCCAGATGACGAGTGCAGCTCGTCATCTGGGCCCATTTCCATATGGGAGGGCTCTGATTGGCACCGAGAGCAAGGCAGGGTGGGTGGTGGTGGTGCAGTGGTGGTGTGGTGTGGTGTGGTGGTGTGGTGGGAAGCGATTGGCAATGGTGACGAGTGAAGTGGGTGGTTGTCGAGAGGAGCAGCAGTGGTGTGCATCTGGTGGAGTCCATGACAGTGGTGGGTGATTGTGATTGAGGGGTGACACGTCACATCACCATGTGACAATAAACAATGCCGTGTCTGTGCGTTTGTTGATTGTCATGTGACGCAGCAGCCAGCACATATAAGCTGGCTGACCCAGTCCACTGGGGTCTGATACATTTACAAGGAGTGAACCAGGACTCCAGTGGGAGTCCTGGTTCACTCCCTGTATTTTTTGGCTGTACCTTCTGCCTCCTCCCAGTCCTGGGAATTCCCAGTACAGTCCCAGTTGAGTCTGGGACTGACCAGGAATCCAGCGGGATGGGGGGGGGAGTGTAAAGCCCTCCAGACCTCAGCCAAATCTTGGTGGGACTAAACAGGGACTCCCACCTGAATCCCACCAAAGTCCCACCAAATCCTGGGAATCCTGGTACCAGGACTGATGCTACATGCACTTTGTTACTGTGTCACTGTCACACACTGCTGCTTACACCCAAGTGACATATGTCACATGTCACATGACCACTGGCAGATGGTCTGTGCACTCCTTGTCACACAATGCTGCTTACACCCAAGTGACATATGTCACATGTCACATGACCACTGGCAGATGGTCTGTGCACTCCTGACAAGTATATAAGGACAACCAGCAGAGTTTCTACCATCCCCCTCCTCGAAAATTGATTAGTCAGCTACTTTGGTAGATAGATGAGATTGCATGTGATTACATAAGTAAATTAGTTTTGGTAATATAGATAAGATTGTAAATCTGGTGCACATTTCCCACAGTAAATATCAATTGTTCTCACATGTCACAATAGTGTCACATTTCTCACACTTGGAAAGTGAGAATTGTCACATGACCTATTAAAAAAAAAGATAGAGAGTGTGAATTTGGCCCAGAATATAATAACCAAATATGTACAAACCCAATATTCATTGAGATAATTGCAAAATACTATCATAATTTATAGCAAAGATTGTCTTTGATGGTTCCACTGCCTTTTCCACTGTAGCTAGTGCATGTAGAGTCCCTGTAGTCTACCTGGAGACTCTCAGAACACATGGGGCAGTGTAAAGTGTTGAGGAAATGGAAGAGATATGAGGATCAAAATTACATTTGGAGCATCCAAACACTCTTGGCTAGTCTATTTTACACTCATTTGCTAAACCAACACTTGTACTTGGTCATAATAAACCTTCTATGGCACCAAGAATGGATCAAAATAAGTATTCTCTGAGTCCATTCTGAGCCCATTCCAAGTCCATTCCAAGTCCATTCCAAGTCCATTCCAAGTCTATTCTGAGTTCACCTTGGAATCCAGTGAGCTCAGAATGGACTTGGAATGAGCTCAGAATGGGCTTGGAGTCTGCTTGGAATTGAGCATTTTTGGTATAACTCAGAATGAACTCGGAATGGGCTTGGATTCTGCTCAGATTCTGCTTGAAGAATACTCGGAATGAGCTTGGAATCCACTTGGAAGGGGGGGGGGAGTGTTAAGTGCTGGCCAGCCCTGAGGATTTTTTGCTCCTCAACAGTCAAGACATCTCATCAATTCTCTTTTCAAGGGTCTTGTTTTCTTGTGAGAGTTGAGAAACTCTCTGCTGATATTTATCAAGCTCTTCCTTGAGCTCTGAGATTTGTCTCTCACTCCTCTGGAGACCAGTGTCATACACTTCATCTAGTTCCTCCCACATCTCATCATGCAGGACTCTCCACCAGTGTTTCTTTTTTTTTTTGAGGAAGATGGCAAATGAGCCACCTTGTGTCATTTCAATGACATGTTTTGAGAATTTTGTGCAGTCTGCACATCGTTTTGGATGGAGAGGCAGGTGTGTCTCTCAATGTATCTCCCAGTCTGGGACCAGTTGGTTTAAAATTGACGCCACATCATATTTGTCAGGAGGAGATGGGGATCTCCTCAGGTGTTTGGAACCTTGGTGGTTTGATTTTTTCTCATGAGGAGAGGCACTGTGCTCCTCTCTCCTCGAGTCATGCCAGTCATGGCATTCAGCAGACATGTTTGCGGTCAAATTTCATGAGAAAAAAATTCCCGTTTTTATTGTCAGGGTTGGAAAATTTCCCGGGAAGCTCCACTGGCCAATGAGCCATTTCACTGCCACAAAGCATGTTTTACACACAATGTAAGTCCAAGGGTGTTTCTACACCCTCAAGCTCTAGATAATGATCTAGGGCTTCAAGTTCATTTACAATTTCCAGAGGTTCCCAAGTGGAGTCTCCTAATTCCCAACGTACCTTGAATAATAATTTAGGAGACCATTGATGGTCTTCTATCAATTGAACAACCCATTCTTGTTCTGGGTCATTCCCAATATCATAGTGAACTTGAGTTTCCCTCTTGGGAAATTTCTTTGAGTCATTTTCAACAACTGGTTTGAGGACCTTCTTGTGGAAGACATCATGTATGCATCTTGCCTTTAAGTCAGTACTTTCCACTGGCCCCCCCATTCCAGTGGAATCCACATGGAATCCGTGGAATGTGCAGAATCCGTGCGGAATCCATGTGGATTCCACATGGAATGTGCAGAATTTCCATGGAATCTACTTCAAATTCTACCATTGCTGTTTATAACTTTGTTTCAGGTATGCCAACACATGTATCAGCACCTTAAGTACAATACTTTCCTACATACTCACTCTATTTCATTGTTTCCCATTCTTAAATTAACTTCCTCTGCACATTCCCACACTTATCTGTACTTATTGTCCACATTCCCATGCCCTATTTGATTTCTCACATTCCGGGAAATCCTTTTTTCCCAATTCCTTCTGAAGTATCATTTTTTCCTACATATGAAGAATTTTGTTTCATTCTTCTCACTCTAAATTACCATTGTCTGCACATTCTTGCACTTGTCTATGCTTGCAGCCATAGAATACTTTCTTGTCCACATTCCCATGCTCTGTTTGATTTCCCACATTACATGAGCTTTTTTTCTCACACTCATATATTCAGCATAGCTTTCCATGCATTTTCTCACACTGCATTTAAATTTCTCATGGTCAATTTAACATCTTGAATGCATTCCCACATCACAGTAATCTTCCCATGATCAAATCAACCTATGCATATATACATGTTCTCTGTAAACCTTTTATTCCCAGGTTTTGGCCATTGCTTATCAATGTCCCAAAAAGGAAATTGACTGACACTCCCATTTACCCCTTGCTACCACACCACCATTGCCACCACCTCAGGGCTACTGCTCATGGGGGAGTGTGAAAATGACACAAAAATGAAAAACACAAACTAGAACATGACAGAAAGTGTTTTTAACCAGCCCCTATTGATACATTCAATATTGTTCAGCCATTTGGCATCCATAGTACAATCTACATTCTTGATATAAGTGATTCACAATTCTCATTTTATGAACCATTTTGTTTAAAAGAATGCCATGATGCTCAGCTTTGGAACTGTGGGAAAGATGACAAATGATGTGACTTATATAGGGAATCATCTGTGACAGTAGGGGGAGTGTGAAAAACTAGGAAAAAGGAACTGCACAACTAGGAAAGTGGTGAGCAGTGTGTATGTGGTTTGTTGAAGAGACCTCAGTATCTGAAGTTGGTGAAATTTTGCTAAATGATAGTAAAAAGACATTTAAAGAATGACATAATTTTAGTTTCTAAACTGTGGGAAAAAATAAAAGATGATGTGAAATAGGAATGGAGCACCATATGCTATTTAAAGAGTGACATAATTTTAGTTTCTAAACTGTGGGAAAAAATAACAAATGATATGACATGTGTATAAAGCACCCTGACAATGACAACATAAATGGAAATGCCAGGAGAAGGTAAGTGAATGAAGAAGATAGTAGGGAGGATGTCTGTGATTTGTTCAAAAAGAAATGCCACAATTGTCAGTTTCTAAACTGTGGGAAAAGATCACACATGATGTGAAATATACAGAAAGTTGCCTGTAATAATTGTGAAAAGATGAGGAGAAAGTAATTGAGTGAAGGAGAACACAGTGAGGAGGATGTCTGATTTATACAATAAAATGTTGCAATTGTTGGTTTCTGAACTGTGGGAAAAAATAAATAAAAATACAGTAATCTATATTGCAAGCAGCCTGTGACAATGGTAAAAATGGCAGGGGAAAGTAAGTGAGTGAAGGCGAAGGCAGCAATTGAGATATCTGTGATTTATTCAACAAAATACTACAATTGTCAGCTTCTGAACCATGGGAAAAAATAAAAAATGATGTGACATATATAGGAAGCAGCTTGTAACAATGGTGAGGTGGATAGGAGAAAGTAACTGAGTAAAGGAGAACACAGTGAGGAGGATGTCTGTAATTTATTCAAAAAAATGCTGCAATTGTCATCCTGAACTGTGGGAAAAGAGAAATGATGTGACATATGTAAGAAGCAGTGCAATGGTAGAATAGATAGGAGAAAGAAACTGAGTGAAAGAGAAGTGATGAGGATGTGTTCTGCAACTCAATTTAAGTGGATTCCTTGTGGAATCCATGTGTTACAGTTTCTTTTCTCCTCTTTGTTAGTGGACTAGTTATTACTTAATCACTGCTACGCGTTTCATGGACACTTATTTCCTTTCAGCTTTACCTTTCACTTTTCCTTTCTAAGGTATTTAGCTATACATTTCCTTTTACGTTCTCTTTGTTCTTTTAGTATATAAAGACTCTCATGTACATCTCTATTCCTTAGTTCCAACTTAATTGAATTATTCTCTCAACCTCTGAACAAAACTCTGCACTCTCATCTCTTTGAGCTCGTCATTTGCTTTGACCTTTGTCATCGTTTGACTTAGTGTCCAGAACTTGTCCAGTAGGCTGGGAGCAGACCGAGACTCTGCTTGCCACTGTTGACTTAGAACAAACTGTGTTGAGAGCATCAATCTTAACACAAGTTGGAACTCCCAGAACCGCTCAGTGTTTCTACACTAGCCAGACACCATTGATACCAGAACCTCGAACCTCAGACCACCAAACGGCTCTGCCCATTTCAAATGAAAGTATTATCTAGATCAACGAGAGGTTTTTCTGTCAACTACAGGAACAGGGTGGTTTTTCCACTCAGGAACTAAGAAGAAGAACAAACCAGTACCAGCATCCCTCTTTGAAGGTGATTACAGTGACCCAAAAAACTGTCCGGATGTTTGGTGGATTTGGAAAGATGGGTTCATATCTCTGGAAATCAAATATATAAAAATCTGAAATAATCATATGTTGGAGGTATATATAGATAATATATGCTGACATCAGCTTGACCTTATATGGTAGCTAGTCATGTGATTAGAAATTCAACAACTGACTGGGTACATCCGGACAGTTTCTTTGCTCAGTGTCCTGGCTCATTGAACATCATCTGATTGTGGGAATTTCAACTTGTATTCAACAAAGTCATGTGACCAATGTTGAAATAACGCTCTGACATCAACTTTGACCATCTTTCATTCCTCACCATCTCATGAGGCCCCTTTCTGCTGACACTCGTCTCTCAGTCATCTCCCTTCTTCAGGAGGGTCATTCCTGTCGCTCTATTGCTTCTAAACTTCATATTGGGCGTTCCACTGTCTCTGAAATCCGCTCTCAACTTTCTCTTACACTCCCAACACCTGCTGGAGGTCAACCATCCAAGCTGTCCCCCCAGGATCAACGCCATCTCATCCGTTCCATCACCTCTGGACAGGTTGACAATGCCTCCCAGGCAAAGTCCCTTCTCTCCCTGAATGTTAGCACCCAAACTGTTTGTAATGCACTCAAGAGGGGGAATCTGAGGGCTGTGGTGAAGTCCAAGAAGCCCCTTCTCACCCAACGACATATGAAGCAACGCTACAACTTTGCTCTCAAGCACAAAGACTGGACTGAAGAGGATTGGTTTAGGGTCATATTCTCAGATGAGACTAAAATCAATTGTTTGGGCTCTGATGGGAGGGATTGGGTGTGGAAAAGGCGAGGCACAGGGCTCACACATCAGCATGTTAATGGGACACTCAAGTTTGGTGGGGGAAGCCTAATGGTTTGGGGGTGCATGACAGCTCATGGGGTGGGATATATGTGCAGGATAGATGGTAGGATGAATGGAGAACTTTACAGGGAGATCATGGAAGACCACTTGTTTCAGACATTGGATTATTATGGGATGGATAGGGAAAGGTTTGTGTTCCAGCAGGACAATGATCCCAAACACACATCCAGGGTGGCCAAGGAATGGTTTGTGGAGAATCAGGTTGAGGTTTTAGACTGGCCAGCACAGTCTCCAGACTTGAATCCAATAGAGCATCTATGGTGGCACCTCAAGAAGAGGCTTGGAACATACCCAGAAGCACCAAAGGGGATCTTGGAGTTGTGGGAGAGGGTGGAGGCAGAATGGGAGAAGATTCCAAAGGAAGTATGCATTGATTTGATCAAAAGCATGCCTAGAAGGGTTGCTGCAGTGTTGAAGGCCAAAGGAGGATACACTAAGTACTGAAAACAACTATTAATACAAGAGCAAAGAAACTGTCCGGATGTGTTACAATTTCTTTTCTCCTCTTTGTGAGTGGACCAATTATTACTTAATCATAACTATGTGTTTCCTGGACGCTTATTTCCTTTTAGCTTTACCTTTCACTTTTCCTTTCTAAGGTAGTTAGCTATACATTTCCTTTTACGTTTTCCTTGTTCTTGTTGAAATTGGTGATAACACATGATACAAACATCGTACAACAACGCCAAACACACCAAAATGTAGCTAGAATTTTTCTGATCAACTTTCGTTTATAGTACATAGCCTACTTTTGGGTATATCTCTTGATATTCGGTGTAGTCCACCTCCTGGACTGTTTTATGTCTGGAGCGCGATATAGTGGACACCAAAACTCACGCCTCGGTGTATGGGACCAGCCCAAAGTGACCATACAGCCTAGTTTTACATAGATGTACGGGTAGAACCGTACAAGTGAGAACTTTGCTATTCAATAGACTTCTATTCATTGTCTATCACACTAAGCATTGTTCAAAGAGGGATATAACTGCATCTGACTGGTGATTACATCAGTAGTCAGTTATTAAGTTTACTGCCAGTTTCTAACAGTTCTTTTAGTATATAAAGGCTCTCATGTATGCTTCTACTCCTTAGTTCCAACTTAATCGAATTCTTCTCTCAACTTCTGAACGAAACTCCTTGCTCTCATCTCTTTGAGCTCGTCGTTAGTTTGACCTTTGTCATTGCTTGACTTAGTGTCCAGAACTTGTCTAGTAGGCTGGGAGCAGACTGAGACTCTGCTTGCCACTGTTGACTTAGAACGAATTGCGTTGAGAGCATCGATCTTAACACAAGTTGGAACTCACAGAACCGCTCAGTGTTTCTACACTAGCCAGACACCATTGATACCAGAACCTCGAACCTCAGACCCCCGAACGGCTCTGCCCGTTTCAGATGAAAGTATTATTTAGATCGACGAGAAGTTTTTCCATCGACTACAGGAACAGGGTGGTTCTTCCGCTCAGGAACCAAGAAAAAGAACGAACCAGTACCAGAATCCCTCTTTGAAGGTGATTACACTGAAGGACAAGGAGACGCTTTCCCAGACGACGTTTGGATTGATTGGGTAAACGAAGAACACGAAGAAGGATTTCGTTCGTTATTCAAACCGCCTACAGACGAACCAGAACTCTCTTGGTGGAACGAATATCTTAGTCTCACTGGAACAGCAGGACGAGAACAATACGCACTTAGGGACGGAGAAGTACAGCCTTGGATAGATTTCCAAGAACAGAAACAGATCGAAGTAAATCTATTCGGAGATCCAGAATCAGGAAAGAAGAAAAACGAAACAGGAGAACCTACAGACCCAAAAGAAGAAACAGAAAAGATGGCATCTGACGCAGCAACACCTGCCTCTAAAGGAGATATTAAGCCGCAGCCCATGCGCATTTTTACAGGAAAACGAACCGAAGCAAAGGCTTTTATTGGAAACTTGGAAGACTACTTCGTGTTGAATGATGACAACTATAAAAACAAAGGCCAGAAACAGATTCGATTTGCTCTTGCCTGCCTAGGACAGGAACTCGACGATTGGAAGGTTCTAATCAAAGAGGAACTAGACAACGATGAAGAAACGACCCTTATCTGGACGAGTTGGGCCGAATTCAAGAAGCGCTTTTTAGCCGATTGGGGCAAAGTCAACAGCGCACTCAGGGCCCTAAATAATTTGGCCAATCTCAGAGTAGGAGGCGACGTTTCAGTCCCTGAATATATCAGAAAATTCCGCATGGAGATTGGAACTTCAGGATTGAAAGGGACAACCGCACAACTTCAGGCATTTGTTAAAGGACTCCCCGAAAGTATCGCCACCAAAATTCTTGAAGCGAACGTTCTATCAATGAAGGAAGCATATGAAAAGGCAGAACAGCTTCATGGCGCTTGGGAAATGATGCGAGCGCTTGGGCGAAAACCAGGACAAGGGAACCGCTCTAATTTTAATCGAAGCACCAATAACAGGGGTGGATCAATCCGATCAGTAAATGCGATGCCCACTGGACGTTTGACAGATGAACAAAAGGAGGAATATATGAAATCTGGAAAATGTTTCAGATGTGGAAACCAGGGGCATGTTTCAAGGAATTGTCCCAAACGAAATACCACTTCAAACACCTCCTTCAGGGCCTCCTCATCGTTTCAGAATAAGGGGATCAGATCTATCCCTGAAGATGCGCCCAAGGAAAAGAAAGATGACCCAGTTGCAAGCATCAGAGCGATCCTTGCTGGGATGAAGGCCGATGAACGAGAAGGTCTTCTCAGTGAACTCGAGAACGAGGGTTTTTAACCCGGAAGCGTCATACAGCGGTTGGCACTTCCATAACAAATGGACATTCACAGTTAGCGCTTGATTCTGTAATAGTAAGATCAAATAATGACAAGCGCCTTTCAATTTCTGTGGAGACGTCCGATTTACCCGCTGAAACTTCGGCTCTAATCGATTGTGGAGCAGAAGGGAATTTTATTGATGAAGAAGTAACCACCAAGTTGTCAAAAGAAAAATTGCGAAAACCAATCAAAGTCAGAAACGCAGATGGAACGGTTAACACTAATGGAATAATCACGCATTGAGTCCATATTCAATATTCGATTGGAGGAAAACGATACAGCAACTGGTTTCTAATCACTAAATTAGGAGATCAACGATTAATTTTGGGGATCCCTTGGTTAGAAGAAAACAATCCTACTATTGATTGGAGAGATAAAACAATACACCTCATTGATGAACAACGGAATGGAGGAACTATCTGGCAAATGGCATTGGACAATCAACAATGGGGAGAAGACGATTACTGGATCAGAGTTAAGACATCAGCATCTCAAGCGTTAGAACATCAGTTGAAAAAGGATGAACCAAAAACGGAACTACCATCAGAATATGGGAAATGGCGCTCAGTCTTTGAGAAAAAGGCATCAGAACGATTCCCAACTTCCAGAACTTGGGATCATGCTATCGATTTGAAAACCGGTTTTAGTCCCAAAGTTAGCAAGATCTATCCGTTATCAATCAAAGAACAGTCGTCGCTGGACGAATGGATTGAAGAACAGCTAGCTAAAGGCTACATCAAACTGTCGAAATCTCCTCAAGCATCGCCATTCTTCTTTGTCTCAAAGAAGGAAAGTGGTGCGCTTCGGCCGTGCCAAGATTATAGATATTTAAACGACTGGACAATCAAGAATGCATACCCATTACCCCTAGTATCCGACCTCCTTACAAAACTCGCTGGTGCACAATATTTCACCAAATTAGACCTCCGATGGGGATATAATAACGTCAGGATCAAGAAAGGGGACGAATGGAAAGCTGCTTTCATTACCAACAGAGGATTATACGAACCAACTGTTATGTTCTTCGGCTTATGCAATTCGCCATCTACATTCCAAACTATGATGAACGAATACTTCAGAGACATGATTAATAAAGGATGGCTCATTATCTACATGGACGACATCTTGATATGTTCTCAGAATTTGAACGAACTAGAAGAACGAACAAAAAGGGTTCTCGATCGATTAGAAGAGAACGATCTGTTCCTGAAATTAGAAAAGTGTAAATTCGCTGTTCAAGAAGTTGAATTTCTGGGCATGATCATCTCACCCGGAAAAATACAAATGGATCCTATCAAACTCGCAGGAATAGCTGATTGGCCAGTACCATCAACGGTTAAACAAGTCCGATCATTCCTAGGTTTTGGAAACTTTTATAGACGTTTTATTGGAAACTTTGCAGCAATCGCAAAACCACTCACAGATCTAACCAAGAAAACGGAACCATTTGACTGGAATAATGAGCGCCAACTTGCCTTTGACACCCTAAAGCAACGGTTTGCCTCTATGCCAGTATTGTTAATGCCAAATCCTGCAAAACCGTTCATCCTTCAAACCGACGCCTCCAATAAAGCAATTGGAGCGGTACTGAAACAGGCTGATGAATCTGGAGCACTCCATCCATGTGGATTTATATCCCATGCGTTAACACCAACGGAACAGAATTATCAAATTTATGACAGAGAATTGCTTGCAATCATCAAGGGACTTGCAGTATGGCGCTATCTATTACATGGTTCTCCTCACACGATCATCGTCCATTGTGATCACAAGAACTTGTCCTACTACTGAACTGCTCAACGCTTAACACCTCGACAAGCTCGGTGGTCATCATTGCTATCGGAATATGATCTTCGTATTGAACATATACCTGGCACAAAAATGTTCGAAGCAGATGCATTATCCAGACGGCCAGATCATATGGGAAATGATGAGGAACAAACTACTGTCACGGTTTTGCCGAATGACCGATTTATTCGACTAATCAATGATGATCTTGCCAGCGAATTAAAGAAATACATGGCAAACGACGATTTTGGACGCATCCTTATTGAAGTTATCACTAAGCAAAGGGCACCACCAATTAAATCCAAACTACAAGACTGGACATACACTCATGGTATCGTTTATTACCTGGGCAGGATCTATGTGCCTGATCGAATTGAGTTGCGCACTCGATTAATTAAGGAGATACATGAAGCATTATCTTCAGGACACCCTGGACGGTTGAAAACACTAGCACTTTTGAAGCGTGATTATTGGTGGCCTGGAATGTATAGACATGTCAAAGAATGGGTTGAAGGTTGTGCACTTTGCCAACAGATGAAAGTCAATACCCACCCAAATTCACCGGCATTAATCCCTATTCCATCAAAAGCTACTCGGCCATTTCAACAAGTCACACTGGATTTTATTACCGATCTTCCTATATCTGACGGTTATGACTCCATTCTGGTCACGGTGGACCATGGCCTTACGAAGGGGGTAATTTTTACTCCTTGCAATAAGACGATCGACGCCTTAGGAACTGCAGACCTCTATATCTCTGAAATATTCAAACGCTTTGGACTCCCTGACATCTTAATCTCGGATAGAGAACCGCAATTCTCCGCCAAAGTATTTCAAGAGATACGAAAAGCTCTAGGAATCGACCATAGAATGAGCACAGCCTACCATCCTCAGACAGATGGAGAAACTGAACGTGTAAATCAAGAACTCGAAATTTATCTTCGAATGTTCTGCGCAAATGAACCTCATAAATGGAAACCACTACTACCCATCGCTGAATTTGCACATAATAATCGATATCACGACACAATAAAGACATCACCATTTCAACTTATGTACGGATCAGATCCAATCGCTATCCCTACAGCAGCAATCAAGATGACCGCACCAGCAGCAGAAGAACGCCTTCTGATGCTCCGAAAAGCTAGAGAAGAAGCCCTAGCCGCTCACAAACTAGCTAGACAAATGGTCACTCATAGATACAGAGACAAGTCAATCAGATTCGAAAAAGGTGACAAAGTCTGGCTCGAAAACAAGAATCTCCACATTCCATATCAATCAAGAAAACTAGCACCAAAACGGGAAGGACCCTTCCAGGTTGAACAAGTCATGGGACCAGTTACTTACAAATTGAAATTACCGAAACAATGGTGCATTCATCCTGTGTTTCATGCTTCGCTCCTCACTCCATATAAAGAAACCTCAATGCATGGCCCGAATTTCACTATGCCACCTCCCGATATGGTTAACGGACAAGAAGAGTTTGAGATTGAAGCTATCCTTGGACACCGGAAACGTGGAGCCGGTTATCAATACCTAGTCAAATGGAAAGGCTATGGAGCAAATGATAACACTTGGGAACCGGAACGACATCTAGGCAATGCTGCGGATATCCTGGTTGAGTATAAGAGCAGACGAAACCTCTGAAACGATTAAAGTAATGACTTACTATCGCACCAACCTACAACTGAAACATAACATTCGCTATGTCAAAAGATTTTGCAGAACTGCTGGAAGATATACCCCTACTGTCAAAACCAGATACTCCGTCATGCAGATGTTTGTTCCTGCCTTTAAACACCCCTCCAAACAAACACTTTCTATATATCAAAAACTGAAATACATTCCAATGATGTCAAAACTGCCTAAAGGACCACGATTACCTCCTCACAAACGAATGCATCTGCAAGGACACACAGAGATTCCATATAATGCCTTATCAAAGTATCTTCCCCAGTATCACCGCCTCTCTTTTGATCTAGGAGAACTACCCACATTTCAAGAAGCCGAATCACATTATCTCCCAGTGTCGGTTCACCCAGTATTTCATGCATCACTTCTCACTCTGTATAAGGAAACTTCAATGCATGGACCGAATTTCACAATGCCACCTCCTGATATGGTTAATGGACAAGAAGAATTTGAAATTGAAGCTATTCTCAGACACCGGAAACGTGGAACCAGTTATCAATATTTAGTCAAGTGGAAAGGCTATGGAGCAAATGACAATACATGGGAACCAGAACGGCACTTAGGCAATGCTGCGGATATCTTGGTTGAGTATAAAAACAGAAGGAACCTCTGAGACAAATCAAAAGAGAATGACTTACTACTGCACCAATCTCCAACTAAAGCATAATATCCGTTATGTCAAAAGATTTTGCAGAACTGCTGGAAGATATACCCCTACTGTCAAAACCAGATACTCCGTCACACCGATGTTCGTTCCAGCCTTTAAACATCCTTCCAAACAAATGCTCTCTACATATCAAAAACTGAAATACGTCCCAATGATGTCAAAACCACCTAAAGTATCACGATTACCTCCTCACAAACAAACACATCCGCAAGGACACACAGAAATCCCATATAATGCTTTACCAAAATATCTTCCCCAGTATCATCGCCTCTCTTTTGATCTAGGAGAACTACCCACATTTCAGGAGGCTGAATCGCATTATCTCCCAGCGTCGGTTCACCCTTGTTTTCTATATGATAACGTTTATCACAGGGTTTGGTTACGACGAACCTTCCCTGAACTATCAGAAGCTTTACAACGAATTATTCAGTTAGGTCGAGACATCTCCGTGGAACAATGGCAATATGAACGGCGAATGAATATAAGGGGAAGTGAAAATTTTAACCGCACACAAGCGCAAATGGAAATAGCGCTGGCAACCGAGCAATATTACGTTTTTCTGAACCAAGCGATACAGGATAGTATGAACAATCCAGAGATACATGTCACACGGCATGAACGCCCTGATCAAATTCGTATTCCACATCCTGACAATGCAAGAACCCGATCAGAACAAGAAGAAGCGACTAGGAACTCCCATGAGAACTTTCTCAGAACTAGAGAACCTGAGATCGAAGAGATCTTAGCTTTGGACTCCGACGATGAGATTTGGGATATTTAAACCACGCCTGTTGGATTCATCCTCCTCATTCTATTGATACAACATGTCCGCCATCGTCATCGTCGCCTACCTTGTCGCTTTCGCATTCGCGCTTTTGGTCACAGCCTGTGGCCACTGCTACGACCCATCATTTGCCCGCGTCTCCCCGTTTCTTGCCACCGCCCATGATCTCCCTATCAAGATCTTTGTTACTACCACCACTACCATCGACGAATACCTCTTCCCAGGCTGGCCAGTCTCTCCAGTCTCTCCCACTTCCACCATCGCCGACTTACACCAACATCCGGCCGAACTCGACGATGTCCTCGAACCAATCTTTGAGGAAGAAATCCCTCTTCCTATCCCTCCGGCACCACCCCTCGCTCGAATCCCCAACGCCACTCTTCTTAGAGCCCAAGAAGCCCTCGCAACGATGATTGTCGACTATCAACAATTCGCCAGCCCTATCGATGCCATGCTCAACGTCGTCATCACCACCGATCCCCATACTATCACGGACGAAGAACGTGACGCTATCCTAGAGCAGACGATCCAACTGGATTACATCACAAGGACGTTACAATGGCGGTTCGAAACTGCTAACCACGACATCAACACCATTGCCGAATGGTTGAAATCGAGGCGTGATCATGGCTGGACGAACGGTGGGA
This sequence comes from Amanita fuliginea, assembly GCA_023014435.1. Taxonomy (NCBI): domain Eukaryota; kingdom Fungi; phylum Basidiomycota; class Agaricomycetes; order Agaricales; family Amanitaceae; genus Amanita; species Amanita fuliginea. The sequence continues at coordinate 2,953,378 of JAEBUQ010000003.1, forward strand.
ATCACGGTTGGGGAACGGGTTAAGAAGTTGGTGACTTCTTGCATACAAAGGGGGTAATGTTACAATTTCTTTTCTCCTCTTTGTGAGCGGACCAATTATTACTTAATCATAACTATGCGTTTCCTGGACGCTTATTTCCTTTTAGCTTTACCTTTCACTTTTCCTTTCTAAGGTAATTAGCTATACATTTCCTTTTACGTTTTCCTTGTTCTTTTAGTATATAAAGGCTCTCATGTATGCTTCTACTCCTTAGTTCCAACTTAATCGAATTCTTCTCTCAACTTCTGAACGAAACTCCTCGCTCTCATCTCTTTGAGCTCGTCGTTAGTTTGACCTTTGTCATTGCTTGACTTAGTGTCCAGAACTTGTCTAGTAGGCTGGGAGCAGACCGAGACTCTGCTTGCCACTGTTGACTTAGAACGAATTGCATTGAGAGCATCGATCTTAACAGGATGTGCCCAGTCGGTTGTTGAATTTCTAATCACATAACTAGCTACCATGTAAGGTCAAGCTGATGTCAGCATATATATTATATATATACCTCCAACATATGATTATTTCAAATTTCTATGTATTTTATTTCAGGAGCTATGGGCCCATCTTTCCAAATCCACCAAACATCTGGACAGTTTTTTGGGTCACTGTATATTGAAGGAAATGGAAAGGACGTCTTCCCAGATAACGTTTGGATTGATTGGGTCAACGAAGATCTAGAAGAGGACTTTTACTCTCTATTTTACCCACCCACTGAAGAACCAGAATCCTCCTGGTGGAACAAATTCCTCAGTCTCTCTGGAGCACCACCACAGGATCAATACACACTCCAAGACAAAGGGTTACAACCTTGGAGAGAATTCCTAGAACAGAAACAGATCGAACAGAGTCTATTCAGAGATCCAGAATCAGGAAAGAAGAAAGACGAAACAGAAGAACCAAAAGGAGAAACGGAAAAAATGGCAACTGATGCAGCAGCACCTACCTCTAAAGGAGATATCAAACTGCAGCCCATGCGTGTTTTTACAGGAAAGCGAACCGAAGCAAAGGCTTTCATTGGAAATCTTGAAGATTATTTCGTCTTGAATGACAATAATTACAAGAATAAGGCACAAAAACAGATCCAATTTACTCTTGCCTGTCTTGGACAGGAACTCGACGATTGGAAGGTTTTGATAAAGGATGAATTAGACAATGACAAAGAAACAACCCTTACTTGGACGAACTGGGCAGAATTCAAGAAGCGTTTCTTAGCCAATTGGGGTGAAGTCAATAGCACTCTCAGAGCACTGAACAATCTAGCCAATCTCAGAGTAGGGGGCAATGTTTCAGTCCCTGAATATATCAGAAAATTTCGCATGGAGATTGGTACTTCAGGTTTGAAAGGGACAACTGCACAGCTCCAAGCATTTGTCAAAGGACTTCCTGAAAGTATCGCTACAAAGATTCTCGAGGCAAACATTTTATCTATAAAAGAAGCATATGAGAAGGCAGAACAGCTTCATGGCGCTTGGGAAATGATGCAAGCACTTGGGCGAAAACCAGGACAAGGGAATCGCTCTAATTTTAATTGAAACACCAATAATAGGGGCAGATCAACCCAATCAGTAAATGCGATGCCCACCAGACATTTGACAGATGAACAGAAGGAGGAATATATGAAATCTGGAAAGTGTTTCAGATGTGGAAATCAGGGGCATGTTTCAAGGAATTGTCCTAAATGAAACACCATGTCAAATGCCTCCTTCAGGACCTCCTCATCGTTTCAGAATAAGGGGATCAGATCTATCCCTGAAGATGTGCCCAAAGAGAAGAAAGATGACCCAGTTGCAAGCATCAGAGCAATCCTTGCTGGAATGAAGGCCGATGAACGAGAAGGTCTTCTCAATGAACTCGAGAATGAGGGTTTTTAATCTGGAAGCGTCACACAGCAGTTGGAACTTCCATAACAAATGAACATTCACAGTTAGCGCTTGATTCTGTAATAGTAAGATCAAATAATGACAAGCGCCTTTCAATTTCTGTGGAGACGTCCGATTTACCCACTGAAACTTTGGCTCTAATCGACTGTGGAGCAGAAGGGAATTTTATTGACGAAGAAGTAACCACCAAGTTACCAAAAGAAAAATTGCGAAAACCAATTAGAGTCAGAAATGCAGATGGAACAGTTAACACTAATGGAATGATCACACAGACCTGGTAGCTCAGTGGTTAGAGTGTGCCACCTGGAGTGTGGATGAGGTCCCAGGTTCAATCCCTGGTCAGGTCACTTTTATGCAATCCAACACTTTGGCCTAGACAAACCTCGTGCCATGACACGAGACAGGAACAAGAGGGAATGGCCAAACTTGCCTTTGTAACCACTCTGTTATCAAATAATTTGGTGGATCGCATCTGACAGCATTGCCATTATTGGTTGCTATGAATTGGCTGTCTGCTCGAAACAAGGTGGTAAACAGTCTAACATGGGTCTTGTGATTCATGGCTCACCACCAAGCCAGAAATTCGGAGCATACAAGAATGATACTCGTCGCCATTATATGTGCCTCAGTCAGCATTTACTCATTATTTATGTGGTTCCTACTAAGCAAAATTTTTAGAACAAGCAATTGGCCCTTGATACGGTAACGCTCACCATTTCTAGACATGTTTTGGCAGAGAAATTTACTGTCAGGCCTAGGGTATTGCAGGCATTCATCACTACCAAGAAATTATTTAATTGGAGGAAAATGATACAGCAACTGGTTTCTAATCACCAGATTGGGAGATCAACGATTAATTTTGGGAATCCCTTGGTTAGAAGAAACCAACCCTACTATCGACTGGAGAGATAAAACGATACACCTCATCAATGAACAACGGAATGAAGGAACTATCTGGCAAATGGCATTGAACAATCAACAATGGGGAGAAGATGATTACTGGATCAGAATCAAGACATCAGCATCTCAAGCATTAGAACATCAGTTGAAAAAGGATGAACCAAAAACGGAACTACCATCGGAATATGGGAAATGGTGCTCAGTCTTTGAGAAAAAGGCATTGGAACAATTCCCAACCTCCAGAACTTGGGATCATGCTATCAATTTGAAAACCGGTTTTAGTCCTAAAGTTGGCAAGATTTATCCGTTATCAATCAAAGAACAGTGATTGCTGGACAAATGGATTGAAGAACAGCTAGCTAAAGCATACATCAAACCATCGAAATCTCCTCAAGCATTGCCGTTTTTCTTTGTCTCAAAGAAAGAAAGTGGTGCGCTTCGGCTGTGCCAAGATTATAGATATTTAAACGATTGGACAATCAAGAATGCATACCCATTACCCCTAGTATCCAATCTCCTTACAAAACTTGCTGGCACACAATATTTCACCAAATTGGACCTCCGATGGGGGTATAATAACGTCAGAATCAAGAAGGGGGATGAATGGAAAGCTGCTTTCATTACCAACAGAGGATTATACGAACCGACTGTTATGTTCTTTGGCCTATGCAATTTGCCATCTACATTCCAAACTATGATGAACGAATACTTCAGAGACATGATTAATGAAGGATGGCTCATCATCTATATGGATGATATCCTGATATGTTCTCAGAATTTGACCGAACTAGAAGAACAAACAAAAAGGGTTCTCAATCAATTGGAGGAAAATGATCTGTTCCTGAAATTGGAAAAATGTAAATTCGCTGTTCAAGAAGTCGAATTTCTGGGCATGATAATCTCACCTGGAAAGATACGAATGGATCCTATCAAACTTGCAGGAATAGCTGATTGGCCAGTACCATCTACAGTTAAACAAGTCCGATCATTCCTAGGCTTTGGAAATTTTTACCGACGATTTATTGGGAATTTTGCAGCAATCGCAAAACCACTTACAGATTTAACTAAGAAAGCAGAACCATTTGACTGGAATAATGAACGACAAAGTGCATTTGATACTCTAAAGCAATGGTTTGCCTCTATGCCAGTTTTGTTAATGCCAAATCCTGTAAAACTATTCATCCTTCAAACCGATGCCTCTAACAAGGCAATTGGAGCAGTACTGAAACAAGCTGATGAATCAGGAGCACTCCATCCGTGCGGATTTATATCCCATGCATTAACGCCAACAGAACAGAATTACCAGATCTATGACAGAGAACTGCTTGCAATCATCAAAGGACTTGCAGTTTGGCGCCATCTATTACATGGTTCTCCTCACACAATCATTGTCCATTGTGATCACAAGAACTTGTCCTATTACTGAACTGCTCAACGTTTAACACCTCAACAAGCTCGGTGGTTGTCATTGTTATCTGAATTTGATCTTCGTATCGAACATGTACCTGGAACAAAAATGTTTGAAGCAGACGCATTACCTAGACGACCAGATCATATGGGCAATGATGAAGAACAAACTACTGTCATAGTTCTGCCAAATGACCGATTTATTCGACTAATCAATGATGATCTTGCCAGTGAATTAAAGAAATATATGGCAAATGATGATTTTGGACGCATCCTTATTGAAGTTATCACTAAACAAAGAGCGCCACCAATTAAATCGAAACTGCAAGACTGGACATATACCCATGGCATCATTTACTATCTCGGCAAAATCTATGTTCCTGATCGGATTGAGTTACGAACTCAGTTAATCAAGGAAATACATGAAGCATTATCTTCCGGACATCCTGGACGATTGAAGACGCTAGCACTTTTAAAACATGATTACTGGTGGCCTGGGATGTATAGACACATTAAAGAATGGGTTGAAGGATGCGCACTCTGTCAACAAATGAAAGTCAACACTCACCCTAATTCACCAGCGCTAATCCCTATTCCATCAAAAGCTACACGACCTTTTCAACAGGTTACACTCGACTTCATCACTGATCTTCCTATATCTGATGGATACGACTCCATATTGGTCACGGTGGACCATGGCCTTATGAAGGGGGTAATTTTCACTCCTTGCAACAAGACAATTGATGCTCTAGGAACAGCAGACCTCTATATCTCTGAAGTTTTTAAACATTTTGGACTTCCAGATGTCCTGATCTCTGATAGAGGACCACAATTCTCTGCTAGAGTGTTCCAAGAAATACGAAAGGCCTTAGGAATTGACCACAGGATGAGCACCACTTACCATCCTCAGACTGATGGAGAAACCAAACGTGTCAATCAAGAACTGGAGATCTATCTTCGAATGTTTTGCACAAATGAACCACATAAATGGAAACCATTGTTATCCATCACTGAATTTGCACACAATAACCGATATCATGACACAATAAAGACATCCCCATTTCAACTTATGTATGGATCAGATCAGATTGCTATCCCTACAGCAGCAATCAAGATGACTGCACCAGCAGCAGAAGAATGCTTTCAGATGCTCCGAAAAGCCAGAGAAGAAGCTTTAGCCGCTCATGAACTTGCTAGACAAATGGTCGCTCATAGACACAGGGACAAGTCAATCAAATTCAAAAAAGGTGACAAAGTCTGGCTCGAAAACAAGAACCTCCACATTCCATATCAATCAAGGAAATTAGCACCAAAACGAGAAGGACCCTTCCAGGTTGAACAAGTCATGGGACCTGTTACATACAAATTGAAATTACCAAAACAATGGCGTATTCACCCAGTATTTCATGCATCACTTCTCACTCTGTATAAGGAAACTTCAATGCATGGACCGAATTTCACAATGCCACCTCCTGATATGGTTAATGGACAAGAAGAATTTGAAATTGAAGCTATTCTCAGACACCGGAAACGTGGAACCAGTTATCAATATTTAGTCAAGTGGAAAGGCTATGGAGCAAATGACAATACATGGGAACCAGAACGGCACTTAGGCAATGCTGCGGATATCTTGGTTGAGTATAAAAACAGAAGGAACCTCTGAGACAAATCAAAAGAGAATGACTTACTACTGCACCAATCTCCAACTAAAGCATAATATCCGTTATGTCAAAAGATTTTGCAGAACTGCTGGAAGATATACCCCTACTGTCAAAACCAGATACTCCGTCATGCAGATGTTTGTTCCTGCCTTTAAACACCCCTCCAAACAAACACTTTCTATATATCAAAAACTGAAATACATTCCAATGATGTCAAAACTGCCTAAAGGACCACGATTACCTCCTCACAAACGAATGCATCTGCAAGGACACACAGAGATTCCATATAATGCCTTATCAAAGTATCTTCCCCAGTATCACCGCCTCTCTTTTGATCTAGGAGAACTACCCACATTTCAAGAAGCCGAATCACATTATCTCCCAGTGTCGGTTCACCCTTGTTTTCAATATGATAACGTTTATCACAGGGTTTGGTTATGACGAACCTTCCCTGAACTATCAGAAGCTTTACAGCTGTGACCAAGAGGGCAAAAGCAAACGCGAGGAGGTAAGAAATGGTTGCGATGATAGCGGGCATGTTGTATCAATAAGATGGAGGAGACGAGTCCATCAAGTGCAGTTTAAATATCCCAAATTTCATCGTCAGAATCCAAAGCTAAGATCTCTTCAATTTCGGGTTCTCTGGTCCTGAGAAAATTCTCACGAGAGTTCCTTGCTGCTTCCTCTTGTTCTGATCAGGTTCTTGCATCATCAGGATGTGGAATACGAATTTGGTCAGGGCGCTCACATTGTGTGATGTGTATCTCTGGGTTTTTTATGCTGTCCTGTATTGCTTGGTTCAGAAGAACGTAGTATCGCTTGGTTGCAAGTGCTATTTCCATTTGTGCTTGTGTGCGGTTAAAATTTTCACTTCCCCTTATATTCATTTGCCGTTCATATTGCCATTGTTCCACGGAGATGTCTCTGCCGAGCTGAATAATCCCTATGTGGCCATTATTACGATGATTCATTCGTCGCTGCCTCCCCCTTCCTCGCCACTGCCCATGACCTCCCTATTGAGGTCTTCATTACCACCACCACCACCGTCAATGACTACCTCTTCCCGAACTGGCCCACTTCCCCTACCTCTACCGCTGCCAACCTTCACCAGCATCCAGTTGAACTCGACGATCTTCAGATCCTCCAAGAAGAGGCTCCTTTACCCACTCCACCAACACCACCTCTTGCCCGGACTCCTAATGCATCTCTCCTTCGGGCTCAGGAAGCCCTCACCACCTTTATCATTGATTATCAGCTCTTCGCCGGCCCCCTCGACGCTATGCTCAACGTTGCCCTCACCACTGATCCACACACTGTCACGGATGAAGAACACAACACGATTCTCGAGCAAATGGTCCAATTAGACTATATCACAAGGACCTTGCAATGGCGGTTTGAGACCGCTAACCACAACATCAACACTATTGCTGAGTGGTTGAAGTCGTGAAGAGATCATGGGTGGACAAACAGTGGAAACCATGGTTGGGGAACAGGATAAGAAGTTGGTGACTTCTCACATACGAAGAGGGTAATGTTACAGTTTCTTTTCTCCTCTTTGTTAGTGGACTAGTTATTACTTAATCACTGCTACGCGTTTCATGGACGCTTATTTCCTTTCAGCTTTACCTTTCACTTTTCCTTTCTAAGGTATTTAGCTATACATTTCCTTTTACATTCTCTTTGTTCTTTTAGATATAAAGACTCTCATGTACATCTCTATTCCTTAGTTCCAACTTAATCAAATTATTCTCTCAACCTCTGAACGAAACTCTTCACTCTCATCTCTTTGAGCTCATCATTTGCTTTGACCTTCGTCATCGTTTGACTTAGTGTCCAGAACTTGTCCAGTAGGCTGGGAGCAGACCGAGACTCTGCTTGCCACTGTTGACTTAGAACGAACTGTGTTGAGAGCATCAATCTTAACACCATGTGGAATCCACATGGAATCCATTCCATGTCCATTCCGAGTGGAATTTCCGCACAGATTCCGCATTCCACACTGTGCAAGCATGTCACATATGTTCCACACAAAACTAGATGGAATATACTTGGATTATATGTAGAATGCCATGGTGGGACCCATGTCACATGTTTATATTGTAGATGTGTCAAACTTTCACACAGAATGGTGCAGATTCCACATGGATTCCACATGGAATGATGTGGATTTCGTGCAGAATGGGGGGGCAAACGTAAAGACCTCCTTTAAGTCTGGCAGTAGATCGATCTTGTATGTGTTGGATTGCATAAAAGTGACCTGACCAGGGATTGAACCTGGGACCTCATCCACACTCCGGGTGGCATGCTCTAACCACTGAGCTACCAGGTCTTAGTAGTAGAGCTCACTAACTAAGACCTGTACAATAGCCCTTACCCCAAGACTGATGCCACACAGCAATGATGTGAACCCATACACATCCCCAAATGCTGTGTCAGACTGCTTAGTAAGGCTCTGTAGAACAGTTCTATGGTCATAATTCAACAGTATGTGGATCAATCTGGAAAAGTTTTTGAGCTCATCCCTTTGGGAGGCTAATGTTTTCTGTTGATAAGAATACTAGATCCCCTTCCTGGAAGGTTTGCCCTTCCCAATGATGTTTATTCACCATTACCGCTTGACACATGCATTGAGTGGTTAATTTATCAAACATTTTATTGAGAACATCCCCAATGTTCTCAATAAGTTGTTTTACTCCTGCATGCAATGCCTCGTAGTTGATTCCTTGGATCATTTTGGGCATCCATCCATAATTTGATTTGAATGGAGAGTAGCCAGTGGATTTGCTGATTGCTGAGTTCATTGCAAACTCAACCATGGGTGGGTAGTTGAGACTTCCAGTTGTCTTGGTAGTCATTTACTAATGATCTCAGTATTTGAGACATCATCTGGATGGCTCTTGTCAAATTAATAATGATCTGGAGCTAAGGGGATTGAACCCACAGCTTCATGTATTATAATATCATTATTAATGAGACGCTAAATAATCCCTTAATATAATCATTGACAGAAATTATAGAGTTTAACAGAAATTATAGAGTTCATACTCAGAGTAGAGACTGCCAGCAAAGCGCCACTTGATGCTACCCACAGTGCCGCCTGGTGCTACCCTCTGTAGCACTCTACTGGCATTACCCTAGGTAGTCCTAATGTACTCTGGCCCACATGTATATACAGTGACTCAAAAAAGTGATTCAATGTTTGGTGCTTTTGGATTGTTTGTAAAATAACTCAGGAACAAAAACAAATAAGAGTAAACTATTAGGGGCTGCATGAGAGCACTACATAATGGCCACATGCTGATATAACAATTATGTAATTAGGCACAGTATCCATGGAGATATGAACACTTTAGTTTGATGTCTCATTGAATCACTTATTTGAGTGTGCATCAGAAGCATCAGAAGCTGATATCAATCAGTGGCAATGACCTGAAACTGATCATGGATGTTTATCAAAATGATTGTACCTTGATATTAATGCTATATAAGGAGTTCAGACATGCCAGTGTGCTCCACTTCTGACATGTGCCCCATCCCTGCTGCTTACAAGGCAAATCTTGTTTCCCTTGCCTCCCATGGTCACTCCACCTGCTATATTGCCTCTCACACTGGTCTTAGCCAGCCTACTGACTCCAGAGTACTCTGAACCATTTTTCCCAACCAACAAACATCTCATCTTGATCATCCTTCCAAGATCTCTGCTACTGCCACTTGCTTCATCCTCTCACAGATGACCACCAACAAGGCTGCAAATGCTGTACAGGTTACCAGGCACATAAACACCATCATCCCCACCCAGTTTCTACCTGGGCAGTTAGAAATGTCCCCAAGGAGCATTCATTCAAGGCTGTCACAAAGAAGAAAGAGTCACTGTTCACCATAGTGCATGGGAGGAAGCACAAGGAGTGGGCTGGAAGAGGGTAATTTGGTCAAATGAGACAAAGATCAATATCAGGTAATATGGTAACCAGTTGGTGTGGAAATAGGTGGGCTAGGGGTTGATCAAAAAAAAGTGAGGTACAAGGAACAGTGATGTTTGGGGGTGGAAACATCATGGTATGGTGGGGCTGTATGGGCTGGAATGGTGTGGGAAAGCTTGCAGAGGTTGAGGGGAGCATAAATTCTGATCAGTATGTGCACATTGTGGAGAGTCACTTGCTGCACAGCTTGGACAAATCTGGTATTGCTGAAGATGATGTCACTTTCCAACAAGACAATGACCCAAGCACACTTCTAGAAAAGCCAAAAATTGGATGGAAGAGAATAATATCATGCTTCTAGACTACCCTCCACAGTTTTGAGACCTTAATACCACTAGCATTATATCAAAATGTAGCAGGCCAACCAGCCAAGGGAGTTTGGCAGATTTGGGAGATGTGGCAGAGGTCTGGAATGATATAGAGCCAGAGGTGTGTCAGAACTTAATTGAAAGCATGCCTAAAAGGGTGGAAGAAGTGATAAAAGCAATGGGGGGTAATACAAAGTACTGGAATGACCATTTCTTATATTTCTTATACACACTCAAAAAAGTGATTCAATGACTCATCAAATTTAAATGCCCATATCTCCATGAATACAATCCTTGTTAACATAATTATTTTATCAACATGTAGCCCTTATGTAGTGCTCTTACTCAGCCCCTCATAGTTTACCTTTGTTTATCTTTGTTTCTGAGTTATTTCACAAATAGTCCAAAAACACCAAACATTGAATCGCTTTTTTGAGTCACTGTAAGGAGGGCCTTATGCCCTCATTTCAATAACATTGCATCGCCTCTGTCATCTGTTAGTTGAGCCCTTTGCTCCTAAACAGCCTTCAATGTCTATAAACAGTATTAAGTAAGTCTCCCACTTACTAAGCCTCAGTCTGCACTGCTGTCATAAGTTTTCAACAGCTCTCTCCAAAGAGCCATCAGTTTGAGGATGGTAGGACAATGACATCAATAGTCATTGTCCCAAAATTTTGCTGAGTTCACTCCAGAATATGGAAGTGAACTTTGTATCCCTGTCAGATACAATAGACTCTGGTACACCATGGAGTCTAACAATTTCTTTGACAAACAGTTCTGCTATTCCCTTAGCTGATATGTTCATCCAGGTAGGGAGTAGGTGAACCATAGTGGTCATCCTAGAAGGACATAAAATCTGATCCTTCTACTTCAGTGAATGGACTGACAAAATCCATACTGATACTTTCCCAAGGTCTCGTGGGGATAGGCATTGTATGGAGCCATCCCAGTGTCCTTTGTTGCGAGACCTTTGTTGTTTGACATTTTCCGCAGGATTTGCAGAAATCCTCTACATCCACAGCAATGTTGGGCCACCAGAACCAACCCATACATGTGCCCATGTCCTACTAGGTATGATATCCCATGCACTGATGATGTAGTAGTGAGTAATCTGCAAAATAGTGGTATGCATGCATGCACAAACAATGGATGCACAGATTATACTCAGAAAGTACAATCTGTTATGATAAATGCCCTCTGTTGTTCATTCTAAGTCAACAGTAGCAAGCAGAGTCTTGGTCCACTAACTGGACAAAGATTTTGGATGCTAAGTCAAACAATGACAAAGATCAAATGGACAATGAGCTCAAGAGAAGATGAGAGTGAGGAGTTCATTCAGAAATGAGAACAGTATTTGATTAAGTTGGAACTAAGGAATAGTGCTGTACATGTGGGTTTATATACTCAAAAGAACAAAGAAAATATAAAAGGGAATGCACAGTAAGCTAGCTACCTATGAAATGAAATATGAAGGTAATAGCCAAAGGAGATAAGCATACAATAGGCAACAGAGTAATGATGCTGTAATATGAAAGGAGTTTATCATAGAAGGAAAAGAAACTGTAACACAATCCATCCACTGATAGTAAGATCAGTCAGCAATGAGCACAGGAGATAATGGAAACAATATTTACTTGCCCAAACTGTTCCTTGTACATGTATGTACAAAAACAGTAATAAATAACCATACACATGTAAATGTTATACTAGGCAATTGTGATCCATACAAAATTTGTGAAATGTGTGTGGAATGTGTGTGGATTCCACATGGATTCCACATGGAAGGGGGGCTGAGTGAAAAGTACTGAACTTATGGAGAATCAGCACAATATTAAAGTAAAACATTTCAGATTGGATTGAGGGGGGGAATTTAAGTCACATGAATTCAACAAATATCTCACATCTAAAGGGATATCCAGGGAACAGAGCACACCTCACATACATCAGCAAAATGGTCATGCAGAATGTCTCAATGACACTATACTTGAGAAAGCAGAAAGCATGAGACTTGAGTCTTCCTGTCCAAAATCATGGTGGGAATTTGCTTTTGAAACTGCTATTCATGTATACAATCGCACTCCATTAAGAACAAACTGGAAAACACCTTATGAAAATCTGACTGATAAAAAGCCAGATATAAGCTACTTTAAAATATTTGGTTGTCTTGCATGGGTTCTTATACCTAAAGAAATCCAAAAAGATAAGCTAGCGCCAAGATCTGAACCAACATTGTCTCATGATAAAAATGATAAGGATAAAGTGTTAAGATTGATGCTCTCAACGCGATTCGTTCTAAGTCAACAGTGGCAAGCAGAGTCTCGGTCTGCTCCCAGCCTACTGGACAGGTTCTGGACACTAAGTCAAACGATGACAAAGGTCTTAACAAACGACAAGCTCGAAAGAATGAGAGCGAGGAGTTTTGTTCAGAAGTTGAGAGAAGAATTCAATTAAGTTGGAACTAAGGAAAAGAGACATACATGAGAGTCTTTATATACAAAAAGAACAAGGAGAACGTAAAAGGAAATGTATAGCTAATACCTTAGAAAGGAAGAGTGAAGGATAAAGCTAAAAGGAAATAAGCGTCCATGAAACGCATAGCTATGATTATATAATAAAAGAGTCCGTTAAACGAAAGGGAAAGAAATTGTAACATTACCCCCTTCGTATGCAAGAAGTCACCGACTTCTTATCCTGTTCCCCAGCCATGGTTTCCATTATTCGTCCACCCATGATCCCTGCGCGACTTTAACCATTCGGCAATGGTGTTGATGTCGTGATTAGCGGTCTCAAACCGCCATTGCAAAGTCCTTGTAATGTAGTCAAGTTGGACCGTTTGTTCAAGGATTGCGTCGCGCTCTTCATCTGTGACAGTGTGAGGGTCGGTGGTGAGGGCGGTGTTGAGCATGGCATCGAGGGGTCCGGCAAATAACTGATAGTCGACGATGAAGGTGGCGAGGGCTTCCTGAGCCCGAAGAAGGGTGGTGTTGGGGGTCCTAGCAAGAGGTGGTGCGGGTGGAGCAGGTAGAGGTGCCTCTTCCTCAATAACGACGTCCATGAGCTCGTCTGGGTGCTGATGAAGATCCGCAATGGTGGAGGAAGGGGAGACGGGCCAATTCGGGAAGAGGTAATCGTCGATGGTGGTGGTGGTGGTGACAAAGACCTCAATAGGGAGGTCATGAGCGGTGGCGAGGAATGGGGAGGCGGCGACGAAAGCAGGATCGTAACAGTGGCCACAGGCTGTGACCAAAAGCGCAAATGCGAAAGCGACAAGGTAAGTGACGATGACGATGGCGGACATGTTGTATCGAGTAGAATGAGGAGGATGAATCCAACAGGCGTGGTTTAAATATCCCAAATCTCATCGTCGGAGTCCAAAGCTAAGATCTCTTCGATCTCAGGTTCTCTAGTTCTGAGAAAGTTCTCATGGGAGTTCCTAGTCGCTTCTTCTTGTTCTGATCGGGAGCTTTTCGTATCTCTTGAAATACTTTGGCGGAGAATTGCGGTTCTCTATCCGAGATTAAGATGTCAGGGAGTCCAAAGCGTTTGAATATTTCAGAGATATAGAGGTCTGCAGTTCCTAAGGCGTCGATCGTCTTATTGCAAGGAGTAAAAATTACCCCCTTCGTAAGGCCATGGTCCACCGTGACCAGAATGGAGTCATAACCGTCAGATATAGGAAGATCGGTAATAAAATCCAGTGTGACTTGTTGAAATGGCCGAGTAGCTTTTGATGGAATAGGGATTAATGCCGGTGAATTTGGGTGGGTATTGACTTTCATCTGTTGGCAAAGTGCACAACCTTCAACCCATTCTTTGACATGTCTATACATTCCAGGCCACCAATAATCACGCTTCAAAAGTGCTAGTGTTTTCAACCGTCCAGGGTGTCCTGAAGATAATGCTTCATGTATCTCCTTAATTAATCGAGTGCGCAACTCAATTCGATCAGGCACATAGATCCTGCCCAGGTAATAAACGATACCATGAGTGTATGTCCAGTCTTGTAGTTTGGATTTAATTGGTGGTGCCCTTTGCTTAGTGATAACTTCAATAAGGATGCGTCCAAAATCGTCGTTTGCCATGTATTTCTTTAATTCGCTGGCAAGATCATCATTGATTAGTCGAATAAATCGGTCATTCGGCAAAACCGTGACAGTAGTTTGTTCCTCATCATTTCCCATATGATCTGGCCGTCTGGATAATGCATCTGCTTCGAACATTTTTGTGCCAGGTATATGTTCAATACGAAGATCATATTCCGATAGCAATGATGACCACCGAGCTTGTCGAGGTGTTAAGCGTTGAGCAGTTCAGTAGTAGGACAAGTTCTTGTGATCACAATGGACGATGATCGTGTGAGGAGAACCATGTAATAGATAGCGCCATACTGCAAGTCCCTTGATGATTGCAAGCAATTCTCTGTCATAAATTTGATAATTCTGTTCCGTTGGTGTTAACGCATGGGATATAAATCCACATGGATGGAGTGCTCCAGATTCATCAGCCTGTTTCAGTACCGCTCCAATTGCTTTATTGGAGGCGTCGGTTTGAAGGATGAACGGTTTTGCAGGATTTGGCATTAACAATACTGGCATAGAGGCAAACCGTTGCTTTAGGGTGTCAAAGGCAAGTTGGCGCTCATTATTCCAGTCAAATGGTTCCGTTTTCTTGGTTAGATCTGTGAGTGGTTTTGCGATTGCTGCAAAGTTTCCAATAAAACATCTGTAAAAGTTTCCAAAACCCAGGAATGATCGGACTTGTTTAACCGTTGATGGTACTGGCCAATCAGCTATTCCTGCGAGTTTGATAGGATCCATTTGTATTTTTCCGGGTGAGATGATCATGCCCAGAAATTCAACTTCTTGAACAGCGAATTTACATTTTTCTAATTTCAGGAACAGATCGTTCTCTTCTAATCGATCGAGAACCCTTTTTGTTCGTTCTTCTAGTTCGTTCAAATTTTGAGAACATATCAAGATGTCGTCCATGTAGATAATGAGCCATCCTTCATTAATCATGTCTCTGAAGTATTCGTTCATCATAGTTTGGAATGTAGATGGCGAATTGCATAAGCCGAAGAACATAACAGTTGGTTCGTATAATCCTCTGTTGGTAATGAAAGCAGCTTTCCATTCGTCCCCTTTCTTGATCCTGACGTTATTATATCCCCATCGGAGGTCTAATTTGGTGAAATATTGTGCACCAGCGAGTTTTGTAAGGAGGTCAGATACTAGGGGTAATGGGTATGCATTCTTGATTGTCCAATTGTTTAAATATCTATAATCTTGGCATGGCTGAAGCGCACCACTTTCCTTCTTTGAGACAAAGAAGAATGGCGATGCTTGAGGAGATTTCGACGGTTTGATGTAGCCTTTAGCTAGCTGTTCTTCAATCCATTCGTCCAGCGACGACTGTTCTTTGATTGATAACGGATAGATCTTGCTAACTTTAGGACTAAAACCGGTTTTCAAATCGATAGCGTGATCCCAAGTTCTGGAAGTTGGGAATCGTTCTGATGCCTTTTTCTCAAAGACTGAGCGCCATTTCCCATATTCTAATGGTAGTTCCGTTTTTTGTTCATCCTTTTTCAACTGATGTTCTAACGCTTGAGATGCTGATGTCTTAACTCTGATCCAGTAATCGTCTTCTCCCCATTGTTGATTGTCCAATGCCATTTGCCAGATAGTTCCTCCATTCCGTTGTTCATCGATGAGGTGTATCGTTTTATCTCTCCAATCAATAGTAGGATTGTTTTCTTCTAACCAAGGGATCCCCAAAATTAATCGTTGATCTCCTAATTTAGTGATTAGAAACCAGTTGCTGTATCGTTTTCCTCCAATCGAATATTGAATATGGACTCGATGTGTGATTATTCCATTAGTGTTAACCGTTCCATCTGCGTTTCTGACTTTGATTGGTTTTTGCAATTTTTCTTTTGATAACTTGGTGGTTACTTCTTTGTCAATAAAATTCCCTTCTGCTCCACAATCGATTAGAGCCGAAGTTTCAGCGGGTAAATCGGACGTCTCCACAGAAATTGAAAGGCGCTTGTCATTATTTGATCTTACTATTACAGAATCAAGCGCTAACTGTGAATGTCCATTTGTTATGGAAGTGCCAACCGCTGTATGACGCTTCCGGGTTAAAAACCCTCGTTCTCGAGTTCACTGAGAAGACCTTCTCGTTCATCGGCCTTCATCCCAGCAAGGATCGCTCTGATGCTTGCAACTGGGTCATCTTTCTTTTCCTTGGGCGCATCTTCAGGGATAGATCTGATCCCCTTATTCTGAAACGATGAGGAGGCCCTGAAGGAGGCGTTTGACGTGGTGTTTCGTTTGGGACAATTCCTTGAAACGTGCCCCTGGTTTCCACATCTGAAACATTTTCCAGATTTCATGTATTCCTCCTTTTGCTCATCTGTCAAACGTCCAGTGGGCATAGCATTTACTGATTGGGTTAATCCGCCCCTATTATTGGTGTTTCGATTAAAATTGGAGCGGTTCCCTTGTCCTGGTTTTCGCCCAAGTGCTCGCATCATTTCCCAAGCGCCATGAAGCTGTTCTGCCTTCTCATATGCTTCTTTCATGGATGAAACATTCGCTTCAAGGATCTTTGTAGCGATACTTTCAGGGAGTCCTTTAACAAAGGCCTGGAGCTGCGCAGTTGTTCCTTTCAATCCTGAAGTACCGATCTCCATGCGGAATTTTCTGATATATTCAGGGACTGAAACATCACCCCCTACTCTGAGATTGGCTAGATTGTTCAGCGCTCTGAGAGCACTATTGACTTCTCCCCAATCAGCTAGGAAACGCTTCTTGAATTCTGCCCAGTTCGTCCAAGTAAGGGTAGTTTCTTCCTCATCATCTAATTCATCCTTGATCAGGACTTTCCAATCGTCGAGTTCCTGCCCAAGACAGGCAAGAGTAAATCGAATCTGTTTCTGTGCTTTGCCTTTATAATTATCGTCATTTAAGACAAAGTAATCTTCAAGACTTCCAATGAAAGCCTTTGCCTCGGTTCTTTTTCCTGTAAAAACACGCATAGGCTGTGGTTTGATATCTCCTTTAGAGGCGGGTGCTGCTGCGTCGGTTGCCATCTTTTCTGTTCCTCCTTTTGGTTCTTCTGGTTCTCTTGTTTCGTCTTTCTTCTTTCCTGATTCTGTATCTCCAAATAAACTTTGTTCGATCTGTTTCTGTTCTAGGAAGTCTCTCCAAGGTTGTAATCCCTTGTTTTGGAGTGCGTATCGGTCCTGTGATGGTGCTCCGGAAAGACTGAGGAATTCATTCCACCAGGAGGATTCTGGTTCTTCAGTAGGTGGGTAAAATAGAGAGTAAAAATCCTCAGTTAGATCTTCGTTGATCCAATCGACCCAAACGTTGTCTGGGAAGACGTCTCTTCCGTTTCCTTCAATATAATCACCTTCAAAGAGGGATGCTGGTACTGGTTCGTTCTTCTTTTTAGTTCCTGAGCAGAAAAACCACCCTGTTCCTGTAGTCGATGGAAAAACTTCTCGTCGATCTAGATAATACTTTCGTCTAAAACGGGCAGAGCCGTTCGGGGGTCTGAGGTTCGAGGTTCTGGTATCAATGGTGTCTGGCTAGTGTAGAAACACTGAGCGATTCTGTGAGTTCCAACTTGTGTTAAGATTGATGCTCTCAACGCGATTCGTTCTAAGTCAACAGTGGCAAGCAGAGTCTCAGTCTGCTCCCAGCCTACTGGACAGGTTCTGGACACTAAGTCAAACGATGACAAAGGTCTTAACAAACGACAAGCTCGAAAGAATGAGAGCGAGGAGTTTTGTTCAGAAGTTGAGAGAAGAATTCAATTAAGTTGGAACTAAGGAAAAGAGACATACATGAGAGTCTTTATATACAAAAAGAACAAGGAGAACGTAAAAGGAAATGTATAGCTAATACCTTAGAAAGGAAGAGTGAAGGATAAAGCTAAAAGGAAATAAGCGTCCATGAAATGCATAGCTATGATTATATAATAAAAGAGTCCGTTAAACGAAAGGGAAAGAAATTGTAACATAAAGAGCTTGATAAAGTGAGATTACTTTTGGCTTCTGCAGCACTCGAAGATTGGGATATTGAGGTGCTGGATGTTAAAACAGCATTCTTGTATGGAAATCTCAACGAAGAGATTTACATGGAACAGCCAGAAGGTTTTGTCACTAAAGGACAAGAAGGGAAAGTCTATCAACTTAAAAAGGCCTTGTATGGTCTTAAACAAGCATCTTATGCTTGGAACAAACAAGCTGATAAAAGCTTGAAATCCTTAGGATTCCATCAATATCTTTCAGACACAGGAGTTTATATCTTAAGGAAAAATTCATCAATTTTAGTAGTTATCTTATATGTAGATGATGTTTTATGGATGGGCAATAACTCTGAACTGCTACAAACTCTCAAAAGCAAGTTCATGAAAATATGGGAATGCAGAGATTTAGGAAAAGTCTCTGAATATCTTGGAATGAAAATTGTCCGAGATAGACAAAATCAATTATTAACTATCAATCAAATAGACTATGCTATGAAAGTTGTTAAACATTTTGGTCAAGAAAATGCCAAACCTGCTAGAACACCTTTACCAGCAGGCTATGTTCCTAAACCAAATGATGGAACAGCAACGTCTCAGCAGAGAAGCCATTATCAATCCATAATTGGATCTTTATTATATCTGACACTTGGAACTCATCCAGATATTGCTTATGCAGTAATCATGATGTCACAATTCATGGTTAATCCTTCTGAAGAACATATTCAGAAAGCATTATATATTGTCAAATATGTTGCCACTAATCCTAATGGCAAAATAATATATAATGGTAAACAAAAAGAAGGATTTGTTGCATATTGTGATGCAGATTGGGCAGGTGACCAGATTAATTGAAAATCAGTCACTGGTTACATTGTAAAGTTAGCTGGAGGACCAGTTAGCTGGGTTTCAAGAAAACAGAAAACTGTTGCTTTGTCTTCAACAGAAGCAGAGTACATGAGTTTGTCAGATACATCTAGACAGTTAGTCTGGATAGAATCCTTATTTTATGAAATAGGGATGTATTTAAGAAACATCCAATTAGGTGTTGATAATCAAGGAGCTATATTCTTAGCATCCAATCCTGCTCAAGAGCATAGTGATATCCACTACCACTATGTGAGAAATTGCATAGAAGAAGGAAAGGTGGAATTAATATATATTCCCATGGATGAGCAACTTGCTGATATCTTAACTAAAAATTTGTCTTTTGATAAGTTCGCACAGTTAAGATCTAAAATTGGATTAGTGATTTATTAGCAAGGGGGAGTGTCAAATTAATAATGATCTGGAGCTAAGGGGATTGAACCCACAGCTTCATGTATTATAATATCATTATTAATGAGATGCTAAATAATCCCTTAATATAATCATTGACAGAAATTATAGAGTTCATACTCAGAGTAGAGACACCAGCAAAGTGCCACCTGGTGCTACCCTCTGTAGCGCTCTGCTGGCATTACCCTAGGTGGTCTTAATGTACTCTGGCCCACATATATGCCTTATGCCCTCGTTTCAATAACATTGCATCATCTCTGTCATCTGTTAGTTGAGCCCTTTGCTCCTAAACAGCCTTCAATGTTTACAAACAGTATTAAGTAAGTCTCCCACTTACTAAGCCTCAGTCTGCTGTCAATAGTTTTCAACAGTTCCTGTTGCAACAAGAAAGCACACTTCTTTTTCTTATTTGCACGATTGAAGCAGTTGCATTCCTGGTTAGAACTAAACTGCCTGGATGGTCCTGCAGGTGGTTGATTCTGATCTCTGGATTTTCCCTTGTTATTTTGGAAATTTCCAGATTGTTGTTGAAAATTGGTCCTATTGCTAGGACTGGCCAAACCAGAGTTTTGCCATTGAGGTCTCATAGGGCCTCTAGTAATGTGAGCTGTATTAACAGCCCCCCCTGATGAAGAAAACATTCAACATCTTTGCTGTTCTTCCTCTATCTTAGGAAGAACATCAGCAAGTTTTAAATCACTTGCTTTTGTAGTGAGAAGAATACTGGACAAGACACTGTCCCATCCTTGTGGAAGTGAGGCCAGCACTAACATGGTGACCATGTTGTCAGGAAATGTGAATCCATTTGCATGGAGTCATTGAGTAGTAGTTAATAAATCATTAACTGACTCAGTGACTTTGTTGATGTTGACTTTCCAATGAATTGCCTTTGAAAAATTGACAAAGATTCCTGCAGCTCCTGGTTGCCCAAAGGCTTTGTCCAATGCATCCCAAGTAATGTTAGCAGTACTTTTGACATGGTGATGCAGTGATGGTGCCAAATTGAGTGTAATCAGCCCAAGTGCTTTGTCATCATATTCGACAAATTCCTCCCATAATTCAAGCTTGGTTTGTAGCCTATCCCTATCTTCCTTTTTAGTATCTGCCACATTGAAAAGTACTTTTTCTGAGTCAGTCAGATTTGTGATAGTTGCTTTAGATCCTTTGACATATTGCCAAAGACCTTTGTAGTGAAGATAGGCAGTCGTGGCTACAGAACACTCATTCCAATTTAATCCTGTTAGAATTGGAATTTTGCTGACATCATCATCTCTGCCAAGTGAAAGACAAGCATTGTTTCCACTAGCAATGCTATTGATTTCCGAGTACTTTACACTCCCCCCCCAATACCGCGCGAATTCCGCGTGGATTCCACGGATTCCACACGGATTCCATGCAGATTCCATGTGACATTTTCACCCATCTAGGGTATAAACATGTTACAATAGTTACAGAGGGGGATTCTACATGTAATGCAAGCTTATTTCAGATAGCTTTGTGTGGAATCAATGTGACATGCTTTCCCTGTGGTGACTTGTGACATTGTCACACAGTGCGGAATGCGGAATATTCCGCACGGATTCCGCATGGATTCCACAAGGAATCCCCTTATTTTGATTCAGTTCCAGAACACCTTTTCACTTACTCCTCCACTCAATTACTTTCTCTTTAGCTTCTAACACATCTTCCACTTGTTGCAAGCTGCTTCATGTATATGTCACATCATGTGTAATTTTTTCCCACAGTTCAAACTGAGAACTGTGGCAGTTATTGAATGAATCACACAAATCCTAATCACTAATTTCTTTCTCACTTAGCTGCTTCCTCCTAACTTTCTCATGCATTCCATTATTCCCATGAGGTGTCCTATACATATGTCACATCATTTGTCATTTTTTCTCACACTTTAGAAACTGAACAAAACAGGCGTCTTCCTATTCACTGCATTCTTTTTTACTCAGTTTCCTTCTCCTAGCTTGTCATACAGGCTCATGTCACATAATTTGTTATATGTTACATCATTGTCACTTTTCCCACAGTCAAGATACTAAATTCATGTCATTCTTTACAGTTTTCTCTCCTCTTCTAATGGACTACAACATGTCACTTATATACTTCTCAACTGTGCAATGTACAGCTTGGATGCTATTCCCATTAGCTAGCTACCTTCATTTCCCTTTCTTGAGTAGCTACAACTTTATTGTTTTTGTGTTTTTCTTGTTCTCCAAACATATATAAACTGCTAATGTGCAGTACTCTTCTAGTTCCAACTTAATCAAGTATTGCTCTCATCTATGAGTGAACTCAGCACTTTCTTCTCCTCTTAAGCTCATTTCTTATTTGACCTTTGTCATCCAGCATCCACCACTCTTTGTCCACTATGCTGGGAGTGAACTGAAAATCTGCTTGCCACTGTTGGAACAAACCATAATTTTTGATTTTTTCTCAAACTTCAGGGACTGAAAATCATGCATTCCATTGAACAATGCACATACAATACTTCCTGCTCACCACTGTTAAGATTGATGCCCTTGATGTGATTTGTTCTAAGTAACAGGAGTCTCAGCCCACTTCCAGCCAGCTGGACAAAGATTCTGGACATCAAGCCAAATGATGACAAAGGTCAAACTGACAACAAGCTCATGAGGAGATGAGAGGAATTTATTAAGATAAGAGCAATATTCAATTAAGTTTGAACTGAGGAATTGTACTATACATGAGGGTTTATATACTTAGAAGAACAAAGGAAATGTGCAGTATGTGCAGCTAGTTACCTATGAAGGGGAATGTGAAGGCAATAGCTAAAGGAGATAAGCATCCAATAAGTGACATAGCAAATGATGATGTAATATGAAAGGAGTGTATCATAGAAGGGGAAAAGAAAGTTGTAACAACCACTTTCTTCACTCTTGCTTTCTCACTCTTCCCCTAATGTCAAAAGGGGGTTCCTGTTGTATCTCCATCATTTGTCTAAGTGTTTTCCACTCATGGCACCTCATTTGATCAAGACACATTCAGAATTTGACCAAGAAGGTGAAAACAAAATGATCATGAATTTAGCATTTGCTGAGATTTGTGCAAAAATATTCACTTGTTTCCTGAACTAGAACTTAGTTCACCCTTATTTACATCTTGGGACAGTGTAGAATATTGAAGTTTCTATAATCAAAATCTCACCACACACTTTGTTTTGGATCATGGGAAAATATTACAAATGCTATCAAATGTACATGGAAGCCTGAGAAAAGTTAGGGAGCAAAGCAAACAACTACATTCTTTGATTGATAAAAATTCACAATTCTCATTTGTGTAGCTGTGGGAAAGCTAGAAAATCATGTGACAATGTGTCAAAGTGTGACAATGGTACTTTGTGCAGAAACACCAGGAGGTCAGACATATGATCAAAATCTGACCATACACACTTTTTTGAACCGTGGGAAAATGTTGTTAATTATGTCACATACACATAAAATGTTGTGTAATCAATGGAGCATGTACAGGAAGCCTAGGAAAAATATGGGGCCAAGCAAACAATCAATTACAATGCTTGATTCAGAATGTCACAATTCTCACTTTTGTGGGGTGTGGGAAAGTTGAAAAATCATGTGACATGTGTTAGAGTACTATGTAATAATGGGAATATATGTAGAAATACCAGGAGTAAAGTGCATAGCAAAGTAGATGGACTAGTTCTAGTATTGTGACATGATGACATTACTAAGTCCACAATATAGTGCACAATCATGTGGAATCCACGGAATCCGCGCGGATTCCACACGGAAGGGGGGGGGAGTGAAAAGTACTGTGATTTCCAACCATCCAGAAGTAGATCATGGAGATGATAATTGTCATGAATCTCAGTTTTCATAAGATCAAAGGTGACATTCTTCCTAATCAGCTTGGAATAGGATGCCAACACTTTGATTTTAATAAAAGGCTGCCACTGATAACAAGGAAGTGCCCTTGTTTTGATTGCCATCAAATAACAATATCCACGTATGTCCCATACTGGGGTATTTCTGGAATGTACGAAGAGATCTATCATGGTGTCAAGTCTGACATACATGATTTTGCCTGGCTCAAGCTCTGAATCATTGTTAGCACACAGAAGTGTGCTATAGTTGTCATCATTCAACTCTGTGTGTGAGTTGTCCAATTCAAAGATATTGTTGTCTATGACATCTTTTCTATGTATAGGAGGACAATTCAAATCCTCAAAAGCCTTCCAGGCTTCTTGACATTTCTGTTTTTGGTGCAATTTCTTGTTAGCCTTTTTAGCAGCTTTCTCCTTAGCCACTTCAATACTCAGGTTTTTCATCATGACCTGAATGTCTTCTCTCATCTTCTCTATTGGTGTCTTTTCCTTTAATCCAGTCTGCAAAGGATTTTGCAGATGTAGATATCAATTCTGATTTAGGTTATCAGACTTTTGGAATGCAGAACTGGATGCAAATTTATAATAAGATGTAGCAGGGGCACATTTCCCCTGCTTTCTAGCTGGCACTATTTTAGTTTGTCCAACTTTTTCCCACTCCTTAACTGTATACCAGGGTTCAGTTCCAGGTCCACCAATTCTTGACATGAGATTGGATGATGGTACAGGCGGTACCAGAACTGCCTTCTCCTCCCAGTCCTTCACCTCCCCTCCAAGTTTCCCACCCCATCATTGGATGTCTGCAGAGGTGGGGCAGTAGGTGAGTTGAGGATTAAGTGGTGAAATAATTTTGCCTGCCTGAGCAGCAGACAGGCCCACTTTTGCTTTATCAGTGTACAACACTGATATGGGTGGATTGGGAATCTTCCTCCCAGTCCCAATTTCGACAGAGTATGCCCCTCAAACTTTTGAAAGGTGGTCAGCCTCCCATTGACAAACATCCTCAAGTATATCAAGGATTTCCTGACCTTCTTGGTCCAATAATGCCTTCTCTTTTTCCAGTGCAAGGCAGCACTCCTCAATGTGCTGTTGCACTCCAGCAATGCAAGTGCAGCATTCCTCCAAGCAACAGCAAACCTTCTGCACTTCCACAGAAATGGTTTTGATGATCTCCCCAATGGGAGCAGTGGGAATAGTAGCACAATGAGCTGTTGCACTTTTGAGCAAGTTAATAAAAATAGTGCTGGAAAAACCAGCCCTGGCAATCTTGCCCTGAAGATCAGAGCTAGAGTTATTTTTGGAACTGAGGGTTCCAGGGGTGACATTGCCAGAAGTGGCAGTGGAAGATGTGGAGTTTGTGATCAAAGACATTGCAAAAATAGATTGATAAGGTTGGAGCGAGTCTAAAATAGATTGGGTAAGCAACAATCCTTGCAAATCAATCAATGCTATAAATAGCCAAACTAGGTTTGGGATCGCTCTAAGGATAGAACAATTTTTCCTCCATCTGGGTAGAATTCTAAGTGCTTCATAGACATTTCAGTTTGCTCTTGTCATAAATGCACTTTATAATTCATTGTCAGAAGTGTTTCCACACTTCTATTGACTTGGGGGCTCCATCAAGTTCCCCATAGCCAGTTAAAAATATCCACCAGCTATATTTAGATACTAAACTATTTATGACTCTAAGAAGCATTCCTACTCTAAATGGGATGCTAATCAGTGCCCATTGATGGTCTGCATGTACCATGGAACAAGGTCCAAGCACACAACCCTTATACAGAATAGTTTTATAAATAGATGTGAAGAACAAGACAAAAACTCATATAATGATATAAGCACTTAATTATTCACAGCCAATAGGGAGGTGCGAAACCTTTCCAAGTCTAGACTATGATGTCATAACTTGTTATCTGCCATGGGGCAGCCCTAAACCTGAGTGATTTAATCGGTTCACCAGACTGAGTGGTTTATTGATCCACCAATCAAGAAGTGTTTCTATTATTAACCCAGATATTGCAAAACTGGGGACTAGTAGAGTGTGTCACACTGGTGATTATTGTCACACCATCCAAGGTGGTCACTCAACCCAAAAAGGGGAGTGAAGACTATTCCTGTCATAGCCCAAGAGTAGCACATTAGAAGGAACAAATGTCAGTAAACAGGTACAAATAACAGTACTACAGGCATATACACTATGTATGACCTTCCTTGTTTACCTTTGTTATGACAAGAGGTTGCTGATGAATATCTATGCCAGTGACAAGGCCATTCGTCCCAGCAGGGCCCATAACCTGTTGAAATCTAATGACAGTGGCACAGACCAAGGCTTAGTAAGCAGAAGACTTACTTAATACTGTTTGTATTTGTTGAAGGCTGTTTAGAAGCTAGGGGCTCAACTAACAGATGACAGAGATGATGCAATGTTATTAGAATGAGGGCATAAGGCCCTCCTTATATACATGTGGCCCAGAGTACATTAAGACTACCTAGGGTAATGCCAGCAGAGCACTACAGAGGGTAGTGCCAGGTGGCGCTTTGCTGGCAGTCTCTACTCTGAGTATGAACTCTATAATTTCTGTCAAACTCTGTAATTTCTGTCAATGATTATAATAAATTATTTAGTGTCTCATTAATAATGATATTATAATACATGAAGCTGTGGGTTCAATCCCCTTAGCTCCAGATCATTATTAATTTGACACTTGGATTCCGAGATTTGGGGGGGGGGGGGGGGGGGAGAGTAAAGTGCTCAGGCTGGCTCATGCCGGTGGGGAAGAGGCTTGCCCAGATGAGCATCAGAATAAATGAAAACAAGAAAGCTCTCCCATCAGAGCTTGCTGCTACACTGCACCTCATCACCAAATCTCTCCTGCATCTCTGGTGCCCATTGAGGAGGGTCCTGCACCCACTCTCCTCCTGCCCACTTCCATTCCTCCCCTTTCTATGAAAGGGAAAGCAAAGAGGATGATGTACAAGATGGACTTGGACTTTGACAGCAAATGTGAAGTCAATTCAATGGCCCCTTCCCTGTCAGGTGATGAGGAGGGGCTTAGAATTGCACTCAACAAGTCAAGATGTGAGCATGCCCAAGGACTGCACCATGTAGAAGGGGAAGACCCATCTTCCTCCTCTAGAATGATAATAGATGACACACCCCTCGCTGCAAGGATTGATCTCAACCAGGAAAATACAAGCCACCCACAGGCACTGTTAAGACTAATCCCACCACAACCACAAGCCTCATGAGATGATGAGGAAAGATAATAGATTTGAAAACACAATAGACATGTGACCTGGTAAGAGGAAACTATCTAGAGTCTTAGAGACTCGTACCTACAGAACACCCTCCTTATATACCCCAATGCCTGGTCTGTGTGCACAGACTGCGCAGCTACAGGACCTAGGCCTACATCTAGAACTGCCCAGACTCGCCCAGAGTCTTTGCCCCTATAATCCCATATGCCACGGTACAGCCACCTGCTGATCTAAGCCCTCAGAGTATCCTGTTAGGGGTGGGAGTCATTGTCCATATCCAGAGAAGTGTCGATAGAGCCCCAAGGAAAATAGATAAAAATATAGAAAAATCTGTAGAAAATCATAAGGTCGTAACAGGCACCAGGAGGACCAAGAATGGGGAATTCCCTCTGGGACACTGAGACTCCCTCATTGGGGAACCTGCTTCCTTCAGAATGGGAAGCATCAGCCAGTTCTACAGACTGGGAATGTTTGGGCACGTCTGTATCAATGCAAGCTCATATTGGGAAGGAGATGCTATGCATCTCTAGGTGAAACATTCATCCACCAAGAAATGGTATTGGATGAATGGCAAGCCCATGCAAATGGCAAGAGAGGCATCAAAGGTGCCTCTTGACCAGAGATCCGTTGCTCAGTGATGGGCAGTCAGAGAAGCCACTGTTTCAGGGTTTCTCCCATTGGATGATCTGTTGAGGGAACCCAATGTCGAAGGAATGGCCAGAAGAAAGGAATTCCCTCCTTCCATCCAATGAGAGATCAACAGTCGCTTTAATGTCCACAACATTACAGCGTGGATGTTCCTTAAGATGACAGAACCTCACCCAAGTGAAGGAACCATCAACTGGTTCTGGTGGCTAACGTGCCACATGCTTAAGGAACTGGGCCTCTTCAAGAGGACAGTTTCTAGACTTGGACTCCAGGAGGAAGGGCTAATCAAGTATGCCCCATGCCAACTCATACACAAAGGGGAGTTTACTCTTGATAATATAGTCACGCACTTTCACAAGTGTGGACTAACCAGCAGTGACTGCAACTCCCTATTCAGGGACTTTGCTAGAAACCATCTCATTGGCATGGAATGGCCTCGCAAACCTGACTGGAGCAGAGTCCACCCAGTCCCAAGGGTCTTGTTAAGATTGATGCTCTCAACGCAGTTCGTTCTAAGTCAACAGTGGCAAGCAGAGTCTCAGTCTGCTCCCAGCCTACTGGACAAGTTCTGGACACTAAGTCAAATGATGACAAAGGTCAAAGTAAACGACGAGCTCAAGAAGACGAGAGTGAGGAGTTTTGTTCAGAGGTTGAGAGAATAATTTGATTAAGTTGGAACTAAGGAATAGAGATGTACATGAGAGTCTTTATATACTAAAAGAACAAGGAGAACGTAAAAGGAAATGTATAGCTAAATACCTTAGAAAGGAAAAGTGAAAGGTAAAGCTGAAAGGAAATAAGCATCCATGAAACGCATAGCTATGATTAAGTAATAACTAGTCCACTAACAAAGAGGAGAAAAGAAACTGTAACATTACCCTCTTCATATGCGAGAAGTCACTGACTTCTTATCCTGTACCCCAACCATGGTTTCCACCGTTCGTCCACCCATGATCTCTTTGCGACTTCAACCACTCTGCAATAGTGTTGATGTCATGATTGGTGGTCTCAAATTGCCATTGTAAAGTCCTTGTGATATAGTTGAGTTGGACCGTCTGTTCAAGGATCGCATCGCGCTCTTCATCTGTGATGGTATGAGGATCGGTGGTGAGGGCGGTGTTGAGCATGGCATTGAGAGGTCCAGCAAAGAGCTGATAGTCGATGATGAAGGTGGTGAGGGCTTCCTGAGCCCGAAGAAGAGTGGCATTAGGGGTCCGGGTGAAAGGTGGCACTGGCGGAGCAGGTAGGGGTGCTTCTTCCTCAATAAGGAAGTGTTCATCTGGATGTTGAAGGTCAGCAACGGTGGAGGAAGGGGAGGCAGGCCAATTCAGGAAGAGATATTCGTCTATAGTGGTGGTGGTGGTGATGAAGACCTCAATGGGGAGGTCATGGGCAGTGGCGAGGAATGGGGAGGCAGCGGCGAAAGAGGGGTTGTAACAATGGCCACAGGCTGTGACCAGAAGCACAAAAGTGAAAGCAACGAGGTAGGCAATGACAACGATGGTGGACATGCTGTATCGATAGGATGGAGGAGATGAGTCTATCAAGTGCGGTTTAAATATCCCAGATTTCATCGTCAGAGTCCAAAGCTAAGATCTCTTCGATTTCAGGTTCTCTGGTCCTGTTAAAGTTCTCACGGGAGTTCCTAGCCGCTTCTTCTTGCTCTGATTGGGTTCTTGCATCGTCAGGGTGTGGAATATGAATTTGGTCAGGGCGCTCATGTCGTGTGACGTGTATCTCTGGGTTGTTTATGCTGTCCTGTATCGCTTGGTTCAGAAGAACGTAATATTGCTTGGTTGCAAGTGTTATTTCCATTTGCACTTGTGTGCGGTTAAAATTTTCACTTCCCCTTATATTCATTCGCCGTTCATATTGCCATTGTTCCGTGGAGATGTTTCTGCCAAGCTGAATAATCCTTTGTAAAGCTCCTGATAGTTCAGGGAAGGTTTGTTGTAACCAAACCCTGTGATAAACGTTATCGTATTGAAAACAAGGATGAACTGATGCTGGGAGATAATGTGATTTGGCCTCTTGGAATGTGGGTAGTTCTCCTAGATCAAAAGAGAGGTGATGATACTGGGGAAGATACTTTGATGAAGCATTATATGGGATCTCTGTATGGCCTTGTGGATGCGTTCGTTTGTGAGGAGGTAATTGTGATACTTTAGGCAGTTTTGACATCATTGGAATGTATTTCAGTTTCTGATATATAGAAAGCGTTCGTTTGGAAGGGTGTTTAAAGGCAGGAATGAACATCTGCGTGACAGAGTATCTGGTTTTGACAGTAGGAGTGTATCATCCAACAGTTCTGCAGAATCTTTTAACATAATGGATATTATGTTTTAATTGGAGGTTGGTGCAATAATAAGTCATTGTGTTAATTGTTTCAGAGGTTTCTTCTTCTTTTATACTTGGCCAGGATGTCCGCAGCATTGCCTAGATGTCGTTCCTGTTCCCAAGTGTTATCATTTGCTCCATAGCCTTTCCATTTGACTAAGTATTGATAACTGGTTCCACGTTTCCGGTGTCCAAGAATAGCTTCAATCTCAAACTCTTCTTGTCCATTAACCATATCGGGAGGTGGCATAGTGAAATTCAGGCCATGCATTGAGGTTTCCTTATATGGAGTGAGGAGTGATGCGTGAAATACGGGATGAATGCGCCATTGTTTTGGTAATTTCAATTTATAAGTAACTGGTCCCATTACTTGTTCAACCTGAAAGGGTCCTTCTCGTTTTGGTGCTAGTTTTCTTGATTGATATGGGATGTGAAGATTTTTGTTTTCGAGCCAGACTTTGTCCCCTTTTTCGAATCTGATTGACTTGTCTCTGTATCTATGAGCAACCATTTGTCTAGCAAGTTCATGAGCAGCTAAAGCTTCTTCTCTGGCTTTTCGAAGCATCTGAAGGCGTTCTTCTGCTGCTGGTGCAGTCATCTTGATTGCTGCTGTAGGAATAGCGATCGGATCTGATCCGTACATAAGTTGGAATGGGGATGTCTTTATTGTATCATGATATTGGTTATTGTGTGCGAATTCAGCAATAGATAACAGTGGTTTCCATTTATGGGGTTCATTTGTGCAGAACATTCGAAGATAGATCTCAAGTTCTTGATTGACATGTTCGGTTTCTCCATCAGTCTGAGGATGATAAGCGGTGCTCATCCTGTGGTCAATTCCTAAGGCTTTTCATATTTCTTGGAATACTTTAGCAGAGAATTGTGGTCCTCTATCCGAGATCAGGACGTCTGGAAGTCCAAAACGTTTAAAAACTTCAGAAATATAAAGGTCTGCTGTTCCTAAAGCATCGATTGTCTTGTTGCAGGGAGTGAAAATTACCCCCTTCGTAAGGCCATGGTCCACCGTGACCAATATGAAATTGTATCCATCAGAAATAGGAAGATCAGTGATGAAGTCAAGTGTAACCTGTTGGAAAGGTTGTGTAGCTTTTGATGGGATGGGAATTAGCGCTGGTGAATTAGGGTGAGTATTGACTTTCATTTGTTGACAAAGTGCACATCCTTCAACCCATTCTTTAACATGTCTATACATCCCAGGCCACCAGTAATCATGTTTCAAAAGCGCTAGTGTCTTCAATCGTCCAGGATGTCCCAAAGATAGTGCTTCATGTGTCTCCTTGATTAACTGAGTTCGTAGTTCAATTTGATCAGGAACATAAATCTTGCCAAGGTAATAAACGATACCGTGAGTATATGTCCAGTCTTGCAGTTTCGATTTAATCAGTGGCGCCCTTCGCTTAGTGATAACTTCAATAAGGATGCGTCCAAAATCATCATTTGCCATGTATTTCTTTAATTTGTTGGCAAGATCATCATTGATCAGTCGAATAAATCGGTCATTTGGCAGAACTGTGACATTAGTTTGTTCTTCATCATTGCCCATATGATCTGGTCGTCTGGATAATGCATCTGCTTTGAACATTTTTGTGCCAGGTACATGTTTGATACGAAGATTGAATTCAGATAACAATGATGACCATCGAGCTTGTCGAGGTGTTAAGTGTTGAGCGGTTCAGTAATAGGACAAGTTCTTGTGATTGCAGTGAACAATAATCGTGTGGGGAGAACCATGTAACAGATGGTGCCAAACTGCAAGTCCTTTGATAATTGCAAGCAGTTCCCTATCATACATTTGGTAATTCTGCTCTGTTGATGTCAACGCATGAGATATAAATCCACATAAATGGAGTGCTCCTGATTCATCAGCTTGTTTCAATACTGCTCCAATTGCTTTATTAGAAGCATTGGTTTGAAGGATAAATGGTTTTGCAGGATTTGGCATCAACAAAACTGGCATAGAGGCGAACCGCTGCTTTAGGGTATCAAAGGCAAGTTGTCGTTCATTATTCCAATTGAATGGTTCTGCTTTCTTAGTCAGATCTGTGAGTGGTTTTGTGATTGCTGCAAAGTTTCCAATAAAACGTCGGTAAAAGTTCCCAAAACCTAGGAATGATCGGACTTGTTTAACCATGGATGGTACTGGCCAATCGGCTATTCCTGCAAGTTTGATAGGATCCATTCGTATTTTTCCAGGTGAGATGATCATGCCTAGAAATTCAACTTCTTGAACAGCAAATTTACATTTTTCTAATTTCAAGAACGGATCCTTCTCTTCCAACTGATCAAGGATTCTCTTTGTTTGCTCTTCTAGTTCATTTAAGTTCTGAGAACATATCAAGATATCATCCATATAGATGATGAGCCACCCTTCATTAATCATATCTCTGAAGTATTCGTTCATCATAGTCTGGAATGTGGATGGCAAATTGCATAGGCCAAAGAACATAACAGTTGGTTCGTATAGTCCTCTGTTGGTAATGAAAGCAGCTTTCCATTCATCACCCTTTTTGATTCTGACGTTATTATACCCCCAACAGAGGTCTAGTTTGGTGAAATATTGTGCGCCAGCAAGTTTCATGAGGAGATCAGATACTAGGGATAGTGGATATGCATTCTTGATTGTCCAATCATTTAAGTATCTATAATCTTGACAAGGCTGAAGCGCACCACTTTCCTTCTTTGAGACAAAGAAAAATGGCGACGCTTGAGGAGATTTCAATGGTCTGATGTATCCTTTCGCTAACTGTTCTTCAATCCATTTGTCTAGTGATGACTGTTCTTTGATTGATAATGGATAAATCTTGCTAACTTTAGGACTAAAACCAGTTTTTAAATTGATAGCATGATCCCAAGTTCTGGAGGTTGGGAATTGTTCTGATGCCTTTTTCTCAAAGACTGAGCGCCATTTCCCATATTCTGATGGTAATTCTGTTTTTTGTTCGTCTTTTTTCAACTGATGTTCTAATGCTTGAGACGCCGATGTTTTAACTCTGATCCAGTAATCGTCTTCTCCCCATTGTTGGTTGTCTAATGCCATTTGCCAGATAGTTCCTTCTTTCCGTTGTTCATCAATAAGGTGTATCGTTTTATCTCTCCAATCAATAGTAGGGTTGTTTTCTTCTAACCAAGGGATTCCCAAAATTAATTGTTGATCTCCCAGTCTGGTGATTAAAAACCAGTTGCTGTGTTGTTTTCCTCCAATTGAATATTGAATATGAACTCGATGTGTGATCATTCCATTAGTGTTTACCGTTCCATCTGCGTTTCTGACTCTAATTGGTTTTCGCAATTTTTCTTTTGGTAACTTGGTGGTTATTTCTTCATCAATAAACTTCCCTTCTGCTCCACAGTCAATTAGAGCCAAAGTTTCAGCGGGTAAATCAGATGTTTCCACAGAAATTGAAAGGCACTTGTCATTATTCAATCTTACTATTACAGAATCAAGCACTAACTGTGAATGTCCATTTGTTATGGAAGTGCCAACCGCTGTGTGATGCTTCCGGGTTAAAAACCCTCATTCTCAAGTTCATTGAGAAGACCTTCTCTTTCATTGGCCTTCATCCCAGCAAGGATTGCTCTGATGCTAGCAACCGGGTCGTCTTTCTTTTCCTTGGGCACATCTTCAGGGATAGATCTGATCCCCTTATTCTGAAACGATGAGGAGGCCCTGAAGGAGGCATTTGATGTGGTGTTTTGTTTAGGACAATCCCTTGAAACATGTCCCTGGTTTCCACATCTGAAACACTTTCCAGATTTCATGTATTCCTCCTTCTGTTTGTCTGTCAAACGTCCAGTGGGCATCGCATTTACTGATTGGGTTGATCTGCCCCTATTATTGGTGTTTCGATTAAAATTGGAGCGGTTCCCTTGTCCTGGTTTTTGCCCAAGCGCTCACATCATTTCCCAAGTGCCATGAAGTTGTTCTGCCTTCTCATATGCTTCTTTCATAGATAAAATGTTTGCTTCAAGGATTTTTGTAGCAATACTTTCAGGGAGCCCCTTGACAAAAGCCTGGAGCTGCGCAGTTGTTCCTTTCAAACCTGAGGTACCAATCTCCATGTGGAATTTTCTGATATATTCAGGGACTGAAACATCAGGTCTGAGGTTTGAGATTCTGGTATCAATGGTGTCTGGCTAGTGTAGAAACACTGAGCAATCTGGGAGTTCCAACTTGTGTTAAGATCGATGCTCTCAACGCAGTTCGTTCTAAGTCAACAGTGGCAAGCAGAGTCTCGGTCTGCTCCCAGCCTACTGGACAAGTTCTGGACACTAAGTCAAACGATGACAAAGGTCAAAGTAAACGACGAGCTCAAGAAGACGAGAGCGAGGAGTCTCGTTCAGAGGTTGAGAGAATAATTTGATTAAGTTGGCACTAAGGAATAGAGATGTACATGAGAGTCTTTATATACTAAAAGAACAAGGAGAACGTAAAAGGAAATGTATAGCTAAATACCTTAGAAAGGAAAAGTGAATGGTAAAGCTGAAAGGAAATAAGTGTCCATGAAACGCGTAGCTATGATTAAGTAATAACTAGTCCGCTAACAAAGAGGAGAAAAGAAACTGTAACAGGTCTCAAGACCCTCAATGTCCCAGCAAAAGAAAGGGAAAGGAAAAAGAGGGAAACCTCTCACAGAACACCTCAAAAGAGGCTTAAAACTTGATCAGAGGACTGAAATGCCAGTCCTCCCCTATTGCAAAGAAACTCTGGTTGGGGATATCCCCCCAACCTCAACAAGGGTCAGTGCCAACTCCCTTTCAGGACCTGGGGATCCCTTGTCCTTTGCAATGGATGTTGAAGGTTCCCCCATGGGACCCATGTATATGAGCTGGGATGACTTCATCATTGCAAAGGAGATTCTCTCCTTCCAACTGTCAATTCATAAGATTGTACCTTTGGAACAATCTGGTTGGGAGGGTGTAAGGGCTCTGTGTCATTCCTCTGGGGAGCCCTTGTCTTGTTCTATTGGGACTGTTTGTTGAGTGCATCTATAAAATGCACTTTATCTTTTCTATATACATATATATTGCAATGCATGTGACCTTATGTTGTGTGCCTAAATAATTACATAAGCAGTTTTTACTTGTCTTGTAACTGCATGTACACACCAATAGATTTTGGTTCTGTGTATTGAATCTCGTGGTGCACAATACACAGAACCAAACACCACGAGATTCAATACACAGAACCAAAATCTATTGGTGTGTACACACAGTTACAAGACAAGTAAAAACTGCTTATGTGATTATTTAGGTGTGCAACATAAGGTCACACACATTGCAATATATATGTATATAGAAAAGATAAAGTGCATTTTATAGATGCACTCAACAAACAGTCCCAATAGAACAAGACGAGGGTGTTACAAGCTCACGCTCACAACCTAAACCACAAGCCTCACAGAGGAAAGGGTAAAGAAGAGAGGGGGGAAGGGAATGTATTAAGACTACTACAAATAGTAACCTAGGCCCATAGACTGGGCATAAGGAAAACCATCTAGAGTCTAAAGAGACTCCAGCTAACTACCCAAGCCCTTATATACTCCTCCTGGAGACCCCTAGCCACCATGCGTCCCATCGGCACCTCCACAGCCATATGCCTTGCTGCGCATCCTATTGTTCATGTGTTTGGGCACTGCCACCTGTCAACCATTTAATAGACCAGGCCTGGCCCTTTCCCATGATGTCCTGCCTTCCTGCAGACTGCTCTAGACTCCCATAATGGGCCGCACTACCTCCCAGGCTTCCCACAATCCCCACTGGTGATCCTCCTGCCTTAATGAGCCTCCTAGCCCCTGTGCTGTCCCTGTGGCTGATCCTAGTGATGTGCTGATGTGATCCTGAGGCGTCATCACTCAGGGTCTGATCCCCTGTGCTTATTATATCCATAGTTGGTTCAACCAACTGCTGTCCTGTCTTCTAGTGAGCGCTGCCATGTGCTAACCCATGCGAAGTGTTCCCAGAGTCTTCCTAAGGTCCCAGACCTCGTGCCAGTGATGCAGAGTGATGCCTGATCACCCCATGAATAAAACTGAAAATTAGATGCTAGGATTGGTTCCTAACAGAGGGCTCCCCAGAGGAATGACACAGAGCCCTTACATACATTTACCTTGCCTTTCCATGTCTCATAATGTGAAAAACCTAGTGGTCCATTTTTAATTGATAAACTGAGATAATCAGCACATCTATGTTATCTATCTTAGTCAGGGAGTGCCCAGTACATGATTTAAAGTCAGCTACATCAGCAAACTTGGGGGGTCTCTACATAGTACTACTATAGCTATGGTAGTACTACATAGGGTCCATAATGGTCCATAGTGGCCAAAGTGCTGGTAGAAAAGGTCTACATGCTGTGTAGTCCTACCATAGTACTATGGTAGACTATGGTAGACTATGGTAGCTGCTACAGTCTATGCAGACTATTCATAGACTAGTACAGCTGTAGTAGCTGCCATGCCCTACCATGTCTATGGAGCACTACCAAACTCTCTGTGATAGTCCATGTAAAAATATATTTTCTGTGACAGATTATATTCTATATTATGTCATCAGTTATACTATACATATTAGTCACCAATTAATCTAATCTAATCTATATATAGTACATATGTTATCAATTATATAAGCAAATTAAAGCATTACATGAACATAAATAATTTGTGTTACAGTTTCTTTTCTTCTTTGTTACTGGACTAGTTATTACTTAATCATAGTTATGCATTTCATGGATGCTTAGTTCCTTTTAGCTTTACCTTTCACATTCCCTTTCTTAGGTATTTAGCTGTGCTTTTCCTTTTATATTTCCCTTGTACTTTTCAGTATATAAAGACTCACATGTATGCCTCTTTTCCTTAGTTCCAACTTAATCGAATTCTTCTCTCAACCTCTGAACAAAACTCCTCGCTCTCATCTTCTTGAGCTCGTCATTTACTTTGACCTTCATCATCATTTGACTTAGTGTCAAGAACTTGTCCAGTGTTACAATTTCTTTCCCTTTCGTTTAACGGACTCTTTTATTATATAATCATAGCTATGCGTTTCATGGACGCTTATTTCCTTTTAGCTTTATCCTTCACTCTTCCTTTCTAAGGTACTAGCTATACATTTCCTTTTACGTTCTCCTTGTTCTTTTTGTATATAAAGACTCTCATGTATGTCTCTTTTCCTTAGTTCCAACTTAATCGAATCCTTCTCTCAACTTCTGAACAAAACTCCTCGCTCTCATTCTTTCGAGCTTGTCGTTTGTTAAGACCTTTGTCATCGTTTGACTTAGTGTCCAGAACCTGTCCAGTAGGCTGGGAGCAGACCGAGACTCTGCTTGCCACTGTTGACTTAGAACAAATCGCGTTGAGAGCATCGATCTTAACATCCAGTAGGTTGGGAGCAGACCAAAACTCTGCTCACCACTGTTGACTTAGAACAAATTGCGTTGAGAGCATCAATCTTAACAATTTGCACCTGACCAGGATTGAACCCACAACCTTAAGAGCACAGCTAATGCAATACAAACCATTACACCAAACTGCCATTGTCATATTGGTATCAAGAACACATATATCCTACATCCTCTGCATTGGACTTAGTCTTGCCAATGCATTCACTCAACTAAACACTATTTTCCAAGTCAGGTTCTACAAATCTAGGCTTTTGCTAGTGACAAGAGTTGTAGTATGGAAGAAGGTGCACAACTTTTGTTAATGGTAGGAATGCTGTCAATCAGTAGTTCCTAAGTTATTCATGTTTATCCAAATGACAAGTGATGGCAGACAGCTGTAGTGATTATCCAGACCCCACAGAGCCCCACAGGACTCAGAAGATATGTATACATTCTATGCAGCACTGTGCAGTACTCCCACAGTCTGTGACAGTCTGCATAAATAACTGTACAGATAAGTGGTAGTCTATGGTAGTCTGCTGGGTCTGGTCAGTCCAAGTGAATAACTGTTACAATTTCTTTTCCTTTCATTGACGGACTTACTTTATTATATAATCATCGTTATGCGTTTCATGGACGCTCATCTCCTTTAGCTACTTTACCTTCACATTTCCTTTCTTAGGTATTTAGCTGTACGTTTCCTTTTATATTTCTTTTGTTCTTTTACGTATATAAACCTTCTTGTAAAGTAGCTAGACTCCAGTTCCAACTTAATCGAATTCTTCTCTCGACCTCTGAACAAAACTCCTCGCTCTCATTCTTTGAGCTTGTTGTTTATTTGACCTTTGTCATCGTTTGACTTAGTGTCCAGAACTTGTCCAGTAGGCTGGGAGCAGACCAAGATTCTGCTTGCCACTGTTGACTTAGAACGAACTGCGTTGAGAGCATCGATCTTAACACAAGTTGGAACTCACAGAACCGCTCAGTGTTTCTACACTAGCCAGACACCATTGATACCAGAACCTCGAACCTCAGACCCCCAAACAGCTCTGCCCGTTTTAGACGAAAGTATTATCTAGATCGACGAGAAGTTTTTCCATCGACTACAGGAACAGGGTGGTTTTTCCGCTCAGGAACTAAAAAGAAGAACGAACCAGTACCAGCATCCCTCTTTGAAGGTGATTATATTGAAGGAAACGGAAGAGACGTCTTCCCAGACAACGTTTGGATTGATTGGATCAACGAAGATCTAAAAGAGGATTTTTACTCTCTATTTTACCCACCTACTGAAGAACCAGAATCCTCCTGGTGGAACGAATTCCTCAGTCTTTCTGGAGCACCGTCACAGGACCGATACGCACTCCAAAACAAGGGATTACAACCTTGGAGAGACTTCCTAGAACAGAAACAGATCGAACAAAGTTTATTTGGAGATACAGAATCAGGAAAGAAGAAAGACGAAACAAGAGAACCAGAAGAACCAAAAGGAGAAACAGAAAAGATGGCAACCGACACAGCAGCACCCGCCTCTAAAGGAGATATCAAACCGCAGCCTATGCGTGTTTTTACAGGAAAAAGAACCGAGGCAAAGGCTTTCATTGGAAGTCTTGAAGATTACTTTGTCTTAAATGACGATAATTATAAAGGCAAAGCACAGAAACAGATTCGATTTACTCTTGCCTGTCTTGGGCAGGAACTCGACGATTGGAAAGTCCTGATCAAGGATGAATTAGATGATGAGGAAGAAACTACCCTTACTTGGACGAACTGGGCAGAATTCAAGAAGCGTTTCCTAGCCGATTGGGGAGAAGTCAATAGTGCTCTCAGAGCGCTGAACAATCTAGCCAATCTCAGAGTAGGGGGTGATGTTTCAGTCCCTGAATATATCAGAAAATTCCGCATGGAGATCGGTACTTCAGGATTGAAAGGAACAACTGCGCAACTCCAGGCCTTTGTTAAAGGACTCCCTGAAAGTATCGCTACAAAGATCCTTGAAGCGAATGTTTTATCCATGAAAGAAGCATATGAGAAGGCAGAACAGCTTCATGGCGCTTGGGAAATGATGCGAGCGCTTGGGCGAAAACCAGGACAAGGGAACCGCTCCAATTTTAATCGAAACACCAATAATAGGGGCGGATTAACCCGATCAGTAAATGCTATGCCCACTGGACGTTTGACAGATGAGCAAAAGGAGGAATACATGAAATCTGGAAAATGTTTCAGATGTGGAAACCAGGGGCACGTTTCAAGGAATTGTCCCAAACGAAACACCACGTCAAACGCCTCCTTCAGGGCCTCCTCATCGTTTCAGAATAAGGGGATCAGATCCATCCCTGAAGATGCACCCAAGGAAAAGAAAGATGACCCAGTTGCAAGCATCAGAGCGATCCTTGCTGGGATGAAGGCCGATGAACGAGAAGGTCTTCTCAATGAACTCGAAAACAAGGGTTTTTAACCCGGAAGTGTCATACAGCGGTTGACACTTCCATAACAAATGGACATTCACAGTTAGCGCTTGATTCTGTAATAGTAAGATCGAATAATGACAAGCACCTTTCAATTTCTGTGGAGACGTCCGATTTACCCGCTGACACTTCGGCTCTAATCGATTGTGGAGCAGAAGGGAATTTTATTGACAAAGAAGTAACCACCAAGTTATCAAAAGAAAAATTGCAAAAACCAATCAAAGTCAGAAACGCAGATGGAACGGTTAACACTAATGGAATAATCACACATCGAGTCCATATTCAATATTCGATTGGAGGAAAACGATACAGCAACTGGTTTCTAATCACTAAATTAGGAGATCAACGATTAATTTTGGGGATCCCTTGGTTAGAAGAAAACAATCCTACTATTGATTGGAGAGATAAAACGATACACCTCATCGATGAACAACGGAATGAAGGAACTATCTGGCAAATGGCATTGGACAATCAACAATGGGGAGAAGACAATTACTGGATCAGAGTTAAAACATCAGCATCTCAAGCGTTAGAACATCAGTTGAAAAAAGATGAACCAAAAACGGAACTACCATCAGAATATGGGAAATGGCGCTCAGTCTTTGAGAAAAAGGCATCAGAACGATTCCCAACTTCCAGAACTTGGGATCACGCTATCGATTTGAAAACCGGTTTTAGTCCTAAAGTTAGCAAGATTTATCCGTTATCAATCAAAGAACAGTCATCGCTGGACGAATGGATTGAAGAACAGCTAGCTAAAGGCTACATCAAACCGTCGAAATCTCCTCAAGCATCGCCATTCTTCTTTGTCTCAAAAAAGGAAAGTGGTGCGCTTCGGCCGTGCCAAGATTATAGATATTTGAACGATTGGACAATCAAGAATGCATACCCATTACCCCTAGTATCCGACCTCCTTACAAAACTCGCTGGTGCACAATATTTCACCAAATTAGACCTCCGATGGGGATATAATAACGTCAGGATCAAGAAAGGGGACGAATGGAAAGCTGCTTTCATTACCAACAGAGGATTATACGAACCAACTGTTATGTTCTTTGGCTTATGCAATTCGCCATCTACATTCCAAACTATGATGAACGAATACTTCAGAGACATGATTAATGAAGGATGGCTCATTATCTACATGGACGACATCTTAATATGTTCTCAGAATTTGAACGAACTAGAAGAACGAACAAAAAGGATTCTCGATCGATTAGAAGAGAACGATCTGTTCCTGAAATTAGAAAAATGTAAATTCGCTGTTCAAGAAGTTGAATTTCTGGGCATGATCATCTCACCTGGAAAAATACAAATGGATCCTATCAAACTCGCAGGAATAGCTGATTGGCCAGTACCATCAACGGTTAAACAAGTCCGATCATTCCTAGGTTTTGGAAACTTTTACAGACGTTTTATTGGAAACTTTGCAGCAATCGCAAAACCACTCACTGATCTAACCAAGAAAACGGAACCATTTGACTGGAATAATGAGCGCCAACTTGCCTTTGACACCCTAAAGCAACGGTTCGCCTCTATGCCAGTATTGTTAATGCCAAATCCTGCAAAACCGTTCATCCTTCAAACCGACGCCTCCAATAAAGCAATTGGAGCGGTACTGAAACAGGCTGATGAATCTGGAGCACTCCATCCATGTGGATTTATATCCCATGCGTTAACACCAACGGAACAGAATTATCAAATTTATGACAGAGAACTGCTTGCAATCATCAAGGGACTTGCAGTATGGCGCCATCTATTACATGGTTCTCCTCACACGATCATCGTCCATTGTGATCACAAGAACTTGTCTTACTACCAAACTGCTCAACGCTTAACACCTCGACAAGCTCGGTGGTCATCATTGCTATCTGAATATGATCTTCGTATTGAACATATACCCGGCACAAAAATGTTCGAAGCAGATGCATTATCCAGACAACCAGATCATATGGGAAATGATGAGGAACAAACTACTGTCACGGTTTTGCCGAATGACCGATTTATTCGACTAATCAATGATGATCTTGCCAGCGAATTAAAGAAATACATGGCAAACGACGATTTTGGACGCATCCTTATTGAAGTTATCACTAAGCAAAGGGCACCACCAATTAAATCCAAACTACAAGACTGGACATACGCTCATGGTATCGTCTATTACTTGGGCAGGATCTATGTGCCTGGTCGAATTGAGTTGCGCACTCGATTAATTAAGGAGATACATGAAGCATTGTCTTCAGGACATCCTGGACGATTGAAAACACTAGCACTTTTGAAGCGTGATTATTGGTGGCCTGGAATGTATAGACATGTCAAAGAATGGGTTGAAGGTTGTGCACTTTGCCAACAGATGAAAGTCAATACCCACCCAAATTCACTGGCATTAATCCCTATTCCATCAAAAGCTACTCAGCCATTTCAACAAGTCACACTGGATTTTATTACCGATCTTCTTATATCTGACGGTTATGACTCTATTCTGGTCACGGTGGACCATGGCCTTACGAAGGGGGTAATTTTTACTCCTTGCAATAAGACGATCGACGCTTTAGGAACTGCAGACCTCTATATCTCTGAAATATTCAAACGCTTTGGACTCCCTGACATCTTAATCTCGGATAGAGGACCGCAATTCTCCGCCAAAGTATTTCAAGAGATACGAAAAGCTCTAGGAATCGACCATAGAATGAGCACAGCCTACCATCCTCAGACAGATGGAGAAACTGAACGTGTAAATCAAGAACTCGAAATTTATCTTCGAATGTTTTGCGCAAATGAACCTCATAAATGGAAACCACTACTACCCATTGCTGAATTTGCACATAATAATCGATATCACGACACAATAAAGACATCACCATTTCAACTTATGTACGGATCAGATCCAATCGCTATCCCTACAGCAGCAATCAAGATGGCCGCACCAGCAGCAGAAGAACGCCTTCTGATGCTCCGAAAAGCTAGAGAAGAAGCCCTAGCCACTCACGAACTAGCTAGACAAATGGTCACTCATAGATACAGAGACAAGTCAATCAGATTCGAAAAAGGT
This sequence comes from Amanita fuliginea, assembly GCA_023014435.1. Classification (NCBI taxonomy): domain Eukaryota; kingdom Fungi; phylum Basidiomycota; class Agaricomycetes; order Agaricales; family Amanitaceae; genus Amanita; species Amanita fuliginea. The sequence continues at coordinate 2,995,892 of JAEBUQ010000003.1, forward strand.
GACAAAGTCTGGCTCGAAAACAAGAATCTCCACATTCCATATCAATCAAGAAAGCTAGCACCAAAACGGGAAGGACCCTTCCAGGTTGAACAAGTCATGGGACCAGTTACTTACAAATTGAAATTACCGAAACAATGGCGCATTCATCCTGTGTTTCATGCTTCGCTCCTCACTCCATATAAAGAAACCTCAATGCACGGCCCGAATTTCACTATGCCACCTCCCAATATGGTTAACGGACAAGAAGAGTTTGAGATTGAAGCTATCCTTGGACACCGGAAACGCGGAGCCGGTTATCAATACCTAGTCAAATGGAAAGGCTATGGAGCAAATGATAATACCTGGGAACTGGAAAGACATCTAGGCAATGCTGCGGATATCTTAGTTGAGTATAAAAACAGAAGGAACCTCTGAAACAACTCAGAAGAAAATGACTTACTATCGCACCAACCTTCAACTAAAACATAATATTCGTTATGTCAAAAGATTCTGCAGAACTATTGGACGATACACTCCTACTATCAAAACCAGATATTCTGTCACGCAGATGTTCGTTCCTGCCTTTAAACACCCTTCCAAACGAACACTCTCTACATATCAGAAACTGAAATACGTCCCAATGATGTCAAAACCGCCTAAAGTATCACGATTACCTCCTCACAAACGAACGCATCCACAAGGTCATACAGAGATCCCATATAATGCTTTATCAAAGTATCTTCCCCAGTATCATCGTCTCTCTTTTGATCTAGGAGAATTACCCACATTCCAGGAGGCCAAATCACATTATCTCCCAGCATCAGTTCACCCTTGTTTTCAATACGATAATGTTTATCACAGGGTTTGGTTACGACGAACCTTCCCTGAATTATCAGAAGCTTTACAATGGATTATCCAACTCGGCAGAAACATTTCCGCGGAACAATGGCAATATGAACGACGAATGAACATAAGGGGAAGCGAAAATTTTAGCTGCACAAGAGCGCAAATGGAAATAACACTTGCAACCGAACGATATTACGATCTTCTGAACCAGGCAATACAGGCTAGCATGAACAATCCAGAGATACACGTTACACGACATGCACACCCTGAACAAATCCGTATCCCACACCCTGATGATGCAAGAACCCGATCAGAACAAGAAGAAACAGCTAGGAACTCTCGTGAGAACTTTCTCAGAACCAGGGAACCTGAGATCGAAGAGATCTTAGCTTTGGATTCCGACGATGAGATTTGGGATATTTAAACCACACCCAATGGTCTAAAACCCCCATCCTATTGATACAGCATGTCCACCATCGTCGTCATCACCTACCTCGTCGCTTTCGCCTTTGCGCTCTTGGTCACAGCCTGTGGCCATTGTTACAACCCTTCTTTCGCCGCTGCCTCCCCGTTCCTTGCCACCGCCCACGACCTCCCCATTGAGGTCTTTGTTACCACCACCACCACTATCGATGAATATCTCTTCCCGGATTGGCCTGCCTCCCCTTCCTCTATCGTTGCCCCCCTACATCAGCACCCAGACGAGCTCGCTGACTTCTTGATTGAAGAAGAAGCACCCCTACCCGCGCCGCCAGCTCCACCTCTCGCCAGGACCCCTAACGCCACTCTCCTTCGGGCTCAAGAAGCCCTTGCCACCTTCATCGTCGACTACCAACTCTTTGCCGGACCTCTTGACGCTATGCTCAACACCGCTCTCACCACCGATCCTCACAGTGTCACGGATGAAGAGCGCGATGCAATCCTCGAGCAAACAGTCCAACTAGACTATATCACGAGGACGCTGCAATGGCGGTTTGAAACTGCTAACCATGATGTCAACACCATTGCCGAATGGTTGAAATCACGAAGAGATCATGGGTGGACGAATGGTGGAAACCACGGTTGGGGAACAGGTTAAGAAGTCGGTGACTTCTTGCATACGAAGGGGGTAATGTTACAATTTCTTTTCCTTTCATTGACGGACTTACTTTATTATATAATCATCGTTATGCGTTTCATGGACGCTCATCTCCTTTAGCTACTTTACCTTCACATTTCCTTTCTTAGGTATTTAGCTGTACGTTTCCTTTTATATTTCTTTTGTTCTTTTACGTATATAAACCTTCTTGTAAAGTAGCTAGACTCCAGTTCCAACTTAATCGAATTCTTCTCTCGACCTCTGAACAAAACTCCTCGCTCTCATTCTTTGAGCTTGTCGTTTATTTGACCTTTGTCATCGTTTGACTTAGTGTCCAGAACTTGTCCAGTAGGCTGGGAGCAGACCGAGATTCTGCTTGCCACTGTTGACTTAGAACGAACTGCGTTGAGAGCATCGATCTTAACAATAACTGTATCAATAAGCCACAGTGCCTCACAATGTCCCATAGAGCCCTACAATCCTGACAGGAAGGGCAAAGTGTTCAGAGTGGTGTGTAAAAAATTAATATTCATTAACATTAATAATTTGCCTGACCAAATAATGACAAAGTTGGACTTACAAAAAATTCTTGGATATGCTCTACTGAGGTGTGTGAGGAGTCTGCAGGAGTTTGCCAGAGTCTACAAGGAGTCTACTTGCACTACAGATTACTGCAGTTTCACTTCAGATTCACTATGGGCACTATGGGCACTTGTGGTGCTATGGTGCTATGGTCACTACAGTGCTATACTACACTACCACAATCTATAGAACTATGGAATATCTATAGCTTACTGCAGCACTACTACAAAATGTTACAGTTTCTTTTTCCTCTTCTATGACAGACACCTTAGTATTACATCATCATTACTATACAGTTTAGTGGATGTTTATCTCCTTTTGCCAACGCCTTCACATTTCCTTTCATAGGTAGTTAGCTGCACTTACTGCGCATTCCTTTTATAGTTTTCTTTGTTCTCTGAACGTATATAAACCTCTAGATATCATGTACATTCCCCAGTTCCAACTTAATCAAATCCAACTCTCAATATTGATTTGAACTTCTCGCTCTCTTCCTCTTGAGCTCATCGTCAACTTAGAGACCTTCATCATTGTTTGACTTAGTGTCCAGACCTTGTCCAGTAGGTTGGAAGCAGACCAAGACTCTGCTTGCCACTGTTGACTTAGAATGAACTGCATTGGGAGCATCAATCATAACACAAAATCTCTACCACTGCCTCTGTGACTATGGGAGCTACTGACACTACTGACTCACTACAGTCACTACAGATGATTGTGGGAAACCCCAAGGTTTGCTGATGTACTGTGATGAGCCATCTAATTGTTGCTTTAAATGAGTAGGAGAGTGAGCAGGAGGAGAGCAGCAAGCATGAAAGGGCAGTTTTGCCCCATGGCAGTCTGCCTCAGCAGCCCCCCCCCAAAAAAAAAAAATAGGCTGTGGGACATTAACATTCTATATCTGGGAATGGGCTGGCCCTGGGCACCCCTGGGGAGATTGGGTGACCGGCCAGCTTTCCCTAATTGAGCTAGCCAGTAAATGCCATCTCACCACTGCCTCCACCCACCAAATTCAGTCCCATGTGAATTCTCAGAACTAAGCAACATTAATTTCTATGAATTAGATGTAATTATTTGCAATTTTTTTCAGCACACACATACATACATCACATTACTTACATTGCATTAAAATGCTATACAGTCTATGCCTCAATGAACCACCTCATTAGATGCCAACACCAGCACCATCCTCACTCCTCCAATACCCCTAGTCATGGGTGTCGCTGACCAGGCACAGGGAGAACCAGTGGTATGTACAGGTGTGTGAGCGGCTGAGAGTGGCTGCATGAGCAAGCAAATGGGGAGGGAGGGAATAACTGCATGAAAAGAGGTTATTTGCTTATAAAAAAGGGAATGAACAAATACATACAAGGGGCCCAGACGAAACAGATTTGTCTGTGCCCACCTCTCCAAAATCCAGCAGCTCCGAAAAGAGTATCTTGCTCAGCACAAAAAGTGGTTACAGCACTGCGCCGTGCTCGACGAGCAGTCCCATGCACTTGCGTCTGAAACTGAGACGGTCCAGCCCACGGGGCGCACGACATGTTGGTCAGTAGCGTGGGTGCACTGGAGTGGGGGCAAGCGAGGGAGGGGGCAAGTGGGTGTGCGTCTGAGGGTGGACTGGCAGTATGGAGGTTGTGTGTGGCAGTACGCGACTGTGAACGATGGTGGGCAGTGGTTGCAAGCTTGTGCGTGGTTGGTGCAAATGAGTGGGCAAACGTGGAGTGGCTAAAAAAGAGGTTAGTGAGCTGCAAATAAAAAACACAGCAAACGAGAGCAGACAGGGCAAAGGCAAGTGGATGGTGTATGGGCGAGGGCAGTGGGCAGCTGTGGTGAGCAGTGGCAGGTTGTGGACGGCCTGTGGACAAACAAAGTAGGTAATGATTAGTTGTAAAACAAGTGGAAAAAAAAACAAAAAAAAACATACCGCCCAGACGAATGGATTCCGTCTGGGCTCTGGGTGGGTGGCAGTAACACAGAGAGGGCGAGGGCGACAGCAAGAGGTAGGTGGTGGTGAAGGTGAGAAGGCCGAGGCGATGGTGAGACGAGGGTAGACTGGGTGGAGGTTGGCGACGCGTAGACGATGCGTGGACGGTGCATGGACGGTGCGTTTGCGACTGATTGGCAATGCACCTGGAAGTCGTCGGTTTCTTACCTTTGATGCGTTGTCCGAATGGACGACCGATGGCCACTGGGGTTGGGGGTGGGATGGTTGATGCGTATGGGATGCATCGGCAACGCATGAGGTGCATTGGCGACGCGTTGGCGATGCATGACATTCGTTGGCGATGCGTGACATGCGTCGAGAGTGCGTGGGCTGCGTCGCCAACGCACCGGCACGCGTGGCGGGCGGTGATGGACAACGGTCCATAATCTGTACCAGAAGCGGATCAATTACGTAAGTGAGTACGTCTCTGCCATGGATGCACGCCTCAGACGAGTGAACAAAGAAATTGCAGGTAATATTTCCTCTACCCTGAATATGTACGATTTCACTGATCTCATATCCGCAGATTGCAAAAACGACAAGACATCAAACATCCATATTGAACTAATCGACGACTCACCTTTTCATCTTAAGGGAACGTTTCCAGGGCCTGAAGGCACACCATACGAGGGTGGCAATTTTGATGTAGTAAGTCGATACGTTACTCTGACATTTGTCACCGGCTGATCACTGCATTTTGAGGACATCGTAATCCCGGATTCCTATCCCTTCCAACCTGTCAAGATGAAATTCATCACAAAAGTCTATCATCCAAACATCTCATCAGCGTCTGGCGCTATCTGTCTTGACATCCTCAAAGACGCCTGGTCACCCGTCCTCACACTCAAGTCGACACTGATATCGTTGCAAAGTCTTTTGTGCTCACCCGAACCCAACGATCCTCAGGATGCAGAAGTTGCAAAGCATTATACCACAAGCAAGAATAGTTTTGAGGAGACGGCGACGTACTGGACACAGATATATGCGGGCGGACCAGGACCAAGGAAGGGAAAGGGTACCGCCAAGGCGCAGGACCGCGATGAGGTGGCTATAGCGGGTCTGGAGCGAGCACATGTGGAGAAGTTTGAAGGTCTTGGCTTTGAACGAGGCAAAGTGGTTCGTTAAGTTCACCGACGCTTGAAACCACCTCTGATGCCGTCCAGATTGACGTCCTTCGTCGGCTAAACTACCGAGGTTCCAATGTTGCACAGATTACAGACGATAGAATAGTTGAAGAACTCCTGAAATGATCATTAAGTTTTGGCGGCCTTTCTTTGTCCTTCGTGGAATCATAGTCAATAGTTTGAAAGATATATATACATAGGTTGTCTAGGGCTAAACATGTCTTGTATGCTTCAATGGTGTTGAGTTGCGATGAAGATTGTTAGTGATAATCGATAATCGATAATCTTGGAATGATTACTGTCTTTTTCACATAAGTTAGCACTGAAATATTTTTGAAAAAACACACACCCAAAAGAAATTGGGATAACTTGCTGAGTCTGGGGCAAAATAATGTCAGTGTTAGTGCATTAGAACTGGAATAATGTGTATTCCTTGCTTATAATGGTCCAAAAATACAAAGATCAAATTTCAGAGACTTCAGTTATGCTCTGCATTTTTTTTGTAATTCCATGATTGTCAAAACATTTATCACTGTTTTTCCAAGTCTCCAATGCCATGTATACAGATCCCCAAAAATCCATTCTCATGTACTCAGAGCATTACAGACAAAAGTACACATTATGTTATTTCACCCCAAACTCAGCAAGTTATAATTTCTTTCTGGTGCATATTTTTTCAAAAATTTCTCAGTGCCTACTTATGTGAAAAAGACAGTAATCAATCCACAAGTATTGTAGAACTGTCGTTTCATGGCGTCACTGAACTGCCTTCAATGCCATTGTGTTGTGCTTCTTTCTCCCTTTTCCTCGCATCCACAACACTTCTTCTGGCCTCTGCACCACCTTCCCATCCGAACCATGTATACCGTTCACAGTGTGGGCCCCGCATAAGCAGAATGACCAATTGCGCGGCATACCATCCAAACGACAGGCCGGCAGCTGCTCGCCATCCACGTTGCACGAAGACTTTTGTGCCTACAGCCGTACCCATGACTTGGCCAATGAAAATCTGCAAAGCATGTCAACAAGCTTCCCCGTCATGAATGGGATAGCTCACAGAGATTATAAGTACAGCATTAAGGCGAGCACGGGCTGATGTTGATATACTATTGAGTGAATTAGCCAGTCGGTTCGGTATGTGAAATGAATTGCGTGCCTTAGCGCAGAGGCCGTTAATGAAACTTGTGTCATTTGTCTGAACACATCGGTTCCAATGGTTACGACGACAACAGCCCCAACATTAATCCCACCTGCCCCCACCTGGATTGCTTGGAATATGATACATCCGATAGTACTGAACAAAGTGAGTATCGCATATAATAGCTTAATAATAGACATACGATATGAGCGTCCCATACCAAGGCACAAGTTGATCAACAACTTTGCCCGTAAGGGGGGCCAGCGCGACACCGATAATACCGAGCACCCCGAATAAACCGATGACTATGCTAAAATACGTCGTCAACGAGGGAAGAAGGGTGAGAAACAAAGTGCTGACGTCGAATAATTGTAGGGCGGTTCCGACAAGAGGAAAGTCAATGTAACCCAGAAACTGGAAAAGCATGCACTAGACGTCAGGTTAATCAGGCATGCCTGTATGAGTAGTGGTTCTGTAATAGAGAATTTCGCCATAGAAAGCAGGATACTTCGATATGTTAGGTCTCTATTCTTGCTCGGATAGTCAGGGATGATAAAGTAGCATCCCACCAACATGACATATTGCAGTCCAAATGCCATGTAGTAAACGACGCGCCACGAAACAAATTGGGCAATAATTCCCGCCAGAACACGCGCTATAAGTATGCCAAGGAGAAGACCGGATAATACGACGGAAATTGCTGATGCTCGACGCTCTGGAGGTGCAAGGTCTGCTGCAAGAGGGAGGAGAATTTGTGGAGCCACCGTAAATGCCCCAACCAGGTATGAGAGTGTTTCAAACGCGACGAGAGACGATGTTGTAGCAAGACCGATTGTTAGTGATGCGCATAATGCGATGAGAAGTAGAATAAGTTGACGCCGTCGAACTAGATCCCCGAGCGGTGAAATTAGAAGAAGTCCAGTAGCATACCTGCAATTTTGGATGAGTCGCAGTTGCCTAGGCTGAGAGATGCACTGACCCGGCTTGGAGAAGCGTTGGTATCCTGTTACAGAATGAAACGCGCTGGTTTGTCATCGCGGGAAGAATGCATACCTGGAAACTTCGTCGTACGATGTGTGGAATGATTTTGAAAGTTCGACTGTTCGAATAGTCAATTGAAGTTATGATGCAAAAAGTAATCAACTTGCCCAGAATTGGTTGGCAGTAATACAGATTACCAACCGCTAGGCGTAACAGTTGGAAAATAAACTGATGATACTGCGACCACTACTTACTGAATGTACTTACAACGCCGAAAAAGACGTTCAAGAAAACCCCAAAATGAAACGGTCGATCAGGATAATAGCGCAACCGCTCCGGGATAGGCAGGAATCCAAAATCTTTATCAAAGGAATATTCCTTTTCGGTTTCATTTGGCTTCATATTTTCATCGGTGACATGAGCGTCATCAACAATTGTAGGAATCCTCGACATTGGTCTCGAGGCATTGGCATCCATTATGGAGGCAGTAAGACAGTAGATGGTGAATTTATATATGCCGAGGGAAAATGGCGAGATTTTTCGGTAATGTTGACATCCGATTTCCACGAGCAGTCGGTGCCGTATGAGCGGCACGGCATGCTAGCTAGATTCATACTTGACTCTAATGACACAAAGGTACAGCAACACAAATCGGGCAATTTGAGCATATGGACTTACCATGCTGTGGACCAGTGGGATCTACATGCGAACCTTGCGAAGACCAACAGCACGCCAAGATGTGATACTACGGTCTCTACCTGAAATTCTGCGTCCTCCACCTTCCACGAGATAAGTCATTCCTCCTGAGCTTGAACTTACCGAGTCCCGGTAATATCAGTGACTTGTTGGAATGATGGTGTTAAAAGAGTTCCGGCGCCTTTACTTAAATGGAAGTCGTCCAGGCTCCGGAGGTCCGTCCCAGCCGATACCAGGTGCTAGAAAGCTCGTAGCGCTCATTTCACTGCCTGTACGAGACTCATTCGCTTCAGCTGCCCATATCCTCATGTTGCCTTCCACTTGCAGTGGACCAGAGAAACCAGCCGCCGTGCGCTGAAGACGGAATCGGCCAGCTTTTTACAAAATGGAACGCAGAAATGATTCGAATAACCCTAGGTAGATGAAACGGTAGGGGGCTACCAATCGAAGGTGACCTCGACTTCGTGGCAGCCGATGCTATGACTATGCTCCCTTCACGACTGCGATGCTGATTTCGCAAAGCCGAGGAAACTTATCTGAAGCAAAGGCTGGGGAGAAGGAGCAAAACGTTGCCAAAATCCAAAGGCAAACCCGGACATACTGGGGCCCATGATAACCTGGCGAGTGAGAGTAGCGAAGTTACACGAGGCAAGGTAAGTACTCAGTGATGCATTGATGACTCTTACGTTTGATTATCACACAAAAGATAAGTCCGTCTTTACTACACAGGGGATAAAGCTTAAAGGCAGTGCACCTCGGGGACGAATCTCCGCGTACCTGACATCTTGTTGGGGTTTTTTAAGCGATGAGCGTCTTCGACTCAGGTGAGATAACATAGCCTTCAGCCGTTCGGTACCGCTCAACACCCGTAGCACGATCTGTGGCCTCGACTTGCTACATATCAGCGAGTCGTTCGAAAACACTGCCAAAAGATTGATGGAAGTGGCCAGATGTAAAATGTCGTTGGGTGTCGATGACAACCATCGTCCAAAGTCGCTACATAGTCGTCGTTACCAGATCTTGTTTTTTGACGGATTTCAATGGGGCATAGAAATTATTACTTCCCCACCATACTTTCTTGAGGTCACCAGGCTCATGCAGCTCCGTGACAGGAGGTGACACTGTCACCTCGCTTTGTCAACGGCGACAGCCTCCAAAGCTCCAACACGTCTTGCTCATCGCTTTTGTCCTCCTCCACCGCCCAGTCCAAGAAAATACTCATTCTGCTTGTAACATATATCTCCTCTGACTTCCACTTGCAATGGGCCAGAGCAGCTCTCGATACCAGCCTCAGCACCCCGCGGATAGTTCCGCTGAGGACGGAATAGGTCAGCCTTCAACGTCACGTACGACCCCATCGCGGACGCAGTTGAACGCAGAAGATGATTCAAATAATCCTGCGGGCCATCTCAATGTAGGCGCTTCTGCTTCTCCTCGCCAGTCTCGCCGTTCGTTGGTTCGCAGGAGTTTCCTCGGTTTTGCGAAATCATCATCGCAGTCCTCCAGTCGTGAAGGAAGCTTAGCCAGCAGCGCCTCGAATAAACGTTCATGGTTTAATCCCAGACGATGGTCGAGGACACCTTCGAGTCTCGTAGAGACTGCTGACGAACAGTCTTCCACCGTTGTCGATTGTCCATCAAATGGGGTTCTACCTCCAAATCCTAAAGGAAAAGAAAGGGAGGAATACGATAATGCCAGTACCCACGATGTTCAGCCCCAGTTGGCCACCGACCAACAACCGACAGACACAATCCTTTCCCCCCAGATTATACCATCGCCATCTACCAGTCAAGATAGATCAGAATCAGAAGACCACGAAACCAGCTTTATTTCTGTCAGTGAATCAAGACCAGCTTCACAAACAGCGCAGCGAAATGAGGTTTTGCCACAGGCAACGCCGGGCATGGCCGAAACACTGATAACAGTTAAGCAAGATCAAGTACCACCAGCGGAGCCTCCGACATTAGACGAAAGCATGCAAACTATAGAAAACGACTCTTCGACAACGACGACAGTGGGTGCCCCCCCAGCTTCAACTTCAGACTCCAACGAACTATCAGGCGACAACACATCTGCGATTACTGCTACGCCTACCCCTGCGACGGCGCCAACTCGACCTTTCCCCCCTCCTGGCACTCTAGTTGTGGTGCAAGGCGTTGTGCATACCACTGATGTCCCAAGATCAGGTATGGGCCTCAATAACGACCTTCTATCAGCGGACCAGAATAGGATGCAGCCTAGCAGGTCGGCATCACAAGACGGGAACACTGCAAGTACGCGCAGCAGATTATCTACGCTTCTCCGGCCCCGTTCTGTAGGGCCGACGTTTGGTGTTCCTGATTCCAGCCCGCCAGAGGATTCTGCGCAGATTCTAAACAATCACTCTGTTGACAGCACTCAGTCTAACGCAGAGGAATCAATTACTGTGACAGAAAATAGTGCCTACACGAGCCCTGAATTAAATGTTCTCTCACGTCCGTCATCTGCATATAATAATGCATCATCAACTGCGCTGGCTGACGAGTCACCGTTGCATACTCTCAACGAGGAAGACGATAGCGAAAGGCGTCAAAGCGTGTCGTCAGGCGAGCAAGAAAGTGCAAACCAACACAATGATGATGCCAATGGTTCAGGTCCCATTTCTTCCAGCAGTATTGATGTGTTAGGAACATTACTGAGGTGCGTCATCCTCTTGTTCACCATGCTTTTTCAAATGAATCGAATCTATTTCCAGTGTGGCTGCGGCAGCTACAGCCGCATCGCTACTTACGGGTTCTTCTGAGCCCATTTTACCATCTAACCATCCAACTAATGCTCTACCCAATCCTATGCATGGTCATGGCGCTGGCGCCGCCAGTAATACGTCCTCGCCAGACTTTTCAGCAGCAGGTCGGGCAGAACGGATGAGGAACGCGTGGACATCTATTCGGGAGCGCTTAGGGATTAGGTCATCCGGTAAGCTCTCATTGATTTACTCGGGTTTTGCTGCGTAATCATTAGCGACTAATAATTAATAATCTACGCTTTCTAGGCTCTTCCGGTAACCCGAATTCCAATATTGCTGGGGCCGGCGCTGCTGCTCAGTCAGCAGCAGAAGCAAGGGAAATGATGCTTGGCGAGATGGCTCGTGCTTTTAGTGTCGGACTTGGACTAGGATCCTTTGCCGGACCCACTTCACCGAGCAACAATTCACTGAGTCGCTCAGCTGAAGTGCCTGTAACACCTGAAACTCGAGTACCCCCGACTGAAGGCAGCTTTGAACGATTCTTGATGGACTTGCAGGCGGACTTGCGAATCGCGCTGACCACGGGAGAAGGTGGCAACGGTGTTCGCGCTATGGCAGCCGGCAGTGGTTGGAGTGACGCTAGGCCAGATCCGCCATCATACGAGACCCAAGATCAAACCAGAGAAGAGGAGACTGTACCACTCCACGACCCCGAAGGCCATAACCCTGCGAGCGTACTGGGCCAGCTGAATGACCAAGACGCTCCAGTACAGCAGGAAGTTAGTGATTATGAAGGTGAATCAGACTCTGCATCCTCCCCTGAAGTTGCTGCGGATTTAAATGGTCCTTCGGATGAAACACATGAACTGACTGGACCAGGGCGAATCAACTGGTGGAGGTTGTACCGCTTCCCTGCGATAGGCGTTCCAAGAAGCAACACTGCTGCCAGCGCTGCGGCTGCGGCTGCACTGTCCACCAATAATTCGGACAATTCATCGGCGGCGTCTGCACTCCCTTCCGGCTCGTCAACGGAGGCTCCTTCCGTTGATGCGACGACGCATGCGCAGACAGTGTCCAGCCCCATGCCAGTAACACCAGCTCTTAGTACACGGATTGCAGAGGATCCTACCGGAAGCGCGCGCGAGGCAGCCACGCCAAACACGGTTGTTCCCGTCATCATTGTTGGCCTGCAGTCTGTCAATATGGACTGGCGACAAGGAGACCTTGTTGGGTTCAATGCTAATGATCACCAACATCAGGATGACACTCCTGATGACCTCGTGGACGATGGAATGGACGATATATTTGGTCCTGCTCTAGATTCGGAAGCCAACGCTGATCGCGAAGACGAAACACAGCGTTCAGCCAGCGCTGGGGCGACTGACACCAATACCAACCAGCGGAGGGGACGACGCTGGCGATCACGTGCAGCAGATGCGTTAAGGAGTCTAAGGCCGAGGCGTGGTGGGGAACAAAGGAGCGGTATTGCAAACGGGGACGCCGGTGCGCCTCAGCTTGCGCAGCAAATGCCCGCTATGGGACCAGGATCAAGAATGTTCTTGATTTATGTTATTGGCGGTGAGCTTGATGTCTGACCTGGATATCGTTTGTCCCGCTGATATCGACCGCTCGGCCAGGTTACTACCCGCCAAACCATAGCATCGTTCTCGGCAATCCTGCTGATATGGAGTCATTTGAAGCTCTATCGTACGTCACGTTTTTGGTTTCACTTTTAAGTATCTCACTTGTCATCCAGTGAACTGGCAGAGTTATTGGGACAGGTCAAGCCACCTACAGCTACGAAGGAGGAAATTGAGAAGTCTGGGTTACAAGTTTTCAAGGCTTCAAGAGTGGGGGAATACGAACGAGAAGGGAAGATATCAGGTAATTGCGTTGAAAGGGTATGTGCTGCGACATATGCCATGCGCCTTCTTACGTGCTTGTAGTGCCTAATCTGTCTAGACGACTATGATGTTGAAGACGACGTGCGCTTGATGACCTGTCGCCATGCGTTCCATAAAGGTTGTGTAGACAAGTGGTTGCAAACTGGCAAAAATAACTGTCCTGCTTGTCGATCAAGAGTACGTTTGTTATCTTGGCACTTGTAATTAGTTCTCAATCTAGATTTATAGGGAGTATCTACGGAAAATCGCGGCCCTTTCGTTTCATGATACCTCAATCTTCATGACTGGCCGTCTTATCTTTCGTTCGCTGTTCCTTGGGTTGTATCACGTTCTTTTTTGAAGTTCTACTATCGCACATTTTCCACTCTCACACACCTAATCATGAAAAGCAGATACATACTCGGTATTATCGCTGTACGTCCATAGTATTTTGTGAAAGTAGACAGAAGGACTGGAGCTCTAAAAACTGACTTGGTTAATATTACAACACGATATAGGCGATAAAGCAGCAGTAGCAAGTGAATGTTTGAATTTGAACAATCATTGAGGCGTGTGAGCACACTAAATGCATAAGACGAAGGTTCTCGTCACTGTGGGCTCAACTGGCTTTGATCTTCTGATTCAAACGGTGGTCTCGGATGCGTTTCTCGATGCCCTCCACGGCAAGGGCTTCACCGAGATGACCATCCAGTATGGTAGTTCAAAATTCAACCGCGATGGGATCAACAGCGACAGCTTCGACGAAAAGTACATTTCTCTGCACTCCTGTGGTATAGACGTACATCTATGGAAATACAAACCATCCATGCTAGCCGAGATGGAAAATGCGGACCTCGTCATCAGTCATGCAGGTATGTATATGGACAACAGTGATCGTGCGCAGTATTAACGTCGGGGGGCGTATGAATAGGGTCAGGGACCGTGTTGGAGGCTCTCCGGAGTCACAAAGCACTTATCGTCGTGCCCAACACCGCACTCCTCGATAATCATCAAATAGAGCTTGCTCAAGCATTGGAGGCCCAAGGCCACCTCAAATCATCTACCGTCGCGTACGTCTTACATCGTCGCTTCCCATGTGTTCCAACTTTTGGCTGGTAGAGGTCTAGTCAAGTCTATCGTTGATTTCAATCCAGAGAAATTTAAGCCTTTTCCTCCGTTTGATGGCACTAAATTTGCGAGGTTGGTAGATGAAGAGATGGGGTTCGTTTGACAGCCGAAACGATATTTTACATATTTCTCATGCCGTTGTAAGTTGTCACTATATGATCCGCCACGTAAACCAGTGACATAATACCAAATGCTTCAAAGATATAGTCTATACAGCAGTAATACCAGCCTCCTTGAGTTTAGCTACAAGTTCATCAACAGACGATACTTTTCCACCGCCGATGCGCTTAGCAGGCTCGGTTACCTTGACCGTTTCTAGAATTGGCGTAAGGTCTACGCCAAGGTCTGCAAGGGACAGCTTCTCTATTGGCTTTTTCTTTGCTTTCATGATGTTAGGTAGCGAAGCATATCGGGGTTCTGTTCAGGATACCTGAGCACTTCTTTCCTAGTTAATTAGAGCAACTTGATAACATACCATTTAGCCTAGCAACATTGTATTACATTGAGATGCGCGAGAAGTGGTGACCCACCTGAGATCCGTTGTGACAACAAGCGGCAGGCTGCACTTGATTTCTTGGCCTCCGCCATCAATTTCACGCACAACCAGAGCTTCCTTCTTGCCGACGTCGACGTCTAATTTGCTTGCAAAAGTTGCCTGTGGCCAATCTAGAAGGCCTGCAAGCATCTGACCGGTAAGACCAAGGTCGTCGTCGATTGCTTGTTTGCCCATGATGACCAAGTCAACTGGTTCGCCCTTGTCCTTTTTACGTTCAATAATGGCACGCAATGTCTTTGCAACAGCTAGTGGTTCCGGCGAAGGTGCTGACTCGGGAACTTCGACATGAATAGCCGAATCAGCGCCCATAGCCAGGGCGGTTCTTAGCGTTTCTGCACATTTGGACGATCCAATGGTGATGGCCTGGATAGATTTAACTTCATCTTTGAGTCTCTCGCGCAGTCTGACGGCTTCCTCGACGGCTACCGACGAAAGACTTAGGTGGGTATCTTATATAACAAGGTAGAGCATACCTATCTCATCGAAGGGGTTCTTGAATATGGTTTGATGAGTATGGCATTTTCATACCAAGCATAATCATCAATTACCATAGAATGCTTGACATTTGTATCAATACCAGTTTGTTGCGGGTTGACTCGAATCTTGACTGCATAGTCCACTGCCCTGTATGTCTCCAGCCTCAGCTATGCCTCGTGAGGAGCAAAACAGACACAGACCGTTTGACGGGGACGAGGATGTTGAGGAGACGAACGGCAGACGGCCTCATGAAAGGAAAGGCGATCGAGCCAAGGCGCCACGTCACCGGATGCGCGTACTGCGAGACCACCCGCCGCCCGCCGCCGCCTCGATGGTTATCCAGGCTGCTTTACATAATACATAATCACCTTGGCAGGTGCACATGCCACCAGAAAGCTGTAACTGATATCCAGGATAATTGCTGTTGCTATATAAGCGGTCAAAGCGGACACCACCATGCTACTCGGCAATATCAGGACATAGACGCCCGCTACTTCTCTTTCGCCATGCCAGGTTTCCTTTCGACCATTTTTCATGGGTTCCTCAGGGCAGGTACACAGGCACCCGCATCTATACTCCCAATCCCAGGTCTGGTAGCCGTCTCAGAACTTCTTTCTACCATCGTATTGCTCTGTGACAGCGTGCCTCAAAACCGGTGCGTGCCACGTCTGTTGTCACACCGCCTAGTCTCTAACAATTCTTCAGGACCGCCGCCCGCAAACTGGCCGAAAGATGTCAGCAGATGTACAAGGCCCTGGAGCAATATGAGAATTCTCCTATTCCCAATCGTACTAATCAACCCCGGAAGGACGTCTTCGAGTCGGTTGGCATTGTTTTGTTCGCGGATCCCACTGATGGCTCGCAGTTGTCTCCAATCAGTTAAGGATACCATGAAGAAATGGTCTGAGAAAAGCTGGCTCCAAATGCTGCTGCACCAAGGAGAATTCGAGGTAGAGATTGATGATTGCGGCGTCAGAATATTCAATTGTTTGTTTACCTTCAGCGTAAGTACATTTGTAAGCGAAAAATGAAAATTTCATGGCGATCTCATAGACGGCTGCCAGTCTGGAGGTATTGGCACATCAAAAGGAAGACGAGAAATGGAAGAGGGACCTCAAAGAAAGTCTCGACGCTGACCACATCGCGCTTATGAAAGAACTTTCAGGTGTCAACTTTGTGCGACGAGCAATGGAAGATAGGATTATCGAGAGCCAGAACGATTGCAAGAAACTCTTGGACATGATGCAAAAGGTACGTCCATATTACATGGTTGTTCAATCATGCTATATCAAAGACTAGTACTTGGCACAAAACCACACCGGCTCAAAGGAAGAACACGACCGTATAGCAAGCAATCTTTACGACTTACTTCGGTTGACAAACCAACTGCCACCTGATTTTCAGCTGGATTCAGGTGAGGTCGAATGGACAGACAAGGTACCTGTGGCAGGCAGCAAAAGCGTCGATATATACAAGGGAAGGTATCTGAATCGTCAAGACGTAATGATCAAGGTGATACGTTCCGTCAAAAAGGATGAAAGGAGCATAGAGGTCCGGCGTGCGATTACCAACCATAATTGCAACTCATGTATCACCAGAGAATTAGGCGTGAAATTGAGCTATGGATGAAGATATACCATTTGGATCAAGGAAAACATATCATTCCATTCGTCGGTTTCTGCACCAGCGACGGTGTTCGCCTGTGAGTGGCGCCCTTCATAAGCCTATATGGTGTTCATAATGTTGATGTTATGGACAGTGCTTTAGTTAGCCCCTGGATAGAGAACGGAGACGCCATGACTTACGTCAAAAAACACGACAAGCTTGTAAACTACAGAGGGCTAGTGGGTATACTGTCTTTAATGTAACGATGCTTTACGACATCACTACAGATCCGCGGGATCGCTGAGGGCATCCAAGTCCTCCATTCCATGGATCCCCCGATTATCCACGGTGATCTGAAAGCGGTTTGTACTTTCGTTTACGAATGTGACGTACGGACACTAATGTCTTCACAAGGATAAAGTTTATATTGGTGATCGAGGTCAACCTTTACTCACGGACTTTGCACTGGCCAAGGTACGTGGCCCAGCACTCTAATGTTTGAGATATTCAAATCCCGTTGTCAAGCTTGAAGGGAATCAGGTCACCCAAACTGTTGGCTTGTCGGATGCATATAGATGGTCAGCACCGGAGATGTGCATGGACCCTGCCACTGTATCAACCAAAAGCGATATCTATAGCTTTGGAATGACCATTTTGGAGGTTGGCCGAAAATTTGCTGCTCCTCTTCGTAGTAATGATTCATTTATTTTACCCAGTTATTGACCCATGAAAAACCTTATGCGGATCTAAAACGAGGTGTACAAGTCATTAAGAAAATCGACAAGGGTGAAATACCAGCACGCCCGCAAGACGGTCGTGCTATCGAACGTGGGTTAGATGATAGAATGTGGGAGCTTCTCTGCTCATGCTGGTCCATGGAACCCGAGAATAGGCCTTCGATCGATGTCCTGGCAACACGACTTTGAAACCTGTAATGTTATTACTGCGCGTGTATGATATATCAGTCGTGGCGAGGAATTCTCCTGTTAGACTGATAGTTACAAAACCATCCAATATAAGCCCAGACGACGTGATTCATGGCGTGATTAACCAACTAGGGTAGAATAGTAAAAAGAAGTAATATTCCTTTCCGTCGCTAGCCGAACGGCAGGATTTAATAGATTGCACTAGATTACACCTCCTGCCATTCCTTTCCACACCTACGATTAGAAGTCCAGTTCTTCATGGTGACTTTGCCCAAGTTCTTCGCTGCCATCCCCCGCACTCCCCTCATTCATGGGATTTCACCGATCCAATACCTTCCAAGGATCACAGCAGATCTCGGCGGACGCGTGAAAATATATGCCAAGAGGGAGGATATGAACTCGGGTTTGGCGTACGGTGGTAACAAGACGCGCAAATTAGAGTACCTCGTTGCCGATGCTTTAGCGAAGCGCTGCGACACGCTTGTCAGCATAGGTGGCGTACAGAGCAACCACACTAGACAGGTAGCAGCGGTGGCGGCGCGACAGGGGTTGAAGGCGAGACTAGTTCAGGAACATTGGGTTAACTGGAATGATCCAGGTTATGAGACAGTGGGAAACATCCAACTGTCGCGCCTCATGGGAGCGGAAGTTAGGTTGAACCCTGCAGGGTTTGGGATCGAATACAAAGATTCCTTGAAGGAGCTCTTTGAAGAATCGCAGAGGAATGGAGAAAAGCCGTACTATATTCCTGCCGGAGCGTCGGACCATCCGCTCGGTGGTTTGGGTTTTGCGCGGTGGGCATTTGAAGTGCGAGAACAGGAACAAGAGCTCGGCGTCTTTTTTGACACTATCATCGTTTGCGCAGTCACAGGTTCGACTATGGCTGGTATGGTAGCAGGGTTCAAGCTGATTGAAAAGCTCTACAACGAGAAAAAGAGAATCATTGGCATAGATGCATCTGCCACACCAGCACAGACGCGAGCACAGCTGCTAAGAATCACCAAAAATACTGCAGAGAAGATCGGACTTGGAGCAGATCAAATTGCGGAGGCCGATGTGGTCCTAGACGAGAGATACCACGCTGGAACATATGGCATTCCAGACAAGCAGACATGGGATGCGATTGAGTATGGTGCCCATATGGACGCTTTTATCACGGATCCAGTGTACGAGGGCAAAAGCCTTGCAGGGATGGTGGATCTAATCAGGAGGGGAGAACTGGCATCGGGGAACGTACTCTATGCCCATCTTGGAGGCCAGCCGGCCTTGAATGCCTACTCCAACATAGGCCAGACAGCGTGACCGTAGTTACATACAGTGTTAATACTAAACATTAGATGCATCAATTTATTATGAACAAAGACCTTCTGGTGTGCAATTATGTAATGATTTAATTTTTTCAGAGTCAAAGGAAGTCTGGCCATTATACATGTACCAGTTGGGATTCTGCCTGAGCTCCCCCAACCACTGACTGTCTCCCCTACACTTAATAATCTCATGCATCATAAGGACTGCACTATGAAACTGCTTGAGTGATGCAGAGTGCTGTGGTTGTGCTATCAAAAAGCAAAATTATGATAGTATTTTGCAATTATCTCACTAAATATTGGGTTTGCAAATATTTGGTTTTCATATGCTGGACCAATGTCACTCCCTCTATATTTTTTTGTTAATAGGTCATATGACAATTCTCACTCTGACACTATTGCAACATGTGACAGTGAGAACAGTTGATATACTGTGTGAAAATGTACACCTTATCTCATCAATATATATGCAATCTTATCTACATTAGTAAACCTAATCCACTTATCTAATCACCATATACTTACTTATCTAATCACCTATATATAGTCTTATCTACCTAATCTACTTATCTAATCACCTGTATACAGTCTTATCTACATGATGTAGCCCTACTACTAAAACAACCGACTGATCAATTTTCGAGGAGGGAGGGCAGAAACTGGATGTTGCTGGCTGTCCTTATATACCTGTCAGGTGTGCACAGACCAATTTGTGACAGTATGTGACCAGATGTAACTGTATCACATGACATTCCCAGTCCTACTCCTGCTACTAGGAATCCCAGGACTGTCTGTCCCATTCCCACCACTGGAATGGGAATGGATTGGGAACCCATTGGGAGTGCACTGGGACTTTTCCCTGTATTTAAAGGGAGTCCCAGTATGGTCCCAGTAACAGCTGGGACCAGCTGAGAAATTCCCAGTGGAGTCCTAGGATTCCACAGATTCCACACAGAATCTGTGGCCAAGCATAAAGACCTCTTTGTTACAGTTTCTTTTCCTCTCCTGTGGCAGACTTTCTTTTGTTACATCATCATTGCTATGCCACTTATTGGATGCTTTTAGCTATTGCCTTCTTTCATAGGTAGTTAGTTGCACATACTGTACATTTCCTTCTACATTGGCCTTGTTCTTTTAAGTTTATGATGTCATGACCTTGGGTCAAACTTGTTTTTCACTAAGACATTTTTATTATTTTCTTTGTATTTTACTGACAGGGTAGCCAAACATCTTAGCTAACCAGGCATCTATCTTATCTAGTCAGCGCTTAGATTAGATTAGATTACAGACTACCAGACCAATGACTCATTAGCTATGACTCAAGGCATAGCCATGCGCAGCATAGCCACCAATTATGCTTCTCTTATGACTCATACTTACTCAGCATAGCTACTATTATTAGAGTAGTGCACAGACCACCTTTGTAGTATATACAGTGACTCAAAAAACTGTCCCAATGTTTGGCACTTTTTGACTGTTTGTGGCATAGCATTGCACAAAGGACAAACACAGCCAAACTGTTGGTGTAAATAAAAAAGGATTACATAAGAACTACATGGAAAACCAAAAAATACATGATTTGATGCATTTACCATGGAGATATAGGCAAATTAGTTTGACACCTCATTGGGACAGTTATTTGAGTGGGCATCAGAAGTATCAGAATCTGATGGTGGCTTGTTCCTGTGGCATGAGAAATCCAATAGATTCCCATCAGAGTGATTGTACCTTAGATTATGCCTAAATTCAATGTATTTAACAAGGGCCAGCATCCAGAGAGTCCCCCAATCCAACATGCACCCATCTCCTCTGCTCAGAAGGAAAACATTCTCTCCCTTGCTCATAATGGTTTCTCCACTTGCCATATTGCCTCCAAACTTGGTGTTGGTGGGTCCACTATCTCCAGACTCCTTCAGGAACTTCATCCCTGCCAACAAATCTCTTGTGGTGGTTGTCCTTCCAAGCTGTCTCCCACTGACAAACAATCTGTTCTCACACAAATCACCCTGGGAAGGTTGCCAATGCTGTCCAGGTCACCAACAACATTAACAGCATCATTTCTCACTAGTGTTGCCAACGGCTCGGCTAATAGCCACTAGCCGGTTTAGCCGAGCCTATTTTTAGCCGAGCCATAGCCTATTTTTGGCTATGGCTATGAGCCAGCTATAGCCAGCTATAGCCAGTTTTCGTAGCTGCCTCCACCTTGCTGCCCTCCCCCAACTCTCACTGTGCTCCTTTATCCTTGTCCTCATCCTCCTTCAACTCCTCAGCTTTGTCTGAGCCAGTTAATTGGCTTAGGAGCTAAGCCAAGCCAAGCTAAGTCAGCATGTAACAACAGTAGGAAGTTTCATTTTATCATATCTCACCCAATTCTCAACGCTTTTACCTCTATATAGCGTCGTTTGAAAGCCATTTTTGCCCTCTTTCGTGTGGAAATAACCGCGTGATGCGGTATTTATTCATTCTTTCGGCATTTCCCTGAATTGTATGTTACATTTATTTTCATCATATCTCACCCAATTCTCAACGCTTTTACTTCTATATAGAGCCATTTAAAAGCCCTTTTTGCCCTCCTTCTCGTAGAATTAACGGCGTGATGCAGTATGCACCCATTCTTTTGGTATGTTTCTAAAACATATGTTGCATCCATTTTCACCATATCTCATCTATTCCCTGACAGTTTTACTTAAATCTTGCGTCGTTTGAAAGCCCCATCGACTCTTTTTCTTGCAGCCTTGACGCCTTGATGCGCTGCACTTCTGCCTTTTGCCAGATGATCAAGATGAGTCACACTATACATTCTTTTTATCATACCTCACCCATTTCTCAACCATTTCAGTTCAATTTTGCGTCGTTTGAAAGCCCCTTTTGCCCTTTTTCTCATAGAATTGACCGCATAATTTGCTGCACATTCCTTCTTTCAATATCACATTGAACAGTATGTTACATTGATTTTTATCATATCTCACCTATTTCTCAACAGTTTTCCTTAAATATAGTATTGTTTTAAAGCTCCCATTAAGCTATTGCTTATACCACTGATGACTTGATGTATCATACATTTTCAGGTTCACAATTTGTTTAACCTTCCCATTTGATAATGTTTTTTTCCTTGTCTAGTTATGTTGCTTCAGTTTTACATATAATTCTATCAAATGCACATATATATATAATATTTCTATTGGAATTTCAAGGCATTAGCAGATCATGGCAAAAATAGACTAGGTATCAAATCTAGCAGGAGGGTGGATGCATGGCACACCAAAAGGATGCATGCAATGAGGAAGAGTATGACAGGAGCTTTCAAACAATATAATATTTAAGGAAAACAATTAAGAAATAGGTAAGATATGATAAAAATCAATGTAACATACTGTTCAATGTGATATTGAAAGAATGAATGCGCAGCAAATTATGCGGTCAATTCTATGAGAAAGAGGGCAAAAGGGGCTTTCAAACGACGCAAAATTGAACTGAAATGGTTGAGAAATGGGTGAGGTATGATAAAAAGAATGTATAGTGTGACTCATCTTGATCATCTGGCAAAAGGCAGAAGTGCAGCGCGTCAAGGTGTCAAGGCTGCAAGAAAAAGAGTCGATGGGGCTTTCAAACGACGCAAGATTTAAGTAAAACTGTCAGGGAATAGATGAGATATGGTGAAAATGGATGCAACATATGTTTTAGGAGAATACCGGAAAGATGGATGCATACCGCATCACGCTGTCAATTCTACAAGAAGGAGGGCGAAAAGGGCTTTCAAATGGCACTATATAGAAGCAAAAGCGTTGAGAATTGGGTGAGATATGATGAAATGAAACCTACTGTTTTTACATGCTGACAAATCAGCTATAGCTGGCTATAGCTGGCTATATAGCCAGTTTATAGCCGGTTTTCGGCTATGGGTGCTTAGCTAAGCCATAGCTTAGCTAAGCCTAGCTTTGACATCACTATTTCTCACACAGTCTGCCCACAGACAATTAGAAATATGCTGAAGCAGAAGCCATTGCTCACTGCAGTGCACAGGAAGAGGAGCTTGACCTTTGCTCTAAGCACAAGAAGTGGACTGTGGAGGATTGGAAGAGGATTATTTGGTCAGATGAGACTAAAATAAACAGGATTGGGTCAGATGGGAAGCAATGGGTGTGGAAACAGGTGGGGGATGGGCTGATTGAGAGGGAGGTCCAAGGGACAGTGAAATTTGGTGGTGGGAACATCATGGCATGGGGCTGCATGGGCTGGAATGGTGTTGGAAAACTTGCAGAGGTTGAGGGGAGGATGGATGCTGACCAGTGTGTGAACATTTTGGACAACCACTTACTCCCCAGCATAAAGGAATCTGGGATTTGTGATGGGGAGTGCATTTTTCAGCAAGAAAATGACCCAAAATGCACCTCCAAAAAGGCCTGAAACTGGATGGAAGAGAACACTATCACTCTCCTGGACTGGCCTGCACAGTCTCCTGACCTTAATCTAATTGAACACCTCTGGCATCACATCAAATTGTAGCTGTGGAGGTATGAAAGACCAGCAAGGGGAATTTGGAAGATTTGGGAGAGAGTGGCAGAGGTGTGGAATGCTATAGAGCCAGAGGTGTGTCAGGGGTTGATTAAGGGTATGCCTAGAGGGTTGGAAGCAGTTATCAAGGCCAAGGGAGGCAATACAAACTACTAAATTGTGCATTTTTTGTAATTCTGATGCTCACTCAAAAAACTGTCCCAATGAGGTGTCAAAATGAATTGCCTATATCTCCATGGGAAATACATTAAAGCACATAAGTTTTGGTTTGTCATGTAGTTATTATGTAATCCTTTCTTATGTACACCAATAGTTTGGTTGTGTTTGGTCTTGGTGTGATGCTATGCCACAAACAGTCAAAAATGCCAAACATTGGGACAGTTTTTTGAGTCACTGTAAGCTGAGCAACTAGCACCCAGAGTCCTCAGTCGAGTTCTCTCAGGTTTCCTTCCTACTCTCATCATCTCTCTTCTCTACTCTATTGTTGGGGTCCTGAGGCATCACACCAAGGGTAGTCCTGATATATGAACCCTCATGTACAGTACAATTCTTTAGTTCCAACTTGATTAAATCATCCTCTCAACCTCTGAACAAACTCCTCACTCTCATCCTTCTTGAACTTGCTGTTTGATTTGGCCTTTGACTTAGCACCCAGAACTTGTCCAGTAGGCTGGGAGTGGACCAAGACTCTGCTTGCCACTGTTGACTTAGAATGAACTGCATTGAGAGCATTGATTTTAACACTCTTTGTTTGGTGAGCTCCAAGGTTACATGAGCATCATAACAGGATGAAGATATCCAATATGATCTACAGCTACAGGTACCACTAACAAACCTGATTTACCTTTGATAGAATTACCAAAAGCAGAGTTCTGTGATCCCAAGCACTGTGACATTGACATCACCCTTCCTTGTCCCAGGGGACAAGGTGCCTGCATCAGCAAAATGTGCAGCACTGCTTTGGTCACTTATTCAGCTTAAATAAGCTGTCTGAGCTGCAAAAAGTCATTAAAGCTCGTCTGCTTAGATGTGCAAGGTACATGCTCATCAAAGCTGCCATGAGCAGCTCTGAGTGATGTCTGAGCACTTTCCACTTATTTAAGTGGTCATCTGAGCCGTCATCTGAGCTGTCATCTGAGCCATATATGTGCAAGAAAAAAATTCATTTTGTACATATTACACATTACTACTTGCCCTACATGTTATGCTCATCTAGAAGGCCAGTCAGAATCAGTAACTGTGGATTGTTGAACTCACCATCGTTCTCATCATTCTTATTGACCTCAGCAGCGCCCCCCGTCATGGACGATGACCATAACATAGGTATTGGGGTCATTCCATCCAGGACCGCTTCACCATGGACACGCAAACAGCAACACTTGAATGTCTTGATGAGCTCTGATGTGCATGAAGGTGTCCTGGCCACTGCAGTCCCAGAGATTGAGAATGAGGTCACCGAGGAAACAGACATGGTTCTGTTTGACATCGATAGTTGCACTGAGGTGGGCAGTGAGGGAGGCAGGGAGGTTTGAGCTGTGATTTGTGAGTTGTGGTCAGGCATGGAATGCAGGAAGCGCACAAGATGAGAGAGTGCTTTCCGCTGCCTGAAGTGCCCATAAAAAGGACCTGGGAGGCAGGTTATGGCTGGTGGAAGTGGCTGTCACTCCAGGTGCAGGTGCACACGCTCATTTTGACAGTGGCAGCGCCCTAGTCCTGTTAAGATCGATGCTCTCAACACAGTTCATTCTAAGTCAGCAGTGGCAAGCAGAGTCTCGGTCTGCTCCCAGCCTACTGGACTAGTTCTGGACACTAAGTCAAACAATGACAAAGGTCAAATAAACGACAAGCTTAAAGAGATGAGAGTGAGGAGTTTTAGTTCAGAGGTTGAGAGAAAGATTTGATTAAGTTGGAACTGGAGTCTAGCTACTTTACATGAGGGTTTATATACATAAAAGAACAAGAGATATATAAAAGGAAACGTACAGCTAAATACCTAAGAAAGGAAACGTGAAGGTAAAGTAGCTAAAGGAGATGAGCATCCCTGAAACACATAATGATGATTATATAATAAACAAGCCTGTCAATGAAGGGAAAAGAAAACTGTAACAAGTCCTCACCATGGTTGTGCTTCACCAGCAGATGGTTGGAGCTTGAGCTTGAATGTTCTTGAAAAACAGGCAAGTAAAATGATATCGCAGATGGGTAGAGGGTTACTTGGGCAAAGGGTTTAAGTCACATACACGTGCCACGTTGATGTGCAGTGTTGTGGATGAAACCCAAAAAATGAACCCAACACACAAACCAACCACAAAATCAAATCTGGATGGGGCACACCTTCAGTAGGAATGGGCTGGCTGGAGGGGAGCACGGGTGGACAGACGTTCGAAGTGGCACAGAGGCTGGACAAAGGGGATTCGAACACACACTGAGACTGATGGCGAGGGCAGAAGGGGTTTCTTGGTCTTCACTAATACGACTAAGTATGAAAGTGACTGTAAGTGGGGGCCAACTGAGAGTAGTCGAACCAGAGTGTTCGTCCGAAGGAGGGGACGAGCGATAAGGGTGTGTAGAAGAGGATGAATGGGGCAGACGAGAGGAGACAGGACAAAGACAAGGTCAAAACAAGGCTGGACGCAGGCAAGGGACCTAAGGCAAAACTCAGAGAGAGGGCAACGCTAGCACCGAACTCTGAGGGGAGGGAAAGAAGGTCAAATTTTCTCTGTTGCATAAAGGCAAAGATACATGTATATAAAGTAAATGATGGTAGCTAAGAATCAATTCGAAGAAGAAAGTCCACTCCACCAACTGATAGGAGTCTCCTGGACACCATCCTTTTGAAGGTCGTAGAGAAGGAACAGAGGAAACAAGTCCATAACAACAAATGAAACAGGTACGAACTGAGTGCAGAACTCATCTGCCATCACCGATGCTCGCAATGCCCATACGGGCTTCTACTGCCGTTTGGGCTCCTTGGTCGAAGTCTTCTGTGGTGATGGTGACCGCTCCACAGTGTTTCCTAGGCTTCGAAATCATGACAGAGGAGGTTCTCTAGGTCCCCATGGCTCATCAAGTCTGCAGGAAGGCGCGCCACATTCCACATCGAGTAGTAGGGCATTAACTGGTCTGCTGGAACCAGCCTCAGCCTTGGATGCAATGTTCCCTCCCTGTTGATGACCACATATCTGGCAAGAGTTTGACCTACTATGATCCAAGGGCCCCCAGGGGATATTGTCCTTTGAAAACCATCGTGTTCGGCAATCACATTGGTCTGCCAGACTACTTGTCCAACCATGAAATGTGTTCGTTTGACTGAGGCTAACTCCCCTACTGAGACCGAGCTGTTGATGAGTTCGAGGTAAAACTGGTTTCGAAGGCACAGGTCCCTTGGTGCCATTAAGGTGGATGCTTTGTTTGTGTCATGGAACATATTCTCCCAACCTCCTCTAGCTCCGATGCTGCACGTTAGGTGGGTCCAACAATCATCAGGGACCAGCCTCAAATCTGCAAACTGCATCCCAATCAAATTTGTAATAGCCATGCTCATTCATTCAGACGACGGTATCATTTGAAGTGCAGCTCCTGGGTCTACCGTGGCGCTGGTGGTGCTGGATGACGTGGGTGGTTTGACTGGGCTAGGGGGTACATCTGCCATTGACGAATCTGGGTCGACAGTGGGAGGTTCTGCACAGTCCATGATCCTGGTGGCAAGCGACGACTTATTGGAAGAGGAAAGCCTTTCTCTAAGGCTTAAGCGCTGGCCAGAAGGAGTGATTCTGTTCTGTTGGGCGGATCTACACATGCTGTGTGTGATAACCGTCGAATAAGGTTCTGATAGGAGTTGAGGAGCAGCCGGGACGACTCTTTATGTTTTTCGAATCATATGACGGCTGGTCTGGGCGGATATGAAATTCGTCTGGTTGTCAGGCACATGCCTAGTGATGCAGGTACTGTTCTGTCTGGTGGTACAGAGGCGGTGACAGACTGGATGTTACACTTCTCCAAACAATGAGGTGGCCGACTCAGCCGAAACTGTTTCAAAATGCTCACCCTTCCTTCGAATGGAGTGTGACCCACTTCTAGCGCTTCTTCCCTGGGCAAAGGGCTTCGAACGCCTTTGATTTCACTTCTTCCATTCTTGTGTGTGTGTGGTACCCGTGTGGATACGTAGCCAGTGTATCAACTTGAGGGCAGGTCAAATGAACTTGCTGCATTTGCGGCTGCTGCCGTGGGATGTACATGGGCAGCAGTTGAGGATAATGGGGAGAGTAGTAGACAAATACGCATGGGTGGAAGGGTGAGCAAGTGGGAGTTCATTGCACATCACGGATGGAAGGCAAGATGTTGTGCAAGACCAAAGTCTAGAGGCTTGATACAGAATGGAGATACTGCTTGGGGAGATTCTCGTGAGGCGTTCCTGGATGAGGGAGAGTGCACAAGTGGCTGGTGTGAGGGCAGGTGGGTGAACATGCAGAGCATGATATCAATCCTGGCATTAAAAAGAGAAAATAAAAAAGAAGATAAAAAGATGCATAAAACGGGCTCAGACAATTGTTTGTCCAGGCCTTAGTGGTGTGATGGTGGTGGCAGTGGAGGGTGACA
Organism: Amanita fuliginea; assembly: GCA_023014435.1. NCBI lineage: Eukaryota > Fungi > Basidiomycota > Agaricomycetes > Agaricales > Amanitaceae > Amanita > Amanita fuliginea. The sequence goes on from JAEBUQ010000003.1 coordinate 3,024,021, forward strand.
TGGTGATGGTGGTGGGAAGCATTGTAGCTGAGTGCTGCTGCTGCACCACATGTGGGCTGGACGCAAAGGTGGTGCCAAAGTGGCAGTGATGAGTGCTTGAGTGCTTGAGTCAGTGGTGAGCGCTTGAGCGCTAGCAAAAGCACTGAGCATTAGCTGGATAAGCTGTGTTTGGTGAGTGCAAGCTGGAAAAGCAGTGCTCGGCTGAGTGTGAGCCGGAAAAGCCAGGGTGCACATTTTGCTGATGTGGGGGTAAACCATCAGGTCTACAAGCAGACAGGGCCCATAACCTGTTGAAGAAGCATGGTGATGTGGCACAGCAGAATAGGAGAGCCAAGTAGTAGCTTGTAGGTTCAATCAGACTAAGGTCCTGTTAGGAACCGATCCTAGCATCTATTTTTCGGTTTTATTCATAGGGTGATCAGGCATCACTCTGCATCATTAGCACAAGGTCTGGGACCTTAGGAAGGATCTGGGAACACTTCGCATGGGTTAGCGCATGGCAGCGCTCACTAGAAGACAGGATGGCAGTTGGTTGAGCCAACCAAGGATATAATAGGAAGGAGGATCAACCCTGCATGATGGCGCCTCGGGATCACATCAACGCATCAGTGCATCAGCGCATCATCAGGTCAAGTCATCAGGAGGATACCAATGCTCGATATGGCAGGAGACACACCTATGGGGATCGCAGGAAGCCTGGGAGGTAGCGCATCCTATAATGGAAGCCTAGGACAGTCTGTGGGAAGTCCAGACATCATGGGAATGGGCCAGGCCTGGTCTATTAAACGGTTGACAGGCGGCAGCACCCAAGTAGCATGGATACAATAGGATGCACAGCAAGGCAGGGAGTTAAGGTGGTCGCGGCTGTGGGAGTGCCGGTGGGACATGGTGGCTAGGGGTCTACTAGGAGGAGTATATAAGAACCTTGGTAGATAGTTGGAGTCTCTTTAGACTCTAGATGGTTTCTCTTACACTCTGTTTATGAGCCTTAGGTTATCATTGTAGTGGTCTTAATACATTCTCTTCCCCCTCTTCTTCTATCCCTCCTCTGCGAGGCTTGTGGGTTTGTGTTAGGAGCGTGAGCTTGTAACAGGTCCACTGTGAGGTGATCACCTTGTAGAGCTAGGAGGACTGTATATTCAACATCTATCTACATAGGTATTTATATAATTTGTCTGTTGGAGTAAAGTCTGCTATTCCACACTATTTTTAGCATGGACTGTGGATTTATATTGTGCTTGGTAATGTGCAGTGTTAAAATGATCTTGACTCCCTTAGCCTGCAGGAGTGGGAAAGATCATGTTTTTATGCTTAATTCTCACCATACACTGAACCATATGATTATTGGCATGTAGCAAGAAAAAAACTGATTACTTAATATTTTTGGCACAACAACATAAGGTCACATACCCAAACAAACATTATATATAAAGTACACAAAATGCATACCCTGCTTACTATCACAAACATATAATTACTACAATAAACAAAGATCTAAACCAACCCACTCCCTGCCATCTTGGCTGTATCAATTACAATTCTCACAATTTCAGCCCACAGCTTCCGCAGAGTGAGGTCATCTCCTGCACCTATCTGACGCAGCCTTTTCCGTACTAGTTCGGCATTACTTGCACCGCCACTGGCTATGACCCTTCGGTGTTTGTGCCTGAACCGTAGTATAAACGAAATCACGGGGAAGACTACAAAGAGGATGAGAAGGGTTGAAAGTCTTGGTGTCGTAAAATAGGATGCCACCATAGATTTGACCATTGCATATGCGCTCGGATCTGGTGGATCAACAGCTTGAGAGTGTACAAATGGGGAAGATGACCAAGGCGATGATGAGGACGAAGATGGACGAGAACCGGTGGATGAGGACCGGTTCGTGGTGGAGGACTTGGCACTAAAAGCGGGATCATACAATAGGTGACTGCCATGTCCATTGGTGCGGCGATTCCGGGCTGACGAAACGTCGTATGGTGTTGCGGTGGTATCTGAGGAAAGCGAACTGATCGATGCTGATGCCGCCGGGAGAGAGGATATTGACGATAGTGGATCGCGACGTCCTCGGATGTTTGATGGCTTTACGGTGTGCGTGGATGTGGTGGATAGGGAAGAGGACGATGATGTGGAGGGTGCAGGAGAAGCGGAGCGCGGTGAGGGAGCTCTAGGAACGTCCGTTGGCCGTGCCGTTCTCCGTGCAGTAAGAAATTGCACATGCAAGTCGCTCAGGGTTGATTTAAATTTCTGAGCAACTTTGAGCAGTCATTTTCTACGTAAATAACATAATAACTTACCTCTCGAACAACCCCTGCGAGCTCTGTTTCGTGGGCTAGAAAATCGCGGGCGTAATCCCACTGCTCTAGACTGGGTAATATGTGTAGACAATAAAGTTCCATCACCTTCTCATACTTGTCACACTCAGCTGTTAGCGGTGAAAAGGGATCCCGCCGCGCCAACCACTCTTCAATTATGGACTGGGCAGAGTCATAGCAATCCAATTTTATGCTTGAATACACCAATGTGATGCATACTTGAGAAGGGAGGAATGCGGCACTGTGCACAGCACTTTGTGAAGTTCCGTTCGTAGGGGTGAACAACATCAAAGACCGAGTGTACATCAATTTCAAGAGCACTCGTGGAGACTCCAAGAGGACTTGCTTGAGGTCATCTGGAAGGGCAGATTGTTGGGATGGCGGGGATGAATAGACGATTGTTTCGAATGTAATTCGTAGTATGTCCCATTTGCACCGCTGTTCGACAAGAGCATCAGGGTGCGTGGATGGGGCCTGGATGATGGAAAATGCAGACTGTAGAAGGGAATGCGTGAGTGATATGTCACGGTGAAGAAAGGCTCGGGTTGCGCGGCCGTAGAGCGAGCGTAGCGTCGCCGTTGTCATTGCAGAATGCTCGCAATGTCGTAGCCGGGTCAATGGGTACTTTAGCCAAATATGTGTAAATAAAGTAACTTTGAACTTGAAGTACAGTTTTTAGTATAAGGCTGCAGCTTGGCGAACAGTTACTCTCCAGCAAACAAGCGAACCACCATGTACGCTGTCGAACCGAGAAAGCGGACAACTACGGCTCCAGTTGCATGAAATGTATTAACATCAATTAGATAAGACTCACGTGCTAGGCCTGCAACGGAATATAATATGAAGGCCATGTAACCATTAAGTGCTTTGCTCGAACCGGTTGCAGTCCGTGTTGTGCTATCCAATAGGCTTAGTCCACCAGACTAGACATGCAAAACAACATTTCTCACAGAATTCCGGCTGTTAAAAGTGCCTAAATCATCTCGGATCAATTTGCCACGACGAAGCAGTACTGCTTATCCTCACATTTGACAGTGTCCATGCCAACAAAACCTTGTTAGCAGTCAGTCTCCTACTGCAGCGTCTCACGTCGTTACTTACACTAAAACAGACACGTAGGAAGAATAAGCAACGGCTATTTTGAGGATTCATATAACGTACTTTGTTCTAAATGTCCTATAGTAGTCTTCTTGCTGCGTTCCCGGGTCAGGCCTTGATTCTTCTTTGGGGGGCTTTGTCTTGAGTACTTCAAGAGCGTCTTCATATGCTGCATTGATATCGTTCTGCTCAGTTGGGACAAGCGCCTCAGCTTCATTATTGTCTTTTCCGCCTGTCTTCACAACCCCGAGGTCAGTGTTAACTTTGTTGTCTCCTTTGGTTCCCCAGGAGACGTCGTGCACGTTGGCGAACTATCCGGTATATTAAAGCCGAGGAAATATTCATGATACAACCATTTACCGCATAAACATTCAAGACATTGATATATGAAGGTGCCATGAGAAGATACTGTATGAAGGACGTGATCATGTGCCACGGTTCAAACTAAAACATATATCAGAAGATTCCAACTATAGTGACAACAGAAAAACTAACATGCAACAAAGATGCAAACACATATAGCCCCAGAGTTGCCACAAGAGATATGATGATATTCCGGAAAATCGTATTCGAGAAAAACGCCCCCAGCGTCAGCCCCTTGTTGGATACTGCAATATTCTGAAGGCCTTTCACAGCAAGCAGTAATGCGGCAAACTACGCGAAGCATGAGCAAGTATTAAGGATGATCAAGTCTTAACTCACGGTCATGTATATTGTTATCAGCGCGAAGCCAATGAATGCGAAGGTGTAACCCCACTTGCTTCCTTGGGGCCTATTACCGAGAGACAACAGGAAACACATAATAAGGAGGCCAACATAGACATATTCCAAAATGATGTTGAAAATATGTATGTGAAAATTGAAACTGTGACTTTCCAGTGCAGTCGCAAGAATCACAAAGGCAATGAAATAATTTCCCTATTGTACGTATCACTTGATGAGAAAGTGCAGTGGCAAATTTATACGCACCAAAGCAAACCAAGAAAATACAAGGTTAAACACCTGATACAGCATCTCAACGTGTATGCAGAATTTGCGCACAAATGAATGTGCAGAGCGATAAATGTAGTGAAAATGGACCACACTGTGCACCGCAGCAAAGAAAGATCCATTGAGCCAGCGGCGCCGTTGCGAGATCAGTTCGGGAACCTGGTCAGGTACGTCCGTAACTGCGTACGCGGACTTGACGTAGTGCAGTATCCATGAACCGCCTCGTTTTGATACAAGTTCCCAACAAAGAATCTAAATAAAATAAGGCATAGAGACGTGTATTCTTGCTTGCCCACATACACGATCTTCTGCAAGATACATATTCGCGGTGAAGATGTCTGCACCTGCGCCATGCTATCGTCCCATTCAGAAAACAAACATGCGCATGCTTGATTGACTTTACCATCTTCTCTCCTAGGAAATACTTTTGTAATGGTCCTATGCCAAGCTTGTCATTCTGTAGAGCAATGTACCTGTAGGCACTAAAGGCCCCAGGAAGGACAGTGATATAACCAAATATCGATTCACTTTCAACAGAATGTAAATAACGGAATGGGAGAAAACATCGAACATACAGTGGTTTATCCAAAATGTTAGACATTTTATACTCGAAGTTTTGCGCCGCCACTATATCCACTGAGCACCAACATTTATTAAGCCATAGAAACATACCTAATGGATTCAACAGGTTGAGACCATATTTACCCTTAAGCGCAACAATCTCTCCGCACGCGCCGCCGACATTAGAGTTGATATCAAAAGCTTTCCAGAGATGATATATAGAAGTTGGACCTGGCATCGTCCCGACGTCGAGCAATACACAAACGTTCGGTTGCAAGATTGGACCAAACGCGTTGAAGAACCATCTAGTTTTCATAGCGTCAGCACCAGCAATTGGTCATCCACAAATAACGAACCTGTGTGAGTTAATCTTCTTCTGATTATTTTCCTTGAGGCAGAAGATAATTTGGACAGGAACAATTCCTTTATCCTCTATTTTCAATGATGGAGTGACGGATACTACACTGATGTAAGAATTATCTTTGTGCGGGAAGTGAGAAAGACCATACTTTGCGTGGTATATTCGAATATGTGTGCCGCTACAGGTTTGTTATCAACCAAATTCTACATCCATTAATACCATGACGCATGAATCGAGTCGTGTTCTTACCTTGGCCACATTCTCTTGGTATGCTCCCATAGTAGCAATAACACTCAATGTCCGACTGTTGATTTTCTTCCTCCCGTCGCTAACAATGCATACCACCACTTTCTTCCATCCATCTTTACCCCAGGTCTTACTCCTTTCTCGCTTGCACAAGTGTGCAATGTTCTTCATTACACCATGCATAGACCGACAGAACAGCTCTTCATCTTCGTTGTACATTGTCATCACAATGAATAGTTCAGTCCGACGAGGGGGGTCATAGTGAACTTGACGAAGCGTAAATCCCGAATCTTTAAAATCGTTGGGATCGCATGTAGCTGCAGAGTAACGCATGTGAGTGAATTCACGATCCGTCCGATTTGCACACTTGTCCAACAATTTCGTAGGCACAGCGTTATCCAAAACGAAATTTCCATGAAATAGTCTGTCGAATTGTGATGAATCAAAACCACAGAAGACGCGTGGAAAGCTCACTCTACGCGCTTCAACGTTTTGTATCGTCTAGGTACGCGTTGCGGTATCCTTCCATACCTGATATAGGTACTTTGACTTTCCACTTCCCCTTCTTCCTCCTGTGGGTGTCGGGCAAGAGTTGTGCTAGATCCCCCATCCACGTATCCACCAGGCATAGGAACAGGCATTGGTGCCAAAAGAGATGAATTTCTATTGAACCTTGCGCCTTCGTCTCGTCTTAATAGGGGAATGTCGCCCGTATCTTCCAGATCGTGTTCAGCGTCCTCATTGAATTCATAACCACTGGCTTGATTTTGGCTATAATCAACGTACGTAGAGGACGCAGCAACACTGAGAGGCCCAGGAATTGGAGTTACCGCATGCGCGTGTGCAGGAGGATAATGTGGGGGCCGAGGGAGTAGGGGAGGAGAGTGAGCATGGGTTGGAACAATGTATGGATCGTTCTGATAGTTCGGAGGTGGAGGAGGGGGCGGAGGTGGAGGTGGAGGTGATGAGTATGGATTTGGATGGGTCCCTTGGATGATCGAGTCCGCACCATATGGATTGGCAAATGGATCGGGTAACGAATGTTGTCCCGTATCGTAGTGATCATATGGACTTGGGTATTGACTGTAGCCATCATTATAATGTCGCCGTTGTGCTTCATCAGCCTGCAAAATGATATCAGAATAAGCTCAAAGCATTGAACAATTTCACCTCTGGTATGTAGTGGGACATGAATGGCTGGAATTAATAATAATAAATTGTGCTCGCGTTTTTGTGGGACAGCACCTGGTCGAAGTGGCAGTTCACGTCCCTCAGAATACCTGAAGGCTGTGAATCATGCTTCGGTTTATTATGTCAGCAGTCCTTGGCAACGAACATCAAAGTCTGATAAAAGTTACGCGCTCTCCGGCCATCAATTCAGTTGGATACTGATAATACTATCAGACTGATTGGACCTCTTTTTCCATACACAAATGTGTTTTCAGGCTTCATATGACCTAAGACGCGTCGTACCAGCCTCGCTGCGAAGCACAGCAGTGACACTGCCTCACTGTCTGCTGCGGGCGACATGCTGTTTATATGAATTTGCACAAGTAGTCCTTACCAAACAGCAACCTCCATGATCAGATTCATACTTGTCCAAGCAAGTCTTCCCATCCCATCTAATAATTTCTTACTAATTTCTTTATCTAGAATAGACAAGGAAAAACAAGGCTATCAAAGTGGTATGTTCCATACGACGACGACGAAAAGGTGTTGTATAACCCGCTTGAAACCATGGTCCTTATATCTACCAGAGGTATTAGGTTCGACTTCGTGGAGAAGTCCATAGATTGGTAGCACCACGCGACCAGAAATATCAGTCAAATTTTGTCGAGGCAAGTCACACCACGTTTGGCAAATCTGTAAAATCGCGAACGCAAATATAGTTCCGCAACTATAAAATTGTATACAGGCGCTATGCAGGCTTATTCTTTTGCGTCTGTGTCGATGCGAACGATAACGAGTTAGCTTACCTTGAAGCCATTCACTTGTTTGTGGAGATCCTTGGTTCGTTCAGGCAATAAAGGCTCCTAAGGCCGGCTCACTGGCTTGTACTTTAGATTCCTTCTTTGACAACGTATGCGAATTGGACCTTGTATTCAACTTTTACAAAGTGAGTTAACACTCCAGGTCATGCTATAGTTCCCGATAGCCATAACCAGGTTTATGCGATTCTTGACGAAATTTTCCTTGCGGGTGAGATTGAAGAAACAAGCAAGGATGTCGTGCTTGCGCGGCTGGAAGAACTGGAAAAACTTGAGTGACTTTGTCCTCAGGCTCCCACCTGATGACTGGATTATCCATTCCCCATGCTTACTTCGCTGTTTATGACAAAGTGCGAATTAGCCTACATACAATAGGAAGATTATGGAATACAGTGATAGATTCTAACTGCAAGACACGATATTAGTGGACCTACAACCATGTACGACTTGTGAAAATTAGGCTGCTGACCATAGAGTCATGCTCTGAGGATATTGATGACTATCAACCTGTTGACACCATTCGTCGCCTTGAAGTATCCACCGAATGCGCGTTTGACCCACCCACAAGACTACGACTTGGATGGTTGGTCGGTACATGCGTATCTCCGTCGCAAGCGCTCGTTGTGCAGAGGGATCAGGAAGAGGTTGCCATCTGTGGATATCAAGCTCGATCGTCCGAACATAATGCATTTGCATTAGTGCATGGTAGAATTCTTGACGCTATACGCTGGGATCAATAGACTCTCCTCAAGACCACACAGTTCACGCACGTTGATGATCGGCAAATAAAGCAGACCAATGTGGCGCAACATTGGGCAAGAATTAGCGATAATATTCAGTGCGCGAATGGAGGTGGCTTCTGGCAGTGCAAGAATATTAAGCCCACGGAGGGTTTTATGTACGAGCGCCAGTTTCGGTAACAACTCAATTACTTGTGGTCCTTCCATATCCACAACGAGTTGCAAATGTGTCAATGGACATGTCAAAAATTGGATGCCTATCAGAAGGTTCCCATCAAAGACCTGTAAAAAAGGCAGAGCGCTTGGTTGAATTTTCAACCGTACCACGTCGTCCATTCGGTCTATTATCTGCAATATACGAAGCTTACGTTGGCTTTGAAGGAAGCTGACAGTAAAATCATCCCAAGCGAAGCGCAATTTGGCGTCGGAAAGTTGGAAAGAAAAGCGCCCAGGATTAAGGACCCAAGAATTGGAAAAAGTATGGTCAGATAGATTAAGAGCCTCAAGATTAGGCATGCGACCTAATGCATCTTGAAGAGTTTTCCAGAAAGATCGTGGCAAGTGTTGGGGCTGACGCCTGGATTCCTGGTTGAACCAAAAAAGTCTAACAACTGGTCCATGTCGAGAGTTTAAGATGATTGTTCTGCAAGCAAGATAGGCCTTTGTAGGGTCCATGAATATCAAGTTTTCGTAAAGCCTGACCTCCGCTCCACGTCGGAAGGCTTTGCAAGTGCGGCACAAAGCCGCCAAGTCTCCGACCTTTGGACTGACCCAGAATGAAATTCTTCTGCATATTTCTGGACATGCAAAGGGATGCTCTGCCATTTCTGGGTCGTGCCTGTGATTTGACGGTCAAATATTCACCGTATATGTCCGGAAAGCAAGCCTACTCCTAGAAGTCCTAAGGCCCAAGCTCTGAGACAATGGGTTCGCGTTCACGCGTTGCCGTAACCCAATTGTAGGGTTCGACCAAATTAGGCGTATATGTACCACCCTTGACCAGGTTTTCCAGTTTGTTTCCAACTCGTCTGAACGCGCTTGTTTGAGAGCCAATCTTCATCCATCCCAATGGCCGGCAGATCCGATCTACTCGCATGGCTCAATGAATTATTGCAAATTAACTATACCAAAATTGAGCAGTGTGGGACGGGTGCAGCATACTGCCAAATACTTGATTCAATCTACGGTATGGTCCATATCGCGTCCCTCGGAGCGTCCGTTTCTGAACCATCTGCCGTGATCTTCTTCGCATGTATTCCCTGCGGCAGGCGATATACCCATGAATAGGGTAAAATTCAACGCGAAGCACGAATATGAGTTTATTGCGAACTTCAAGGTGATGCAGAATGTCTTCAAATTCAAGAAGATCGAAAAAGTTTGTAACATTCCTACGCCTATATCATTGAATATTTACGTGTAATAGCCAATTCCGGTAGAAAAACTAGTCAAGTGCAAGATGCAGTAAGCTGCGTTCAATTCAACCTTTTAAATAGAGATACCTGATTGTTTGTCCAGAGATAATCTTGAGTTCCTGCAATGGATGAAGCGCTTCTGGGATTCGAACTATGGAGGACAAGGGTACGATGCCATCACACGGCGGAAGGGTGCTCCCGCCGAACCTCCCGCCACTATTGCACCCTTGTCTACGGGGCGCAGTAGCAGCAGCGGTAGCAATAGCCTCGGTGTCGGTGCTAGATCCGGGGGCAGAACACCGCTCGGCCATCGAGCTGGATCTACCCAACCAAGCGAGGCCGTGCATCAGCTGCAAGCACAAGTAAAGGAAATGCAGACTCACTTGGAAGGTCTGGAGAAAGAAAGGGACTTTTACTTTGCAAAGGTCAGTCAAAGCGAGCCCACATCGCCTTTAACTCCGATTAGATCTGACTCTCTAAAAATGATTATTAGTTGCGAGATATTGAAATTCTAGTGCAAGCGCAGCTTGAAAGTGAATCGGAAGTCAAAGAAGAAGCGCTCAAAAAAATACAGGAAATATTATACTCGACTGAGGTGAGCATTGAACTCAGCTTCGGTCTTGGTATATTCATACTGTTGAAGGACGGATTTGAGGTCCCAGACGCGAATGCAGCGACAGTCGATGAGGAAGAAACGTACTAGATTCTTTTGCGCTGTTATACTTTCGCATTGCTCTTTCATCGATATTAGCATCTTGGTATCCACACGCAAACTGGTTTAATATTCATGCTTCTTTTAGCGAATTTTCGTTCTTTCTGGTCAGTTCCATCGCTCGTCGTTAGCTATATCAACACTCTTGCCCGTAATGGTTTATGTTCATATCATTCAGATACATGACAACACGATCGAGCCTTCAACCTTCTACTAACATTACAATATTTATACCCCGAACCTCGACATCAACGAGGAACCCATTAAACTTTGATCAATACTTTCTTATCGATAGCGAACCTTGAACAGACGAGAAGAAAGGAACCTGCTATGAGCGTTGTTCCTGAAAAAACTATCACTCCATCGTAAGACCCATGGTACTTCGTCAATAAAAGCCCTGCCAATGGACCACCTAGAAGAGATCTTATGAGGAATTAGTCTACCAAAAAACGCAAATTAAGAATGATGATACGGAAATCCCATGATTGGTACCTATTAGCATCACGGCGAAGACGAAATGGTCCGCCAAGATCAAGATGTCGAACAAAGGATGAACTCACGGGAAAGAGGTAACTGTATAAAGCACTCCTATTCTCGTGCCAATTTCGCGCACATCCGATATTTGGGCAACGCAAGGATTAATTACAGAAATAAATGCACCAGAAAAGAATCCATATATGACGGCAAAACCAAGAATCGAGGGAAGGGCGTGTGAAAATTTCCAGACCATGAGGCAGGATAAACCGGATAGAAATGCTGAAGGTATGAGGAGGTTGAATCTGCCAATGGCATCGGAGAGATATCCAGGTACCACACGGCCCAAAATACCGCCTGCATTCATGGATGCCAGCACAACGAAGGACACGTTGCCGTTCCTAATAAAAGTCTTGGTATAGTCGACGATATAAAAGAAAGGTATGAAGAGTCCTTTGAAAATATATTTAAGACAACTAGAGGCCAGATAGAAGGATCATACCTAATGAGACAATACAACTGCCTGCAGTCAAAAAGATAAACCTGGCATCCTTGAACGTTTTGAGGTCGAAGACAAGTGCTGACTTGCTCTTCTGCGCGGGCACGCGAGAGACCAACAATGTTGCCAACACGCATAACAAAGCGCTCGTAATCCCGCAGATGCGAACTGCCCAAGGGAAGCCGAGTTCTAGAAAGAGATACTGGAGCGCGATGGGATAGATGACTCCTCCTAAAAGAGTTGACGTATTTTTATTGTTCAAGGCTAGTCCAACGAAAACTGAGGGTTACCTGCACTTGTGCCAGCCGCAGCAATGCCGATGGCTGTTGCTCGATAACGAGTGAAATGGGTTGAAACGCTTGCGATGGACGGATAGAACCTATTAGGCCTTAGTACTGAGCGAAGGGAAGACCCATATGACTTACAGGAGGGCGACCGATGCACCAAATAGAATGCCTTGCGATAGTAGATAGTATTGGTACCTGGTCGAGAAACTGGTGCAAATTGCACTCAGCAAATACATCGCAGTGCCACAGGCCATGAGACCGGATGGACCATAGGAATCGAAGATTGGACCAATAAAACCACCCTGTGAGATGTAGTTTTTAAGACTAGATGCTCAAATTCGAATGCTAGCATACCAGGAAGAAGAACACCCATAGCTGCAATGATCCTATCCAAGATATAGTGGAGGGTTGCATATGCTGAAGTTGGTGTGTTGAATACCATGATAGGTAAGTGCCAAATGCGTTTATCTGTCCAAATGTACAGAATAATGCGATAAAGGATCCAAAGACGGTCAAAAAGGATTTTGTACCACCATCAGGTCTGGTAGTGTTGTCGCTGTTGAAATTCCCTTCTAATGGCAAGGCGGTAGGTTTATGGCAGTCGCAGGTGCCTATCATTGTAACGTCCGTCGAAGATGACGCTGTGCTTTGCGGCTGGTCACATTTTTCGATGTCCGTCATTCTTGCGCGTAGAGTTGACTTGTGTGTTGAGAGTTGACCTAGGCAACCTGAGCTCGTACAGATAATGCAGACATACCAAAGGAGCATTGGCACTTATAAAGGAACGATCCTACCGGAGCAGCTGACGTTGTAATTGGCTCAAAACCGGACATGTGAGAAGGCGTGAAGTACCGATTTTCCTCCTACCCGCCCGTGGCGGAGTCGGACTATGAGACGAAAACCGCCCACCAGAGCGGAGGGAGCCAAGATCTGAGGTAAAGCAGATTGGGTTGCATGGTCCAAATCTACTGTCTGCGTTTAATCAATGTGGCCCGTCGTAATAATGGTTATCCCTTCCACTCAGGAAAGATGCACGAAGAAAAGGCATGACGGAGCGGACGGGTATAGCCTTTCCCCGCATACATCGGATGCTTGTCGTTGACACCTTATGCTTCGTTGGATAATACTATCTGTTACACCGTCCAAATAGAGAATTTGCCAAGTGGGATTCACCAGAATTACAAAGGCAAAATTGCTTCGAGAGATTGAACAATAAGCCAATAAAGCGACGCATACCTTAAGCATCGTTACATCGCAAGTTGGACATGAGGTTACCATGGACCTAAAGTTGGACGCCATCCTTCAGCTAAACCAAAATTCTTCACGGCACAAATATCGGATTGAACGGCATTATAACGATATGCTCCGAAACTCGGAATTCTCCCTTGACGTGGTTGAGATGGAGAACTAAGTGGCGTTGCCGCGGCCACGCAGGTTTAACTGTATCAGGTCTGGAAATAGGGCTCGAAATTCTTGAAACAGGCCACAGATAGCCCACGAGACGTTTCGCTGTCGTCTCAGCGCTCCATACTACATGTCGAACCCGAACGGACCAGAATAAGCCTGTCAACTTGGGACGCTCCTATATTTGATTTCATAGCCTGTGGCTTTGTGGTTTGTGGACATGAGGAGCGTGTTCTTCAGCAGAGTTGATGACGTGAAGACACTGACACTACCCTACCACTACAGGGTCCAAAACCAGAGATTCGCCTGTGCACTCTGTTACGCTCGCTGGTTTGCTCTGAGCAGCCTATATCTCCGGATCGCCTTCTCCCGTTCCTTGTTCATCAATGACCTCTGTGCCATGGAAAGTAAACTATCACGTTTTGAACCTTGCTCAAACTTTCTTGTGCCACGAGGAAGTGCCGTAAATGATGGAGGGGCCTTGGCAACGTCGTTTAATTTTCGTGGAACGGAGGCCGAGGCCTTTGCGAATTCCTTAGCTGACGTTATGGTATCCGGTGCAGTGGCCTGTGCAGTTGGCGAAGCAGAGCGCTCCCGTTTTGAACGTCGCCTGGGAGTGTCTGGTTGAGCATCCACCGCACGTTTTGTATCTCCCTTGTCATTTCTGTAGTTTCGTCGCATGGTGGCCCTCGATGCTTGTATGGCGGACTTTATCATCGGTCGCATTCCGTCTTCTACTCTCCTAGAAAGCGTCAGACGACATACCACACACCCAACAGACCCTACTCACCGATGAAAATGCTGTATTGGCTCGCCGGGTAGAATTTTCCAATGAGGACTTTCGAGTGAACGTGCGTCACCCTTGCCCCCACTATCTGCCTTTTGCGATGCAAGTCGTCGTTTCTTTAATTTCCATTCTTCTCGTATTTTTCCAGCATTCAAGACGCGCAAAACGGACTTGGATGTGACCTCAGTATTGAGAGATTCTTTTCCCGGCGCTAGATCGGCGCCTCTGCAAAAAAAACATGAGGGTTACAAAACAAAGGCCTCTGAGCCTCGTATTCTGACCTTTGTCGGCGAAGCTCTTCTCTCGCTGACCGTTTCGCTCGCTTGTGAGGCATTGATGTGACTGTTGTTTGTTATTGTCATAAGAAAAAAAGACAAGACAACATACCTAATGGTATAAGGAAGTGGGACCCTGGCCACTGCTTTCAATACGTGACGTGACATGTGACAAGACACATGGCAAGGACCCCGTGGTAATCTGCAACCATGGCTGAACCAACGAAGAAAGAGACGGAACAAGTTTTTAAAGTCCTCAAAGCTCAAAAGGCAAACAAGGTGAGCCTACCATCACTTATTTTGATACACTCTAACGGTATATCCATAGGCATGTTTCGATTGCAATGCGAGGAACCCGACGTGGTCTAGCGTAACATTTGGAGTCTACATCTGTCTGGACTGCTCAAGCGTGCATAGAAATATGGGTGTTCACATCAGCTTTGTTCGGCAAGTGCCACGTTGACTAATACACTCAATCACTCAAATGTCGCTTTTTTTCAAGATCGACCAATCTGGATTCCTGGCAATTGAATCAATTGCGCACGATGAAAGTGGGTGGAAATGCATCAGCAACCGAATTCTTTACGAAACATGGCGGTTCCTCGTTGCTCACCGACTCTGATACGAAGAAAAAATACACAAGTCGCGTTGCTGAACTGTATAAGGAAGAATTAAATAGACGTATAAGTGAAGATATCACCAAGTATGACCTTATGCCCATTTATGATCATTATAATTCACCTTGTCTGGCTCAGATTTCCCCATGGCATTCACATCGAAGGCATGGATACAACACCGTCTCCCCCAAAGGAGGAAACTGAAGACGATTTCTTTGATTCATGGTCCAAGCCTGCTACTCCAAGAACATCCTCTCCTGGCACCCCTCGGACGGGAACTCCCCCAGTCATCGGACGTGCCCAGCCTAGTACTCCATCAAGCGCCTCTACTCCCGCCACTTCGACTCCCGCTTCCATTGTTCCTCGAACAATCACTTCCTCATCTGTCAACCCGCGTACAGCACGCCTCGGAGGTTCCACAGGCCTAAACTCCGCCTCGTCATCTTCAGCCTTTGCGGCTCCCAAGAAATCTAAGCTTGGTCTAGGGGCAGCAAAGACGAGACTCGTCAATTTCGAGGACGCAGAAAGAAAAGCTAGGGAAGAAGAAGAACGGATCAAGCAGCTCGGGTATGACCGACGCCGAGAAGAGGACGAAGAAAAGGCAAAGAAGGAAGCTGAAGCCCTTAGGAAAGCGAATGAGATTGGTCCTACGAAATCGACTACGATCTCAAGTGCGTCAAATGTCGTGACAAGAGAGGCATTCAACAGCGCCCAGAAATCGCCAGCCTTTTCTCGTCTAGGATTTGGCGCAATTCCTGGGGCAGGCGCCGCTGCTGTCATTGCTGCCACGTCGGGTGCATCATCCAAGAAGTGAACTAGTGTATAATTGGGATTTTTCATAATGCTGATTTCTTCATTCGTAGTGAGGCTCCTGCCGTGGATAATGCCCCAACCTCCGCTCGCGAACGATTTGGCAACCAGAAAGCCATCTCGTCTGACATGTACTTTGGACGGAATGCCTATGATCCGGCTGCGGTCAACGAGGCCCAATCAAGACTTCAGTCCTTCCAAGGCGCTACGGCAATATCCTCTAATCAGTACTTTGGACGGGAGGAAGAAGAAGAAATCGATCGTGCGGCAGATGCGGGACTATTCGGAGATGGCAGTTTGTCTGGAATTGAAACGGCAGCAAGGGACGCTGTCTCGCGACTACTGGCAAATCCTGACGTTCAGAATATAGGTGAGAGTATCAGAAGCGGAGCGCTCAAGGTTGTATTATTATGCAAATCACAAGTTTGTTTACATGGCTGATTGACATTCCTAGCTCTCGGATTATTTGGCACAAATGTCCGAACGTTGATTTGGAATTGAGCGCTTGAGCAGTTACGGCACCACGCTCGGTACACTGATATGTTGTTACCTTACGCATGGTGCCAAAATATATACCATCTCATATTCAGGAGCTTGTGATGGACCAGCTCTGCAAAAGGCCACTAGTTAATTTCATCCCATTGGAGTTTCTTTTTGCTTCATTGGGTTAATCAATGCTTTTCCCGATGTATTACTTCAACCGTTCCAGTATTCTCTCCCGTCCCAGCATATGCATGATGTCAGCAATAGCTGGACCATCCTACAGCAAAAATCCATACAGTGCACCAAGGGCCAGGTCTCAAGTAAAGCACACCTTCATCCCGGTCAAAGCATGCCTAATTGTTATCATGAATATCTTCAAAGGTATACCAGACTGCTTCTGTTCTTCGTGTACCACGCAGGACAGTCTAGATGACGCCCAAGATTCTGGTGAGTCAAAGACAGGTGAGCGAAGAGCGGCTGCCACCGCAGAAACGGTTTGCACTAAATGAACAACGTGAGATATACAAAAAAAAAAGGAGAGGAAGTATACATCGCTGTTCACGTGAAACCCGACTAAGCATCGATTTAGCTTCCTCGGTCGCCAAGTCCGGGCCGTTGAAGAGGTAGGGTGCATGCCTCGGAATATCAAAAATGTTCGTTAATCTGCCCTACAGAGACTACCGTTCAAATTCACCCAAGGAAGTATAAAAAAAACTAACCTCTAGTAGCTTTATTGCGAGCTTGATATTTTCCACACTCGTATAACGGCTACCCACTAGTCAGCACACTCCACGCCCCCATTGCGTGTACTCACCTATGAGGGAATATTATCCTGATTTGCTCATGCACTCGCTCAGCAAGCTCATGCAACCCTTCCGACGTTGACCATGAGCGCATTAGATGGTGCTTATTGATATATTCCAGTTTTCCGGGATCGAGGCTTGCGCTTCGGTGCGTGAGAACATCTAAATTGAAGTGAATTATCATCTGGTCAAGGGACATGATGGTTGTGCTGTCTGGGGCTTGTTGAACTTGATGATCTATCGGGGGATGGGAGTGCGCATGTGAACGTAGAGACGTGGAAGAAGAGTATGAAGGTGGGACGGTCTCGCGCCTGGCGCCCCAACCAGCGAGGGCTAGCCAATTCAAAACTGCCTCAGGCTCCCAGCCTCGTCGCTAGAGCATATCAATCGGGAAGTCGAATAGATAAAAAGACAGGTCGTCGCACAATGAAGTCAATGACTTGGACATCTCCATTTCGCTTTGACATTTTCGTACCATCTGGGTTGAGGAGGATAGGTATATGCGCGAATTGGGGTCTAGGCAGTTTGAGGCACGCATACAAGTCCAGATGCAATGGCAAGGACGGAAGCCACTCCTGTCATCGATCAGAAGTGAATACATCACTTGCATAAATGTCGCGAGCACCTCTCCACGTAAAACATGAGTGATGCCCATTTCATAGTCATCAACAACCGAGGCGAGATGGTATGTCGGGAACAAGTCAGATTTAAGGAGGATAGGATCGGTCGAGAGAGATAAATGCGCATCTCTGACTTCCCCAAAGACGAGATCAAAAGTTTTTGGCCTTTCGGGGAGTATACTGTCCTGCTCGCATGATCAATGTTTCGGAAACCTGTTTTGGAAATGCTGACATTCAGTCGTATCGTTGACTTGTGACCTAGACGAACACGACGGGCCACTTCTTCGTCCGTAAGATGCAAACACCTCTTATCGTACGTGATATTGGACCCCGAACGCGCAAGCCTTTCGCGCGTTTCGCTCAAGGTGTCGGGGGAGCAAAAACAACGGTATGCGTGCCCCGACTTGCAAGTAGCGAGTAGCAATGAAAATCTGATCCACTAACAGGAAGCGCCGTACCTCGAGGAGCCTCTTCGCGTAACTTTGATAGAGATCGAGACGTTCAGACTGTTCATAGTAAATTCAAGTATCATGAGAGTTGCAATGACGGACTTGATAGTATGGTGCATGTGGACCCTCCTTCCCTGGACCTACCGCGAATTCTTGCCTTCTGTCACTAGTTAACGAGACAGCCACGCACCATAGTCGTACTCCAACCCTGCCCATTCCAACGCTCCCCTAATGCCATCAACGGCTCCTGGAACACATCTCGTCTGCAATACAATTCTCATTGGCTCCTGAACAAACTAGAAAAACATACGGCATCAGTATCTTCGACACGTAAAATCCATTTCCCGTTGCACTTTCGTGCGTATATATGGTTGTATAGTGCCATTCTCAGGCCACCAAGATGTAGCTGGCCAGTTGGCGAGGGAGCGAACCGTAACAACACCATTATAGCGTGATTACGTGACCTCAGTCACATTTCATTTCTATCTTACCCAAGTGGGACCTTTTTTACATATCTGTTACAGGACGTAATCGCGGAGATGTAGTACAGCGTCCATTTGATATCATGATTTACTTAGCGTACTGAAAGCAACGCATATCAGCTTAAGGCTTAACGTTAACACCTGTGGATTAAAATTTTGGAAATATGTGCTGGATTCAACCATTTATACAACGCTACGAAATCTATCCAGTCTAGCAACACTCCTCGCAAACGACGAAACCATCATACATGTAACACAAAACGTTAAAGATACAAGAATGTTCAAGTGGTTCAGAAACCAAGAGACGCGGAACGGGCAGTCTCAGAGAGTTGGGAAGCGAGCATTGGCACCTAGACGACGAGGCGGTCGTAACGAGCAAATGGAAAGAAATGTGGCTGATGAACAGAAATCAAACCTCAAAGCAAACGGACGGGAAATAACACCGGCAGCAAGAGGGACGGCCGTAGACTTGAGGACGGCCGCGTAGCCTGTTGAAGATTATGAATCGTGCTGAGCACACTTTCATGGGAACCATATTCAATAACCGAAACGGAGTCACTCCGGAACACCGGGAGCCTAGGAGCCAAGCTCAGGTAAAGCTTGATTCCCGAAACTTCCTCAACGCGGACCCCTTGGTGCTGTGTACTCGTTGTGAGCTTACAAGCATGTCTTCAAAATGAAGAATGAATAAAAGCGATTCATCTTGGAGAGCGGTTCATGGCGTTAGTTTGTTTTTCCCTTCGCTAAGCTTCCGCGTCAATGGAACGTAGTTTGAAGCATTCGTGAGAAGGCGTACATATTCTATCCGGAAGGAACTAAAACGAAGTGCTCGCTAGTGCCCACACCGGGAGCGGTACAGAAGACGAACCGTTCTACGCACAACACCTCTGGATCTTTAGGCAAGACAATGCAAGCGCATCGTCCGAACGGGACGTCGAGCGCCAGTCCTGGCCAAACCGACGCTCAACGCTTCCTGAAAATTTCTCACTCTGGATAGTAACTGCACAACGCCAGTCACCATTTCGTCCGACGAACTGCAACTGGTTGGAGAATGGAAAGGACAGTACCTGGTTTTCGCCTGAAGGACTGGGCGCTGATTTGTCATTCGCTTGACCCTTTTTGTACGGAGGTTGCGCCGAGCCTGCGCCGTAGTATTTCATGTTTCTGTCCGCCTCGGATTTAGTGACAAGCTACCGACTGAATGGCGGATGACTAGTTATTTCCATTTAATAAAATTTCATGAGACTGACGTGGCATGTTCCTTCGCCTCTTGTCTCAACATCACTTTAAGCGCTTTCGGATCGAGTCGAACTGAACGCATGATACACCCACCGTTTGTACAAGGATGAACTGAGGAGCATGTTTTATGCCGTCCTGCTTTGGCGATGGAATCTGGGGCTCTGAATGCCATGAATTTATTCTCCGCGACGGCTCGATAACGTACAAGAACTGACGATGAAATGAAATATTTACTGTCTACGCCTGCCTCCGTAAGGTTCAAGAAACCACTGATAAAAAAAAAAACAGTCACCATATACCACATTAGTAGAAGAAATGGAACATGCCTTGTCGATCCTTTTCACCATCTGGACTCCATTGCTGTGTAAATGACCGACAGTATAGTGGTTATTTGCCAACATCATGAATGCTTCCTGCACCCCTGGATCATGTATTGACTCCCATTTCTGTTTTGACATCAACTGTCTCAGATTTTCTGAGAGCAGATCCATGTCCTCATGGTTAAGATGAAGAAAGTTAATGGAATAATCGCACCCAGGGCAATTCCATATAAAGCGGCCTGGGGGTATAGCTGGGGGATACCAGCAAAATGAGGGAACGCGCGAGACGAGATCGCTTGGGCAACTATCTTCCGAATCCGAGTCAGGTGGGGTAGACGAGTCTGAAAAGTCAGAGTCGTATCGGAAGACCGGAATTTCTGGTGACAACGGTGGCCTCATCGCGAGCTCGTCATCGCTTTCGGCTTGAGCAGTCTGAATGAAACGCGATCAGAGAATCAGAAGGTATGTAGAGACGAGAAGAAAAAGAGAAAAAAAAAACCAAAGCACACTTTCTCCATTTTTGCCCAACTCAATTCCAGGGAAGTGAGTTTATCCTTCCAAAACCTGGGAGTCCCACCGAATTTCGATAGCCGGACATGTAAGGATTCGTCGGTCACTCGTGTCTCTCCGAACGGCAAGCCCCACACCACCCCGTGACGGATGGCCTCCTTTCGCGCAATCTGAATGTTGACACAAAAGCCAGCCCATTTCTTCATGTTGACCAACCAATGGTTCCTATGTTGTGGAGCAAGCTGTTGCGCGAGAAGCCATTCTGCCTGGCCGGCGAAAACCCCCCTTACTTCTGACCGTGAAACGTGGTGGAGGGGACGAGGACGGAGGGCCGTATCACCTTCGTCTCCGTTTCCCTCGTCCTCTCCCTCATCCCTTTGTGTCACCATCCCTCTAAACTCGGGGTCGTCAAAGAAACGTAGCCTGTTGACAGCCGCCTGAACGAGCCAGTGAACGGTCCGCTTGTGGAGAGGCGTTTTTTCTTCGTCGGTTTCGATTATTTTCTTGATGAGCGCCCATAATCTGTAGCGCATGATGAAGTTTCGGCTTTTTTCGTGCATGGGGCCATCGAGAGAAACGACGCTGTATAGTCGACTTTGCTCTCCGTTGTCACTATAGAGGAACAAAAAAGTTGGCATATGGCATCGGAATAAACTTTGTTAAACGCGTACTGATCATGAGGCACAGATTGAATAAGGAAGTTGTTTGGGTTTCTGTCCGCTGGGAGTGTAATAACATGAGAAGTGGTTCGGTGAAGACCACAGAAGCGCAATATACTCACAAGTCATGTATACCACATACATGTTCTTCTCGCATTGAAGAATGACCGAAATTCTAGAACCTCTGTCTCTGGCATCCCCATACAAACTGACTAGCGTGAGGTGGCTTTCCTGTGTTTGGTGTAGTTGCATGTCCCTCAGCCTCAATTCTGCTTCGAGCCTTCTCAAACCTTCGTCAGACAGCCAATTGAGAGATTCTATTCTCAAGGTTCCATAAAAATAAACGGTTGGAAGGTCGTCCGCGGTTGGTGGGATAATAGGTTCCGAGTCATCTAAACCAATCCACTCCGAGTCGCCACGTTCGAAAGTGAGGCATTCAAGAGTTGGACGGAAACCAGGAGGAGGGAAAGTTGGACTAAGAATGAGGTGGTCTGGATAAGGGCCAAAGGGGGCCTCGATGAGCTCGTGAAACCTGAAATCGGATGGCATCAGTGGAAGAAACTGGCAAGTGCTGTTTGAATTCCCAAATCACAAAATCATTACATTTATTACTACTACTACTAGTACCTGCTGCTATGACACTTCCTCCATGTCTTCATCCTCCTCATCCTCATCCTCCTCGTCGTCCTCGCCTTCCATCTTAACATCACCCACATCATGACTCTCGGCAACAAACCCATCCGCGCTACCCTTAAAGTTGTCCTTCAATTCCCATAGACCATTATACTCCCCGCTCCGATGCAAAAATGCGACTTCTGACAAGACTTCCTTGAGATAGGCCTCGGGTTGCTGAGTTTTTTCCCTGAGCGCTTTAATTCCCCAGTGCGTGGGATCCCTAAAGAGAGTGAAGATCTGGTCGAGAAGCTGGTTACGCGGCATGCGAGCCATACGCTCGAAAGTGCCTTTAGCCGGCTTCGGTTTCGTTTTCTTCCACTCTCGTGAGCATCCTCTGGTCCAAAAACTCAAACCAAAACACAAACACTTACGATGAGATCACCAAACGCGCCGGCGGCACCGACACCGACACCGCTGCTCAGCCTGTTCACGCCTCCTCGTCCACCAGGAACACCCGCGTCCTCAATCATCCTGATCTGTCTCGTGGGGGTGTTGTACTTTATATGCCGCTCTCTCATCTGTTTTCGGTAGCTCGCGCTGAAGATGGGTCGTATATTACACTCGTGCTTGATCCGTCCGGTGAGGATGGTCGTCCGTGCGCGGGAGTTGGTGGTCAGGGCAGCGGCGGTGGCGGATACGGATAGAGAGGGATCCTTGGGTCGCTCGGCTACGACAATCTGGTTCTCGACCGAGTCGTTTACCATCTCAAGCTCGTAAACAGTGGGTTGATCGGAAGGCATGGGTGCGGGGGTGGTAGAGGGAGTGGGACTATATGAGGACGTGGGTGTGGGGAATGCAGTGGTGGTGGTGGGTGGCTGAGGGGGAGCCGGGGAAGGACTAGGTGAGCCTGGCTGTGAGACGTTGTTAGGACCTGGTGGGAGGAAGAGGATAATTCGTGGCTTTTTGGTGACCGGGTTCAAGTCGTTATTGTAGACTCGAATGGTGGCGAGGTGGACGTCGTCTGTGCTGATGGCAGACCAATGTTCCATGATGAATTTCGGTATCTGACCATGGCGCGGTCAGCGTTCAGCGGTTCAGCGTTGGGTTTGCACAAAGGTGCCCAACCTTGACCATCCATACTCTACCGTTGCCCTGATCCAGCATGAGATGCTCGTCTGGGTCCGGCTGGGAATCGTCATCCTGGCCTGCGAGCTCGGCGTCAAAAGGCTTCTTTTCGTCATCCTCGACGTCGTTCATGATGGTTTGGCGAGAGCAGGCGCGGCAAATCCCGACGCTCGCATTGGCTTACGCTGGATGGACTTGGCGTTCAACACGGACTCTGGGCAAGCTACCAGTGCAGCCAAAGCCATAGATGCAGAAAGTGCAAAACGGTCTGTTCTCTGGGAGCACCTCATGGCCGAGGTGGATCCAGCGCAGTGTACGGGACCCTTGGCTGCGTATTGTTTCATGACTGGGCTCGTGTTCGTCCTTATCGATTTCAACTCCCGTACACGCCCCTTGAAGGCTTACGCACGCTTTACAGCGATGTCGTCTCTTTTTCCGCCATTTTTGTCTGGTGTGGTTTCCAAACTGGCAATTTCGCTCAGGCTAGTTGCACGTCTTTTCATCCCTGAAATCAAAATCTGATAAAAACCAGCTCTCTATCGCTATTGCTCGCCTCTTTGAAAAGCAACATGATCTTACATTCCACATGCCTGATCGCCAGGCTCTCACATCACTCATTTCATTTAATGCAGGTGCCTTTATAGGTCGCATCGGCGACCGTATAGGGCCTCGCAGACGCATATGGCTCATGCTCGGCACCTTCATCCAAGCTCTCTTGCTCATGATCGCTTCTATTTGTCTGTGGAAAAGCGGCGAAGCTAGTGTAGCCAGTGCGCGTGCAACGCCAACCTGGACCAACACCCTGTCATTTATCGCTCTCGGATTTATGAGTGCCAGTCTGGGACTGCAAGGGATCGTAGGCAAAAGACTGAACTCGCAATTTGGAACCACGAGTAGAGTTCTGCCATTGTTGTAATGGGCATCGCTGACGACAAGTCAAGTTGTGCTGACGACTATATGGGTCGAGCTGTTCAACGACCCCAAGCTATTCAACATTAAACAAGGGGTCAAGAGTCGCGACCACAGGGTGATTGCAGCTGTCTCATTGTTCATGGGAGGATTTACAGGACGTGCGATACTGGGGTCAGCAGGGTCAGCGACGGCGCTAGGGGTGGGAGTGGCGATTCGAGCGATGATAACGTTGGGATGGTTGTTTGTGCCAGCCATTTAGAAGAATTATTTTTTTAGAATTATTTTCATATTATTTTGTTCATGCCATTGAGTTCGTATCTTCCATTATGCCGTGAGTCCAAGCCGTCCTCAGTCGCCACAGTCCTCCGCTGACCGTCTCCAGTCGTCATCTCATTGCTCCTTGCTCCTCATCCTTCCCTCATTATCGTCATTGCAAATCATCACATTAACACCTTGCATAACCCCCTCCAAGCCTTTCTCCACCTCTCCATCATCTATACCCTCGCTTTCCTCACTTTCTCCTCCCTCATCATCTGTGTCGTTAGAGACCCTGGATCCATTACCAATGCCGGGGGGCTCGCCAACAGCGATGAGGACACAGAACTCGAGCTGTCCGAAGCTCTACTCTCCCCGGACCGTAAACCAAGGTGGTGCAAGAAGTGCATGGTAAGTCCGAGCGTCGCTCGTCGCCCAAAGATGTCCTCAGCTCACTCTCTAGGCGCCCAAACCAGAACGAGCGCACCACTGTTCTACCTGCGGACGTTGTACCCTCAAGATGGGTATGTGGCGCCTTCCGTGTCAATGTGGAGCCTTCTTCTGATTGTGATTATAGACCATCACTGTCCATGGTTAGCCTCAAAATGCATCGTACGTCATATAAATCTCTCAAACCGCAGTGACTGCGACGAGAGACTTGGCAGGGTCACCGAACATACCCGGCCTTCGTCCATTTCATCTTAGGCATCACTTTACAGGCCATCTATATTGGCTCTATCTCCGCTTGTGCGATACTGTATTCGTTCGACCATCCTTCTGAAGTGGTAGGGTTCCCCTCCTAATTTCCGTGTCAAGTCTAACCCTACATAGGATTCCTATACCCCAATTCATGAACTGTGCCTCGCGCTGGCCGGAATAGTATTCACTCTCGTCATGGGTTCTTTCTTTCTATACCATGTATACCTTATTCTGTACGTACCTCCCCTTCCTCTTCACGCATGCTCAGATCCACTCCTATTTTTACAACAGGACGAACCAGACGACATTGGAGAACATATCCCCATTTTTTTTATTACGACACCTTCCCGCGCTTCGATTTCCTGACGGCGATCAAGTCCGAACGATGTCCGATCCGCCGAAGGAACATGAGCTGTCATACAAGCAACGGGCTCTTGTCAAGAGCGCACATGGGTCGCTACGGATGTATGACCTGGGGTGGCGGAGAAACATTGTTCAGGTGTTCGGCACGGACGGGTACTATGGATGGGTGCGGCGCGTGTGGTACGGAGGCTCAAGGTCAGTCGTCTGTTTCAGAAAAGGCCTTGAGCTGGACGCTGAAATCAGACCGTCAGTCCTGGCGACGGCCGACAGTTTCCTCGGCATCCGAGAACAGAGCAGGTGCTGGGAAAGTTGGCGCACGAATTGGTCCAGGCTGAGATGAGTCGCCGTAGATACGCACCGTAGCGAGACAGGCCGTGATGGTATATATGTCAGCCCGTCTGTCTGCCAGTCAGCCGAGTATCTTAATGTCTACCCAAATCATCAACATCCGTGGCCACAGCTCTCCTGACGCCTCCACACCCACAGACCTCGCTGCTCAGGTCCTCAATGGCCTTGCGCGCCCCATTGGTGACCGCGAGCTGCCAACGATGCTCCTCTATGACGAGCGAGGTCTCAGGCTCTACGACGACATCACCACCCATGCTCCCCAATACTACCTTTTTGCTGCAGAGGAGCAAATCCTCAAGAAGAGCGCCGACGACATTGTCAAGTCCATGCATCACGACGGCCAAGTCACTGACGAGGTCGTCCTCGAACTCGGGGCTGGGTAAGCCACTCGCGGCATTCTCACATTCATTCCAACCCTTCATTTGATCCTAGTTCCCTCCGCAAGACATCCCACATCCTGAAAAGTCTATCCCGCTCTGTCCCTGCTAACCCCGCATCAGCCCCCATCACTTACTATGCCCTCGATCTGGAAGAAACAGAGCTGAGACGCTCTCTCACTCAGATCGCCGCCTCCGACGTCGGACGCGAGATCAAGGCCAAAGTCGAGACCAAGGGCATATGTGGAACCTACACGGACGGATTGGCTTTCGTCAAGAACGGCGGTCATGCCGCCGATCTGGGCAGGCTGTCCCGCATGTTTGGCGGAACATCCACCACCACCACCCCGCGTGCATCCTCGCCGTCTTCCAGCGCGTCGTCCTCCGCCTTGGAATCAGTCGACGAAGATGACGCGGATAACACCACCGCTTCATCTCCTCCCTCTACTCCGGACGCTTCTCAGCCGCCTCTTCACATCCTCTTCCTCGGTTCCTCCATCGGCAACTTTAGCCGCTCCGATGCTGCTGCCTTTATCCGTTCTCTCCCCCTCCGCCCCGGCTCGGGTGACACGCTTCTCCTTGGCCTGGATCAGGACAACGACAAGGAATTGATCGAAGAAGCATACAATGACCCCGAGGGCTACACAGAACGATTCATCATGAACGGTCTACGTGCAGCCGGTCGAACTGTGGGCAACGAAATGCTCTTTGACGAAGACAAGTGGGAATACATTAACCACTATAATACAGCAAGTGATATTCTAATATTCTAACCGTCTCAGACTAACCGCGCATAACAGGATGAGCGTAAGTTTCACCTTTTCCAGCGCTCTTTTTATTTATGCGTAACACTCCTTCCAGGCCTGCACGAGGCGTTCTTTAGGTCCAGGTCCAAACAAGTCATCGTTGACCCTGCCTCTGGCAAAGAATTTGCTTTTCTCGAAAATGAAAAGCTGAAAATTGAACAGTCGTTGAAGGTAAGAGTGTCTTCCGTTAACCCGAGCCTTTGCGAAAATATGTTCGTCACATGCAGTACTCGGACAAGGACGCATATACCCTCTTTGCAGAGGGCAACGTTCGTCCCATCCAACGCTGGTCAGATGAAAAATCGCGCTACTCTCTCTGGCTCCTCGAGCGACCAGCCTTTATCTTCCCGCTCCTCTCTTCCCAATTCTCGTGCGACCGCAACGGTGCCCTAGTAACCAAGACTCGTGTATCTTCTTCCACTCCCTTTGGCGTACCATCGTTCGAGGACTGGGAGACCCTCTGGGCCCTATGGGATACCATCACATTACGCATGATACCACCCTCCATGCTGTATCAAAAGCCAATTGACCTGCGCCACATCTGCCTTTTCTATCTCGGTCATATCCCCGCATTCCTGGATATCCATCTGTCCAGACTCTTACAAGAAAAACACACCGAACCCGAGTACTTCAAGGTACCCGTTTCACTTGATCCCAGGAACCATCTAACATTCGATTAAAAGGACATATTTGAAGTGAGTGTATACATGGCAACTCCGATCGATGTCTGACTTTGTGCATGTGTAGCGTGGCATTGACCCCAACGTCGATGACCCGACACAATGTCACGTAAAGTTTCTGTTTCTGTTTTTTTTTTCTGTGCACGGGGAATGCTTAGTTTGGACCATAGCCGCACTCGGAGGTCCCGAAAATGGACTCGGACTGGCCCAAACTGGAGACTATCGTCAATTTCCAGTCGCGCGTGCGCGCGCGGCTGCGCAGGCTCTACGACGATATTCTCTCGGGGCACAAGACGCTGACGAGGAGGATGGGAAGAGTGCTATTTATGACGTTGGAACATGAGGCAATGCACGCAGAGACATTGCTCTACATGCTCTTGCAGCGCGCCGGAACAGGGACGCTGCCTCCTCCAGGATTTAGCGTGCCCCAGTGGTCTATCCTCGCTACATCCTGGGACGCTCTTCCCTCCCCGACGACGGACAGAGTCGAGCTCGGACCCCAAGTCATCACGTTGGGCCACGACGACCGCGATGCGGATGACGCGGCGGAGAGTGATGACGTACAAAACCACGAGTATGGTTGGGACAATGAGAGCCCACCGAGGACTGTCCACGTAGCCAGGTTTGCCATTGAGTGGCGGCCTATCACCAACGGCCAGTTATACGAATTCTTTACGGGAGAGGGCCAAGAATGCGTTGATCTCCCTGCGAGCTGGGTCATGGTTGACGGTGAAATTCAGGTACTGCATCAAAATTGTTCTTTGATGTTGTTAGTTGCGCGATTATTAACGGTGTGAGATAGGTTCGTACGCTGTACGGCCCGGTTCCGATGAAGATAGCTTGGCACTGGCCAGTCATGACGACCTACAACAATCTATCCACGTATGCGACTGTCAAAGGAGGGCGACTCCCCACAGAACCTGAACTTCGCCTCTTTTACGACAAGTTCGAGTCAGGCTTTGAGGGTGGCGCCAACTATGGGTTCAGAAATTGGCACCCTGTTCCGTAAGTTGTTGAACTTTGTGAATCTGTGCAGCTGCGGAGTGACTGATCCGTACTGCAGCGCGACTACGGGTGGGGAGAAGAACGGCGGAAAGGGAAGCAACGGCGGTGTATGGGAGTGGACGTCGACGCTGTTTGACAACTATGACGGATTTGCTCCGTCCGCACTCTATCCAGGGTACTAAAGCTTTGATGATCCAACATTGCCATTATTTTTGCTAACGGGGCTCGCCTTCGCTCTTGTTGACAGGTACTCCAAGGACTTTTTTGACGGCGATCATCAAGTCGTGGTAAGTCTCTCGATGCAATGTTTTTTCTGCCGTTTCTTATAAACCGTGTGCAAATTTATTTTTTTTCAATTTTTTAATTTAAAAAGCTGGGTGGCTCGTTTGCTACTATACCGCGTTTGGCTGAGCGTCGTACCGTGAGGAACTGGTACCAGCGCAATTATCCTTACCCTTGGATTGGCGCGCGCATTGCCTACGATCTCTAACCTCCTTGAAATACGTATGGATGAATATGTATGTATGTAGTCGTACGTTGCCATGCATAACAGAATAAGATGCTCGCTAGGCGTAGAACCTGAGTGTGTGAAGCGCCGACTTGCTTACACCACTCGTTTATGTAACACACTCAATAACCTTGCAGTTTCGAAGTTGCCTCACCAAGAACAACAGCTCGAGGAGTTACTAAAGTGCTCCCAAGTAAGTTAGCGACGTCAGTTACTTTGAGCTATCTTCAACTTGTGCAAGGTGAGGCTCCTCCGTACACAGTTTAAAAAACGTAAATTCCGGACTCCTCCAGATATCATATATCATGACCCAAGTACTACGGCCTGCATTGATTCAGTACCTAACGAACATTAGTACTTTGCAAGATGCATTGTCACTCACTGTAAGCTGCTTGGTCCATTCTGAGGTCGATTTCTTGTGACCTGCGAGGACAGGGTCAGGCTCTGCTTTTGATAGCCGGTTCTTGTTGTATATTTACTACCGCATCATTGCCAAATACAACGACAACGCGGCGACTCTTCTATGGTGCGTGATATCCGCCAGGCTCCGTCGATCGAAATTCGATCGCTGACTCGATTGTTGACCAAGTCACGCCTCACGCCTTCCAACGCGACGACGCGTTTCTCGCGTACATCCCACCTTACTGCTAAATTACTATCAACGTGCAGTCAAAAATGATTTCCAAAGTTTATGGTTACGAACATGGAATGAGATTTTTACATTTTATTTTCGGCGCACCGGCGGCTGATGTATATAATCGGATCGGCTTTGTTTTCACTCCTCTTGTTGTCTCTTGCCTTCCGTCTGTTACCAGCATCAAGTCGGACAAGCGTCAACTTTTTACTCTCTTAGAACACAACAGTTACAGCAACCACATTTCGACTCAATCACGCTCTTGTATCTGGGTTAGCCTTGACGTCGTCGTCGTCGTCGAGCAATGTCTCATGTTATCTCGCTCGCCCAATGCAGAAAGGCTCCAATGTACCGTACAGGCTGGAGGCTCGTCAAGCCCAAGCCTAAGCTTAAACCATACGCCAAGCTCGCCGCTGGCATTGGGTAAGTAATGTCAACCACCTCGCCGTTACTGAAACTGATTGTACATCTTTACTGTTCAGTGCGGCCACTACCGCTAGAACTCGCCGTCAGGAACCCGTTGTGCTGATGGAGAATTTGGAGAGACCTGTTTGGAACGCCGAAGGCCCTGGTGTTATTAATTTGACAAACCCGTTGTTTGTGGTTTCAGACAGTATGTCTGTTTCTCTTTGAGACCCACAAGCGATTCACGTAATACAACTCCTGCAGCAACACGCCAGGAACCTGTTGTACAGACGGATGTTCATCTCGAGAGGCCTGCTGTTCCTAGTAATTTCCCAAAACGGAAATTTCCATGGACGTTGTTTGCAAATTGGGTTTCAGAGAGTATGTTTTTCTCTCCTGGAGATTTACTACTAGTGATTTACGTGGATGGAGCTCCTGCAGCCACACGCCAGGAATTGGTTGTACGGACGGACGTTGACCTTGAGAAGCCTGCTGTTGCCAAACCAAAGTCTCCATGGACGTTGTTTGCATCTCAAGTTTCAGAGGGTACACCCGTATCTGCCAGAAAGCGCAAAGTACTTGAGGAGTTTGCTGAGCTGGCGCCTGTCGCCAAGAAAGCACGAATAGATTTACCATGCCAATCACGAGCGAGTGATTCAGTCGTCGTTCCTCCCACGAGCTTAAGAAAAGTGGAAAAGGCACGGGCACAAGACGATCCAACTGACTCAGTCAGCACTACTTCTCCTGCCACGGTTAAAGACTCACTCTTGCCTGGGCCCATCCGCCGCCCTATTGTGACGACAAACTTCGCCTCGTCTTTAAAAGTGAAGCTAGAAGACATACCTCTGGTGCCTGCTCCCGATGTGCAAGTCAACACCTCCATATCTTTAAATAAGCTGATCCAGAACGTCGCACCTTCCATCTCACCTCCGCATGACGTCCCGGATGTTCCTATGTTTGAGGATGACTACGTTGATCATCCTTCCATCCCGGACGTTGTTATGCTCGAGGACGACTACGTCGACCTCCCTCTCCTCATTGTCGGCTACCTTCCGGAGTACGGAGATCACCTGCAAATCGACCTGACAGAAGTACCCAATGGCGGCGTTCCTTTCAATGGTGGGCCCGTCGACGTTTTTGCTATGTTGGGCTTTGTCCCAGAATTCTCCGAGACAACGGATGTTGACCCCTTGAAGGCATCCAACAACCGCCTTGGCAACATCATGAATGGACTTCCATATGCTGGCCCACCAGTTTTTGTGCCCAACATGGTCAATGTAGGAGCTCCTGTCAACACCGTCCTTCACCTTCAACCTCTCGTCAACGCTACCTTGGTTGATCCACCCTATAACCCAAGGGAACCTCTTTTTGCGCCACGTCCAGAAGTCCAGCCTTTGCACGCTATCCCGCAGGTTGCTGCAGTGCCAGAGGCCTTGGATGCTCCTACCATGATTGTAGTTCAGGGGCAAGCTATTGGGTATGTGGATGAGCGAGCAGAGGCGTTCAACGAGCTGTTTGGCGATGACGGAGAAGAGGAAGAGGAAGAAGCTGGAGCCCCGGACGCGCTCTGGACTGCCGCAGGCGTTGAGGAACTTGGCAACGACGACGAAGACAAGCTGGAAATCATCATTTAAGAAATCTGGCAGCTCTTCAAGTTATCGAGTCTCTTTTTCTCTTTTTCTTACGAAGCGAACATCTAGCCAACACAGCCTATCAAACCAACTATATCCTGTCACACTATCACATCTATTTTTTATTATCTCTGGGAAGGACTTGGGCTTGTTTCTCTCTTTTTTCATTCTATTGGACTGAAGAGCTGGACAAAAACTCGAAAAAAGGTCAAAATTAGAAAACGGCAAAAAAATCAAGCGCATTCGTTTCCGACTATGTCCCGTCACACTATCAATTTCCACATTTATTTATTTATTTTCATCTGGCTTCTGGCTCGTTTCAACTCTTTTCTGAACTGGAAACAAAAACTCGAAAAAAGGTCAAAATTAGAAAACGGCAAAAAAATTCAGAGCGCATTTGTTTCGGATTTTTCTGGATCAATCTACTTTGATCCTCTCAACCTATATCAGCCTAATTCACATTCGGCTAAGTAGAAATCAAAACCGATTAACGGCGAATACGAGAAAAAAACTGAATAACTAAATACGAGAAAGGACCGAAAAAAAACTGAATAACGAGAAAAAACCGACTAACGACTAAATACGAGCAAAAACTTGATAACGCAAAAAAACCTGAATAACAACCTGAAGACGAGCAAACAAACTGAATAATGACTTAAGGCGAAAGAAAAAAAGTTGAAAAAAAAAACGCCGAACATGTGACAATAATGAAAGGTAACGATATTTTTACCGGAGTGGACAATGACTGACGCGCGTGCAGTTTGTGAAATATCATATACTTAATCATGTGCATTTGTCAATTATGTAGATAAGAAGAGAAATATTCTTTTATTTCTTTTGCCAAGCGTCATTGACGTCTAAAAAAAAATAACCAATTCTTAATTGAGCTGTAGGTCCCGTGATACTTACCATCACCTTCACCTTACAGTTTTGCGGGTGACTGGAATGTCCCAAGTCACAAGTTATCCTTTGGCGCTCTTGAACCTAATGGACGAGAGTTATGAATCCACTGGGCACCCGCCTCTAGGAATCGCCAGACGTGTCGGCGTAGAATCTTCGACATTCAACTTACCGGCACATAAAATACTACAAGCTCTGATTACCCATGCACAATCCCCGGAAACTATCGCTCAAGAGTTTTTAATTGAACTTGGAAAGTGTGGGGATGGACTTGTAGAAACCTTGGGTTTGTTGCTTCGCTGATTTGATATTTTCTACTTACTGGACGTCTTTTACTATGAAGCCGAGGAAGTGTATGGTGAGGTTTCCACTAAGATGAATGGGCAGCTATAGTTCTTCAGCAACTCCATGAGTCTCCTGGCGACCTTTCGACAGTTACTCAGCTTGGGAGTCACTACTTATCTCATCTGGTGATCGCATGTATGCGGTTCTTTTTGCTGTAAGGTTACTGCTAAGCCAGTCTGCGTTGACATTCTACGTTTTCAAAGTTCGAAATCCCGGTGGAATGCAGACACCTCAAGATACTGTTCACTCTTCTCCAAATCATAAACGCATCGAGGAAATCGAGGAGTTGTTAACACAAGCTACTGGTAGGAGGAGTCAATCGGCTTTAAGGGACCTGGCGAGCTCGACCAGTCATCTCACTGGATACTAGGCTAAGACTCGTCGTAGGTCATGCTCCGCGATGGCGGCAGCTGTCTGCTCACGACAGCACCCTTCCTCCCTCCGAATGCAGTAGTGGCCCGCTGCGCTCATATCATCCCATTTTCTATCCACTCGAAGGTAAGCCTGTCCCTTGTAAGACGCTTTTCTTATTTATATATTTCTCTAGACACAAACGCACGCTGCAATTGAAATGTTTACAGGCCGTGCTTTAGACACCCGAACTATACTTGATAATATGAACCATCCACGCAATGCGCTGAATTTGCAAAATGATGCTCACGACGCGATGGATAAGCACCTGGCCTGGGGAATCGAAGCAAGACCTTCCGGTGGTCAAGTAATTTTTTTTTTTTATCGCGATCTTAAATTTACATTTCGCTTAGTACAAGTACTATTACCGAGTTGTTCGACCGGATAAGGTGGTACACTACATACAACTGCGGGACGGCGATGAAATATACTTTGGGGCGGGCTCTGGTGGTCATCAAGTTTCACTCCCCGACCCAAGGTTCTGCAACCTCCACCTGGCAATCTGTCGAGTGTCTTACGCCTGCGGAGCCTCTGAAATTTTTGATCAATTTCTTGGAGATGAAGACGATGATGGATTCCAAGTCCCTGTCTACTTCGGTGGCCCGTTTGTATCAGATGATATATTGATGCGCAAGCTTGAGACATCAACTTATTAATAGAGGTGATAGAAACTTCCTCGCCGGTCCTATCTGGATTACTAGGTTCATGCACAATATGTGATGTGGAGGGGGTGATGAAAAATCTCTGCGATTGAAACTAAGACGCATGTACCTTGATTATACCCAAGCGGGGGACCAATTCGCTGAAAAATGACCGGGGTCAGAGTTTTTTACAGCGGTTTGCATAATTGTTGGCAAGATGGTGCCAACTTTCTAATATCTGACGTAGGTACATGATAACATTATTGCTTCTTAAACTACTCAAATAAGACACTATTATCCTTTCAATTAAACTTCTTGAGACATACAACTTGTCAAGACGGGTGAATCCATTTCTGGATCTGACTGGGGTTTCGCATCGAGAGTATCGCGGTAGGTGACCCTTTCGAGCTGCACATGCACTCCCTCGTTAGCGACGGACGAGTCTAGATTTATGCTCATATGACCCTGGGTCACGATGCTCTTCCGCATCCCTAATGAGTTACGCTTTCCGGTACCTGAACTCCTCAGAACCACGTACGTGAAAACAAGGCCCTGCAAACCAGATCAGCTTCAGCGATGGGTTCCAGACTGGGGAACGTACTATGAGTGGCGGCATCTGTCCGTTGGTGAACGATGAACATGGCTGCAGGTCGCGGAAGTAGGCACTCACGGAATTAAGGAAGAAGAAAACAGCAGCACTGTCGAGGCATGTTAAGATAATCATGCCAACCAGTGCTATGGTGTAGATGGAGGCTAATCGAGATGCAAGATCAGGCAGGAAAAACACGGCATTTTATTACGAACCGGACTCGAGCACGATTGACAGCGCTTTCTGGGCTCGACTCATAATGGCTACGTGGCCAGTTACTGCCAATTGTATCCTCCATATCTTATAAGCAATCAAACCTTTTGTTGTCAGCGTTTATATCATTGCATCTGGTTCGTGATCACGCACAACTGCTGACAAGGTTGACGGCAAGCGTAGCAGCGAAGAAGTATTTTGATGCCATGAACGTGTCAGAAGCGAGCACGCTTTGACCAACCGGTGCCCTGGGGACGGTTATTATGAAATAGATCGAAGACGCTGCTGACAGTGAAAACTGTGTTGCAAAAGGGGAAAAGAGAGAAGAGTTACCGACGTCAACGCAGTAGAGAACCAGGGGTAGAATAAGGATCTGCCACTTGCGACTCCAGATGATCAAGGTCCGATATATCTTACACTGGTTTTAAAAACTTGGGGCTAGGTCTGAATTATGATGACATACGAGGAGTGCATCAGCAAGTAGAGTGGTGCATACCACGGTTGTGTTTTTCGCAATAGTCAAGTTTGTGCCAACGTCCGCAAAGAAAGCCTCTGGCGCGTCTGGAATTTCTGTGCGAGTCGTGAATCCAACGAATATTCGTATAGCGTCGACCACAAGGTGCTAGACAGTCACAATAAGGCAATGAAAATCAGCAAAAGGAAGACTCAGCCTAACTGACGGTTGTAATAAGAATGAATGTGAGAACAACGGTTGCATAGAGGAAAAGTGATAAGCTGCCGGTCCGCTTGCGATGTATGACAAGTAGCGCTTGCGGACAAATAGTTACATATATGCCTTCATCGCAACACTAACCATGAGACTCGGAGCAGATTCAGAAAATCATGGAGCAACGTACCATAACCAAACACTTCGAGAAAGGTACCAATCAGTTGTGCAGTTGACACCTTAAGAGCCATAGCAGGTGAATAGAATCATGAGTGTCACTTGGAGAAGCGGCAGAGAGGAGAGAGAGGAGAGCCTAGCCGGGCTACTAATGATGAATTATATATATTTAAACATTCCAGCAGGACGATTGGTTAGGAAAATGAATAAGCTATCCTTGTATCAGGGGGTCATCTTTAGAGCCGGGTTAGCGATATCATGAGAGTACGTTCGGCTACCGTTCCTGTGGCGCAGGTGCTGCGCAGGGTTCTCCCATGCATCAGTACTTTAGTGTTCGGCGACGCCCCGTATGTCGCCGTAGAAGTTGTGGGTCCCTTACTTGGACGAGCTTCTGATGGACTGGGGTGAATACGTTGATGGAGTTAAACTTGCTGGAGGGTCATTTACCCAAGCCTGAAGTCGAATAGCGTTTGTCTCCGTTTCTGATCCAGGTCAAGATGTCATGGCGACATCTCTGTCGAAGCTGCAGGGAATGACTGATAATGACAGAAAACGTTCGCAGCTGGCTGGCGAACGTAATATCATCCATCTTGTCTTTGCTGCCGAAGAACAAGGTACGTACGCTCTCCCATCAGACCGGGGTAAAGTGCTGAAACCTGATCCTTGAACTGTTTGAGGCACTGCAGATCCTAACGGCATGATTAAATGAAGCGTCCGCGTATCACGTCCCAAATCAAGGTGCTACTGCAAATCTATTTCTTATTGATCACAGTTAGGTCGTTCAACTCGGAAGGTGCAGAGAAAAGTCCACAGAGATTTGATTAGCAGGACGCACTGACAACGAGATAAATATCACAACAGTTTTCCATGATGCATGACAACGCTAAATAGTCCAATTTTGACTTGTCATTACTAGAAATGATATCAGTTGTTATGACAACACATGGTCGATAACACAACTCTGTTTTCGGTATCGGTCGTGCATATTCCGTAAGACTGTACTCCACATACATTTGGGTAATACGCCAAAGAGAAAGGAGAGCGACCAGGTTGACAAGATGGACGCTCATGGTTCCTACTAAGGCGTCTAAAAAGGTTCGATTCGCAGCTTGCCCAGCCTTCAGATTATCTCAATATGCAATACTTCATCCTGCCGAAGTGTCCATTGCGCTTCCTACTGCGATTTGTTCGTCCGTGGCTTTAGCCTTGCCCTTTGCACGTTTCCTATTCTTCGGAGCTTTGCCCGCGCCACGAATAGAGGGACCTGCCTCCATGTTCCCAGAGGGTTGGGTCTCAGCCTGCTCGTCCTTCCTCTTCGGGTGCAATCGCACTTCTTTGAATGTCACACGCTGCTCTGTGCTACCGACATAGGCTACAGAGCGTTTGTTCCTATCTTGTGCGTCTGAAAAGCCGCATTGAACAGTAATACAGTATTGTCCAGGAGTTGCGAACCTTTCTCGTCTGTGAACAACAGCTCCGTCCCTAGAAGTGGATCGTATCTTCCTTTCAGAATGGTTCCGGATAACTGCAAGAAGGGTGTTGGTGTGTCGAGCCCCTGTTTCTGCGGTGAGAATTGGTCCGTTACGAAGTGCTGCGCGCTCACGATGAGTCTGTAAGAAGATGAATTGGGTAAGAGAGTTGGCTCGGTGTTTCCCAGGTCAAAAGTTACGTATGAAACCTCCTCGCTGCCCTCGTATTCTTCATCGGAACCGAACTCTTCGACGTGCCTATATCCAGGGCATAGCGTTTGTGGCATTGAAAGTGACATTCAGCCAGCTCGAATTCTTCCCACGGCTTTTGGATACTTTGATGGTGAAATCCTCCGACAGACTGGGTCATTGGTCTCCAGTGATCTGTGCGAAGTGTGCCAGTCCACACCTGCACTGCTCCATGTACACGAAGGTGTCCTGCAACGTTGAACATTTCATCAATGACTTTGGCACTTCGCGCACCTGCCCGAACTTCCTCGCTCGCCACGACGCCGACGCCTTCGGGACCTTTACCATTCCTCTATGGCCGTTCGCTACCCTGGGTTGTCCATTAGCCTTACTTTTCGCTTTCCGAGTAGAAGATTCATAATATTCCTTTGGTACGTAGTCTGCTTTTCTGTCACTACGTAGTCTCAATACACCATTTTTTAATAAAAGAATAGCTGGGTTCAAGGATGCATCAGCAAGGAAAGGTCTTGGTCAGCCACCTAACATACTGCTACCACCTCCATAGACACTATGAACACCACCATTGTCCATCTTATTACTGAGTTGAACATCGTCCGTCTCTCTGAGGGTAAAAGCCCTTTGAAGAGATTGCTGGAAGCGGATAAATCGTCTCTCCTTCCTTGATTCAAGGTCCACCGGAACTGAACCAATCAAGAGCCTGCGGCACAACTGGAGGTCGTACGAGCAAGGCGTTTGTGCATAGGCTTTCACACGTTCCCACGTGTGCTCAAGCTCAAGCGCTCATGGGCATGGATTCACTGGTTGTGCGCAAGAACCACGATTCGGCTACTGGCAGCGTCTCCTGTCAATCCCCAATTCAGGTGGAATCTTACCATGATAGTAAGCACATCGACTCATTATGCCGTTAAGGCGGGCTGGATACAGAAGGATTTCATATAATCGCGTCCGAACAGGATCCGAATAGGACACTCTTTCCATAACCACCACTAGGTCGCAGGATGCTACCCTCTTTAACAACCAGCAACAGCATGAAATTTGGAGACTTTCCTCCGGAATTGCTGCACAACATCCTACGATTCTGCTCTTCTCAAGAGTTATCTTACCTTTCCAGGACACATACCTCGCTTCGCGACATGGCGGAACACGTGCTCTATTCTCAAATATACCATACAGTACATCCGATTGACTTGATAAAGGACAAAACGTGGACGCCTTGGGCACGAACGGAGCAAAAGTCATTGTTGCACACTTTGACCACCAACCTGCGGAAAGCGTCATTGGTCAAAACGCTTCACATCCAACTTGAATATCCCAAGACACACAACATAGCCCTGGCATCCCACTCCATCTTGGTTATACTTGCGGAAGGGCTACAAAATATGACTAACTTGGTTGATCTGCGGCTTATATATACGAAAAATTTCGATCCCGAAGGAAGGATAAACCGAGCGATAATGTATGTCTGCATGTCTTTCCCAAGTATGAGTATAAAATGATAAACATGGTGTTGTAGATCCCATCGCTTTCAACTTCACGCCCTGTTCGTCGATCATTCTCATGATCTGGAAGGAATCATCGCCAGTCAGCCCGACCTGAATCTCCTTGGGATCTATCACGTTCATTTCGAGGGGAATATCCTAGCGAAAGTCAAGGGTCTCCACTACAGTATAATATCTCGCCGTCACAAGGTAGCTTCGATACCAACAGTATTTTTGTTGGATTGTCCTTCAAGAAACTACGACATATCCACCGTGACTATGTTGCCTGCCTTTTATCAATCTGGTCAGGTGGCTAGAACATGTAGAGAGATTATGTCGTCACTGGTGAACGAGGATCCTCGTCATCATTACGACAAGGACATATCTAATTTGTCGATCAGTTTGGTTGGAATCTCGGAAGAGAATGTCGGGTTATTGGAAGAGACAATGCAAGTGATGGCGACTTGCCTTCCCTTTCCTAAATTTGGTTCATGCTTGAAGATCAATGTCGTCGATACGAGTATGCAGGTAAAAGAATCCACCATACTATGTAATCCAATATTGACACCTATTTCAACAGAGACCATGGCAAGATCCCCGGTTCGTTCAATGCGTTGTGCTGTTCAAAGACATCGAAACCCTACTTTTCTTCTTTCCAAACATGGAAGATGCACGATTCTCCACGATTTCCAATGATCTTGAGTCAAGTTTGAAGGAGTTGAGTCGAGCATGGCCTAAGATCCATCAGGTCAGAATCCACAATCTGATGCGAATGACCATTTTCCATGGTCCAGGTTGGTGTTGTCGGATTAATTATGATAGTGGAAGCGGACAGTAAGGGCAAGACGATGGCAAGTAGTATTACTGAGCTGCAGGTAGACTACATTTCTGAAAACGTTTGGATTCTTGGAGTATAATGGGTCACGTGTGCCAATCAGTAGGTCTTTTCAAGCTCAGCAAGACACAACCAAGCGGCATGAATATTGAAAACCTTCCTCCAGAATTACTGCACAATATCCTACGACTATGCTCATCCAAAGACTTGCTTTGTCTTTCCAGGACACGTACTTCCTTTCGCGATCTGGCTGAGCAAATTCTTTACTCTCAAATCTATTTTGAGGTTTATTCAACCGACCTGATAAAGGAAAGAGCTGGGAAGTCTTGGGCACTGGCAGAACAAAATTCGTTGTTGCACACTTTGGCCACCAGCTCGCGGAAAGCGTCGTTGGTCAAGACGCTTCATATCCAATTTGAACACACATCGTCTGCCTTAGCCCACACACTTCGCCCTATCTTGGTTAGACTCGCAGAGGGGCTGCAAAATATGCCCAACTTGGTTGATCTGCGCGTGATGTACCGAAATCTTCCAGATCTTTCTGAAAGAGGGATCAGCCAAGCAATAAAGTGCGTCTTTCAAACGTTTTCAACCTGAATGGTAAACATATTTTTACAGGCATCATCATTTTCGATTTCGCACTTTGTATCTGCATCATTCCCATGACCTGGAAGGAATCATTGCTAGCCAACCCGAGTTGCGTCTTCTTGGAATCTACCACATTCACTTTGATCGGGACGCCCTAGCCAAAGTCAAGGAGCTGTACCACAATATAATATCTTGCCGTCACCTAACCGCAACTCCGACGCCAACGATATTTTTGTTAGATTGTTCTTGCAGCCACTGCCAGATATACGCCGTGACTATGTTACCTGCTTTTTATCAATCTGGTCAAGTGGCCAAAGCGTGTGGGGAGATTGCGTCGTCACTAGGGAACGAGGATCCCGGCCAACTCTATGACGAAGACGAATCTCGATTATCAATCAGCCTGATTGGGATTTCCCCAGAGAATATTGGACTGGTGAACGAAACGATGGAGGCAATGGCAATCCGCTTTCCAAATTCTTCTTATTCTTTTAAAGTCAATGTCGTCGATACCGATATACAGGTAACAGAACTGTGCCCAATGCCTATCATTTGATCCAGTGCTCACTATGAACAGGAACCGTGGCGAATCCCCGATTTCGTCCAACATCTTGCGTTGTTCGAATACGTCGAAATCATAATTTTTTTCTTCCCAAACCTGGAAGATGCACTATTTATGACTTTGTCCGAAGATCTTCACTCGTACTTGGTGAAGGACTTGGGACAATCATGGACTATTCAACTAGTAACCATTCGTAGTCCAACCCAACAGAGAAGCTTCCGGCATCCTGATTGGCTTCCTCCGATCAGCGAGGCGACTTATGAGACAACAGACGAGGAAGATGAAGACATGGAAGAATATGAAGACTCGGATCAATATAGTTATTACGATGACTCTTATGAGGAGTACCAGGACTATGACTCCTATGAGGAGTACCATAGCTATGACTCAGAAAATGAGTACGATGAAGATTTTCTTCTTTCACAAATACACAGATATGGATAAGCTTATATGTTCAAAGTTTGATCTTGTCCATTGTCCTAGACAGATTGTACGCGGCGGAAATCAGAGTTACGTGACTATCGAAGCAAATTTCAACGTTAAATCCACAAGAACGAGAGATGAACGCACGTGAATCCCTGAACGTGGTTACCCAGCGCCTCTCCTGAGTCGGAGATCTCTTCTGTACATAACCCGACGTGGTTTAGGTAGAGCAAGAAGTCCTGCGATGACAAGTTGAAGTACCTCAGATTACGACGCACAGCACAAGCGTACCTCAAACATGGATACAGCACGTTTTAAAAAGTACCGATCATTCTCCCCGGCACGCGTCAAGGCTTCGACGCACCACAGCGTGCAGAGGCAGAATGTACCTTCTTCCCCTCCAATACCGTCGCTGGATCTATTGACGTCGTATCTGTAAACCAGGTTCTGTTGGGGGTGGCAAAGTCTGGTAATGCCATTCTTCGTACTTGAACACACTTACATTTGACGTCAACCCTCCTCGTTCTGGCGTTTTAAGAAGCTGCTTAAGCGTGCCCTTGAACCTCGGGTCCGACTAAACATCTCATAAGTCCCCAACAGGCACGGGTGTGTGCTTCGGACAAACGTACCGCGTGCATGAAAAAGACTAAAGGCATGATGAGCACTGACGAATCCATCAAGTCATTCTCGCCATAGCTCTGGCCAAAGTAATTCCCCTCCTTATTGAACGCTTTGTTCATAACCTCTTCGTAAAGGGTGTCACGCGTAGCCAGCCATTTCGAACGGTTTGGGCAAGGAAGAGACCTCTTGTCAGCGAGTCGAAGACCTTGTCATTTTTTTTTTGTATTTATTGCTTGGACTTGAGGCGCTGATATGCGACATACCTCTGTCTATCGCGACCCTGTGACAATTGGTTAGAGATGGCGTGAGCGTTTTAAGATATACCTTACCAGAGCATGACCTATTCGGA
This sequence comes from Amanita fuliginea, assembly GCA_023014435.1. Lineage (NCBI taxonomy): Eukaryota > Fungi > Basidiomycota > Agaricomycetes > Agaricales > Amanitaceae > Amanita > Amanita fuliginea. The sequence continues at coordinate 3,066,000 of JAEBUQ010000003.1, forward strand.
TTTGGTTAATTGAGGATTTGTGCAGCCGAAATAGCTTACCTTCGAGTACTTCATGCAAAGTTAACATTGAATGAAAAGCTCTGATTTAATGAGAGACGTACCGTAAAATGCCTCTTTCGATTTCTCACTTCCCTGTTTAACGTTACTTTGTTTTCATTTACTGTGAATGTTGAAGAGCAAACCATATGGATCTGGGAGAAAGTTAAACCATGACAGATATTCAAGGCGATCATGCGTACAAGTCCGGCTGGTCCCAGATTTTCACGACATCTGAAATTTAGTTTAGAATGACGAATGAGTTCTTTGCCTTGGCCTACAATCAACTCTGATTTTTCATTAGTAGGATAGCATTCCCGCAGTGAGAAATCGACTCACAGCTCCCGGACAAGCACCCTTTGAAATGCAGTCAACGCTTATGTACGTCCCCATGCTATCAGGCTTACCAATCGTCGTAAGCCTTCACGGGGATGTTAGCAGTAGGCTAATGTGATAGAGGGATTACCTACAAGAGGTTTTCCATACTGGAGGTGGGGCGCTTAGAGTCAGGGAACGGCTCAAAGTATAGTGAACGTCTGTACCTTTTGGCCTAGATAGATACAATCCATTCTTGTGAAATCAGATTTTTTGAATTGAATACAAGCCTAGACAGTGCTCTTACAATTCGCCGTAGATGTCCTACATGGTAGGTCAGTGCCTGGAGTTATGTACGCGACGTGAAAGGAGTACCAGTTGGAGGTGATCCGCAGCTCCGTTTCCAATGCGAACAGGTTTAGAATTCTTGTGCCCTTCCAGATGGGACAGTTCAAGTTCGGGTATATCCTTATCACCTGTTCCGAATGTTTGCGGTGTTATAAGCATCAGATGGATCGAATATGAACAATGGCGAGAAACATTTACCATGTATCGTGTACAAAATTTGCAGGCTGCCATCCGGGTTCTTGTTCCTCAGGCGTTCGAAAATAAAGTCCATATAAGCTGTTGCGGATTTGCATAAATTTAAATGAATTGTAAAAAAAAGAAAAGTGCACGAACACTCCGCCTCGTGAGTGAAACCAAGACGAATCAACGCATATAACGTGAATGAGGAATCGCGAATCCATGACGCGCTGATCTTCGACTTAGTGCAAATATATGCGTGGACGATTCAATTACCGGTAATCCCTAGTATTATCTGTCAGCGAAGAATCAAACATTGAATGAGAAGTCCTCACCAATTTCTCACTCCTCCGATGTATTCAGGAAGACTGAAAGTGGGGCTTGCCACTACAGCACCTAGACAGAGACGATTCCTTTGTTCTGGACGCTTTATCATCCCAATGCTACTCACCAGTAGGCTCATAGATCAACAATTTCAAGGCTAGAGCGCTACGATGGACGGCTTCCTTATAGGACCCACTATATGTAGACTGATGAATCCAGTCCGCCCAGTACCTAGCGGTATTCTGCGGGTGTTTAAAAGCGTGGATCATGGAACGAGGCGGAGCTTACATTCAATAAAGCATCTAGGAGTTCCTATATGGCAAGTAATGGTAAGTTTGGAGCTGAAATCAGCGAGAAGGCTAACCTTGGTCAGATATGGATCATCAAGGCTTCTGCGCTCTGTTCCTGTGGTTGAAGTCAATTCTATGGGTGCGCCCTTGGGATTATAAGGGTTGAGCGATGTCTGAGACGCAAGGTGCCGAAGGACGAATGTAACACACTGTCCTTCAACAAGGACGAAAGACGCCTGGACGGAGAGTCCGAGATGACCTTTGGCTGTAAGGTCGTAGGGGACAATGTCGAGCTGAGGCGGTTTGACGGAGTCCTAAACAAATCCTGAGCAATCTCAGGATAATAGGTGACTAGTTCATCTACCGTCGTATTTTCCAGGAGATATCGGAGATCGAGAGTCAAGTCCTTACTCTCAAAGATTACTTTCTTTTGCGAACTGGTTACGATCGAAGTATCTTCCACAATGTTTGTCGTGTGTTTCGCTCTGGCGTAGTCGAACGCTGGTGCGCACTGCATTGAGAGAGGAACGCTCCCACGTATGCATTCTATACGACGGATCAGCCAAGGGAGCAGAGGTTTTGGCTCTGAACCAAGGCCGGACGCCTGCCTAGGGCGGGGTAAATAGTCCGTCACGCTAACCACTCCCTTCTCGTTCATGAATTTGGTTTGGAGAACCTAGATATCGTGGTTAACCGAACGAGTAGGCAATATCCACAACGGTAGCCCGCACATTAGAACTGGGGAGATAATTCTGCTTTGTTGTGTAGGGAACAGTTGGGATGATAGAAAAATGTCCACCCTTGTTCTTGTCAAGAATACGAGCAAAGATTGACGGAGAATCAAAGTCTGGGACACAATAACTCTCGACTGGTTTTGATGATCGGATCATCATGGCGCGATCGTCACGAACAGATGTGCCCTCACCTGAGCCATCTAAGCTGATAAGTGCAGCCGTCCTCAGGTTTCCAATCCTAGAGCAGAGAGTGTGAATACGTTGTTGCGCCTGCAGACAGAACGACGTACAAGGCATGGTCAGCAATCGGAATATAATCCCTGTCTTGGAGTGGATTGTATACGTTCATTCGGGTAGCGATGTGGGATTACAGAGTGGTGTCTGACATGGGTAAGGTCAACTATTTATTGATTATCGATTATCCCTGCCGATCACCTGTTACTAAAGGTTACCAAACGCTAAAGCATAAATAGCGCAAAGCCTCGGACCTAACGCAAGCCAAACTGGCTGAGTCGGAGATGCACTCAGAGTTTTCGAGTTTAATGTGCTCACTGCTTCAGTGACTAGTGCAGTGACTCAATGGAGGCCTCGACCCCGGTCTGCTAAGCACTGGTACTTGTCAAATGCTCATTCTCACCGCTTCCACCCCTATCATGCTTCCGAGGCGTTTCATACAAGCCACGATACACTTCGTCTGGGAAAAGGGCACACCATCAGACTCCAAGGGTTTTCCTACGTGCTAGGTCAGAGATGCTCTTCTCATAGGTGCATCGTTCAATTTGTTGGTATCGGAACAGTGACCTCGAAGTCTGCAACGAAATTTTTACATAACAGCTATCGATATTGGCTTCTTGGGTTTTGCCTCAGATTACACGCTCTGCTCAGAAGTGAGCCTTCTTATTCGCGTCTATGACCGCGGACAACGGAGGGATCCACCGTGGGGCACTGTCACTGCCGCACGCAATGACGATTTGGACGCCACCCCCCGTGGCTGGCATGTCGCAAGGCATTAATAGCACTGGACCAAGTCGGAGTGATAGGTACTTATAGCAGTTATAAATGATACTGTATGGTGTGCGTTCGCACCGTTGCCTGCCGTTTTTAGCCTACGTGAAACGGAGAGGATCAGTGCATACAAGGGGGGAGGGGGGGGGGGCCGCCCCCAGTAAAGTGGCAAGCACAAGCGCGCTTGTGCCACAAGGGAATGATCAATCGATCACATGCTGTTGAATTATGTAATCAACGAGGACGCCCTTTTACCACAACTTTGAACATGGTTCACTTCAACCGAAACGTACGGGTCTTCGATGGTCGTACAGGAACTGAAATTGCAGGTAATTTACTGCGTATCATACCGTGTTATCACTAATGATATCGCCAATAGGTTGCTGGCAATATGGCCGGATTACCATCGCAACCTTTTATCAGTGGATTTATGCAGCCATTATTGGACCCGATTCAATGAGATTATTTCGTTGTGCCAGTGAACATGACCTAAATCGACAGGGTACATCGCTTGATCCAAATAATTCGGACGTGTTAGAAATAGGGACCTATGTGCTTCTTGACACAGGTGAGAATCAGCCATGCCCCTTGCGTGAAGCTTGTAACAGTTCTTGAGCAGATGGTCACTTCATCACTATGGGTTATGTTATAGATATGCCCCTCCGGCGGGGGTACTCTTACAATTACAGTTATACGCCACATGTATGTAATATATTTATTTTTCGTTCAGGCTTGACCTCGATCGCAGTCAACTGATTTCACGACGCGCATTAGAAATCGCGACGGTCGGTGCTGCTTTACAGGAAGAGAGGTTTTCGGCAACAATTTTACTGGCTTTGAAGCTGCCCATATTTTCCCTTTGGGGCAGACTGATGAGGTAGGTCATCGAACCCCTACGGCTGCCTATTTCACAGTGAAATCATAGTGGAACCGAAGGAATCTGCAGCGTTTCATAACAGACCCTATTGTTCCTGCTAATGACAAGATGAACTCGATCCAGCAAGGGTTTCTTTGTCTCTCGACGGAGCACAAGCTGTTCGACGATTACCAGATTGGTGTGAACCCTGATGTGTGTTCTACCTACTGGCAGAGTCCACCCGCTTATCAATTCCTCGTCTAGGATGACTATCGAATCACTGACTTTGGGGGAAGCAACCCTAATATCACGCTTGACGGGAGGCGATTCTATGTTGCTAATGTCGAAGAACATTTTCGTCCCTCCGATGCGTTATTACGTGATCATTATCGTCAATGCGTGCTCGCTTGCCTAAAAGCTGCTGCTGGACCTGCCCGTTTGAGGCGCTTTGACCCAGATATCGATCTCGGTCAGGGTGGATTTAATCTCGAAGAAGGAGGTTGGTGGTCAGGAGCTGAGGGCAAAGAACAATTACAAGTGGAATTGGCTGCTCGCCTTCACCACGTTATCATGTCTAGAGATTGCTAGCAATGTCGTTCAAGTGTGGCTATATATCGTACGAGAGGACTTTATGTAGTCCTTTCCGTTCAAGCATCCCATTTTTGAATTGTGAATTCTATCACACGCAAGTAAGCGCGGTTTCCCATGGGGCCTCGGAATTGTGAACCAAATATGTACAAATTCTAGTCTTTCAACATCAATTCACCTTTGGTGCTGGGTTCTGGGTGATTCATCCGACCGAGTCTTTACCCTCGAACGCAGCGCCAATATTAAAGATCTCAAGGAAGCCATTCAAAGGTGAAAGCCATTGTTGGCGTGGTGTGAAACAAGTGCCGGACATATCCGAGCGCGCTTAGGTAATGCGGACTTCCAATAAGTAGATATACTTGCCCTTGTAAGATGTCAGACGGCAGACGGAGAGCAGCGGAGTGTGGCGGGGCCTTGGGCGTATTTAGGCGTACTATTTGGTCTACAAAACAATGATGCAATTGCTTATAGTTCCATGCGGTGCTTCCCACACTTCTTTCACTCTTGTCGTTGAGGCTTGAGAGGGCTTGCTTGCTGATAGTAAGTTTTCCACATTGTTCATACATTTCCCAATGGCTTACTTTTGAGCAGATGATGATGGATTGGTGAGGAATACAATTGGATGAGGTATAAAGGTGAATTGGCATCAATCAGTCTGGCCCTTGATGATGACCTGCTGATTGTGCAATCAGGGTCATAGACTGCCTCTTTGTAAGGGCTCTGTGTCGTTCTATTGAAACAAATCACAGCAGTGCAGTGCACTGACTAAGTAAGGTTCCAATATACTTACATTTGGTTAGTAGTGCTTATCTGCCTATTGAGTTAGGTGGAAAAACTGGGGAGCTTAGTGTCCAAAACACCCTCCTTTTATACATTTCAGTAACCCTAATCTAGGTACAAAATATAATAATAAAAATACTATTAAATGAGTTTCTTTTATTATTATCTATTTTTAATCATTCTATGATGTTCTTTATGACATCATTTCATTCTATATGACTCATGTGCACAGCTATATGACTCATGCGCAGTAGTATGAGTCATTGCACAGTCATATGAGTCATTTATGAGTCATGTTCTAAATATAAATGATTCTTATCAACTATTCAATATAATTGATAGTTGTCCCATCAAACTCTATAATATCTGTCAAAGAGATAAATATCTTTGAACTCTATAATTTTGTACACAAGTACAAATAAAAGTTTATTATGTATTACTAATCAGAGTCTAGATGAGCCTATGGACATGTAACAAATCACATGACTGATCACATGACTAATCACATGACTAATCATGTGTTTGTCATATGATATCACATAATCTGAATAGATATTTATTTAAATATAAAACACTAATTAATTCTAATTCTAATTATCTAATCTAACTTTTGACACTCCCCCTTGTTGAATATTTGACTCAATATGTACTCCACATAATTTAAGCATCCTATTATGCTTATTCAACAAAAGCTTTTTGGTTAGTATGTCAGCAGCTTGATCTTATATAATGATATCTGACATCCATATGTTTTGTTCTTTGTTCTTGAGCTGGATTTGAAGCCATATATATAGCTGCTTGATTATCCATTATTAATGGAATGGATCTTATGTTATATCCTAACTCTTCAAACAAATCCTTCAACCAAGATATTTGTCTGCATGCATCTGATGCAGCCATGTATTCTGCTTCTGTTGAAGACAATGCAATAGTTTTTTGTTTTGCTTGTTAGGATTGATGCCCTCAACGCAGTTCGTTCTAAGTCAACAGTGGCAAGCAGAGTCTTGGTCTGCTCCCAGCCTACTGGACAAGTTCTGGGCACTAAGTCAAACGACGAGCTCAATAAGAAGAGAGCAAGGAGTTTGGTTCTGAGGTTGAGAGAAGGATTCGATTAAGTTGGAACTGAAGAATAACTACGTTACATGAGGGTTTATATACCTAAAGAACAAGGGAAATATAAAAGGAAATGTACTACTAGTTACCTAAGAAAGGAAGTATGAAGGTAAATAGCTAAAAGGAAATAAGTGTCCATGAAATGCATAGCAATGATTATGTAATAATAAGTTTGTCGACGAAGGGAAAGAAAACTGTAACATTACCCCCTTTGTATGCAAGAAGTCACCGACTTCTTAACCAGTTCCCCATCCATGATTCCCGTTGTTGGTCCACCCATGATCTCTTCGTGACTTCAACCACTCGGCGATAGTATTAATATCATGGTTTGCGGTCTCAAACTGCCATTGCAAAGTCCTAGTGGCATAGTCCAGTTGAATCGTCTGCTCCAAGATGGCATCGCGTTCTTCATTGGTTATAGTATGAGGGTCAACCATGAGGGTGATGTTGAGCATTGCATCGAGGGGTCCTGCAAACATCTGGTAGTCCACGATCATGGTAGCAAGGGCTTCCTGCGCTTGAAGAAGGACGGGATTGGACATCCGGGTGAAAGGTGGTGTTGGGAGAGCGGGTGCCGGGGGAGTGGGTGCCAGGAGAGCCTCTTCATTAAGTTCGGCAGGGTGATGGTGAAGAGTGTCGGTGGTAGAAACAGGGGAAAGGGGCCAGTCCGGAAAGAGATATTCATCTATAGTGGTGGTGGTGGTGACAAAGACCTCGATAGGGAGGTCATGCACGAAGGCGAGGAAAGGGGAGGTGGTGGTGAGTGGTTTGATGTAATAGTGGCCACAGGCAGTGACCAAAAGCGCAAGGATAAAAGCAACGAGGTAGGCGATGGTGATGATAGCGGCGAACATGGTGATTTATCGGAAAGATGTAGGAAAGATTTGGGGCATCCTACAGGGATTAAATATCCCAAATTTTGTTGTTGGAGTCCAAAGCTAAGATCTCTTCGATCTCGGGTGGTCTAGTCCTGAGAAGGTTCTCACGAGAATCCCTGGCTACCCCTGCTTGTTCTTCAAACGTTCCTCCCTCGTCATAGCGTTGAATACAAATTTGATCAGGATGATCATGTTGTGTTACTTGTATTTCTGGATGGTCCATAGTTTCTCGTATGGCTTGATTCAAAAGATTGTAATAATGACGTGTTGCACTGGCCATTTCCTGTTCCACTTGTGTTTGGCTAAAATTTTCACTTCCCCTTATATTCACATGTCTCTCATGCAACCATTGTTCCACATCAATGTCATGCCCCAATTGTTAAGATCGATGCCCTCAACGCAATTCGTTCTAAGTTGACAGTGGCAAGCAGAGTCTCAGTCTGCTCCCAGCCTACTGGACAAGTTCTGGGCACTAAGTCAAACGATGATGAAGGCCTAAGTCAAACGACGAGCTCAAGAAGAAGAGAGCGAGGAGTTTGGTTCTGAGGTTGAGAGAAAGATTCGATTAAGTTGGAACTAAAGAAACGGTACTCTACATGAGGGTTTATATACGTTTTGAGAACAAAGGAAACTATAAAAGGAATGCGCAGTAAGCGCAGCTAACTACCTACGAAAGGAAAGGTGAAGGCAATAGCTAAAGGAGATAATGTTCGATGAATCATGTAATAGTGATTAAGTAATAAAAGAAGCGTCCGTCATAGAAGAGGAAAAGAAATTGTAACATTACCCCCTTCGTATGTGAGAAGTCACCGACTTCTACCATTGTGCCTCCGTGGTCCAGCTGTGGTCCTTCCTAGACTCGATCCATTTGATGATGCTGTCTAGGTCCTTGTTGGCAGCCTCGATGCGCCATTGAAGCATTTTTGTGATGCGCTCCAATTGTTTAGCGTGCTCCCATAGGTTATCTCGTTCTTCGTACTCGAGACATTGAGGATCGGTGGTGAGGACAAGATTAGTAATGGCGTCGAGAGGCATGGACAGTTGATTAAAGTCAACAACCAATGTGCTAAGGGCATTGGCAACAGGGGATAGGACAGAATGACGAGGGCGGTGGACGTGGGTGACTGGGTCTAAGATGACGGGGGCGACAAGTTCCTCAGGGTGTTGGTGAAGATCTGGGAGATCAGCCCAGACGAAATCATCGATGGTGGTGGTGGTGGTGACAAAGACCTCAAGGGGGAGGTTGTTACAAGCTCACGCTCACAACCTAAACCACAAGCCTCGCAGAGGAGAAGGTAGAGAAGAGGGGGGAAGGAATGTATTAAGACTACATTAGATTAGTAACCTAATGCCCATAGACAGAGCGTAAGGAAAACTATCTAGAGTCTAAAGAGACTCCAACTATCTACCAAGGTCCTTATATACCTTTCCTAGTAGACCCCTAGCCACCATGTCCCACCGGCACTCCCACAGCCACGACCACCTTAACTCCCTATAAGCTGTGTGTCCTATTGTATCCATGCTTCTTGGGTGCTGCCACCTGTCAACCGTTTAATAGACCAGGCCTGGCCCATTCCCATGATGTCCGGACTTCCCACAGACTGTCCTAGGCTTCTATTATAGGACGAGCTACCTCCCAGGCTTCCCGCGATCCCCATAGGTGTGTCTCCTGCCATAACGAGCATTGGTGTCCTCCTGATGACTTATCCTGATGATACGCTGATGCACTGATGCGTTGATGTGATCCCGAGGCGCCATCATGCAGGGTTGATCCTCCCTTTCCTATTATATCCTTGGCTGGCCAAGCCAACCGCCGTCCTGTCCTCCAGTGAGCGCTCCCATGCGCTAACCCACGCAAAGTGTTCCCATGGCCTTCCTAAGGTCCCAGACCATACGCCAATGGTGCTGAGTGATGCCTGATCACCCAATGAATAAAACCTGAAAATTAGATGCTAGGATCGGTTCCTAACAGAGGTCATGGGCGACGGCGAGGAAGGGAGAGGCGGTGGCGACAGGTTTGATGTAACAATGACCACATGCGGTGATCAAGAGAGTGAGGACAAAGGCAATGAGATAGGTGAGGGTGATGATGAATGCGAACATTGTGTATCAGGTAGAATAATGAAAATAAGAAGCGAGCGGTTCTTTTATACTCAGGTGTCAAACGTAAAGGTCTTCCATGGACTCTTCTGTTCTGCTACCATCTGATTCTGTGGAGTGAGCAAGAATGGCGTGATACAGTTCATTGTCTGATGGCGTTTCAGGAGTGTTTGGGCATGTGAACTAGTCTTCTCTGATGAGCGTTCCCTGAATGGTGATCCTACTGGTGATCTTTGGATATCCTGGTTTGAAATCATATGTTGGATAATGCGGTGGAATTGGTGGGTAAGGAGGAGGGATGCGTTCCCACTTTAGCGAGCAGTATGGTGGTGGAATAAATGGATCTAGATTTTCGATGGGAAAAGTAACCTTGTTTGGAAAAAGGTTATAAAATTGACTGAAGTAATCGCCTCCCTGATCCATAGAGTCTCATTGTTGGTCTAGTATCCATATCTTCATTTTGTTAATCACCCATTGTAGTTCGTTCTGGAACAATTGTTGTTGTTCCTTAGTTCTTGGGTCGACTAGATGTGGTTGAAACTGTCCTGTTGACAATGTCAGTCGTCTTGGAGCAATAAAGAGTACTTGGCGACTGGTGATTGGGTATCATCTAGCGTGTGGGAGTCTTATTAGATGTTTCTTAATATAACGATGTTGTGATAAGCGAGTTTGAGGAGGGAGGAAATATTTTTTGAAAGCATAAAGCATCTTCCAGTACTTCTTTGATCAGTGATAAGCCATTGTCCTCATCCTATAATCATCTTCTGCTTTTATACTCTGTCAGAACGTCCGCAGCATTCCCTAAGTTTCGTTCAGGTTCCCAAGTATTGTCATTTGATTCATAGCCTTTCCATTTGACTAGGTAATGATAACTGGCACTGTGTTTCCGATGTCCAAGAATGGCTTCGATCTCAAACTCCTCCTGTCCATTGACTATATCAGGCGGTGGCGTTGTGAAATTTGGTCCATGCATTAAGGTTTCCTTATATGGAGTGAGGAGCAATGCATGAAACACAGGGTGAATGCGCCATTGTTTTGGTAATTTCAGCTTGTATGTAACTGGTCCCATGATTTGTTCAACCTGAAAGGGTCCTTCTCGTTTCGGTGCAAGCTTCCTTGATTGATATGGAATATGCAAGTTCTTGTTCTCGAGCCAGACCTTGTCGCCTTTTTCGAATTTAATTGATTTATCCCTGTACCGGTGAGCGACTGTTTGTCTAGCCAGTTCATGAGCTGCTAAAGCTTCTTCTCTGGCTTTTCAAAGCATCAATAAGTGTTCTTCTGCTGCTGGGGCTGTCATTTTGAGTGCTGCAGTGGGAATTGCAACCGGATCTGATCCATACATAAGCTGGAATGGAGATGTGATCAATTCCCAATGCTTTTCGTATCTCTTGAAATACTTTGGCAGAGAATTGTGGTCCTCTGTCGGAGATCATAATTTCAGGGAGTCCAAAGCGTTTAAAGATTTCTGAAATATAAAGATCCGCCGTTCCTAGTGCGTCGATTGTTTTGTTACAAGGAGTAAAAATTACCCCCTTCGTAAGGCCATGGTCCACCGTGACCAATATGGAGTCATAGCCATCAGAAATTGGAAGATCGGTAATGAAATCAAGCGTGACTTGCTGAAATGGGCACGTCGCCTTAGATGGGATAGGAATTAGAGCTGGTGTATTCGGGTGAGTGTTCACTTTCATTTGTTGGCATAGTGCGCATCCTTCAACCCATTCTTTAACGTGTCTATACATTCCTGGCCACCAGTAATTGCGTTTCAAAATGCCAAAGTTTTTAATCATCCAGGATGTCCTGAAGATAAGGCTTCATGTGTTTCTTTGATTAAACGAGTGTGTAGTTCTATACGGTCTGGAACATAGACTTTCCCAAGATAGTAGACAACGCCATGAACATAAGTCCAATCTTGTAATTTTGATTTAATCGGTGGTGCACGTTGTTTAGTGATGACTTCAATCAAGATTCGGCCGGAATCATCGTTGGCCATATACTTCTTCAATTCTGTGGATAAATCGTTAATAAGATTGCGTCTTACCCTAGCAGGAGTACTAGGGAGATAAGATTGCGTTGTAGGCGGGCGATAAGAAGAAAGGATCCCTAACAGACTCTGGGAAATGTTCAGCATAGTATAGTGTGAATCTGGCGGTTACCAGCTACGTAGCGAGGTTTAGCGTCCAATAGTCGTCGGTAGTGATGAAGTATAGCGGAGCCGATTGGAACTGGTAGTAATGGGGTTTGGCAGTGAAAGCCGGTGGCAAAGTCGGAGAGGTAGGCGAGCAGCGAAAGTGACGACGAAGAAGTGGATTTATTATTTCGAGGCGCGAAGACGAGTAAGGCTCGGATGCGAAGCACAAGATGAGAATTAATTTAGATTAAAACGGGGAGATGTACAGGTGGGGAGCCCTCTGTTCTTTCCGCTATTTACAAGTGGAGTATTTATACTTTTTCAACGATTTCCTTAAATACTATGCTACGTGACTCTGATTGGTTTGTCAAGAACAAAACGCACCACCTCTGGTGCTTATGATACACGGTGTCTTTGTGGTTCCCTCAACGAGGATAGCAGCGGAGGTGAAACCGTTGGCGGAGGACGATCGCCAGGGTCAGACTGTCTAGCACGTTACGTCCTAGTGTTTTTCCGGTGTTCATTTCTATGGCAGCGCTTGCAGTTCGGTTCCCTGTTGTCCCTTGCCCACTTAGTCCAGTTGACCCTGTTAATGTCGTAAAGCTTCGTCGGGTTAGGCTACAGTGATTGGCATGTGGGTCGTCCGAGTGTAGACTTGTGATCAGTCGTTCTGTGCTTGGTCACATCGGAAAGCAGTAGTTGAGGGTTTTGTTACCGGCTCTGGTGGTCTGCACGTTACTGTAGTGTCGGAACCGATAATGGTGCAGCAAATATGTGTTTTCCGACTGTCGGTGAGGCTGTCTTGTGGTTTTTCTAGTGTTGGGCATCAGGCAACTGCCGGGCTGGCTTGGGATCTTGTGCACAGTACGAGACCGAGGCACGTGATCTCCGCGTAGGCCACGGGCCGTGCTCATCATCATCATTGATAAGATGAATGAAGCGATCATTTGGTAATACTGTGACTGTGGTCTGTTCTTCATTGTTTCCCATATGATCTGGTCTTCTGGATAAAGCATCTGCTTCAAACATTTTTTGTTCCTGGTACATGTTCAATGCGAAGATCAAATTCTGATAACAAAGATGACCATCAGGCTTGACGAGGTGTTAACCATTGAGCTGTTCGATAATAAGAAAGATTCTTATGATCACAATGAACCGTAATCGTGTGAGGTGATCTGTGTAATAGATGACGCCAAACTGCCAATCCTTTAATGATGGCAAGAAGTTCTCTATCATAAATTTGATAGTTCTGTTCTGTCAGTGTCAATGCATGTGAGATGAATCCACAAGGATGTAATGCTCCAGTTTCGTTGGCTTGTTTCAGTACTGCACCAATCGCTTTATTGGATGCATCTGTTTGCAAGATAAATGGTTTCGTTGGGTTGGGCATTAGAAGCACAGGCATCGATGCAAATTTCTGTTTCAAAGTTTCAAAAGCCAATTGGCGTTCGCTGTTCCAGTCAAATGGTTCGGCTTTCTTGGTCAAATCGGTGAGTGGTTTAGCAATAGCTGCAAAATTCCCAATAAACTGGCGATAAAAGTTCCCAAAGCCAAGGAAAGATCTAACTTGCTTAACAGTGGTTGGTATCAGCCAATTGGCAATCCCAGCTAGTTTGATCGGATCCATCTGTATCTTTACAGGTGATATGATCATGCCTAAAAATTCAACTTCTTGAACAGCAAATTTGCATTTCTCCAATTTGAGAAACAAGTCATTTTCCTCTAATCGATCCAGAACTCTTTTAGTCCGTTCTTCCAGTTCTTCCTGATTCTGAGAACAAATCAAGATATCATCCATGTATATGATAAGCCAGCCTTCATTAATCATGTCTCTGAAGTATTCATTCATCATTGTCTGGAACGTAGATGGTGAATTGCATAAGCCAAAGAACATGACAGTTGGCTCATATAATCCTCGGTTAGTGATGAAGGCAGCTTTCCATTCGTCACCTTCCTTAATCCTGACGTTATTGTATCCCCATCGAAGATCAAGCTTAGTGAAATACTGTGCGCCAGCTAATTTCGTGAGGAGATCGGATACTAAGGGTAGTGGATATGCATTCTTGATTGTCCAATTGTTGAGGTATCTGTAATCTTGACATGATCTAAGCACTCCGCTTTCCTTCTTCGAAAGAAAGAAAAATGGCGATTTCGATGGTTTAATATATCCCTTGGCAAGTTGTTCTTCAATCCACTCGTCTAGAGACGACTGTTCTTTAATTGACAATGGATAGACCTTGCTAACTTTAGGAGTAAAACCGGTTTTGAGATCAATAGCATGATCCCAAGTTCTGGAAGTTGGGAATCGTTCTGATGCTTTCTTTTCAAAAACTGACCGCCATTTATCATATTCAATTGGTAATTCAGTTTTCAGTTCGTCCTTCTTAAACTGGTGTTCCAATGCCTGAGATGCTGATGTTTTGACTCTGATCCAATAATCCTCTTCTTCCCATTGGTTGTCCAAAGCCATCTGCCAGATCGTTCCGCTATTTTGTTGATTATTGACTAGATGAATTGTCTTATCCTTCCAATCAATAGTTGGATTATTCTTTTCAAGCCAAGGAAGTCCTAGAATCAATCGTTGATCTCCAAGGTTGGTGATCATAAACCAGTTTTCATGTTGATCTCCTCCGATCGAGTATCGGATAAAGACTTTGTGAGTGATCATTCCGTTTTTGTTTACTGTCCCATCTGTGTTCCTGACTCTAATTGGTTTTCGTAGTTTTTCTTTTGGTAAATTTGTGGTAATTGCTTCATCAATAAAATTCCCTTCTGCTCCACAGTCGATGAGAGCAGAAGTTTCAGTGGGTAAATTGTTTGTTTCAACAGTGATTGAAAGGCGCTTGTCATTATTTGATTGTACTATTACAGAATCAAGTGCTAACTGATGATGTTCATTTGCTATGGAAGTGCCAACTGCTGTGTGACGCTTCCGGATTAAAAACCCTCATTCTCGAGTTCATTGAGAAGACCTTCTCGTTCATCGGCCTTCATTCCAGCAAGGATTGCTCTGATACTTGCAACAGGGTTGTCTTGTTTATCTTTGGGCGTATCTTCAGGAACAGATCTGATTGCCTTGTTCTGAAATGATGAGGAGGACCTGGAGAAGGAGTTTGATGTGGTGTTTCATTTCGGACAGTTCCTTGAAACATGTCCCTGGTTTCCACATCTGAAACATTTGCCTGCTTTCATGTATTCCTCCTTTTGCTCATCTGTCAACTGACCAGTGGGCATCGCATTGACTGATTGGGTAGATCCGCTCCTGTTGTTACTGTTTTGATTAAAATTAGAGCGATTCCCTTGTCCTGGTTTTCTGCCAAGAGTGCGCATCATTTCCCAAGCACCATGGAGCTGTTCTGCTTTCTCATAAGCATCCTTCATAGATCCAATGTTTGCTTCAAGGATCTTGGTAGCGATGCTTTCAGGAAGTCCTTTGACGAATGCCTGAAGCTGCACTGTTGTTCCTTTCAAACTGGATGTTCCAATCTCCATGCGGAATTTTCTGATATATTCAGGGACTGAAACGTCGCCCCCTACTCTGAGATTGGCTAAATTATTCAGCACCCTAAGAGCACTATTGACTTCTCCCCAATCGGCTAAAAAGCGCTTCTTGAACTCCTTCCAGTTCGCCCAAGTGAGGGTTGTTTCTTCATCATCATCTAATTCGTCCTTGATCAGGACTTTCCAATCATCAAGTTCCTGCCCAAGACAGGCAAGGGTAAATCGAATCTGTTTCTGTGCTTTGCCTTTGTAATTGTCATCGTTCAAAACAAAGTAATCTTCAAGACTTCCGATGAAAGCCTTTGCTTTGGTTTGTTTTCCTGTAAAAACACGCATAGGCTGCGGTTTGATATCTCCTTTAGATGCTGTTGTTTCAGATGCCATCTTTTCTGTTTCTTCTTTTGGTTCTAGTGGTTCTCCTGTTTCGTCTTTCTTTTCTGGTTCTAAATCTCCGAATAGATTCTGTTCGATCTGTTTCTGTTCAAGGAAATTATTCCAAGGCTGTAGCCCTTCGTCTGTGAGTGCGTATCAGTCCTGTGCTGGTGCTCCTGAGAGATTGATGAATTCGCTCCACCAAGAGGATTCTGGTTCTTCGGTAGGTGGAAGAAATAAAGAGTAAAAGTTCTCTTCTAGGTCTTCGTTAACCCAATTGATCCAAACACTGTCTGGGAGGGCGTCCTGTCCTTTTCCTTCGATATAACCACCTTCAAAGAGGGATTCTGGTACTGGTTCATTTCTTTTCTTAGTTCTTGAGCAGAAAAACCACCCTGTTCCTGTAGTCGATGGAAAAACTTCTTTTTGATCTAGATAATACTTTCGTCTGAAATGGACGGAGCTGTTTGGGGGTCTGAGGTTCGAGGTTCTGGTATCAATGGTGTCTGGCTAGTGTAGAAACACTGAGTGGTCTGGTGAGTTCCAACTTGTGTTAAGATTGATGCCCTCAACGCAATTCGTTCTAAGTTGACAGTGGCAAGCAGAGTCTCGGTCTGCTCCCAGCCTACTGGACAAGTTCTGGGCACTAAGTCAAACGATGATGAAGGCCTAAGTCAAACGACGAGCTCAAGAAGAAGAGAGCGAGGAGTTTGGTTCTGAGGTTGAGAGAAAGATTCGATTAAGTTGGAACTAAAGAAACGGTACTCTACATGAGGGTTTATATACGTTTTGAGAACAAAGGAAACTATAAAAGGAATGTGCAGTAAGCACAGCTAACTACCTACGAAAGGAAAGGTGAAGGTAATAGCTAAAGGAGATAATGTTCGATGAATCATGTAATAGTGATTAAGTAATAAAAGAAGCGTCCGTCATAGAAGAGGAAAAGAAATTGTAACACCAATCAGATGATCCATTGTAGCACTTCTGCTAACTGTGGAAAAGTCCGTTTCAACCAAGATCTGTGATAGACGTTGTCATAGTAATAAAATGGATGTACCGATGCTGGAAGATAAGGTGATTCGGCTTCTTGAAATGTGGGTAATTCTTCTGGATGAAAAGAGAGGTGTTGGTATTCAGGAAGATATCTTGTTTGTGCGTTATATGGAATTTCTGTATGTCCTTGTGGGTGGATTCTTTTGTGAGGAGGTAATTGTGCTACTTTGGCGACCATAGACTTCATGGGAATGTACTTCAGTTTCTGGTAAATAGAAAGTGTTCGTTTAGATGGGTGTTTAAATGAAGGGACAAAAACCGTAGTAACAGTGAATTTGGTTTTCTGAGTGGGAGTGTATCTTCCAACAGTTCTGCAGAACTTCTTGGTATAACGGATATTATGCTTTAGCTGGAGGTTGGTGCGATAGTAAGTCATTCTTCCTTTTCTGATCAATTAGAGGTTTCTCCTGTTTTTATATTCGGTTAAGACATCCGCAGCATTGCCTAAATGTCGTTCTGGTTCCCATGTATTGTCATTCGATCCATAGCCTTTCCATTTGACTAGGTAATGATAACCAGCTCCGCGTTTCCGATGTCCAAGAATGGCTTCGATCTCAAACTCCTCCTGTCCATTAACTATATCAGGAGGTGGCGTTGTAAAATTTGGTCCATGCATTGAGGTTTCCTTATATGGGGTGAGGAGCGATGCATGAAACACAGGGTGAATGCGCCATTGTTTCAGTAATTTCAGCTTGTATGTAACTGGTCCCATGACTTGTTTGACTTGAAAGGGTCCCTCTCTTTTTGGTGCAAGCTTCCTTGATTGATAAGGAATGTGTAAATTCTTGTTTTCAAGCCAGACCTTGTCGCCTTTTTTGAACTTAATTGATTTATCCCTGTATTGATGAGCGACTGTTTGTCTAGCAAGTTCATGAGCTGCTAAAGCTTCTTCTCTGGCTTTTTGAAGCATTAATAAGCGTTCCTCTGCTGCTGGAGCGGTCATCTTGAGTGCTGCCGTGGGGATAGCAACCGGATCTATTCCATACATGAGTTGAAATGGGGATGTCTTTATTGTATCATGATATCGATTATTATGTGCGAATTCGGCAATAGGCAAGAGTGGTTTCCATTTATCTGGTTCGTTTGTACAGAACATTCAAAGATAGATTTCGAGTTCTTGATTAACACGTTCTGTTTCTCCATCGGTTTGTGGATGATAAGCTGTGCTCATCCTGTGATCGATTCCCAATGCTTTTCGTATCTCTTGGAATACTTTGGCAGAAAATTGTGGTCCTCTGTCGGAGATCATAATTTCAGGGAGTCCAAAGCATTTAAAGATTTCTGAAATATAAAGATCTGCTGTTCCTAATGTGTCGATTGTCTTGTTACAAGGGGTAAAAATTACCCCCTTTGCAAGGCCATGGTCCACCATGACCAATATGGAATCATAGCCATCAGAAATCGGAAGATCAGTAATGAAATCAAGAGTGACTTGTTGAAATGGGCGTGTAGCCTTGGATGGAATAGGAATTAAAGCTGGTGTATTCAGGTGAGTGTTCACTTTCATTTGTTGACATAATGCGCATCCTTCAACCCATTCCTTGACATTCCTGGCCACCAATAGTCACGTTTCAGAAGTGCCAAAGTTTTTAATTGTCCAGGATGTCCTGAGGATAAAGCTTCATGCATTTCTTTGATTAAATGAGTGCGTAGTTCTATACAATCTGGAACGTAGACTTTCCCAAGATAATAGACAATGCCATGAACATAAGTCCAATCTTGTAATTTTGATTTAATCGGTGGTGTGCGTTGTTTAGTGATAACTTCAATCAAGATTTGGCCAAAATCATCATTGGCCATATACTTCTTCAATTCCATGGATAAATTGTCATTGATAAGATGAATGAAGCGATCGTTTGGTAATACCGTGACTGTGGTCTGTTCTTCATCATTTCCCATATGATCTGGTCTTCTAGATAAAGCATCTGCTTCAAACATTTTTGTCCCTGGTACATGTTCAATATGAAGATCAAATTCTGATAACAAAGATGACCATCGGGCTTGACAAGGTGTTAACTGTTGAGCTGTTCGATAATAGGAAAGATTCTTATGATCGCAATGAACCGTAATTGTATGAGGTGATCCGTGTAATAGATGACGCCAAACTGCCAATCCTTTAATGATGGCAAGAAGTTCTCTATCGTAAATCTGATAATTCTGTTCTGTTGGTGTCAATGCATGCGAGATGAATCCACAAGGATGTAAGGCGCCAGTCTTGTCAGCTTGTTTCAGTACTGCACCAATTGCTTTGTTAGACACATCTGTTTGTAAGATAAACGGTTTCACTGGATTGGGCATTAAGAGAACAGGCATAGATGCAAATTTCTGCTTCAGGGTTTCAAAAGCCACTTGGCATTCGCTGTTCCAATCAAATGGTTCGGTTTTCTTGGTTAAATCAGTGAGAGGTTTGGCAATAGCCGCAAAGTTCCCAATAAAACGGCAATAAAAGTTCCCAAAGCCTAAGAAAGATCTGACTTGTTTAACAGTATTTGGTATTGGCCAATCAGCAATCCCAGCTAGTTTGATCGGATCCATCTGTATCTTTCCAGGTGATATAATCATGCCTAGAAATTCAACTTCTTGGACAGCAAACTTGCATTTCTCCAGTTTGAGAAACAAGTCTTTTTCCTCTAATCAATCGAGAACTCGTTTAGTCCGTTCTTCCAATTCTTCCCAATTCTGAGAGCAAATCAGGACATCATCCATGTATATGATAAGCCATCCTTCGTTAATCATGTCCCTGAAGTATTCATTCATCATTGTCTGGAATGTAGACAGCGAATTGCATAGGCCAAAGAACATGACAGTTGGTTCATATAATCCTCAATTAGTGATGAAGGCAGCTTTCCATTCATCACCTTCCTTAATCCGAGGATGTTACACTCCCCCACATAATCCGGTCGGATCCGGCCGGATTCAGCAGAATCCGGTGGAATCCAGTGGAATCCAGTCTTGAAATTTTTGGCTCACTAACACCCAAATCACCAGTCCGGCTCACCCAAATTCCGTTCTGAACCAGACCGAACCACCGGTATCCGATCGGACTGAATGCCACCGGAATCCCCCGGAAGTCAGTGGGCAATGGCCCGCTGCTTATATATGGCAGTCGTGACCATGTGACACGTCACTCAGACGCGCAAGCGACGCGCCGTTGATTGTCACAGGATTTCACGTGACTTTCAAGACCGCCCATCAACGTCGACACCACCACCCAACCGGGGCCCAGACGCGAACACGTCTGGGCCCCTCGTATGTTTCTTTTTCTTTTCTCGTTGCCATGCTAACTGTTTTTTTAATAGGTACTCCTGAACTGTCACCTCCGTCACCACCACCTCCGTCGCACCCTCACGCTTGTCCTCGTCCTCTCACCTCCGTTACACCCTCGCGCTCGCCCAAGCCACCTCACCGCCCTTGCCGTTCACCACCACCATCATCGCCCTCTCACCCTCGCCGACACCCTCTCACCACCCTCGCCGACACCACCCTCGCATTCGTCCGTTCACCCTCACTGCCACCTCCGTCACCACTACCTCCATCACCTCCGTCGCAACCTCGCTCTCGCCCTCTCTCACCGCCCTCGCATTCACCCTTGCCCACTCACTCTCACCCTCGCTCTCGCCCTCTCACCACCCTCTCACCAACCTCGCCCTCTCACCATCGCATTCGCCCTCGCCCTCTCACCAACCGCTATCCCTCTCACCTCTGTCACCCCACTCTCGCCCTCTCACCATCACCTCCGCCGTACCCTCGTCCTCTCACCAACCAACCCTACCACCTCCGTCACCCTGCCCTTGCCCTCTCCCCATCACCCACGCCCTCTCACCGTTGCCCTCTTGCCCTCGCATTCGCCCTCGCCCTCGCATTCGCCCTTGCCCTCGCATTCGCACACGCCCTCTTATCACCCTCGCCCTCACGCCCACGCCCACGCCCACGCCCTCATGCCCTCGTCCTCGTCCTCTCACCAACCAACCCTACCACCTCCGTCACCCCGCCCTCGCCCTCTCCCCATCGCCCACGCCCTCTCACTGTCGCCCTCTCGCCCTCACATTCGCCCACACCCTCGCATTCGCACACGCCCTCTTATCGCCCTCGCCCTCACGCCCTCGTCCTCTCCCCCGCCTCACACCCTCTCCCCCGCCTCACACCGCCCCCGCCCTCATGCTCTTCCACCATCACCACCATCACCATCACCTGTCACCCCCTCTCACCACCCTCTCGTGCTCTCACCACCCTTGCCTGTCACCCTGCCCTCTCCCTCTCCTCATGCCCATGCCCTCACCCTCATGCCCATGTCCTCCCCTGCCTCACCCTCTCCCCTGCCCTTGCCCTCATGCTCTTCCACCATCACCATCACCACCATCACCATCACCCCCTCACCCTCACCCTCTCACTGCCCTCTTGCCCTCTCACCACCCTTGCCCTCTCAGCATCCTAGTGTTTTCCCTCACCCTTATACCATGCTCACCCTCATACCCATGCTCTCTCTCACCCTTTCACCACTGCCTACTAACTTGTAAATCATATAATATATATAAATATTCCTGAGTATGAATAGAGAAAGAATGTGTGTGTGTGAATGATAAACACATCAGTGAAAGCTTGGCAGTTGGTAATACTGTGGGAGAGTGGCCAGGTAATAAGAATATATGTGTGAAATATTATGAGAGCAGAAAATAGGTGTGAAGGAAGATGGATGCAGATGAGGAAACCTGAGGTAAATTGTTAACATGTGAGAAAAGGATCAAATGTGAAGGGAAGGCCAAAAGGTGTGTGGGAACAGTGAAAAAGTAAATAAGTGTGGAAATGTAGATAAGGATGGGAAAATGTGGTGGGAAAGCAAAAAGGTGTATTGGAGCATTCTGGGAAGGCTGATAAGTGTTTTTGGAAATATATGTGACATGTGAAGTCTTTATTAGGATGACTCATGGGTTAAAGCATTCACTTGACCTGAGGCACACACCCATGTCCACCTATGTGCAGCACCTCCATATCCCCCATGTTCAAGATCCTAATTGTGAGAAATTAGATAATATGACATTTAAAAGATACCATCTCAGTCATTCCAATCTCATACTTGACACTATGGGAATATGTATACATACTTGGAAAATGTGAGAAATAAATTGAATGTAAACTTGAACTTTAAAAATGGCTTGGTTTATTGTGTGTTCACAAAATTCCATAAATTCTGAAAAGGTATACATATTTGTTCATGTGGGAAGGTGGATCTTGTTCATTGAGACCATGGGAGGATCTGACAACATCAGTGACATGACAGAAAATCAGTTTGTGGAAAAGTTCTATTAATGTGAGATATCATGATTGTGACTTTTAAGAAAATTTGACAGTGTGAGAAATGACATGTTGATGACATGTGAAAACATGGTGAGAAAGCTGACAGGTGTGTGGGAAAGCCGATAGGTGCAGCAAATGGTGGGCTCATTGTGGGAAGACTGAGATGTGTGTGTTAAAGTTGGTAGGTGGTGGGAACATGGTGCAAAGGCTGACATGTGTGGGAACATGGGAATCATGGTGGGAAGACTGACATGTGTGTGGGAACATGGGAATCATGGTGGGAAGACTGACATGTGTGTGGGAACATGGGAATCATGGTGGGAAGGCTGACATGTGTGTGGGAAAGTGGAAATCATGGTGGGAAGGCTAACATGTGGGTGGGAATGTGGGAATCATGGTGGGAAGGCTAACATGTGGGTGGGAACATGGGAATCATGGTGGGAAGGCTAACATGTGGGTGGGAACATGGGAATCATGGTGGGAAGGCTAACATGTGTGCGGGAACATAAGAATGACTCATGGAAAACTGTCATTGAGAAGGCAGTTAGTGAAAATAATGATTTTTGCTTTTTGGACTGTGGGAAAATATTGTATGGTTGTGACATTGATTGTGACACATGAGAAAAGTATGTGCGCTAATGGGAACATGGGAGAAAAGAGCTGAGACTTGGCTGCTCACCATTGCCACCTTTGGTAGAGCAGCAGCCAGTGGATTCCAGTGGCCTCCAGTGGCCTCCAGTGGAAAAGGTGGGGGACTGCAATGGTCTGTACTAGGGGTAGTGGATATGCGTTCTTGATTGTTCAATCGTTGAGGTATCTGTAATCTTGACATGGTCTAAGTGCTCCACTTTCCTTTTTCGAAACAAAGAAAAACGGTGATGCCTGAGGCAATTTCGAAGGTTTAATATATCCTTTGGCAAGTTGTTCTTCAATCCATTCGTCTAGAGATGTCTGTTCTTTAATCGACAATGGGTAGACCTTGCTAACTTTAGGGGTAAAACCAGTTTTGAGATCGATAGCATGATCCCAAGTTCTAGAGGTTGGGAATCGTTCTGATGCTTTCTTCTCAAAGACTGATCGCCATTTGTCATATTCAACTGGTAACTCAGTTTTCGGTTCGTCTTTTTTAAACTGGTGTTCTAATGCCTGAGACGCTGATGTCTTGACTCTGATCCAATAATCCTCTTCTCCCCATTGGTTATCCAAAACCATCTGCCAGATCGTCCCGTTATTTTGTTGATTATTAACCAGATGAAGTGTTTTATCCTTTCAATTGATAGTTGGATTATTCTTTTCAAGCCAAGGAAGTCCTAAAATTAATCGCTGATCTCCAAGGTTGGTGATCATAAACCAGTTTTCATGTTGATCTCCTCCGATCGAGTATTGGATAAAAACTTTATGAGTGATCATTCCGTTTTTGTTTATTGTCCCATCTGCGTTCCTAACTCTAATCGGTTTTCGTAGGTTTTCTTTTGGTAAATTCGTGGTGATTGCTTTATCAATAAAATTCCCTTCTGCTCCACAGTCGATGAGAGCAGAAGTTTCAGTGGGTAAATTGTTTGTTTCAACAGTGATTGAAAGGCGCTTGTCATTATTTGATTGTACTATTACAGAATCAAGCGCTAACTGATGACGTCCGTTTGTTATAGAAGTGCCAACCGCTGTGTGATGCTTCCGGGTTAAAAACCCTCATTCTCAAGTTCATTGAGAAGACCTTCTCATTCATCGGCCTTCATTCCAGCAAGGATTGCTCTGATACTTGCAACAGGGTTGTCTTGTTTATCTTTGGGCGTATCTTCAGGAACGGATCTGATTGCCTTGTTCTGAAACGATGAGGAGGACCTGGAGAAGGAGTTTGATGTGGTGTTTCATTTTGGACAGTTCCTTGAAACATGTCCCTGGTTTCCACATCTGAAACATTTGCCTGCTTTCATGTATTCCTCTTTTTGCTCATCTGTCAACTGACCAGTGGGTATCGCATTGACTGATCAGGTAGATCCGCTCCTGTTGTTATTGTTTCAGTTAAAGTTAGAGCGATTTACTTGTTCTGGTTTTCTGCCAAGAGCGCGCATCATCTCCCAAGCACCATGGAGCTGTTCTGCTTTCTCATAAGCATCCTTCATAGATCCAATGTTTGCTTCAAGGATCTTGGTAGCAATACTTTCAGGGAGTCCTTTGACGAATGCCTGAAGCTGTGCTGTTGTTCCTTTCAGACCAGATGTTCCGATCTCCATGTGGAATTTCCTAATATATTCAGGGACTGAAATGTCGCCCCCTACTCTGAGATTGGCTAAATTATTCAGCGCCCTGAGTGCTGATGAGCTTGGAGCTCATCCTGGCTGGAGATAGGGGCTTGGTGACAGGTCACTGAGTCACTAGTTCCCTGTTTTGATTAGTTAAGCAATGTTAGGAACCGATCCTAGCATCTATTTTTCGGTTTTATTCATAGGGTGATCAGGCATCACTCTGCACCATTGGCGCATGGTCTGGGACCTTAGGAAGGCCATGGGAACACTTCACGTGGGTTAGCGCATGGCAGCGCTCACTGGAAGACAGGACGGCGGTTGGCTGGGCCAGCCAAGGATATAATAGGAAGGGAGAATCAACCCTGCATGATGGCGCCTCGGGATCACATCAACGCATCAGTGCATCAGCGCATCATCAGGACACGTCATCAGGAGGATACCAATACTCGTTATGGCAGGAGACACACCTATGGGGATCGCAGGAAGCCTGGGAGGTAGCTCGTCCTATAATGGAAGCCTAGGACAGTCTGTGGGAAGTCCGGACATCATGGGAGTGCCGGTGGGACATGGTGGCTAAGGGTCTACTAGGAGGAGTATATAAGGACCTTGGTAGATAGTTGGAGTCTCTTTAGACTCTAGATGGTTTTCCTTACGCTCTGTATCTGAGCCTTAGGTTATCATTGTAGTAGTTCTAATACATTCCTTCCCCCCTCTTCTCTACCCTCTCCTCTCTGCGAGGCTTGTGGTTAGGTTGTGAGCGTGAGCTTGTAACATAATCTAGAGTCTCCATAACCACACCCTTCGTCGTTGGCTGTAGTGCCGAGCACACCTTGCTCGTTGTCACACACAGCGTCGAAGCGAGTTTCCACCCATCCCCAATTATCGACATCGACTGGCAACACAGCGTCATGACTGACGTTGGGACCACGCTAGGCAACAAAACTGTACTAGACGAGAGCTAGGGCGCGCTGTAGTCGACCAGGCAGGATCTTGCAGGCACTAGCACTAGTTACAGCGGAAAAGGCGGTGGAACCGTCGAAGACAATCTTTTGGCATGTCGTGTATCAAGGCATACAGTCTCAGAATACCAATTACGTATCGGGTCTCGTTACCTGAGCACGAGGACATCTGAGTGAAGAGCCGGGCACCACCCCATTAGGTCTATTGGTGGAACTAAATCGAACATACACGCGCGGGTGCGTTATTGACCGCAGTGTACTGTGACTATGCCAGGAAGGGTAGTTACCGAAGAAGAGTCGACATCCCTCCTGTCCCTTAGGAGGCGTCATTGGATTCGCGGAAGCCAAATGAAGAGATTGGCCGCTGGTGGAGCGCCCAGGGTCAATTGAAGATGATGGAAGCAGATGCTAACTGCTGTAACAAAAAAGCAATACATTTGTTTATGGAAGGATGGACGCCAGGCAAAGAACATCACACAGTCGATTAACAATCACTGGCGCAGAAGCCAACTGCAGATCAAATAAGGCATACGACATCAATCTGGGAGATGGCCCTGAGTAAAGAACCATCAGCAGGGTCGCGTGGGATCACATGTGACAATCTTCGATCAGGGGAACGGCAGCGCCCTTAGTAAAAGACTCCAGGAGGCAGGGCCGGTTCAGTAATAATAGACGGCATGCATGGGAATGCGAGCACCCACAAAAAAGACTGCACTAGTGAGGGTACTAGAGTCAAGAAAACCCTAGGCGGCAGCCTGAGGAGGAGGTCGCCGTTGTCAGCGTCGTTCAAGAGCGCGACGGTAAAGAAGGTCTCGGGATTGGCTGCTAAGGCAGCAAGTGTTATGGGATCTCCTCAACGAAGGACGAACGAGGGATCAATTTTTATGGGCGCCATACCAGCGTGTGGGCCAAACTTCAACAGAACCCCAGTAGGCGCTGGGTCATCAAATGCTTTTCACTCTCTTACAATCGGCGACTGACAGCACCAGGCATGTAATGGTTGGCAAGCTCAGGCGTCGATCAAATTTTCTCATATCAACTGGGTTGGTTGCGGAACCATCAGATTGTGGACAAGGAATTACTCTGCACTGGTCATACCAACATCAATTCTGGACGATCCACGAGCTGGGCACCTCGATAAAAGGTCTACTTATGGAATAGCGGATGCCATGGGAAAGATTGCTGAGGCAGAAGTCAACTGCTATTGGAAATGAAATGACATCATCAGAAACTGAGGATAGGAGCAGAACAATGCGCTCATTAAACAATGCATACCTGGATGATCAGTTACATCAGAAGGATTACACGTTACATGGGATGACATTCACTGTATCCACACAAGTCCAAAGGAGTATGGTTAGCAGAAACAAACTGCTGAAACAAATAAAGCGGACGGCATTGTCAGGGACATGCCAGAAATGGATTAGTCGACGCAGATGATCACTGCTTTATCAAATGATTGAGGATTTATTAATGGCAGGGTTGCCGCTGCCTAGAAACAAGGGGCAACAAAGTTCGCGCCAAATATAGCACTAAGGGCGAATGGGATTTGCGATCAGGTACAATATTGGCAAAGGTTAAAGCCAATCAGATCAAAAACTAGGGTCTGGCCTGAGGAGGAGGTTGTGCACTAGTGGAAACCAACCACTTTAAAATAATGTGTAGGGTCAATTCCAGTAAGGCGCTGGATAAACAAAAGCATTAGTCAAGGTCCAAATTGGCGGAGCCATGAGCGATGGCCCTTCTCCAGTGGGGAGGATGGGACAAATCTTGGAAGAGCAGTAGAAATCTGCTAGAACAAAACAACGCTCTTATAACGACAAGAGTCCACTTAGGTTCGGACATTATGGGATGAATACATGGACATTAAAAGGAGCATTGGAGCTATACAAAGAATTTAGCAGGACAAGTAGTTGGCAGGGCTAGTCGACGATATATGGATAAGGATGGCAACCTTCCTCAAACAGCCAGTAGGACGCCACAGAAATGGGATTTTTTTTTTTTCCTATGTTACAACCTCACGCTCTGGGTAGGTAACTTGCTCATCGCTCTGGAAGAGCTGGTCTCACAAGTTACCTGAGGATTTGTCGGGACGCCAAATCTTGAGGAGGAGGTGAAGGAGGGAAAAGAGATCCGACAGGCATGGAGGTCATAATGAGGAAATCCGAGGAGTCACGAGTGCATTACGAGGTGTGACGAGGGATGACCGAAGCAATACCGGAATGCAGGAGGATCGACTATACCTCACCAATAACGGCCTGAAGGATAAATTCAATTTTTTATTTTTGGGCGTGCGTCGAAAAACCCCAGTAAGGCGCTGGGTTATCAAAAGCATGAATAAACCAGAAGGGCAACATTGTCAGAAGACATAGACCATCTCGGACAGCCGGAGATAAAATGTATATGGAAGTCAATAGCAAGGGAGCCTTAAGCATAGGCACTTAGGAGAAAACTCTCAGAGAAAGGCCAGGAGGATGATAAACCAAAAAGTTGGGAAATCAGATCAGTGCCAGGAAAGGGAGTTGGAACTTTGTCAAGTTATGGGAACCAGTGGGATCTGGTGAATGGAAATATACAGCAGACTAGGTGGACGACCAGGGATTTGCATATCGTAATATGGAATCCTTTTAGAAAACTGAAATCAGCATAAGACGGCATAGGAGGTCTTAGGAAAAGCGATGGAAGCTTGGGCATAGCGACGCTCTTGCTTCTTGAGGACAAGAAGCCTGAGGAGGAGGTGATGTTAGGAACCGATCCTAGCATCTATTTTTCGGTTTTATTCATAGGGTGATCAGGCATCACTCTGCACCATTGGCACATGGTCTGGGACCTTAGGAAGGCCATGGGAACACTTCACGTGGGTTAGCGCATGGCAGCGCTCACTGGAAGACAGGACGGCGGTTGGCTGGGCCAGCCAAGGATATAATAGGAAGGGAGGATCAACCCTGCATGATGGCGCCTCGGGATCACATCAACACATCAGTGCATCAGCGCATCATCAGGACACATCATCAGGAGGATACCAATACTCATTATGGCAGGAGACACACCTATGGGGATCGCGGGAAGCCTGGGAGGTAGCGCGTCCTATAATGGAAGCCTAGGACAGTCTGTGGGAAGTCCGGACATCATGGGAGTGGGCCAGGCCTGGTCTATTAAACAGTTGACAGGCGGCAGCGCCCAAGAAGCATGGATACAATAGGATGCACAGCAAGGCAGGGAGTTAAGGTGGTCGCGGCTGTGGGAGTGCCGGTGGGACATGGTGGCTAGGGGTCTACTAGGAGGAGTATATAAGGACCTTGGTAGATAGTTGGAGTCTCTTTAGACTCTAGATGGTTTTCCTTACGCTCTGTATCTGAGCCTTAGGTTATCATTGTAGTAGTTCTAATACATTCCTTCCCCCCTCTTCTCTACCCTCTCCTCTCTGCGAGGCTTGTGGTTAGGTTGTGAGCATGAGCTTGTAACAAGCAATAGATCCCTTGTACTGCTACTCCCATCTTTGTAATTCCACTCGTTTTTGTCCCCCTCCTCTCCTTCTTGCATGCTCTGCCTTTCGTCGTTTTTAATCCATCGTCGTCACCATCGCTGTCACTGTCACATGATTCCCGTGCCAGCGCCCAGTTACGGTGCCCAACAGCAAGGAGCTGGAACCTTCAGACGACCTCGCCCCCATCTCCCCCATGCCTAGATAGGTAATGGGGTGAGCTTATCAGTGCGCTATTGACTTCTCCCCAATCGGCTAAGAAACGCTTCTTGAACTCCTTCCAGCTCATCCAAGTAAGGGTTGTTTCTTCTTCATCGTCTAATTTGTCCTTGATCAGGACTTTCCAATCATCAAGCTCTTGCCCAAGACAGGCAAGGGTAAATCGAATCTGTTTCTGTGCTTTGCCTTTGTAATTGTCATCATTCAAGACAAAGTAATCTTCAAGGCTTCCAATGAAAGCCTTTGTTTCGGTTCATTTTCCTGTAAAAACGCGCATAGGCTGTGGTTTGATATCTCCTTTAGATGCTGTTGTTTCAGACGCCATCTTTTCTATTTCTCCTTTTGGTTCTAGTGGTTTTCCTGTTTCGTCCTTCTTCTTTTCTGGTTCTGGATCTCCAAATAGACTCTGTTCGATCTGTTTCTGTTCTAGGAAATTATTCCAAGGCTGTAGCCCTTCGTCTGTGAGTGCATATCGGTCCTGTGCTGGTGCTCCTGAGAGAGAGATGAATTCATTCCACCAAGAGGATTCTGGTTCTTCGGTAGGTGGAAGAAATAAAGAGTAGAAGTTCTCCTCTAAATCTTCGTTAACCCAATCGATCCAAACGCTGTCTGGGAGGGCGTCCTGTCCTCTTCCTTCAATATAACCACCTTCAAAGAGGGATTCTGGTACTGGTTCGTTTCTTTTCTTAGTTTTTGAGTGGAAAAACCACCCTGTTCCTGTAGTCGATGGAAAGATTTCCTTTCAATTTAGATAATACTTTCGTTTGAAACGGACAGAGCCGTTCGGGGGTCTGAGGTTCGAGGTTCTGGTATCAATGGTGTCTGTTACAAGCTCACGCTCCTAACACAAACCCACAAGCCTCGCAGAGAAGGGATAGAAGAAGAGGGGGGAAAGAATGTATTCAGACCACTACAAACAGTAATCTAAGCCCATGTACAGAGTGTAAGATAAACCATCTAGAGTCTAAAGAGACTCCAACTATCTACCAAGGTCCTTATATACTCCTCCTAGTAGACCCCTAGCCACCATGTCCCACCGGCACTCCCACAGCCGCGACCACCTTAACTCCCTGCCTTGCTGTGCGTCCTATTGTATCCATGCTTCTTGGGCGCTGCCGCCTGTCAACCATTTAATAGATCAGGCCTGGCCCATTCCCATGATGTCCGGACTTCCCACAGACTGTCCTAGGCTTCCATTATAGGACGCGCTACCTCCCAGGCTTCCCGCGATCCCCATAGGTGTGTCTCCTGCCATAACGAGCATTGGTGTCCTCCTGATGACTTGTCCTGATGATGCGCTGATGCGTTGATGTGATCCCGAGGCGCCATCATGCAGGGTTGATCCTCCCTTTCCTATTATATCCTTGGCTGGCCTAGCCAACCGCCGTCCTGTTCTCCAGTGAGCGCTCCCATGCACTAACCCACGCAAAGTGTTCTCATGGCCTTCCTAAGGTCCCAGACCATGCGCCAATGGTGCAGAGTGATGCCTGATCACCCTATGAATAAAACCGAAAATGAGATGCTAGGATCAGTTCCTAACAGTGTCTAGCTAGTGTAGAAACACTGAGCAGTCTGGTGAGTTCCAACTTGTGTTAGGATTGATGCCCTCAACGCAGTTCGTTCTAAGTCAACAGTGGCAAGCAGAGTCTCAGTCTGCTCCCAGCCTACTGGACAAGTTCTGGGCACTAAGTCAAATGACGAGCTCAATAAGAAGAGAGCAAGGAGTTTGGTTCTGAGGTTGAGAGAAGGATTCGATTAAGTTGGAACTGAAGAATAACTACGTTACATGAGGGTTTATATACCTAAAGAACAGGGGAAATATAAGGGAAATGTACTACTAGTTACCTAAGAAAGGAAGTATGAAGGTAAATAGCTAAAAGGAAATAAGCGTCCATGAAACGCATAGCAATGATTATGTAATAATAAGTTCGTCAACGAAGGGAAAGAAAACTGTAACATTGCTGATTTCCAATATACTGGTGCTCCAGCTAACTTGACAACCATCCCTGTCATCAATTTACAATCAATAGGATTTGATGCCCAATCATAACAAATTAAACCATATTTATCTTTTCCATTATATTTAATGCAGTAATCCAATGTGCTTCCAACATATTGGATTATATGTAATGCCTTTTTAATGTGATCCTGTGAAGGATTACTTACAAATTGTGACATTAGAATTGTTGCATAAACAATATCTAATTTTGTACACATAGCAAGAAATAATAATGATCCTATCAGTTGTTGATAGTATGTAATCATTTCTTGTGTTGCTTGACCCTCTATTTGTTTGTTTGGTACATAACCAGCTGGTAAAGGCATGTTTACTGGTTTTGCATTAATAAGACCAAACCTTTCTACAATCTTCTTAGCATATTTAGCTTAATCAATTGTGACTATATGATTTTGTTTATCAATCACAATGTTCATTCCTAAACATTCACTTAAATCTCCTAAATCTCTACTTTCCCATTTATCCATGAATTTCTTTTTATGATCATTAACAGTCTTTTCATTATTGCCCATGAATATTATGTCATCATATAATATAATGACTATGATGTCATTCTCTGTTCTTTTGACATATATTCCTGTATTGGCATATAATTTTCTAAATCCTAATTTACTTATACTGTTATGAGCTTGAATATTCCAAGCTAATGATGCTTGTTTCAAACCATATAAAGCTCTATTTAATTTATAGACTTTATTTTTATCATTGGTTTTGAAACCATCTGGTTGTTCCATATATATCTCCTCTTCTAATTGGCCATATAGAAAAGCAGTTTTAACATCTAGTGCTTTGAGTACCCATCCCTCTAAAGCTGCTAATGCTAATAAGATTCTGACAGTTTCAAATCTTGATACTGGACTAAATGTGGCTCCAAAGTTTATTCCTGGTACTTGTGAAAAGCCTTGAGCAATTAATCAGTACTTTACACTGCCCCACCTGTCCTGGTGGACTCCAGGTAGACTCCAGAGACTCCAGGTAAAAATCACAAAAGTCTCAAAAAGGTTAAGGATTCCAGGTGGACTCCAGGTGGACTCCAGGCTCACTCCAGGCTCACTCTGGGTTCATGAAATTTGGCAGGAGTCCAGTGCCAACCAGGACTCCCTGTGCACTCCCTATTGTTCTGTGACATTCCAGAGCTGAATTGTTAAGATCGATGCTCTCAACGCAATTCATTACAAGTCAACCGAGGCAAGCAGAGTCTCAGTCTGCTCCCAGCCTTCTGGACAAGTTCTGGACACTAAGTCAAATGATGACAAAGGTCAATTAAACAACAAGCTCCAAGAAGAGAGAGCGAGGAGTTTCATTCAGAAGTTGAGAGAAGGATTCAATTGGGGTGAATGAGGCCAGAAATGAATCCCAAGTATAAAGTTTACCGGCATGCTTGAGTTCGCGAAATGACTTGGGCCGAATGTCAGACCATCACTTTCTAATGCAAAGGACTTATGCCATTGTTTATGATTCATCAGCAAAATGTCACATCTTGCTTTGGCAAGTTTTTGATGCTTTGGCTTTGGACTGGCTAATTTTAGTTGCTTCAACATTGAGCGCATTTACTTCGACAGCATTGGGCCTTCTACCAATCTGACTTTGCAAGCTTTCAAATTTCACTCCAATGTGACATGACTTGACTTGCACACAATTGATCAAGTCCATCAAGCCTCCCCTCACATCTACCATGTGCGCATACATCAACCCTGTCTCCCCACTAGGGCTCCCAAAGTTCAGTTCAGTTCGGTTTGGGGCTATTTTTGGCTGAACCTGAACCTGGAACACCTGGAGCTTGCCCGAACTGAACCCGAACCAACAGGTTCGGGTTCAGTTCAGTTCAGTTCCGGTTCGAACCGACTGAACCGTGGGGAAAATACCTTTTTAAGAAATATCAAGTGTAATTGCAGGTTAGAACATCCCTGCATGCTTGCACTATGGTCCCACACCTCTAGGATTTGATATAACAGCATATAGTGCTGTATGATGAAAAGTGCTTAGGAAATACAGCAATGTTGTGGCTAGTAAACAGCTGTAAAAGGTTACCTTGGTGTGGTAGTGGTGTGACAGTGGTGTGGTGTGGTGTGGGGTGTGATTGGCTAATGTGACACTAAATTGGCAGCAAGATCAAGCTTTTCAACATGTGTCCCCATCATCACAATGATGGCCATTGGCCCCTTGGGCATAGTGGGGACCTTCTTACATCAGTCCAGTCCAGTTCAAACCAATGCTGGCACTGCCCAAGCCAGAATCAAAGTTTTCTGAGACTTTATTGTTGTTATTTGTTGGTGTGAAATTGTGTAATGGTGATACATGCATGACCATTGACCCCTCTGGCATAGTGGGGATTTTCTTACATCAGTTCAGTTCAGTTTGAACCAATACTGGCACTGCCCAAGCCAGAACTGTTACAGTTTTCTTTCTTCCTTCGTTAACGAACTACTTATTACATAACCATTGCTATGCATTTCACAGACGCTTATTTCCTTTTAGCTATTTACCTTCATATTTCCATTCTTAGGCAATTAGCTGTATACTTCCTTTTATATTTCTCTTGTTCTTTAGGTATATAAACCCTCATGTAACATAGTTATTCTTTAGTTCCAACTTAATCAAATCTTTCTCTCAACCTCTGAACGAAACTCCTCGCTTTCTTTTCTTTGAGCTCGTTGTTTAATTGACCTTCATCATCATTTGACTTAGTGTCCAGAACTTGTCCAGAAGGCTGGGAGCAGACCGAGACTCTGCTTGCCTCTGTTGACTTGTAACAAATTGTATTGAGAGCATCAATCTTAACACTCACACTATAACCGACGAGGAACACGACGCGATTCTGGAGCAGACCATCCAACTGGATTACGCCACAAGGACTTTGCAATGGCAGTTTGAGACCGCTAACCATGACATCAATACTATAGCCAAATGGTTGAAGTCGTGGAGAGATCATGGGTGGACGAATAATGGGAATCATGGGTGGGGAACAGGGTAAGAAGTCGGTGACTTCTTGCATACGAAGGGGGTAATGTTACAGTTCTTTTTTCCCTTTGTTAACAGACTTATTATTACATAACCATTGCTATGCGTTTCATGGACGCTTATTTCCTTTTAGCTATTTACCTTCATATTTCCTTTCTTAGGCAATTAGCATTACATTTCCTTTTATATTTCTCTTGTTCTTCAGGTATATAAATCCTCATGTAATGTATCTATTCCTTAGTTCCAACTTAACAATTTGCTACAAAGGCTTGGTTCCACCAGCATATTCTCAAGGGTACCACCTGTTGAAAGTTAGATTAGATATTGTAATAAGATAACAAAGTTATTGTAACAATAATAATAACTTATAATTAATGTAATGGATCTAATGATCATTACATTTATAATCTAATAGATTACAATAAGAGATTAGATAATTAGAATTAAGATTATTTAGTGTTTCATATTTAACTAAATATCTATTCAGATTAGTCATATGATTAGTCATCTACAGGCTCATCTAGACTCTGATTAGTAATAATAAACTCTTATTTGTACTTGTGTATGAAATTATAGAGTTCAAAGATATTATAGAGTTTGACAGATATTATAGAGTTTGATGGGACAACTATCAACTATATTGAATAGTTGATAAGAATCATTTATATTTAAAACATGACTCATAAATGACTCATATGACTGTGCATTGCTGTGCAATGACTGTGCAATGACTCAGATTACTGCGCATGAGTCATATAGCTGTGCAAATGAGTCATATAGAAGTAAATGATATCATATAGAACATCATAGAATGATTAAAAATAGATAATAATAAATAAAACTAGTTTAATAGTATTTTTATTAGTATATTTTGTACCTAAATTAGGGTTACTGAAATGTATATAAGGAGGGTGTTTTGGACACTAAGCTCCTCAGTTTTTCCACCTAACACCACAGGCAGATAAGCACTTCTATATAAATGTAAGTAATTGAAACCTTACTTAGCCATGCTCCTGCGCTGCTGTTTCTTGTTTCAATACCACCATGAGATGAGGCACTCCAATCCTTGGCCACTGCTCGTGTTTTTTCTGCTGTCCTTTCTAAGAATGTTGTAATGGAGGCCGACTTGCCTGGTAGCATTGCACTTCAGCAGTGTTTTCAGTTGGCTCCATGCAGACAAGTTCATGGCAAATTCACAAGTTGACACCGGTTACTTCTTCCCTTCGTCGCTTCGTCGCTGGAGTGGAAACTATAGGACAACTATGCCTCCCAAGAAAATTTCCAAGGGGCCTGATTCCACTGATATAATTAACAAGATATGTCAAACTTGTAACATGCTGTATTCGAGGAGAACTTCACCCACGTATGTATTCTGAGCAACATGCTCCGTGAAGTTAGGGGCTGGAAAGAAGGCGGTAATCGCTGCCAGACCTTTTATATATTTTGAGTAACGCATTTTGACAAAAACGAGATCGAACATACGCAATCGTCCTGTCCTGATAATCATTTTTGGTATCGAGCAGGATGGGATTTCGACACACGCTTTGCCGTAATGACATGCGGCGACGGTTAATTAATAATTCTGATCACGAATACGCGCAACCCTAGGATTAGTGTGTACCGCTGTGGTTTGAAATTGGCACAGCAGTGGAAAGGGCAAGGAAGGCGTCATTCAAGAGCCTACCGAATTAGAACTTTAGTACCGAATTAGTAGGTTGCGCGCAAAATCGCAAAGGTGCTCGGCTCGCTGAGCCTCTCGTGCTGCCTGTACGGAAAGTTGGAGGCCCGTTACTAAAGCGAGAAGAAGGCTATTCGCTGGCTCACCATGTGCTTCGTCAGTTCATGCATACTGGTGCGGTACGCTTTCCTGATCACGATCACTGCCGAGTCGGGCCCAAAGTTTAAGCGTGCCCGAGAAATTTTTCAAAACGCCGGTGACTGTCAGTCCCTTTGCCAGCACACGGAGCGAGTTGTATTGCCGGACCTCGGGCACGGATAATTCTACTAAATGGCGGTATCGGGGGGCTGATATTTAGCCAAGCACACCTTGATTTGTCCTCATACGATGCATAGAATTCCCCAACGCGTCGGTTTGGTAACCAACGTTCCACTTCCAGGCTTCACGTGCGTCATCTCACCCTGTGGCGCTGTCACTTGAACTTGCGCGGCGCCCACCTTTTGGAGATGCGCTGAGTGAGCTACAGATACATACCTGACACGTTCTGGTCAAGTGACATCGCGGCAACGGTGAATTTATATTGTCAGCTGCGCTGATGTAGAGTAGGGCGCGAGGGGGACGCTTTAGACTTTAAGGCGTTTACTCTGTCAAAGGGTTTGTGGCCCTTGTGCCAGTCGTACTCGATACTGATTGAGATTGAATACAGTACCGCGGATATTCAATATTCAAGATTGACAATAGTGGTGAACCTGCCAGACAGACTGTGGGATAGCCAGTTCCCCCATGGCATAAAGAAACGTCCGCCAACGTTTGGTACTAGCGCCATCAACATACACCCTTGTTGCAAGAAGATGATTGTCAGCAACTCGACGCCCAAGGCTACCACAATTTCTATCTCTTTGTTTTGGCCTTTTTCGTCCATCAGCAAATTCTATGAACGCCGGAGAGATCTTTTGATTAATGCATTTGGACTCTGCATGACAATGATCAGCAAGACCCTAACCAGGATAGCACCGCTATACCGCTTCCACTGGACGAATTAAATAAAGCATCGACGGTATCTGGGGGAAAGTTGAAGACGCCATCATAACAAGATTGCCCCCCGCCCACTGCTCCCATCAGACGCCATCAGATGGTAAAAACTTCCACGTGACGCGCGACGTCCGACGAGGCCATTGATGTCATAGCCACGGCGAACACAATCTTATAAGAGGGTCAGTCAAAAGTTCATTGTTGCCATTTCTCCGATTCATGTGGTCCACATTCACCGTCATTTTACTATTTTTAGTAGCGGCTCTGCAAACTAGAGCGGAAAATGACAATTTTACGCAGGGTATCGTGTTTGAAGAGTATGGAAGACAGACCGCGTTGGTTGCGAGGGGTCCCCAGAAGGGAACATTCAAGGGATTGGTGAATGTACGTTGAATTCAGCCGCCGCGTTGTGTGCTCGTTCCTCTCATGCTACTTGGAGGCTGTAAATCCTTTTAGGCCCTCCCGAGCCCCAGCCTGAGCCACCACCACCACCGTACACTGAGGACGGTGAGCATCCTGTGATCCGAGTGCCGCTCGACATAGCGTACCGGCTCGCATTAATTAGGATCGGAAGGGAGCAGTTTCGAGTCGTGGTCCACACTGATTCCCCGTGCTTCTGGGCCTCGGTTGGGTGGTCAACGCCAGACGGCCAGCACCGCGAGGCCTGTGACTCTGGCCTGGAATATTTCAATAGTATCAATACCGTTTCCGGATATGTCCAACTGGAAGAGATAGACGTGCGTGGGATGGTAGAGCATGGGATGGTGTTGAAAGTCAAGGAGCAGCTGGCCGTCTTTCGTGGGTGAGCGTGCCTAGTCACTAGTCAGGTCTGCCTGTTTCTGACCATCATGGTCCGATTGGCCGGCCAGAGAAATGGGGTTGGCGTTGCCACCGATCACGCGTCGTACCGGTTCAACGGGGATGATGTATTTTATGCCCGACTTTATATCGAAAAGGTTTCCTCACATGCCTACTTTTGCGATCCATCTCACGGCCATAGGCGGCCAACTCCACATTGGTAGGCCCCTCAAAGACTTCTATACAGGCAACTTCGAGTACCACAGGGTCAGGAGGCCTCGTTCGTCCGATGGATGGCGACGGTGGCGGATTGGGCCGGCAGTGATTGGTATCAACAACGACGAGATGGTGCTAAGCAAGAAACTTTTCCCCTCACAAAAATCGACACCGCTAGGAATCGACACGGTGTTTGATAGCACGTCGCCATTTATTTACGGGCCCCCGAAACAGGTGCAGAAGATATATGAGGCGATCCGCGGGCCTAAGGTCGGAAAACAGAAATGGGCCGAACATACCTATCCATGCGAGAATCAAGTGGCGATGCACTTCAAGTGGGAGAACAGGGAAGCGTGGACTCTCAATCCAGAGCAGTAAGTCGCTCCATCCGTTCCGTGTTTGATGCGCAGCGCTTATTGGCTGAAATGCAAGGTTCAAATCGAAAGAGACGCCAAATTCACCTCGGATTTGCGAAGGGATCATCAGGAGTAAGGCTAGTTTAGCCGGACCCGGCCAAGCTTGGGAAATTGGCTATCCGTATGTATTTTTTGGGGGGACCCAGCGCAAGCATCTGATCAATACGGCTACCCTTCCAGGTTCATGGAGGGTCTGTATCTGGCGTTTCGTTGGACCTCAACTGAGGATGCATGGGTGGGAATCGCATATTCGACGTTTCCGCCTCATTATGATTTTCATTCCATCTCTTGAATGAATTGAGAGGAGTTGACGTTTTGTGCTGCAACATCGCGAGTCAAATTGTTGAACTACATTCAGTTTTCATCGATTGCGTCTGAGCGTACGGAAGGTTTGAATTTCTCGGAGTTGGAAATGCTATTCCGCGACTGTGCATTCCCAATATCACCCGTGTCCTTACTTTATAAAGTTCCGTTTCCTTTCGTCAGGGTCCACCACGTCCACGTCCACGTCCACGTCCACGTCACGTGTCACAGCCGAAAGCGCAGTGCTACTGCGCAAGACATTGCGTGTCCAAGCGGCACGCTCAAACGCCCTCTCCAATATTTTAGCACAAGAATGATCCATTTGACTCGACCCCAAAGCCCGAACCCAGCATCATCATGAAAGTCCTCATCATCGGCGCAGGCATCGGCGGCCTATCCACCTACATCGCCCTGCACAAGAACCTTCGCCCGCACCTCCCCGCCCTCTCCCTCCGTCTCGTCGAAGCCTACCCCTTCCTCTCCGGAAACACATCCTCCTCGCTCGTCACCGCCTCCACGATCGTCGGCGCTGGCCTCGGCCTCGCGCCCAACGGCTTCCGCGCCATCCACTCCTTCGCGCCGTCCGCCGCGGAGGACATTTCCCTCCGCGGCTTCGTCGACGGCGCCCACCGCTTCTCTATGCGCGCCGCTGCCGGACGCACGCTCGGCGTCTACTATGGAGGGTCGAAGCAGCGCTATGGCGGGTTTGGCATGGCCATGGTCCCGCGCGGAGTCGTGTTTGAGGCGCTCCTAAAAGTGGTTGAACAGATCGGACGAGAGGGAGAGGGAGAGGGGATCGAATGGGGCCGCAAGGTCGTGGCCGTCACGGAGCTCGAAGCCCACCAGGGCGTCCAAGTCGAGTACGAGGACGGCACGAAAGAAGTCGTGGACCTCGTCATCGGCGCAGACGGAGTGAGGAGCCGGGTGCGAGACTCGATATTTCATGGAAAATACCCCGCCGAATACAAGTAAGTCCATCTGGCTTCCACGAGGTACTCAAATAAATAAACAAATAGCGGTTCGATGGGCGTCGGAGGATTCATTCCCGTCGCTCACCTCACGCCCAAGCTGAAAGAAGGCCTCCTGGACAAAGACAGTGATGACGGCATTGTCATGACCTTTGGCACCAAAGGGATGTTTGGCTACTCACTCTGCACGCCCCGTGACGCTCCCAACGAATACGTCCGTACCGGGCCGATCCTGCAATGGTGGTGCATCTACGAAGCACCGAAACCGACGTACACGACCGCCAGAGCCAAAACAAAAGCAGAGGCCGATGCGGTGAAACAGGAGCTGCTCAAAATGTATGGCAGCTGGAAGTCTCCTAGAGACGAGGACGAGGACGACGTCAATGGCGTGTTCAAGACCATCTTGGAGTTCGGCTGCGTGTCGGAAGAAGAGTCAGACACGCTAACGCATCACTACACTCCCGTGCTCATGCTCCCAAGATACGTTGTGCCTCGACTGGAAACCTACACTACGCCTACAGGTAGAATTATTCTCTTAGGCGATGCAGCCCACGCCATGCCTCCGGATGTTGGTCAAGGTGTCTCGTGTGCGGCAGAGGACGCTGTGGTGTACTCATTACTGCTTTCTAATCTACTCTCTCAAGGGGCAACGCAGCCTCTTTCTGAAATATCTGAAAGTGTCCTCCGGGAAGCAGCAAAAGGATACAACGAGTTGCGTCTGAAACGAGTCGGTAGAGTTTTGGACGAGGCAAAACGCAGAGGCGACACCAAGAAAGAGAAGGGTACGCTGGGCAGATGGTTCAGGGATTTGGTAATAAGCCTTTTATGTGAGTAGATTTCTTTGCGTACAGTGTCCGCGAGACTGACCCGTTCACCAGGTTTATTGCCCGAGTCTCTCAATGACTACCAGTTCGCATATGATGGAGAAGAGGCGGTAAAGGATTACCTAGCTCATAAATAAAACTAATAGTGTCCTACCCGAAATACTAGACAATGTGGTATATGTATAGTGAATTAAAGAATCGAGTGTTGTTGGGCATTCGAGTTGGATTTGCCATCTTCGCAGCACCGGCCTTTGCAACACACGTTCGGGTTGCACGCACTGGGATCGTCAGCGACAAAGTGATATCCCTCCCCGCATTGCTTGCAATTATTCTCCGGCGAACCAATATCATTCATAATGTAGCAACGCCCTTCACTTTGCGATGGCTGTTGCTGCTGCTGCTGCTGGGATTGTTGGTCGGGCGGAACAGTGATGTTGAAGGGTGTGTCAAGGACGACGCTGGATGCAACCGCAACAGACAAGGCGACGGTGAGGCCGGTGAGGTAAAGCTGCATCTTGACAGACTGTGACGTGCGTCGCGAGCATGTTCGAGACGGTGAAAAAAAGAGAAAAGGAACGTACCTAGTAGTGGCGTAGAGTAAAAAGATTAGACGAGGTATAGAATGTAGATAGTCTGGAAAGGACGGTGTCAGCGGTGCGCATATAGGAGGAAGGGAGCGAGCGAACGCACTGGGAGGGAAGAAAGAGTGTTCTGTGGGGGCGAAGGGGAACGACGCGAGCTTTATACGCTGCAACTCGATGACGTCGTCGTCGCGGTGAGCGCGTCATCGACAACCACGTCCTTCAAAAGTTCTCTTCCCCACGGGTGTTGCACAAAAAAGGATTCGACCTGATAAGCTCGGCAGTCGAACATCAGATGATAATGGATTGCGCCATTCCAGCGCTACGACTGCGCCGCATTTTGTTGGTCATTTAGACCGACGAATCTCCACGAGCGCATGGACAAACAAACCAACTTTGGGCTGGCGGTGGTGACCCGGCGCTTCCGGTTAAGCGATCCGTGAGCCGAATAGAAGCTAATAGAAAACGGCTTTTCATCTCTTCTTGTGATCATGAGTTCAATACAAGTGCTAGTAGATCACATGTCCAACGCCATCAATTGAAACGACCCCTTGTAC
Source organism: Amanita fuliginea (assembly GCA_023014435.1). Taxonomy (NCBI): domain Eukaryota; kingdom Fungi; phylum Basidiomycota; class Agaricomycetes; order Agaricales; family Amanitaceae; genus Amanita; species Amanita fuliginea. The sequence goes on from JAEBUQ010000003.1 coordinate 3,107,158, forward strand.
TCCTTCAAAAAGTAAAATAAATGATAAAATAAAGTGAGACTGGAGACGACCATGGAAGCGTCTGATGGTTCATTCGACGACGGGATAAAACGTTCTTAGCTTGGCTGATAAGGCAAGAAATAAGCCGATGGGAATCGAAAGAGAAAAGTCCCGATAAGGGCAGCCCCCAAACAGGATACACACGTGCAGGGCCCAACCCGTATATCCATGGGGGACCCGGCAGCGATACGCATGTTCGTGACGTTGGGTCGTAAACGGCGTTCAATCTACCCTTTGTAACGTCAGCACAGCCCCCAGATCATGATACCCTTGGCCAAAGAACCTCCAATGCAGTAATTAGGATCAGATGGAAAATACCGGGAAACGAAATACGTAGATCGCATAAAAAGCCTGTACTCGAGTACTAGTTGCGTTAGCCCTGGCCCTCTATTCCTTCCGTCCCTGCCTATATTCCCTCGTCTTTCCATTCAGCACCATACCTACGTCAAAACAAAAAACTTGGAAGGAATGTGTCAACAAATCGCGTATGAGCCCTCTCCGTTCATGCCCGTAAATCAATCTGACAGCCATTGTAGTCAAGGCACGCGGTGGGCCAAATGTGGTGTATGTTCTCTCCTTCCCTGGCCGCCGTATAAAATCCCAAAACCCTGCTGTTAGCATTTCCAGCGACACCTCGTCATTGCCATTTTCGACTGCAACTCGCCGCAGTGCGAAAAGAGTTTCCGGCACCTGCGAAGTTGCAAGTCCCGAGCCTGTCTCAAGGTACGCACATACGACACCTCCTAGTAGGTCGACCTGTACTAATCTCTGCCCCCCCCCATCCCCCCAGTGCTTCGGCAACGAGATCCAACAAGACGTGGACACCGTCGAAGACTTTTGCTTTGCCTGCCGGGCCGCACAAGCACGCGCCATTGGGGTCAAACTCAAATGACATTCCCACATCGGCCCGACAGACGCAAAATCGCATTTGACTGACTTTTTTGTAACAAAACAAAAACATTTGGCTCATACGGATACCGCTGGCCCTCCTTTCCACTAGTAACAAGCATACCCATTGTACTCTCACGCATCTGTAACACTACCACTACTCCACGTTATCGTACCCATATCAACCTTTTTTCTTTCTTTTTTCTTTTTTTTTTGAAATAACCCACGTCTGATATGTACACCTCGGATCAAAATCCGAGCCTGCAAGCACTCAAGCCCCCCTCCATCTCCCCGTGGTCAGTTGGGAGCACGAAACATCGAGGATTTGACAAGGACAGGAAGCACACCTGTCACAGGAGAAAAAAAAAAGTTACCACATCACATCATGACACGCATGGCTTGATCGGCGGAAAAGCGATAACATACGTACCTCCCGTATGCAGGTCCCCTGTCACTCGACCCAACGCTCGCATAAACGCCCTGATGAACCCCGCATGCGCCGTAATCGCTACAACACCAGGCCCTTCCCTCTCCGCATCACCAAACACTGTATCCAGGACGCGTCTCGCCCGAACCACTAGCTCGTTCGTCGACTCCCTTACGTCACGGCTCCACAACTCATCTTCCTCCGTTAACCCTGGCTCAATCTCGTATAAAGGGAACGTTTCATGGATATAAGTTCGGGTACGGCGTTTGTCGCAGGTATGCACGCCATTTTCTTCACGGCACATCTGAGTGAGCGAGAGTGAGTGAGTGCACATCAGCAAAGTCGCTCAACAAACGTCAGGTCTGTCTGACTGACTGACCTCGAGAACGACCGTCTTCCGCGCAGACGTCATCACGTCCCCAAACGTTATCTCGTGAGTGCGCAATGCGCGCGTCAGCGGGCTGCAATACATCTTGTCAGGCAGGGGGATCCCAAATGCGCGTTCGGCCCTCCACGCGTCTCTCGCCCCTTGCGCCTGGTCTAGCCCGAGCGGCGTCAGCTCCGCGTCCGCTGACAGTCCATGAGCCCCCCTTCTTATTTTAATAACACAAAAAGGTTCGAAATGACGTACGACCCCACCGGATCTCGCCATCCGTGTTCAATTTTGACCAATAGCTACATCAGCGACCACATGACCGTCAGTTTTTGCGCCCCCTCGGAACAAAGCAACCGTACTCGTCCCATGCCTTCATTCCATGTTTCTCGTATCCGACGTTGTCTAAGTAAGTTCCGGGTTACTGCACTGACAAAAAAGCTGGGAACGCTTACGATAACCTTGTCCATGCCGACCGAGAAAGAAGAGGAGATAAGACGTCCCAGGATCGGCCGAATCGTTGAGCGACTTGAGGTGATCGATGAGAGTGGTCCATCGCTGGTCTGATTCGTCGCGTAGACCAAAGCGAGGGGGAATCTAACACGCGTGAGCATAATCCAGTCAAAAAGGATGGTTTCGCGGCTGTTTACTGCAGGAAGAGTTGCCGGATCGCAGTCGTCCTGTACAAAAAACCCGTGAACGATCTCGTAAGCTTGCATTGAGAAAGAGAGTCACAGCGTGACACCGCAGCGGAACGCCCGCCCACAATTCATCTCACACTTGACCTCGATTGCGGCCCATAGTCGTCCCGAGACAACGACACGTGTCAATATTTCAATGCGCTTTTGACGTGCTATATGTACATGTGTCATTTTTTCGGAGCATCGAATGGACCAACATTTAATCGAAACCAAATAGAACCAAGCTGCTTGTGGGCCCGTACCTTAGCCGCTCTGCCCCCACACCTGCATCCTCAGGGGACGCCAAACCATAAAATGCCGATCGCATGTCCATTTGTACATCAATTGTTACTTCTTTTGGTTAAGAGTAAATCATATTCAGATGCCACTAAGTTAGTTCATGAGATCGTGAATCAGACGAGAAGACAAGAGACATACGTACCTCCCCTCGCTAGCATGAATCCCTTTGATGAACTTTGAATGTGCGGTAATCGCCACAACCCTCCCCATCACCAAAACAAGTACGCGTCTGGCGCGGTCCATTAGGACTCCTAACAGCTCATACTGCTCCGTAAACCCTGGCGTACAATTTGACAGGTGTATACACGACTGTGGCGTTTGTTGCACGTTTCCACACCAATTTCTTCACGGCGCATATAGGCGGGTATGTGATTGGAAATGGCCTTCAAAGAGCGGCAACTGACCTCGAGAATGATGGTCTTTTGGACAGGGGTCGGCGGGCTGCAATACATCTTTGTGTGGAACGCGCGCTCGACCTTCCACGCGTCACTTGCCCCTCGCGCTTGGGCTAGACCTGGTCGCGTCCGCTGTTTAGATCCAACTCGGCCACAGTAACAAACTTAAAGGAGCCGAGTGATGCAAGAAACCCCACCAGATCTCTTTATCCGTGTTCAGTTTCGCCCAATGCTAAGCGTCAATGACGATACGGCCCTTGCAGCTCATCGCACAACTTCAGTCAGGGTGGTCAAAGTTGACAATGCGCGAGGCGCGGGTTTGAACAACCTGTCCCTGATCATTCGGTTTGCCGCAGAAGACAGCTTTGGATTACAAGTTTGGGATGTGCTTTAAGGTCCCAGACCAGGGTATGTACGTTCCCACGGGAACCGCACAAGTTTTGAGGGACGATATCGTCGGACGATTCAGGACTAAATTATCAAGCAGCTTCGATATCAACAAAAGGCTGGCGTCAAAATTCTGCCCTGAGGGGGCGTACTGGTAGGTGAGTTGAACAGAGTCGCATATAGGTATATCCAATATCATCACGGAACGAGGTAAAGTTTTGATGGATTGTCCTAAATTGTCCCTTGACGGACTGCAAAGCCCAGTGACGCCTTGAAAACATATGGCGCAGGTATCAATATTGATGCTACAGGTTCCACAAAGCGATTAAATTTGAGAATGACGCCAATCCCACGGGATCGAGGAGAAGTATTGAACCATATCGACTCCGAGAAAGTGGCGAACTTGTCCGCCTCGTGTGCCTGGTGACCCAAGGGACCCCTCCTAAAGCAGCAAAAATAAGGCGCCAGAAAGCAGGTACACCGTGCTTCCAATCGCTGTAACGAACCCTGACTGTGTGAGTATCCGATTCCACGCGGTTGTTAGAAGGAATCTTACAAGGGTACATCTAGGGTTGGGAGTCGTTCGATATTCATGCAAGGTACGAGGGGTCTCCATGACGAGAAAGGTGACGAGAAAGGTGACTTGGACGTGTTTCCTAATGGGTTGAGATGGAAAAGGTTTTGTTGGGGCGACAATGGTGTGGAATGGGGGACTATCGTATGCTTGTATTCTGACCGCACCACATCAAGTAGAGATTGTTTCCTTTTCTAACCTTGAAATGAATATGTGTTTTGCTAGTTCTTTATCTCAATCCAGGGCTGCCACCCGTCCCACATACATAGCGTGTTCTCTTCACGAACATCTCCGTGCATCGCCATTCTCTGCCGACGCGTTCGCATCCTAGAATCTGTGAAATGTGCCATGCAAGGATGGAGAAAATTTGTGTGCCTCAATCCTGATGTGCATGGCGTACATGTACTGTACCTTGGTACCCGTCATCGACTATTGCGGCACAAGTCGCCAACCATTGAATGGTTGAAGAAAGGTGTCATCGTTCCTGTTGCTAATTACCGACAAACAGATATTAAACTGCTGACATCGTAAAGGTCAATGAGCAACCGAAACAGCTGCCTGGTTTTAAGTTTTAACCACGCACCACGGATGTTTGATTTTGGACAGTTGGTAACTGTCACGCCGTGTGTGACAACCTAGCAGCTGTTCGCTTGCCTTCGCGCATTCCTTGTGCATTCAATTATTCGTACTCAAGCCGTCGACAAGTCAAGTACAGTGATGTACATCAAGTCGAGGATCATTGAGAGTTTGACAGGATGAATGATGGCATCTAGACCTCTCGAACGCCCGTATCGTGTTGGTGAGTTGAAGGGCTGCTTCACCGTTGATTGCCTTGCTCCTCCTGACATTGGAAAAGGGTGGCATAGACCAACGTATGGGGAACGCAATTTCAACTCAAAATCCTGATTATTGAGGGCGGCTTGTGGCATGACACCTCTATCAATCAACGGGATTGATGTTGGAGACAATGGATTCCTTGAAGGTAAATTTGGCGCGACATGCCAAAGAATGCTCACCTTATCTCCCTCCATGCCCGTCCTCGCTCTCACTCGGTCTGTTTCCCTCCTACTAGCTTGTCTTGTCATTGGCCCTGTCTTGCCCTTGCTGATATCCCGTTGTTCACTATCTCACACAGTTTACGCGTCTTGCATCCGATTCAGCCGTACCCGAAATATGAGCCTACTGCTGTACTGCGCCTCGCTCCTGCCTCCACTCTGTACCTGCATTCAAGCATGATACCTCTCAACTGTGCGACACTGCGCAGACAAACGGTCGAGCACTACGGACGTCGCCTCACGTTGTATCACAGGGACATTCACGCCTCACGCTCATCAGACATCTTCCGATGAATCTCCCATTCATCCGTTCTCTACCAAAAATAGCCCTCCCTGCACAGCTGGAATGTTTGGAAGACGTCAAGTAGTCAGTTATTGCCCAGCCTAGGGACGCAGGCCGACCGATCACAAAAGTGAGTGTCTTGCTTAGCAAGTATATTGGGTTAAATATGGCAATGGGAAAATTTCCGCTACTGCGATTCAATTATGTGCAGGGGCGTGAACATTTGAGCATTTGACGATGACAGGAAGCACACCTGTCAAACACACATCACGGCAAGCGTGATCAGCTGAAAAGGAAAGAAAGAGACGAATGCACATACGTACCTCCCGTAGGCAGTCCAAGTTTTATGGGATGATTGACCGCTACCATAAACGCCCAGATGAACACCGCATGTGTCGTGATCGCTACGACCTGAGGTTTCTCTGCATCGCCAAACACAGTACCCAAGACTTGTCTCGCGCGGTTCACCACATTGGCCATTTCCTCCCTCTCATCAGATTTCCACAACTCATCCTGTTCTGTAAACTTCGGCTCAATCTCATAGAAAGGATAAACTCCACTGATGTAAGAGTGGGTGCGGCGTTTTTCACTCTGATGCATGCCGTATAGCTCACGGCAGTTCTGTGCGAGTCTGTGTGAGATCGGGGGATCGACCGAAAACGCCGAAAACGCAGCAACTGACCTCGAGAACGACGGTCTTTCGGGTGGATATCAGATCCTCGAATGTAATCTCGTGGGTGCGCAGCGCACGGGTCAACGGGCTGCAATACATCTTATCAGGGATGGGGATACCAAATCGGCGTTCCGCTCTCCATGCATCTCTCGCGTTCCCTGCCTGGGTTTCTCCGTCTGGCGTCAAATACGCGTCCGCTGTTCGGACTCAAGGTCAGTACAATAATAAAAAGCCCGAATGACTTACGTCCCCAACAAATTTTGCCATCTCCGTCCAGTTTCGACCATTTCCTACCCACATGACCTTTGCAGCTCACAAAAGCGAAGACACCACGCACCCTTCCCAATCCTCAGGATGTCTTTCATGTGCGACGTTGTCTATTCCCAGCAGTCAGGTACGCACAGCCCTGACGACGGAAATGGGGCAGATGGGCTCACGATAACCTTGCCCATGTCTACCGAGAAAGAATAGGATATAGGACGTCCCAGGTTCGGCAGTTTTATTGAGCCATTTGAGGCGGTCGATAAGATTGGCCCATCTCTCGGGGGATTCGTCTAGCAGCCCAAATCTAGGGGGGATCTAACCTCGTGAGTCAATTGTAGGAATGCGGATGGTGAGGATTACCGCAGGAAGAGTAGATAGATCGTGATTGCTCTGGAGAAAGTATCCTAGCACGGTCTCGTAGCGTAACATCTGCGATATTATTCCAGAGTGTCAGTTGCGATTTGTTTAGCAGTTGTTTGGCGTTGCACGTTACTCGACAACTCGACCTCGAACACCGTTCATCCAGACACGAATATGGGATCCAACTGAGGCCTAGTACCATCCTTAATTGCACCGTCTGTCCCCCCGGTCCCCCCAAAGGTTATTTGCATTCCAGTTATCCATCAACATCCTTTACAGATGCCCGAGTCAACCAGCAAACTCGCAAGGTTCAGCGCTTTTCGTGGCGTTAGCCCTTCCACCGCGGATATGAAGTCACCGTCATTCCCTCACGTCAAGTGTTGCAAACAGGACAACGTCGTTTCTTCCTAGACGAACACAAGGATTGCGAAGAGCAGAGGACAATTTATATTGTGTACGCTACGGAATGGCTATACAGGCATTATACGGTGCCGAGTACTTCCATGCGGAGAACAAGCTATCGAGTCGGTGAGAAAGAATTGAAATTCGGGTCGTCGGAGCATTGGTTAGATGCATCCGAGTCCAGTCAAGCACGACGGGAATTTCCACCGTAACCACCGCTGCTGGCATATCGGGCGGCACTGGTCGAGGTTTTCTTTGTGCGCTCGATGAGAACAGGAAGCACTCCTGTCATGATAATGACAACCATGATCAGAAGAAATAACAAACAGACAAGCGCAATACATACCTCCCGTGGGCAGATCGTCGTCCAATTCACGACCGACCACTTGCATAAACGCATCGATAAATCCCTCATGTGCCGTAATCGCCACGACCTGGGGTTTGTCTAAATCCTCAAGAAAAGCATAGTCCAGGACTCTTTTGGCGCGTGTCTTCACGTCCTCAAAGTCTTCTTCCTTGTAAGCCGTCCACAACTCGTCGTTCTCAGTAAATTTTGCTCCAAACTCATATGAAGGGAAGGCTGTATGGATGTAAGTCTTGGTGCGGCGTTTGCTGTGCGTATACACGCCGTATTGTTCACGGCAATCCTGTGCGGGGCAGCGAGTGAAACTGTTAGGGTCGAGGCTCGGGAACGCTGAGAAGTTGGTAACTGACCTCGAGAACGACGGTCTTCGCAGAGTCCACGTGCTTGAATGTAATGTCGTGGGTGCGCAATGCACGGGTCAGCGGGCTGCAATACATCTTGTCGGGCATGGGGACATCAAACGAGCGTTCCATTTTCCACGCTTCTGCCGCTCTTTCTGCCTGGTGTTCTCCGTGGGACGTCAGATAGGCATCCGCTGTTTGGATCGAAATTAGTGGAGAGAACGACAATGGATTCGGATGACTTGCGTCCCCAACAGATCTGGCCATCCCCATCTTGTTTCCCCCATATCCTAGCGTCAGAAAGTACATATCAACCCTTCGCAAACATGACAATGCAATTTGCACGTACTGCTCCCATGCATCCTTGCCATATTTTTCAGCTCCCACGTTGTCTACCAACAGTCAGGTCTGCGTAGCCCTGTTGATGTGAATGTGCTTACGGTAGCCCTGCCCATGTCGACCAAGAAAGAAGAGAATGTAGGTTGTCCCAGACTTAGTACCGGATGTCCTGAGTGAAGTGATATTACTGGTGACATCTTGCCATGTCTTGCCGTCGAGTAGCCCGAATCTACGGAGAATCTACTACTTGTGAGTTGGATCCGACGAAAAATGCAGGTGAGCGGCGTTTACCGGAGGAAGAGTAGATGCATCCTTAGTGTCCTGTACAAAGTATCCTGACACGACCTTGTATTCGTAATCTGACATACTAGTTACTGCAGTATATCCCAGAAGGTCAATTTGGTCACAAGCGTACTCACGATGTGGATTGACTCGATGAGATTGATCAACTTAGAGCGGTTTGATGACGATTGTGAGTCGCGGTTGGGTTGACATTCCACTCTGCCTTGTTGCGCCAGTTAAATAGACTTTTATTCTTTCACATTATTTATGACTTGTCCTTCTGGGGTAAAGATTTGAGTTGACGGATTGGGCCTGTCATGTGCGCCACATCAATCACTTTCGCAACAGCAAAGAAGATAAGGTTGTGTAAGGTTCTTGATGAGTCGCGAGATGACGAACTTCCTTTGCACTTTATAGAGGCGAAAATCCTACTACACCCGGAAGCGTTTTCAATCGCCTCAGTGAACCCTCATGCAGTGTACTATGTGACTGTCGTCGGCGCCAGATTCCGGTCGGCCGACGAGGCATCATACGAAGAATCTGAGTTGGTATTAGCTTCTGACAAGAATCGGCACATTCCAGGAACAGGATACTCAGCGTGTGTGCTATACTGAACGTTATGGTACAAGGTTCATACGATTAGAACCACAGGTTCTGCTCTGATGTGTTCTTGAAGCTGGATTGGCGCCGCTAACATCCAAACCTTGTACATGAATCCGTGCAGTATTAAATCTAGCCCTGCTGTGTTGGCCCATGTATCGGTGTCATGGGTTTGTCCGTATGCATGTATGTATGGATGATTGCCTCGACATTTAGTCCTACGGAGAGGCTGGCGAAAATTTCTGAATGAAAAGAGCCTCCTCTCTGGGGTAAAGATTTGAGTTGACGAGAGGCAATACAGCCTGAGTGGGCTGAATTATCTGTGTCACATCAATGACCTTCGGCAACGAGGCTCTAGATGACAGAATGGTAAAGGAATGCTAACTGAGCGATATAAAATATCTGATTCCTTTAGTTTGCAACGCAAATACCTGGAAGTAGATGCAGAGCCTGATGGTGTGAGCATTCTATCTGGGGCTTGCGGTGATTTGATTCGTCCTGGTTTAGAGATTAGAGTCACGTTCTGCAACGTGTTCCTGATGCATGATAATGTAGCTATGTAGGCTCACTGACGCCAATCTCTGAACCTTGTGTCACGCAGCCTGAGTATTTTCGCCATCTTTTGAACCATACCCGACCATACAAGTGATATGCATTTTTGATAATACAAAGATGGTTGCCTTTCCATTTTCAAGTTGTGGTATTGTAGGTCCTTGAAATGACTTCTGAGTGGTCGTGCGACCTTTACATAATCTATCTTAGGTAATCAAGAGGAACGTTCTCACAACACGGCCGCTCCGCGAAATCTGGGAGTGATTGGTCAACGAATGAATTGCTCGCATATAACATTACTGTTCAACTCCAGGATGTCATCAACTTCTTCGGTCACGAACTTGGCTCAATTGATCATCTCGACTCCAACCTCTTTTCCTCCGCTGATCCCACCATTGCCGTTGATTTCTCCCAAGAGACCTACCGCTTTCTTGCCTATCTCGATCTGGCATCCCGTGCGAATGCTGGGCAGGAGAGTGCCATCCATGATTTGGCGAGAAGTGTTCTCGAAGTTACGGGTTTCGACTAGAGAGGCACAATCCTTCGCACCCAATACGACATTCCTTTTACCATTTGTGGGGATAGCAATCAAGTCGCCAGATCGGACATATGTCTTGTTCACCTCAACTCCATGATCCTTCTTGTTGTTCAGGTCCTTCAGGAGGATAAGACGACGTTCTCCCCGAATAGCCCTGAGCCTCAAATCATCGCAGCAGCAATTGCTACCTTTAAGCACAATAACCAGAAGCGCACGAACCTTGGTCTTCCCCAACTCGACATAATGACCATTCCGTGCATTACAATGGTGGGAACACGGCCATTCTTTTACCAAATCCCAGTTACCCAGCAGCTCAGCGACTGTGTCGCTACTGGTCAATTCCCCTCTCAGCCAACAGTCGTTAGACGTTGTGCTCCGCCCGCCAGACGAAGGGCCTCTGAAGGCATGGAAGTCCCAGATTATCGGCGCATCGCCCTACAGTACTACGATGCATTCCATGGCGTGGCGAGAGATTGCTGGGCTACGTTCCTTGACTAAGGTATGTTTCTTAGTTATGAAGGAACTACACAGCGATTCAGGTTTGCGAAGATGAATCAAGTCCTCTATTATCTCGTTTGCTATGGTTTTTTTGAAGCGTAAATTTCAAAATGAAGTTACATAACACAACTAAGAGTAGCGAGCGCAACGAAAGAGCTGGGAACGCACCAGTCCCGATTATTTGCCGTACTGGTCGTGTTAGTGATGCCCGATGGCCCTTGCACGATTTCAGATGCAAGTGCGCTCGCGTCACATTCTTGATGAGCATCTTGCCAGACGACACCTCAAGCCTCGAAAACAACTCACTTTTGTTTGCTCACAACGGATCAATTGGTCCATTACAAAATATTCAGAGTGGAAGCACTTCCCGAAAGGTAAAAGCCTAGGCCTGAGTTTGCGTAACATGCTGAATATCATCTGAGAGCATGGGCGAATACGGCTCTGAGCATATCATAGGAGAATGCCAGAATCCACCATGTTGGCCTCGATACGAGAAGTTAACAAAACAGGATCCATGACCGCTAAATGAGTCACTGGGTTCTTGATTCCGCTACTAGCCAGAGTGTGGAACTTCCGCACCTTTATCGAGTAAAATTCGGAAGTGAGGCAAACTGTCAGGCTTCAGGAATTGTCGTTAAAGCAGCTGCATATATCATTTGGTTAAGATGCATGTGAGTCAATTTACTGCAGTCAAGCACGACGGGAATTTCCGCCGTACCCACCGCGCCCACCACCACCAGACCCGCCACCATATCCACCACCGCCATACCCACCGCCACCACTACCGCCATACCCACCGCCACCACTACCACCATACCCACCGCCACCACTACCACCATACCCACCACCACCGCTACCACCATACCCACCGCCACCACTACCACCACTACCACCGCCATACCCACCGCTACCACCACTACCATACCCACCGCTACCACCACCACCACTACCGCCACCATACCCACCACTGCCACCGCTGCCACCTCCATACCCACCACTGCTAGACCCACTACTACCCTTTGTGCACTTGACGAGAACAGGAAGCACTCCTATCATGATAATGACAAGCGTATTAGCAGAAAAAGCAAACAGAACAAGCGCAAATACGTACCTGCCGTGGGCAGATCGTGCTCCATTTTACGACCGATCACTTTCATGAACGCCTTGATGAACCCCCCATGCGCCGTAATCGCCACTACCTGAGGACTGTCTTGATCATGAAAAGCGGTGTATAGGACTCGCTTGGCGCGTTTCACCACGTGTTCAAACTTCTCATGCTCATCAGGTTTCCACAGCTCGTCGTCCTCTGTAAAAACACCTCCAAACTCATATGTAGGAAAGGCTGTATGGATGTAAGTCTTAGTGCGACGTTTATTGCACTTCCACACGCCGTATTCTTCACGGCAGTCCTGTGTGGGGTAGTAGCGAGTGAGCTTTGCAACGCTGAAAAGTTGGCAACTGACCTCGAGAACGACGGTCTTGGCAGAGTCCACGTGCTTGAATGTAATCTCGTGTGTGCGCAATGCACGGGTCAATGGGCTGCAATACATCTTGTCGGGCATGGGAACATCAAACGAACGTTCCATTTTCCACGCTTCTCTCGCTTTTTCCGCTTGCTGTTCCCCATGGGGCGTCAGATAAGCGTCCGCTGTTTGGATCGAAATTAGTGGAGAGAATGACAATGGATTCGGATGACTTACGTCCCCAACAGATCTTGCCATCTCCATCTTGTTCAGCCCAAACCCTAGCGTCAGCAAGCACACGACTTGTCAACTCTTCGCAAAACATGACGATGCGATTCGTACGTACTGTGTCCACGCATCGTGGCCATATTTTTCAGCTCCCACGTTGTCTACCAACAGTCAGGCCAGCGTAACCCCCTTTTGATGTGAATGTGCTTACGATAGCCCTGTCCGTGTCTTCCAAGAAAGAAGAGAATGTAGGATGTCCCAGAGCTGGCAGATGTTTTGAGCGATGTGATATTATTGGTGACGTCTTGCCATGTCTTGTTGTCGAGTAGCCCAAATCTACGGAGAATCTATCGCACAGTGTGAGTTGGATTGGACGACAAAATGTAGGTGAGCGACGGTTACCGGAGGAAGAGTAGACGGATCTTTGGAGTCCTGTACAAAGTAGTCTGCCACGGCCTCGTATGTTTCCTCGGTCCCGGAACTTGACATGTTAGTAACTGCATTATATCCCAGAGGGTCATTTTTGTCACTAGGTCACTTGTGTACGATGTAGGTCACTTACGATGTGGATCGATTTGATTCGATTGAACAAGGGCGCTTTGAAGGGAGGATGCCTTGTTGCGCTAGTTAAATATACTTCTTTGACATTGTTTATGTGTCTGTCCTTCTGGGGTAAAGATACGAGTTGACGAATCAGAAGCGATGTACATGTACATGCGGATCTGGTGTGCATGTGCCACATCAATCACTTTCGTAACTGCAAAGAACAAAAGGCTGTACCTTATCAAAGCAAGATTCTTGATCACGAGATGACGAAGGCGCGAAAATCCTATGGCACCTAGAAGCGATTCCAATCGCCCGCAGCGAACCCTTGGCGATGTGTAAGATCATGCTATATGAATGTCGTCGGCGCCGGACTCCGTTCGGCCGACGTGGCATTATACGAAGAATCTGAGTTTGTATTAGCTTCGGCTTTCCAAGAACAGGATACTCAGCGTGTGTGCTATGTATACTTTAAAGTTACGTCAAAGTCCTGCTGTACAAGGTTTATAGGATTAGAGTCACGAGTTCTGTTCTGATGTGTTCCTGGAACTGGATTGGAAGGAGTTGATGATAGTGCCCACGCCACAGGCGCTGCTGATATCTAAACCTCGTACTACTCCGTGGAGCATTGGATCTGGCCCTGCTGTGTTGACTCACGCGTCGTAATGGGTTGCCTGATTGCCATTTTCAAAATCACGGTTATGACGGCCCAGAGCCTGGCGGAAACTCCCGAACGAGCTACTAGGAGTTGCGTTCTCTTTCATCACACGTGTAAGTAATATGTTCTGTTACTTCTGTACTTATACGTACCTTGTATTGAATATTTCCATGTCCTATGAGAAATCGAAGAAAAAAATTGAGGGTCGTGCGCCCGCATGTTTGATGATGGCTTGTTGCGCCGACATTTCTGCTTTGTGCTTTGACATCTATGCATGGGCCGTAGACCTGGGGTAAGGCAATACAGTGGGTACCACTTTCGGCAACAACTACTGGCGATATGACGAAGGAAGGTTAACTGAGTGATGTAAAATATCTGATAGCAACGCGAAAATCCCTCACCCGGAAGCAGCTGGAGAACCCTGATGGTGTGAGCATTCAAATCCACAGCTGTAGTACAAGAGCTATGATTAGTACTATTTGGGGATTGCCGGTATGACAGTGACTGCAAAGTAATGGCGCCGATGGCATTCATTAACCTTGTAGAATCAGAAGGATGAAGTTCGTATCAGCTTTGGACATTTACATTAGCGCTAAATCAGCGCAGCAACTCAAGTGTGTGTGTGCTGTACTTACGTAGAGTCATGGACCTATTCGGAAGAGTATGCTTAATAAGCTGATGATAACCACCAACCCCCCCCACTCACCTACCCATACGTTCAACGTTTTAAAATTTCAACAATGACTCAGGACATCACCAGCGTCGTCCTCAAGGCCTTGACAAACGCCATTGACTGCGGCAACAGCGATCTATGCCGAAGTCTTTCCAGCATGCGGACCGTCATAGAAACGACGTTGGTATTGTCAGCCCTCACTGTATAAAATGTGCCGTCGTCCGTCACTGCATGCGTTCTGAGCTACGTATAATTGAGCCAAATCAGTAAACACAGTCCCGGGGGTGCGCATATATGTACTCACCAAACTTGACACCGTGACGTTACATACACGATCACATCACATTTGTCCCAGCCCCTATTTACACTCACTGCAGGAATCGATGGCAGTCAGAAGATTTGTAAGAAATGAAGGAGCCAAAGAAAAATCCCCTCACAAGGTAGCAGCTATGGTGTTGGACACGTTGGGGGATATTGCAGAAACGTCACCCATACCGAAGCTAGCGAAGGCTGCAAAACTGGCAGTGCAAATAACAGAAAGGGTTGATTCAACGGTTGAGGTGAATCACATGATAAATTATGTATGCTGAGCTGATGATGTGCGTGATTATTGATATGTAGAAAACGAAGGGAGACAGATCCAGTTTCGACCTGCTCGCAGGTGAAGCAAGAGCGTTTGTTTATCTTATTTTTGTTGCAAACCAACATGTGCAAAAAGAAGACGATTCGATGTATGACTTCGATAAGGCTTTAGCGTGAGTCAAAGGCAAGGTTTTTAACTCCTGTTAGCTTAACTTGAATGACCGACAGTATTCTTGATGGTCTCAATAAATATGTAGAAGGATACTGCACAACAGAGAGGATAAAATCATACACAGAATTGTTTTTCGAAAATTACAGCTGGCGATGCGCGTTTCAAGTATATTTAAACCACCACAAGGTCAGCTGTTATCGGTGCCATGTCGTGTATGAAGATGACTAATGTTTCTTGCTGTAAGAACTATCGAGCAACTGGGATAACCGTCACGACTTTGATAGACCTATTAGTCAAGCAGAGCCTGGAGGAGGCACCAGAGCCTGAGATGAACGACATTAATCGAGGAGACACTGAGATGATGAATGATTATTATGGGATGGACTTTGTATGGACATCTGGAACCCAAGTCTCCAGGCCGAACGGTGTAAACCTGAAGATGGTTCGGCATTCATCATAGCAGAGTTTTGTTCACGAACTTGAATTCCGTCCATAAACTAAGCAATAATTCTAAATAGGGTAGTGTTGGCACCTCAGTTGTTCTCATGTGTCTGTGTACTCTAAGCCACATGGAAAGAAAGAATTAAACGACGACGAAAGGAATCGTATAGGAGAAAAGGAGCCTAGGCGGCGAAACTCGCCTCGACGTAAACTGACTCCCCCTGGCTGGGGATCAGTGTCCGTTGGGTGGTGATTATTCTTTTCACGAGAGACAGACTCTCCAAAAGACGGTGACCTGGTGTTCCAATAAAAATGCAGCAGCCTCTGTCGTTGAGTGCATGTCACATGTCACGCAAGAGGTGACAGCGAACCGAATCCAACCGACATGCATCCATCGTTCCTTCGTCGTCAACAACTGGGAGGCCTCATCCCACCCAAAATTGCCACCCCCAAGCTCGTAGTAGGTCTTCTTCTTTTTTTTGTCCTCTTCATCTCAGGTGGCTAAAGTGAGATACGCGGTCGGTAGTCGGGGGAGACGGGCAGTGGCCTTGGTCCTCTCGTTGATTTCTACTCCAAACTGCCTAAAGGTCAAGCGACGCCGAGAGTGGGGGGAATCAAAGGACGACTGTTCCGTGGGGCAAATGCTTCTGGCAAGCCGCTAGTTGCGCTGATTGGGGGACTGTTTTTAATAGGGTACACGATTGATTATAACAGTGAGTGTGGTTTGTATTGTGCACAGTTGGGACTCTGTTGTCTGACTGATGGGTGCAGTGCATTTGAGTACGTATTTGTGCTGGTGGGTGAATGGGACTGACAGGCAGCAGAGCACCACAAACAGCATGTTCATTAGAGAACCAGAGGATATTTGGACTAGAACTGGTGGTAGTACGAGGACTAGTAGAGTAGTAGCTGGCAAGCTTGATGAGGCTGGAAATGGTAATGCCTCTCGTACAGTTTGCGCCTTTGTCGTCCCTCGTCCACCCTGGACTTTGGCATTCCCTTGCTGATCTCAAGCTCGACGTCCTCCGCCTCAGTGACGTCGCCGTCCCCCTCTCCGCTGCCTATTCTCCAGGCAGATCAGTTCTGGATCGCGAAACTGGCCGTGACATCGCCCTCGCTGCTTCACTCGTTCTCGCTGAAGACGCCTTTTCCTCAACTTATGCCCCACCCACCAACTCCATCGCCGTTCGTGGCATTCTCAAGAACTACAACTCTATCGAAGAGTTCAAAGCAGCTGACAAGGCCGCCCTCTTCAATGCAGAAGCAGACGTTATCTGGAAACATATCCATACCACCCGCGACTCTTCCGCACTAACCCGATTCCTCCTCATCACCTATGCTGATCTCAAGAAACACAAGTTCTACTACTGGTTTGCCTTCCCTGCCTTCGTTGCTAACCCTTCTTGGGTGATTGACGATCCCCGAGGATGGAGCAGTGCCAGTGACCAGTTTACTCATGACCAGCTCGTCCTCATCCACTCCCAGCTCAAATCGCGTCCATCCCTCCTCGCCTTTTTCCTCGTCCGTGCTCCAGCTGGAGCAGCAACCGAAATCGCCCCCGTCGAAGAGTACGCCACATTTTTTGCCCAAACTCCGCAAGACCAGCAATCCATCGCCTTTCTCGATCCCTCTGCCAACCCACACAACCCAGGCTGGCCTCTGCGCAACCTCCTTGCATATCTTCGCGCGCTTCACCCCGCCTCCACCTCTTCCCTTCGCATCCTCTGCTGGCGGGATACCGATCCACCCTCGTCCCCATCCGGGTGGAAGAGCCGCGTCGGGCTAATCCATGTCGGGCCAGCCACAGACTCATCTATTGCCCAACAAGCCGCAGGCGTCCGTCCCTCCGCCGTTGGCTGGGAAAAGAACACGCAGGGAAAGCTTGGCCCACGTCTCGCCGACCTTGCGCCCATGATGGACCCAAAGCTGCTCGCCAACCAGGCCGTCGATCTGAACCTCAAGCTCATGCGGTGGCGCATCCTGCCTGCCCTCGACCTCCCCAAGATCGCGGCCACTCGCTGCTTACTGCTTGGCGCAGGCACATTGGGCTGTTACGTCGCCCGCACCCTCATGGCCTGGGGCGTCCGCACCATCACATTTGTCGACTCTGCCAGAGTCTCGTTTTCGAATCCTGTGCGACAGCCCCTGTTTGAGTTTGAGGATTGCCTCGAGGGCGGGAAACCTAAAGCCGAGTGTGCGGCTGATAGGTTAGCCAAGATCTTTCCAGGCATCGTAAGTGCCTTCATACATGCACGCACGCGCATACATTAACTCTTTCCAGAACGCGACTGGTCACATGTTCTCCATCCCTATGCCCGGCCACCCCATCTCGAGCTCCAACCCCGCCGTCGTCGCTCAAGTGCGAGCGGACGTCGCCAAGCTCGAGGAACTCGTTGACACTCACGACGCCCTCTTCCTCCTTATGGACTCGCGCGAGAGCAGGTGGCTCCCGACCGTCATGGGCGCAGCCAAGAACAAGATAGTGATCAACGCCGCGCTTGGGTTCGACACCTTTCTCGTCATGCGTCATGGCCCGCGCGCAAAGTCGACCATTCCTCCTTCCTCTACTACTACTACACCCCGACTGGGTTGTTATTACTGCAACGACATTGTCGCCCCGAAAGACGTACGTCACGCAATCTTGCTCTCTCTCTCTCTCTCTCTCTCTCTCTCTCTGACATGATGGCGCCCCACAGTCCCTCTCTGACAGAACTCTCGACCAAATGTGTACCGTCACCCGTCCCGGGCTTGCGCCTATCGCAGCAGCCACAGCAGTTGAGCTTCTCGTCTCCCTCGTGCAGCATCCAGACGGGTACGCGTCCACTCATTCATTATTAATCCCTTCTCTTCTAACCCCCCATGCAGTATCTTTGCACCGCCCCCCGTCCCCGACAGCGCCACCACCACCACCACCATCACCAACGCCGATCCGAATACAGGCAGCATCCTTGGCCACGTTCCACACCAACTGCGTGGCTTCCTCTCCCAGTTCCGCACGCTCCCGCTCATCGGGGCGGCCTATGACCGATGTACGGGGTGCAGCGAGGCTGTCGTGCGTGCGTATGAAGAGGGCGGGTTCGAGATGGTGCAGCGTGTGTGTGACGAGGATGGGTATCTTGAAAAGGTCACGGGCCTAGATCTGTTGGCGGATGAGAGCGAGGCGGTGTTGGGGAGTGTGGATTGGGTCGAGGAAGATGATGATGATGATGAGGGAGTGATTTGAGAATAAGATATAGTATGTAAATTGATTTGTGTTTACAAATCACTTGTTAAGACTACTCATGGACTTCTTACAGTCGTATATTGCACATTCGTCTGGACTTCTGGAGATGCTTTCGCCCATAGCGTCACCAGCCTTCGCCACGGATCAGACATTTTGTCGGTATGAACACTACAACGGAATGTACACCTGAGAGTTATGTCGTGCATACTATTTTTGGGAAATCGATCTACGTAAATGAGACTAGAGAAAGACGCCAACAAATCCCATCACTGTAACAACTCTGCGACCCAGTAAATAGGTTGTATAGCGTTAATGATTTCGTTGACGATGTCTTGCCGTGTGACCTGAACGGAGGGTATGACTTGTCCCCTATTCACGGGTGACCCATTTCTGTTTACCTGCTGTTCGTCCAGAAGGGCGGGCCAAGACAAGGATACCGTCGCGGTACCACTAGATTCAAAGTTGAAGTTCGCCAGCAAAGTTTGGAGCTGAGCGGTAAGGAACGGCTGCACCCCATTAACGACCTCGAATATCCATGTGTTGTAAAGGTTGGCCATGTTGAAGTTTCCTTTGGAGGGTGCATCGACATTTGAGGCAGCGTATAAAGTATACCACGCCACCCATACTTCTTTTATGCAGCGGTTTTGGTTCAAGAAGACCGTCTTCACTGCGTAATCGTTCATAAAGGAAGTAACCCCCGCTGCGGATCGCATAACTGAGACCTGCTTTGTAGCACAATATCCCGCAAACTTTGTCCGGTCACGAATTTCTTTTTTATCTCTATTAATCCAAGCGGCTTCTTCTGCATACAATCCTATGTTCTTTATGACATTGGCGACCTGATCCAAGACGGGCATTGGAGTTTGCAATTTATCACTAGGATAACACGCTCCGATCTGTTTAAATATGGTTTGGCCTGCAGGCATGTACGCCGGAGTGGTTTCAAGATTGTCCTTCACCCAAGTGCACCACTGGTTGTTCTCTGCAGCATTCTGCCACAGTCCAGTAGACTTTCCAAGGAAATCAATAAATGTGGCGGCTATGGAGGAGATTAAACCGTACACATTGAAGTATGCCAAGGAAACCTTACCCATTTGAGCTTCATACGGGTGTTCACGAGCATAAACTGCTTCATTGCTTGGAAGAGTGAAATACGGAGAGCCTCTCGCGTTAGTCCCCAAGTTCACCGCCTGAATATTGGGAGTGTAAGAACCAAACGTTGGATCCAGTGTTGCAGGATTCCTCAAGTCGTAGTAAGCAATAATGGGACTAGCGTGTTTCATGAGTTTTATGCTCGACAGGATGCTTCATGTAAAGCAACTCACCACTTATTGTAGTTGGGAATAGAGATAGAAATGTCAGGACAACTAATCAAAGCAGGTCTTCTATCCAACTGTTTGAATGGGGCATTACTCGAGTTTACCACTGTCAAATAATCCCTCAAGTCCAATTCAAGTAAGGGATTGCCCAAATCTATGTTGTTGTCGACGTCGCTGTAGATGATGCAATCTGATCCGTTGGTTGTACCTTGAATGGAGGTAGTCACCTCGGGACAAAACAAATTCCCGGGTAAGAAAGTTCTCGGAATAAGAGTCTGTTCTTGATCAACACCACGAATGTTGGTGACCACACCATCAGCAGACTCGATAGTTGAATATGCGACGCTTCTTGAGTGCCAGGGAATGGAAATTGTGGAGCCAGAGCTTTCAGCGTGTTTGATGTAGCTTTCCTCACGCTTGAAATTTCCAGATCCAGACTCATCCACCTCTGTCACGGATGAGAAGCATTGGCCGCCGAAATCGAATTTGTTGGCATAGAAAGATGCGCTGACAGGATTATCACGCCACCATAACAATGATCCGGTTAAACCACCATTGAGATTAATTCCATAGTATGGTTGTACGCAGAAACTCGCTGCGTTGGCTTGCGAAACACTGCCATTGACGGCAATACCAGCGTACATGTTTGCATCCGCAAAAATCTGAGCGTCCATGAGTTGGCCACCAAGGATAGACAATCCAAGCTGAAGAGTGGGCGCTATATGAGCTTCCAGGCTCCCTTCCAAGGCAACGTTGTACCCGAAAGAAAAGTCAAATCCATTGTTGCTGTGAGAGGGGGTAACAGGCCCGGGGGGATCATAGTTCTCAGAGTCCGGGTTACTATCTTCCTTGCCAATGACGACATCAAATGCAGGGAACTTATATTCAACTGAGGTCTGGAATTTCCCTGACATGCTCAACTGACCGGTGAGCTCAGCATATACATGTAGTGATGGCCCAAGAGTTAGAAGACCTGGATAGTACAGTCCGGGGAAGCCGGCGCTGAATATCTCCAGTTGATTGGAATCAAAAAATGCGGCGGCGAGACCAGTTATGGTGAACGTCGCTTGGGCAGTCGCCCCAGTCGAGAAGTAAACATATGACTGTTGAATGGCCGGGGGTACAATCGTTGCCTCGAGATAGTATCCGAAGTGACTAGATAGATCTGCATTTCCAGTAACGGAAATATCAAGCAAAGAATTGAAGTTAGGGCAGGATTCCTATGTTTCCCAATGTAAGATAGTATAGCATACAGGGATACTACTAGTACAAACCTCTTGGTGGAAGATAGTATACGAGCCGGCCCATGAGAAGGTTCTTGTGATAGTATTTGCACTCTTGACGGTGTTTAGCTTGTTCAACCAGGAGGAGAACTTCCCAAACCAGCGCTTGTCATGCCCGCAGTGTGACTGATGGAAATTCTGTTTCATATGCCGTCTTCTTCTCGTGGAATCAGTGCCAGCATCGGGTGCGCTATCTATTATCTCATTCCTGGTATCGGTGGTCAGTTTAGTATTAACTTTATGGTCTTCTTACAAAACTCAAGCGCTCACCAATAATCCTTCATATCCGTCTGAAGAAAAAAGTCAGCCCAACGTCTTCTCTGCCGTCACGTTGCTGCCATCAACTCACGATATCAGCTCTCATCCTGTTTACCGTTGATACGTTGATCAGTAATGTATACCCGTACTACATGAAACTTCATAACTTACAGAATCGGACCATTCTCTTCCGGTATGGCAGCAAAGTTGTAGTCGAAGCTGAGTGTGTATATATTTTCATTGATCGGAAGTCGGGCAGCATGATATGCTGGCAAGACAGTCTGGTCATCGTGAACAGTGATAGATACTACGCGAGCGTAGGGTCCAAGACCACAGTTCCTCGGCATGCGGACAATAGTATTCTCAGCCTGTCCAATGAAAACATGACCGCACCCAGAATCATCGTCATCTAATGGCAACGAGCAGTAGGCAAGAACCTAGTAATAATCCAATGTTAAAATAAGCAGTAATATATAAATTGGCACCGACTTGTTGGGGCTGGTCACTAGTGGGATCGCAACCAGTAATGACCCAATCTGACGCAATGTCCAGTGATGAAACTGAGCCTGCATTGGGAGATGAAATGAAGACTTCGCCAAACTATCAGTGAAAGATAATGAGCAGCCATTAACGATTGTAAATAATGTATGTACCGGAGAATCATTTTCAGCGCCATCATTGAAGTCGGTGGCTGGTGGTGCAGTTCTATCACTAGTACTAGTATCTTCGTCAAAGTTCACAGTGAATGTTGCTGGCTGGGAGTTCACAGCCGAACTCGAGTCGATTCCATGTACAAATTTAGGAAAGATCCAACTCTCTGGAACAGGAAGGAATTCGTTACCTATCCATAACATATCAGCCTAAGCAATCAAAAAAAATTCTACTACTGTTTACCATTGGGAGGGTCACAGCAATATAACCGCTTTCCCTTACCAAGGCATGGTGACGATGAATCTCCTTGAATGTCGCTGACTAAAAATCGGGTCAGTAAGACCATAACTGTAATGACCTGCCTTGCTTACAGACTGCTAACTGCCCCGCTGGGCATGCTGAGTTTGTGCAACATGGAAGATCTCCATACCATGCACACTAAAAAATGATTAGCTGTGTGCCAACTTGAAGGAAATCATACATTTTTGTATCCCGCTGATTAATAATGAGCGGCAGTAGGCATTTCATCAAACAGAAAACTCACGATTGCTGTTGCAGCAGACAGGCTTATTGTTGGTGGAGCATACCGTGGGACAAATTTGGGGATGCCGCGAACCTTGATTTTCCTGCTCACAACCACCGTTATCATTCGACCCTTGTTTGACAAATGTCATGCCCGTATATCCTCCAGCGCATTCAGTAAGATGATGTCCACAGCCTGTAAAATTCATAAACAAAATGTTAGCACTGTGATTGGAAGCGGTGAATAAACGATGGGAAATGATTCCCTTACCTGTAGCAAAACAATCTAGATCCACATTTGAATCACAGCAGTATGCTTTCTCTCCTTCTGAGCAGATTGGCGTCTTTCCGTCTCCAACTGGGTCAAGAGCAAGTGTTACTTGACCGACACCACACTGTGCATTACATCTGCGGCCTCCTCCACTCCAAGCACAGTTTGTAGGTTTGTTGCCTGTGGGGCAACACAAGGTTGCTGGATGTTTGGAGGAACAGGTTACTGATGAACTGGGGTTGGTCGTGAGTGTCGTCATTGCCGACCACTGCTGACCCCTTGGACATGCTTGCCCACAACCCGTGATCATACAAGATGTTGCGTCCACAAACGAAGGGTTGTTGACGTTAACGTCGGGATAGAGACCCTTAAGTGCAGTATACAAGTTATCATCCTGGTCCACAGACCAAATCATCGTTCCCCCAAGACATATGGAATTGGCATAGTTCAATTTCATTTGGAATGTGTCGGAATCATCATACGAGACCCATTGGTTGTCGTTCCATACAAGGTATTTGACGGCATTGTCCGAGTCGAACGCGGCACTAAGAAAGTTGGCGTTACTAATGATAGACTCGATTTCGGAGAACATCAGTGTTCCACTATTGAGAGAACAGGCACCTGGAGCTGCGCCAGATACGAAAGGACAACCAGGGTCGCTGCAGGACACATCGGCTAGTTGAAATGAGCGTCCATAAAATCCGATGCCCATGACAATCTGAGAGGGATTGACCCCCACATTAGCAAACAGTTGCATCGTCTGCTTTATCTCAGTGAGGTTGGTATGGGCTTGTACAATAGAACCAATGTAAGGATCCTTCCCATCCCAAACACCGTGAAGGTCATAGGTCATGACATTCACCCAGTCAGCGCTCTGCATAAGGCCTGGGAGATCAAAATGTTGGAGGTACCAGTATGACGACGGGGCTGTGAAAGTCAACCCATAGTTATTTGACTGGAAAGCGGATTTGAGTTGGGCCATGAATGTCACGTAGTTTTCTTTATCAGCAGGAACGCCGCCACGATCGTATGCACCTGGATACTCCCAGTCTATATCGATACCGTCAAAGCCAAAATATTCCATTATCGACAATACATCCTTGACGAATATGGCCTGGTTGGCAGCTGAACCAACGAGATCCGAAAAGATGTTCTGGGTTGGACGGTCGTTGAATGACCATCCACCGATTGAAAGAAAAACTTTGAGCGATGGATTCTGCTTCTTCAGAGCAGTGGTGCGCAACCATAGTTGTGCATCGCCCGGTGTCATCTCAACGACTTGGAAGGAGGAACTTATGAGAGCAAAAGCGAAATTGATATGTGTAAGTGTTCCTGCAGCAATCTGCTCCGGAGGGTATACATCACACGCCCTGGAAGACGCTTGGACAGCCCAGCCCTATAAAAACGGACCTATGAGATGATTTGATCAATAAGTCAGTTATTTATATACCTCGTAATACCCAATACGGCGTTGTGTTGCTGTGGCTTGGTTGTCGCTACAAGCTTGTTGACCAGGGGGGTTACAATTAGATTGACATCCCGTCCCACAGAAGTCTATTGACACTGTCAAGCGTCATACAAATGAAGTTGGAGGCTAATCTTTACCAGGCGTAGTGCCGCAGAAACCAAACTGTGAGCAACACACATTTAAAGGACATGTTCTATTCTCTGCCGTAGCAAATGGCCCACATTCAGCTAATGCATTACAGTTTGAGGTGCAGTTTGAGCCGCAAAACTCTGGTCCAAAGCTAGAGCACATGCATCAAATGGTTATCAGGAGAGCATGTGATTTAGACAGACCCACAAAAACCTGACTTTCCATTACAGCATGCACCGTTTGAACAAGGGATATCTGGAGTGCATAATCCGACAGGAAGGACTGTAGAGTTATCTTGAGCTAAGATGAGGATTGTAAACGAGAATACAATAAGTGTTAGCGACCCAATAAGAGGGGGACTCATTGGGTACTAGACAGCGAAGATCCCGTGCTGGATGCCAATGCGATGGCGAAAATATCGAGGCAAGCTCTACTTTATATGGTGTAGAAGTCATTGAGTGCTGCATTCATGACTGTGTGTGTGAAGAATGGCAATAAGGCGTCTAGAACGAGACAAGCATTTGGGTAAAACATGTTTTCGACGTGAACGGGGTGACATGTGACATGTGACAAGTGCTAGTGACGTTTCCATCCGTGCCGGCGCCTTTTTTCTTGAGTTCAAGTTGCTTGTATGATGCCTGACACAATACGGGGTGAACAGCACATCAGGGAGGATTTGACTTCTCCCCAATGTTCTTGGAACGGACTCGGGCTATAGCTACCGTGACACATTTCCTTCATTCAAGTTCTGGGTCCGAGGATGCCGTAGCCCCATTGTATTGTGAGTATTGTAAAATTCCATACGATATGTGAACGTTTGAACGGCGGGACTTTTGACTCGTCACTTAAGCACTTCTGTTCTGGCAGAATTTCAAAGAAGTTCCCATCGTGCTATGCTGCTCACCAGCCTCATCCCTGTCACTGTTTTTTTGATCCAACCTGCTTTCGCTTCATCGTTCTACAAAACTCTCCATGGTGTACAAGGGGCTCACGACAAGCTCTTTCATGATTCGTTAAAGAAACAGCTGGATACCAGTCGTGGAAAAAATACATCAATTGGCAAAACGTTTCTGAGCGCAACCACCAACTTCCTTACCAATGGCGACACAAGCAACACAACCTTTGCAACGGGTTCTACAGCATCCTTTCAGCTTTACACGCCGGATATGTTGACTACTGCACCAGTTCCATCTGCGGCCTGTTTAACCGCACTTACAACAGTCATTCAGTGTAATTCTACCGTACCACTGATGAGGTTAGAAACTTCAGATACATCAATTCCTTTCTCTGACCCTCCTGGTAGTTCGTATCCATATCTTTTAATCAATGACCTTGCCACGATTTGCACGACTACATGCACCAATTCACTTGCATTGTACCGGGAAAATGTTATATCTGCATGCGGAAATTATCGCATCCCAGGCACCAGAGGCTCAACCTACCTCCCCACGTTTGCGATTGATACCGTTGCGGGTCCATACTCAGTTCAATGCCTTCAAGATCCAACTTCCCACGTATTTTGCCAACCCTTGTTGGACGCTTATAATAGTTCGAACATGAATGGAGTCTTGGATCTCCCGACCAATGAACTGTGCACTTTCTGCACACTGGAAACCATAAGTCTCACTCTGAGGAATCCCACTACCTATTTCATCCCTTTAGCCGAAGTCTTGTCTGACGCAGTGCAACAGTGTGGCAGTGCCTTCAACTTGTATAATGTCTCATCCCCACCTTCAGCATCAAATCCTCCAATTGCGAACCCCGCCAACATTAACATGGGAACGAATAAAACCATTTCCCCATCTTCCGATTGCGCCATTCGCGGACGTAACATCACATTGCCCAATACTACCAACACAACTTGTTCAGCACTCGCAACGCAATACAGCGTCACTACAGACTCTATTCTCTCGTCCAACCCGTTCCTCACTGGCTCATCCGACTGCGCGATTGTTGCTGGGACCCGAATATGCATCCCACAAGCATGTACACTTTTCACGGTGCAAGCGAACGACACCTGCAATTCCATTGGTACGGCCCACTCTCTGACGCCAATCCAAGTTCAGTCATTTAACCCTTCGCTGGGGAGTAGTTGTCAGCTGATTTCGTCATTCGTCGGGAAATCAATTTGCGTCAGTCCCCACGGAGGCTTCCCTTCCGGCTTTGGGGCTACCTCAAATGGGAATCCTAGCGCTACACCTACCGTTGTTGCCCCCGTACCCACCCCAACAGTTAGCGGTACGACATCAGCGTGCGGGCGGTGGTATCAGGTGCAACCAGGCGATATCTGCAACACTGTCGCGCTTGCTAATTCAGTTTCATTACCAAATTTCTTGACTTTGAACCCTGGTTCGTATACTCTCTGCGTCTACTGACTTGGGATTAATGGTTTATAGAGGTGAATGCAAGCTGCACGAACTTATGGCTTGGATATTATTATTGTGTAGCACCGTACCCCCCCTTGAGCGCCTCCTCGATAACAGCACCTTTGATTACGGGTACTGTTGGAAGTGTCTATGCGTATCCTATCCCAACGGCTAACTATACACCGACTCTATATACTCAAATCGTTACCCCTGCAGGTGTTCCCGCCCCGACAAATGTTGCCCAGGGTACCAGGCAAATAGCTTGCGGGTACTACTATACTGTTCAAGTACGTCATTCCTCTGTCTTATAGTTTTTAATTCAATATGTTCCACCCGCCCAGTCTGGTGACACTGTTGCTTCGATTGCCGAGATGACAAACACTACCACTGCCGGGCTCATCAGCTGGAACCCTGAGCTTTCAACAGATACACCGTCAGGTTTAGTCATCGGGACAGCCATATGTGTCCTATTCCCCAGAGGCAATTACACCCTTTTCCCTGCACCGATACCCAGCAACCTTGCGCAGGCCGCAAAGGTGAACACAAGCACGTGTGCTGAATACTACACTGTTCAATCCGGTGATTCATGCACGGGGATCGAGACCAACATTGGTTTGACCAATGACCAATTCCTCGCTCTCAACCCTGGTGTCACAGTGCAGTGCACCAATATCGTATTAGGTGAAGCCTACTGCGTGCTCTCCATTTACGCCAGTGGTCCTATAATTACGAGACCGCCGGCAAATGTAGCGACAGGGACAATCACAACTAACTGTACTGGATATCACACCGTTGTGCCCGGAGATTCTTGTAGCCCAATTGAGACCAAGTATAACATCACCAGCGCGCTCTTCCATTCCATGAATCCCGAGCTTACATCCACATGTACGAATTTGATTGTTGGTGATGCATATTGTATTGGCACCTCAAACACCACATCAACCACTAGTGGCCCTCCATCCAACCTAGCCTCTGGATCCTTCACCAACTGTACGACATACTA
Organism: Amanita fuliginea; assembly: GCA_023014435.1. Classification (NCBI taxonomy): domain Eukaryota; kingdom Fungi; phylum Basidiomycota; class Agaricomycetes; order Agaricales; family Amanitaceae; genus Amanita; species Amanita fuliginea. Next base: position 3,135,025 of record JAEBUQ010000003.1, read on the forward strand.
CACCGTCGTTTCAGGTCAATCATGTACGACCATCGTTGCCAACTTCGCTATCACCCTCTCAGACTTCTTCCGCTGGAACCCAGAAGTCAACACTGCGTGTACGAATATTGTACTGGGAAGTGCTTACTGCGTTGTGGGAGGCGGAAATCCATGCCAGAAAAAGTATACTGTTGTTAATGGTGATTCATGCGGGGCGATTGAAACAAAGGAGGGTGTCACTGCTGCGAATTTACATGTCCTCAATCCTTGGTTGGACGTCAATTGTGATATTCAGGTTGGGCAAAACCTTTGCGTAGGGTAAGGTAGAATTTCGTTCGAAAATTGTTGTTGTATACATTTCTTTGTCAAAGCAATCCATGAATGGCTCGGCGATTTGTGAATGAACGAGATAGTGGTCGCCTTTCCACCTGGCCTGCTTAAGGATGCCATAGATTCGTTTACATGCGAAGATAAATTGGTATGTCAAGACGTGCAGAAAACGACAGAAAACCATAATAAAAATCACTCCAGTTTTATTTCAAGTTGTTCATTTTGACGTATAACGGACAAACGGGATATTGGCAGATGAATTAGCAGGCGATCCCATTTCGCTATAGATTTCAAGCATTACCCGAAATCTAGTATCCTACATGGAGTCTTGGAGGTTATGGGCTGCCAGGCGGCCAAGTTTTTTAAAAAAAATATTGAAGGGGGGAGTGGGGTAGATGGTGCAGGTCCATACCTGCGGGAAACCAGTGGGCAAAGGAGTAGGCTGGACTCCGCTTACAGGGACTTTAACTTTCAAAAAAAAAAAAAAAACCGATACAATTTAGCCTTTCGCAGATGAATAATTTGGAGGCCCGGGCCCAAGCTTCTCATATAGTGGCGGAAGCGCCGAATGCGCGAGTCCCACCCGCTCGTGCCCCGGGGTCCCATCAAACACCAAATACAGAGTGACCATGAATCTAGAAGGACAGTCGCGTTGATCAGATGCTTGTGCCAGGTCTCGAAAAAAAAAAAAAAATCGTACGAAATGCCCATTATCCATTCGCCTCCGACTCCCCCATGCATCCTTATGATCCCTTTGCACATCTGAGGCTTATTAGGTGCTGATACCAGTCCCCGATTGAAGCTTGCATTTCAGTCAATAAGCACCACGCATCCAACACCGAACGGACGGAGCGACTTACCGCTCTGGGCTGATAGTCCACGCTTGCCCTTTCTTCCACCTGAAGTGCACCTCGACTTGCTTCTCGCACGGAAAGGCATAGTTGTACCTTGGAGACATTGGTCTATTATGCCCTCGGATCGCCTCATAGATCTCCTTCACCTGTTCCGGGGGCCCATAAATAAATGGCAACGTGCTGTCAAACACCGTCTGAATTTTGTTCGATAGCACCGTCTCGTTCCCGTTGAGACCAATCACAGCTTGCCCGATCTGTCACCGCCGCCACCGGAAGACACTAGTTTTCACGATCTTGTGATACTCGATAATGCCTTCATAGTACTGCGCGAGGGGCCTACCAATGTGGAGTTCGCCGCCAGTGGACGTGAGGCGCAGCGCAAAAACGGGCGCGCGAAACCTCTTTGATATGAAATCGAGAAAAGAAGTCTCTTTGCACGGTTTACCACACCTCGGTGGCAACGCCAACCCTAGTTCGCTAGTGGGCCAATTGAACCATGGTATTCAGAAACAGGCAGGCGGCACGCTCACCCGCCATAGTTCAAATTATTGGGTTTTTCCATGACACCCAACACCGACCCTTCTTGCTTCATCTCACCTATGCTTATGTGGCCCAGATAGACATCACCAACGACGGTAGACGCATCGAGAAGGCGACTGTCACAGGTCATGGGGCGCACTTCTGGCTGGTTTCTGCGCGACTTTGATTTACCCGGATTAAATGCGGTCCAAAAGCATGGGGAATCAGTGTGGACAACGACGTCCAATGGGGGAGAGGTCCCGATCTTAATTGACGCGAGCCGGTAATTGACCAGCTGTTTAAGCGAGACCACGACTGCTGTATTTTGAGGACTGGGCAGAACCTCATACGGTGGTGGCCCGGGCTTGAAAGGATTGATCCTCTCCAAACGACATGAGGCGAACGAGCACACAACACGGCGGAATTTAACGTACGTTTATGATACCTTTGAGTCCTGTCGGGCGCGGGGGATTCACCCTCGCAACTAGCACGGTCTCCCTTCCATGCTCCTCCTCAAACACGACATCCTCCGTAAAATTGGTTCGCCTTCTGAAAGTAGTTTCGCCATCTTCTGCTCTATGTTGCAGAGCCTCTGTCAAAATTGAAAAAAATAGTAGCGTGACGGGGAATGTGGCCCACATATTGAAATGGACGAACTGAACTGACTTGAGATTTGAGATTATAAGTTTGTCATGACGGCAACTGTTGCCATCCCGGCATAGGCATAGCACAGCGTTGTCATGACCTATGCAGAGATCTTAGGCCCTTTTCGGTACCCAGCTAGGTTACAGCTAGGTTACGGTTAGGCTAGCCATCCCATGTCACAAACCGAGTGACCTGGTTAGTCACAACATGTAACAGAGTAGTTACAGCCCTCACTCTCGCACTCACTCCATGGTCACCTCCAGCCCTTCTAAGTCCAAGTCCAAGAAGCATCTATCCAGTGCTCAGATACACAGGGAGAAGCATAGAAAGGTTGCAGCAGCTCTTGCTGGGCTTGGAGCAGCTCTCACAGTGGCAACTCATGCTGCTGCTCATCTTGATAAGCAGCCTATTCACACATCTGTCCTTACTGGCCAGAAATGGCTAGATGAGTTGATGGTTGGTGAGTCCAATTGTAGTTTTACCCATAACATATCCTGATCAGGCATTAATAGGTCATCCAGTATGCTTTTGGCAACAATTTGGCATGGAGCGATTTGTTTTCCACAAGTTGCTGCATGAGCTTGAAACTCATTGTGGTTTAAAAGCCACCAAGCATGTTACAGCTGAGGAGCAGCTTGCAATATTTCTACAGATTGCACGTACTGGCATGGGGAATCATGAAATGCAGGAGCGATTTCAGAGAAGTGGGGAGACAATCTCAAAGTATGTATGCCACTGCTACTGCATACAATGTGTTATTTATCACTGCTGGAGGTGTTTCCATCGCATCCTCAACATGCTTGTATCCAAGGAGTTCTATGCAAAATATGTCTCTCTCCCTATTGCTGATCAAGTCCCCCCTGAAATTGCAGACAATCCTTGCTTCTTTCCATTTTTCTCTGCCTGTCGTGGTGCAATTGATGGGACTCTGATTGATGCCTTTGTGGCTGAGGAGGATCTTTCTCGTTACTGAAGTAGAAAAGGCAGGATCTCCACAAATATTTTGGCAGGTTGTACTTTTGATCTTTGCTTCTGCTATCTCCTCACTGGCTGGGAGGGTAGTGCTGCTGACAGTCGTGTGTTTGATAATGCATGCAGGACAGATCTTGCAATTGCACCTGGGACATACTTTTTAGGTGATGCAGGTTTTCCTTCCTGTGATGCTTTGCTGGTGCCATACTGTAAGGGCTCTGCGTCGTTCTTCTATGGGAGCCCTCGTATAGTTTCTTGGGATTTGTTCTTTCAGTGCGTTTCTAACTCGCACTTTATATTTTGGACATATATATATATATAAATATCATCGTGACGCGCGTGACCTTATGTTGCGCGCCTAAATAATTACTTAAGCAGTCTTACTTTTTCTCTCACAACTGCGTTACACAACTAATAAAATTGGTTCAGTGTACGACGCACCGTGAGATTTAAGTAAGAAACCAATAAACATTACACTTTTTTACACTCCAGAAGTGGTGTAACGCAAAATCAAACCAAGACGTCGATAAAACGATGTCTTTTGGCCCACTGAGGAAACCCGCACATAAACGTTGGGAAGACCTCATGAGCTCCCCGTTGAAGACACAGGAGAACTCCCCGGTCATCATACCACGTTCAGTTAGTATGAGTGTGGCGGGAGACCTTAAACCTCCAGATGACAGAAACGTCACTAAGAGAAGTGTCAGCACTTCTCAACCAAGGGCATGGCTGTCGCCCTCACCAAACAGCTGAAAGGTTGCGGAGGCACCTAGTGGAACCTTGCCAGCGAAATCGTCGCCTAGAACGACATGGTCGCCTCCCAAAATACTGTACGCTACCGCAGTAAAATCTGGTAGACCCGAGATCGATTTGAATCGATCTCCCACTGAAAGAGTAGCGCCTCACGCACATACACATATAGACTGCCAGAAAACCCTCGCGGGTAAATCCAGGCCGTCTTCTGGTACGGAATGTACCACTCAAACCAGAGGAGCTAAGGCGGCTCCTGAACATGCAGAGGTAGTTACTACCTCCATCACTGATCAGATATACAGTGATACCTTGGTAAAATGCCTAGGTCCCGTCATGGGAAACGAAAACAAAGCGGTCAAATTCCGCAATATCAGAACTGAATCCGAATCAGAACGAGAAGTTGAAAACTCAATTTCTCCACTAGATTTTGAGTCAGAATGAGTCGATGAAGACTCGATTAGAGATGACCTGGCCAACATGACCAGATTGTCCCAACCGACCGCAATGGTTGGATTAGGTTTGGTCCAAAATTCGGCACCACGACCTATGAACACTGACACCCTGGGGCAACTAATCCAAGGGCAAGAAAACCTCGAGAGGGTAATGGTGGGACACCACATGAACCTCAACAAGAGTATCCACCATTTAGTGGAAAAGACTGAGACGATGAATAGTCATCTCGAGCGCATCGCCATGCTCCTAGAAAGGCGACAAAACTCCCCTCGACCACTTCGAGGACAATCGGACTCGCGTGAGCGAGTGAAATTCAGACATAACCGAGATTTCAGTTACAAATCCGATGGTCAAGATTCAGCTCTTGACTACATCAGCGAGAACGAATACGCTGAGGAGACCGTCCCAGAAATGAGACAGTCTCATAATAACAGGCAGACTGAGAGTCTGCCCATTAGTGAAGCTCAACTTGAGGTTCTGATTGGACTCAAGAAGCAAGAGATGATGATTGCATCATCTGATATAATGAATAGACGAGGACATAACGAAACCTCGTCTAATTATGAAACGAGAATGACCGCTAGCGCACAAAATGCGGTCATCGCAGAAGTCAGAAATGGAGTCCCTCCAGAAACTCTATTTCTTCGAATGAACCTGTTACAATTTCTTTTCTCCTCTTTGTGAGCGGACCAATTATTACTTAATCATAGCTATGCGTTTCCTGGACGCTTATTTCCTTTTAGCTTTACCTTTCACTTTTCCTTTCTAAGGTAGTTAGCTATACATTTCCTTTTACGTTTTCCTTGTTCTTTTAGTATATAAAGGCTCTCATGTATGCTTCTACTCCTTAGTTCCAACTTAATTGAATCATACTCCCAATTTGACTCGAACTCCTCACTCTCTTTTCCTTGAGCTCGTCGTCGACCTAAAGACCTTCGTCATCGTTTGACTTAGCGTCCAGAATCTGTCCAGTAGGCTGGGAGCGGACCGAGACTCTGCTTGCCACTGTTGACTTAGAACGAACTACGTTGGGAGCATCGATCTTAACACAAGTTGGAACTCACAGAACCGCTCAGTGTTTCTACACTAGCCAGACACCATTGATACCAGAACCTCGAACCTCAGACCCCCGAACGGCTCTGCCCGTTTTAGACGAAAGTATTATCTAGATCGACGAGAAGTCTTTCCATCGACTACAGGAACAGGGTGGTTTTTCCGCTCAGGAACCAAGAAAAAGAACGAACCAGTACCAGAATCCCTCTTTGAAGGTGATTACACTGAAGGACAAGGGGACGCTTTCCCAGACGACGTTTGGATTGATTGGGTAAACGAAGAACACAAAGAAGGATTTCGTTCGTTATTCAAACCGCCTACAGACGAACCAGAACTCTCTTGGTGGAACGAATATCTTAGTCTTACTGGAACAGCAGGACGAGAACGATATGCACTTAGGGACGGAGAAGTACAGCCTTGGATAGATTTCCAAGAACAGAAACAAATCGAAGTAAATCTATTCGGAGATCCAGAATCAGGAAAGAAGAAAAACGAAACAGGAGAACCTACAGACCCAAAAGAAGAAACAGAAAAGATGGCATCTGACGCAGCAACACCTGCCTCTAAAGGAGATATTAAGCCGCAGCCCATGCGCATTTTTACAGGAAAACGAACCAAAGCAAAAGCTTTTATTGGAAACTTAGAAGACTACTTCGTGTTGAACGATGACAACTATAAGAACAAAGGCCAGAAACAGATTCGATTTGCTCTTGCCTGCCTAGGACAGGAACTCGACGATTGGAAGGTTCTAATCAAAGAGGAACTAGACAACGATGAAGAAACGACCCTTATCTGGACGAGTTGGGCCGAATTCAAGAAGCGCTTTTTAGCCGATTGGGGCGAAGTCAACAGCGCACTCAGGGCCCTAAATAATTTGGCCAATCTCAGAGTAGGAGGCGACGTTTCAGTCCCTGAATATATCAGAAAATTCCACATGGAGATTGGAACTTCAGGATTGAAAGGGACAACCGCACAACTTCAGGCATTTGTTAAAGGACTCCCCGAAAGTATCGCCACCAAAATTCTTGAAGCGAACATTCTATCAATGAAGGAAGCATATGAAAAGGCAGAACAGCTTCATGGCGCTTGGGAAATGATGCGAGCGCTTGGGCAAAAACCAGGACAAGGGAACCGCTCTAATTTTAATCGAAGCACCAATAACAGGGGTGGATCAATCCGATCAGTAAATGCGATGCCCACTGGACGTTTGACAGATGAACAAAAAGAGGAATATATGAAATCTGGAAAATGTTTCAGATGTGGAAACCAGGGGCATGTTTCAAGGAATTGTCCCAAACGAAATACCACTTCAAACACCTCCTTCAGGGCCTCCTCATCGTTTCAGAATAAGGGGATCAGATCTATCCCTGAAGATGTGCCCAAGGAAAAGAAAGATGACCCAGTTGCAAGCATCAGAGCGATCCTTGCTGGGATGAAGGCCGATGAACGAGAAGGTCTTCTCAGTGAACTCAAGAACGAGGGTTTTTAACCCGGAAGCGTCATACAGCGGTTGGCACTTCCATAACAAATGGACATTCACAGTTAGCGCTTGATTCTGTAATAGTAAGATCGAATAATGACAAGCGCCTTTCAATTTCTGTGGAGACGTCCGATTTACCCGCTGAAACTTCGGCTCTAATTGATTGTGGAGCAGAAGGGAATTTTATTGACGAAGAAGTAACCACCAAGTTATCAAAAGAAAAATTGCGAAAACCAATCAAAGTCAGAAACGCAGATGGAACGGTTAACACTAATGGAATAATCACACATTGAGTCCATATTCAATATTCGATTGGAGGAAAACGATACAGCAACTGGTTTCTAATCACTAAATTAGGAGATCAACGATTAATTTTGGGGATCCCTTGGTTAGAAGAAAACAATCCTACTATTGATTGGAGAGATAAAACGATACATCTCATCGATGAACAACGGAATGGAGGAACTATCTGGCAAATGGCATTGGACAATCAACAATGGGGAGAAGACGATTACTGGATCAGAGTTAAGACATCAGCATCTCAAGCGTTAGAACATCAGTTGAAAAAGGATGAACCAAAAACGGAACTACCATCAGAATATGGGAAATGGCGCTCAGTCTTTGAGAAAAAGGCATCAGAACGATTCCCAACTTCCAGAACTTGGGATCACGCTATCGATTTGAAAACCGGTTTTAGTCCTAAAGTTAGCAAGATCTATCCGTTATCAATCAAAGAACAGTCGTCGCTGGACGAATGGATTGAAGAGCAGTTAGCTAAAGGCTACATCAAACCGTCGAAATCTCCTCAAGCATCGCCATTCTTCTTTGTCTCAAAGAAGGAAAGTGGTGCGCTTCGGCCGTGCCAAGATTATAGATATTTAAACAATTGGACAATCAAGAATGCATACCCATTACCCCTAGTATCCGACCTCCTTACAAAACTTGCTGGTGCACAATATTTCACCAAATTAGACCTCCGATGGGGATATAATAACGTCAGGATCAAGAAAGGGGACGAATGGAAAGCTGCTTTCATTACCAACAGAGGATTATACGAACCAACTGTTATGTTCTTCGGCTTATGCAATTTGCCATCTACATTCCAAACTATGATGAACGAATACTTCAGAGACATGATTAATGAAGGATGGCTCATTATCTACATGGACGACATCTTGATATGTTCTCAGAATTTGAACGAACTAGAAGAACGAACAAAAAGGGTTCTCGATCGATTAAAAGAGAACGATCTGTTCCTGAAATTAGAAAAATGTAAATTCGCTGTTCAAGAAGTTGAATTTCTGGGCATGATCATCTCACCCGGAAAAATACGAATGGATCCTATCAAACTCGCAGGAATAGCTGATTGGCCAGTACCATCAACGGTTAAACAAGTCCGATCATTCCTAGGTTTTGGAAACTTTTATAGACGTTTTATTGGAAACTTTGCAGCAATCGCAAAACCACTCACAGATCTAACCAAGAAAACGGAACCATTTGACTGGAATAATGAGCGCCAACTTGCCTTTGACACCCTAAAGCAACGGTTCGCCTCTATGCCAGTATTGTTAATGCCAAATCCTGCAAAACCATTCATCCTTCAAACCGACGCCTCCAATAAAGCAATTGGAGCGGTACTGAAACAGGCTGATGAATCTGGAGCACTTCATCCATGTGGATTTATATCCCATGCGTTAACACCAACGGAACAGAATTATCAAATTTATGACAGAGAACTGCTTGCAATCATCAAGGGACTTGCAGTATGGCGCCATCTATTACATGGTTCTCCTCACACGATCATCGTCCATTGTGATCACAAGAACTTGTCCTACTACCGAACTGCTCAACGCTTAACACCTCGACAAGCTCGGTGGTCATCATTGCTATCCGAATATGATCTTCGTATTGAACATATACCTGGCACAAAAATGTTCGAAGCAGATGCATTATCCAGACGGCCAGATCATATGGGAAATGATGAGGAACAAACTACTGTCACGGTTTTGCCGAATGACCGATTTATTCGACTAATCAATGATGATCTTGCCAGCGAATTAAAGAAATACATGGCAAACGACGATTTTGGACGCATCCTTATTGAAGTTATCACTAAGCAAAGGGCACCACCAATTAAATCCAAACTACAAGACTGGACATACACTCATGGTATCGTTTATTACTTGGGCAGGATCTATGTGCCTGATTGAATTGAGTTGCGCACTCGATTAATTAAGGAGATACATGAAGCATTATCTTCAGGACACCCTGGACGATTGAAAACACTAGCACTTTTGAAGCGTGATTATTGGTGGCCTGGAATGTATAGACATGTCAAAGAATGGGTTGAAGGTTGTGCACTTTGCCAACAGATGAAAGTCAATACCCACCCAAATTCACCGGCATTAATCCCTATTCCATCAAAAGCTACTCGGCCATTTCAACAAGTCACACTGGATTTTATTACCGATCTTCCTATATCTGACGGTTATGACTCCATTCTGGTCACGGTGGACCATGGCCTTACGAAGGGGGTAATTTTTACTCCTTGCAATAAGACGATCGACGCCTTAGGAACTGCAGACCTCTATATCTCTGAAATATTCAAACACTTTGGACTCCCTGACATCTTAATCTCGGATAGAGGACCACAATTCTCCGCCAAAGTATTTCAAGAGATACGAAAAGCTCTAGGAATCGACCATAGAATGAGCACAGCCTACCATCCTCAGACAGATGGAGAAACTGAACGTGTAAATCAAGAACTCGAAATTTATCTTCGAATGTTCTGCGCAAATGAACCTCATAAATGGAAACCACTACTACCCATCGCTGAATTTGCACATAATAATCGATATCATGACACAATAAAGACATCACCATTTCAACTTATGTACGGATCTGATCCAATCGCTATCCCTACAGCAGCAATCAAGATGACCGCACCAGCAGCAGAAGAACGCCTTCTGATGCTCCGAAAAGCTAGAGAAGAAGCCCTAGCCGCTCACAAACTAGCTAGACAAATGGTCACTCATAGATACAGAGACAAGTCAATCAGATTCGAAAAAGGTGACAAAGTCTGGCTCGAAAACAAGAATCTCCACATTCCATATCAATCAAGAAAGCTAGCACCAAAACGGGAAGGACCCTTCCAGGTTGAACAAGTCATGGGACCAGTTACTTACAAATTGAAACTACCGAAACAATGGCGCATTCATCCTGTGTTTCATGCTTCGCTCCTCACTCCATATAAAGAAACCTCAATGCACGGCCCGAATTTCACTATGCCACCTCCCGATATGGTTAACGGACAAGAAGAGTTTGAGATTGAAGCTATCCTTGGACACCGGAAACGCGGAGCCAGTTATCAATACCTAGTCAAATGGAAAGGCTATGGAGCAAATGATAACACTTGGGAACCGGAACGACATCTAGGCAATGCTGCGGATATCCTGGTTGAGTATAAGAGCAGACGAAACCTCTGAAACGATTAAAGTAATGACTTACTATTGCACCAACCTACAACTGAAACATAACATTCGCTATGTCAAAAAATTCTGCAGAACTGTTGGACAATACACTCCTACTGTCAAAACCAGATACTCCGTCACACCAATGTTCGTTCCAGCCTTTAAACATCCTTCCAAACGAACACTCTCTACATATCAAAAACTGAAATACGTCCCAATGATGTCAAAACCACCTAAAGTATCACGATTACCTCCTCACAAACGAACACATCCGCAAGGACACACAGAAATCCCATATAATGCTTTACCAAAATATCTTCCCCAGTATCATCGCCTCTCTTTTGATCTAGGAGAACTACCCACATTTCAGGAGGCTGAATCGCATTATCTCCCAGCGTCGGTTCACCCTTGTTTTCTATATGATAACGTTTATCACAGGGTTTGGTTACGACGAACCTTCCCTGAACTATCAGAAGCTTTACAACGAATTATTCAGACATCTCCGCGGAACAATGGCAATATGAACGGCGAATGAATATAAGAGGAAGTGAAAATTTTAACCGCACACAAGTGCAAATGGAAATAGCACTGGCAACCGAGCAATATTACGTTCTTCTGAACCAAGCGATACAGGATAGCATGAACAATCCAGAGATACATGTCACACGGCATGAACGCCCTGATCAAATTCGTATTCCACATCCTGACAATGCAAGAACCCGATCAGAACAAGAAGAAGCGACTAGGAACTCCCATGAGAACTTTCTCAGAACTAGAGAACCTGAGATCGAAGAGATCTTAGCTTTGGACTCCGACGATGAGATTTGGGATATTTAAACCACGCCTGTTGGATTCATCCTCCTCATTCTATTGATACAACATGTCCACCATTGTCATCATCGCCTACCTTGTCGCTTTCGCATTCGCGCTTTTGGTCACAGCCTGTGGCCACTGCTATGACCCATCCTTTGCCCGTGCCTCCCCGTTTCTTGCCACCGCCCACGATCTCCCTATCGAGATCTTTGTTACCACCACCACCACCATCGATGAATACCTCTTCCCAGACTGGCCAGTCTCTCCCACTTCCACCATCGCCGACTTACACCAACATCCGGCCGAACTCGACGAAGTCCTCGAACCGATCTTTGAGGAAGAAATCCCTCTTCCCATCCCTCCGGCACCACCCCTCGCTCGAATCCCCAACGCCACTCTTCTTAGAGCCCAAGAAGCCCTCGCAACGATGATTGTCGACTATCAACAATTCGCCAGCCCTATCGATGCCATGCTCAACGTCGTCATCACCACCGATCCCCATACTATCACGGACGAAGAACGTGACGCTATCCTAGAGCAGACGATCCAACTGGATTACATCACAAGGACGTTACAATGGCGGTTCAAAACCGCTAACCACGACATCAACACCATTGCCAAATGGTTGAAATCGAGGCGTGATCATGGCTGGACGAACGGTGGGAATCACAGTTGGGGAACGGGTTAAGAAGTCGGTGACTTCTTGCATACAAAGGGGGTAATGTTACAATTTCTTTTCTCCTCTTTGTGAGCGGACCAATTATTACTTAATCATAGCTATGCGTTTCCTGGACGCTTATTTCCTTTTAGCTTTACCTTTCACTTTTCCTTTCTAAGGTAGTTAGCTATACATTTCCTTTTACGTTTTCCTTGTTCTTTTAGTATATAAAGGCTCTCATGTATGCTTCTACTCCTTAGTTCCAACTTAATCGAATCATACTCCCAATTTGACTCGAACTCCTCGCTCTCTTTTCCTTGAGCTCGTCGTCGACCTAAAGACCTTCGTCATCGTTTGACTTAGCGTCCAGAATCTGTCCAGTAGGCTGGAAGCGGACCGAGACTCTGCTTGCCACTGTTGACTTAGAACAAACTACGTTGGGAGCATCGATCTTAACACTCATGCTATAAGCCATTCAATACAGTTTCACCAAACATTGGAAACCTTTTGCTGGTCACTGTATATATTAAAGACGCCCACTGCTCCAGGATTAGAAAATGCAGCTATAAGTGCATCCCAAGTTTCCTTTGACATTTCCTTAATATATATATTAAGGGGTTGAGACAGATAAAGGGATATTAATCCCAAGGCTTTTCCATTATTCTCAAGGAATTCTTGGTGCAATTTCCATTTCTGGGTAAGAGCTGCAACCTGACCAGCTTGAACGCTTTCAGCATTCATTTTCTTTTGGTCAGCTTCAGTGTATGGATCATGGACAACTCAAGGTCTTTACACTTAGCCACATATCCTGGCGGACTCTGATCAGAGTCTGGTCAGACTGCCTGGCACTTGAGGTCAGTGTGACACCAGCCAATTTCTATTACATGTCCGATCAGACTCCAATTGGACTCTGGTCAGACTCCGATCAGATTCTTGGAGTCCTCGGACTGCGGAATTTTTGAGTATTTTTTGGTATTTATCTGATATTTATTTGGCATTTTTTCAATCATTAGCAAAATTAACTGAATGAAAAGTGGTGCACGAACCTTGGATTGAACCCCACATCACAAGTTACAAATTGTCACAACATCTAAACTGTTACGCCACGCAGCTACTTGTAGTGTACATAACTAACTGGGTTTTGGCACTACATCGACGCCTGGGCTGAGGGTTCTGCGACAACACCTTTCGCCTCACTCCACCTTGCTCATCATCACCCCCACCACAACGCTTGCCTGCGCCGAGGTCCCGAAGTGGCCAATCTCGGCTTCCACTGCCCATCGCCTCATCACGCAAGCGAGGCCTGTCCAGCGCCGACACAAAATCCAAGGCCAAAAAGGTGAGGATGACCGAGGAGCATGCCGCCAGCCAACGAGGCGACTCCAAACGAGGGCCTCAAGATGACGAGGAACAAGCCTCGCAAAGGTGCGTATGCACCTCTTTCAAATGTCCTTTGTACTAACTTTGTCCCTGCTCACCATCTGCCGGCCACCTCCACGACTCGTTCGCCTCATCAAACTGCCCTGCACTGCCACGTCATTTGCCTCATCGAACTTCCCTGCGCCGCCACGTCACTGTCATCTCCACAACGCAACACACCATCGACATCGTGCCCCGCGCTACCATTACTACATCCGCCTGCCATCGTCCAACCGCCTTGCTGCCATGTGCAACCCACGCACCTGCCACTACGACCCATTGCCCAACTACCCACAACCGCCGCCACAGCCCATAACACCACCTCTGACACCGCCCGCCTTCCTCGATCAATTACCCACAACCGCCACCACGGCCCATAACACCACCTCTGACACCGCCCGCCTTCCTCAATTGACCTGGAACCATGCGCAACCCCAATCGCCCGCAACCGCCACCATGCACCCACGACACCATGCACCTGCGCCCGCCTGTGACCACCATTACAACACCACTGCCTGCCTGCGACCATGTACCCACTTGCCGCTACAACGCAAACGCTGCCACATGCCCACAACCTCACCTGCTACTACAACACAACTGCCTGCTGTCCTCGACTGCTGCCCATGCTCACAACCACCTCCACTTCACAACCACTCCACTATTTAATGTATATATATATAAAATATCTGAATATTAAATTTTGCATTTTTCTGTGATTTTTATTCTTCCAGGAAACCACAACAAAGGTGTGTAAGTATTTATTATTTATTTTATTGTGTTGACTGTGTATCAGGGCTGAGACAGTTCTGGAGCATAGTGGACTCAGCATTGCCCCACCTCCTCATCCTCATCCTCGTCCCATAACCATTTTGGCCAGTGCTGAAGAAGAATGTAAGTGGTTTACTCCTAAATTTTTTCTAGCCCAATTAAACAATATTGTAGACAAAGCAGAACAGCAAGCAGACAGCCCCCTTGAAGGGCAAGTGTTGATCAGAGCAGGTACTGGGAAGGAAAAAGATACAACTGATAAGATTAGTGGTAAGCATAGAAACTCATAAATACTGCTTTCTATCAATGAGTTTCTAATTTATTTAAATTCAGACAAGTCTGAAGGATGGGACCCTGTGATGGAAATGGAGATAACTGCAAATATTAATGGTAAAATCAAGAATCTGTTCTCATTTCAATGGCATCCTAACTTAATACATTTAGACAAGTGTGAAGAGGATGGTTCTGTGGAAGAAAATGATACCATTGATGATACTAGTGGTGAGCCCAGATCCTGTTCTATGCCAATGACTTTTAACCTTACAAACTCAGACAAGTCTGAAAAGAGTGATGAGAAGGAAAGAGATGATGCAATCAACAGTAGTGGTGAGTTGAGAGACTCTTAACTATTGTTATTTTCATCTTAATGACAGTATATCCAGATAATTCTGAAATATCAGATGACCCATGTTAGAAACATGTTTAACTCATGGTCTTACAGTTGAAGATTTCTAAATGGAGGTTGATGAGCTTGAAATAGAATATGTGCCAGAGGCAAGTGGGAGAATCATTCTCTTGGGTTTAAAGTTCATTTGAACAATACCAGGACTTGAAAGGTGCTTCAAGGACCATTGGGGGTTTTATTAGGGGCAAAGCACAGGGTAATGTGTTCAATTTTGCAGATGCTGAATCTGCACCCTTGGAGTCTCAGTCATCTGTTATGGGGAAGGTCCATTTGTATACTTCATATGCAGATCCTCATAACAACCTCCCCTTGATGACCTATGATCAACAGGTGGTTGGGTTTATTTCACCTGTTCTGGAGAAGTTGGCAAGAAAATATCCACATGCTAAAAGTGAGTTACAATGAATTAATTAACAAAACTTTTCCAATTGCTCCTAGAACAATCAATCCTTGTTTATAATGGTCAGTCATGGGATTTGAAAGGTCCTTACCAGTATGCATTGGAGGATGATGAGTCAATCAAGTGGTTGAAACAGAATGGGGCTTATGTTCTCCCAGTTCTCATTGTAAGTTGGCATCTCTTTGCTTTGATTTCTAGGTTACTCATTTAAGTAAGACAAATGAAGAATCCTTATCTGCACAGATTACTAACCCACCTACCTCTGCAACAGTTAGTACTACAGCATCTAGGCTCACAACTCCTGGTGTTGCAGTTCCAGGCCCATCTGCTGGGGATTCAACACA
This sequence comes from Amanita fuliginea, assembly GCA_023014435.1. NCBI lineage: Eukaryota > Fungi > Basidiomycota > Agaricomycetes > Agaricales > Amanitaceae > Amanita > Amanita fuliginea. The sequence continues at coordinate 3,150,620 of JAEBUQ010000003.1, forward strand.
TACTGGTTCATCTGATTTGAAGGAGCAGCTGATGACCTTGCTTGATGTTCCCAGTCATCTGGCTGGGAGGGCTGACAGAAACCTCCATTTTTGCTATGAAAAGTACAAAGCCTATCTTGCTGCTGCCAGAAAGTTTGAAAAACTTAAAAGAGATGGGGACCAGAGGGCAAAATCTTTCAACAGTACTCAAATCATTGAGATTTTTGCCTCCAGATCTTATTGGTTTTCCCACTATAAGGCTGCATTTTCCAAAGTACACAATTATCAGCCAATGGTAGATTGGTTGGAGAGCAAACAAAATGGACCATCAGATAAAGAGGCTTGGGGTCTTGAAAAAGATCATTATAATTTCAAGGACCTGATTCAGTTCATCAGGCAGGATGGAGTTCTTGTAGCAGAATCATCTTCTCCCAAGAAGGAAGCAAGAAAGAAGAAAGGAAGGAAGCAGGATGGAGAGGCTTCTCCCAAGAAAGATAAAGGAAAGAAGAAGGAGAAAGGCAAAGGCAAGAAATTGTGAGTGCTGTTGCACAAATATGTGGTCATGAAATTATGTATGTACTGTGTGTCTTATTGTATGCAACTAGATGTTTTCCCTTGTTCTGGATGTTCATTATGCTTTCAACTTGCTTGAAATCATTCCAGAGTTTGCTCTGGCTATGTTTGGCACTGGGATTCCTCCCTTTGACTGGTGCATCACAAACAGAGTTCCCAAACATATCATTTAAAGTCTTCAGTCAATTCATTGAGGAGCACTTCAGCTCAAATGTTACATTGCCCACAATTCTTATAGTGCTGTTCACTCTTGTAGAGAATCCAGACTTGCTCAGTCTGCATGCCAGACAACAAAATCCAGTCTTTGATGAAGAGACAAGGTCTGTTGTTTCAGGATGGATGAAGGCAATGGCAAGAGGTCTCAGCCAAAGACTTGGTGCACAAGCTCCAACCTTGTTCAAAAAGAGGGAAAGAAAAGTGGAAATGACAGAAGACCAAAAGGTGACAAAATTTGGTCAGAAGTTAGATGGTTTAGCAAAGGTGTTGGAGCTATATCCCTATGATAAACATGGTCAATATCTGCGTAGCCTCAAAACAATTTCACAAAAAACAATTGAGCCAGTACACATGATTTGCCCTCCATCAGTTACATGTCAGATATCAACATGTCATCCAAGATCATTGCTTCAGCACACAAGGAGCAGAGATATTCCACAAGTCATGCTTGTAAAAAACTCACATCACTATGTCCATACTCATGTACTTACTGGGATATGTCCAAAGTGCCATACAATGTATTCTGCTGACCACAAGCGTTTCCTTGATCCTAGCAATCAAAATCAGTGGTGCAGAGCATATTTGAACAATGCCAAGTATTTGAAAATTGGGCAGAATATCTGGGTGGATAGGCATTTCTCAAATGCAGTGCTGAATGGGATGTACAGTTTTCATGCTTTAGCTTCAGCATATCAGGAATACTGGCAAAGGAGCTTTGGAGGTCAGGGTGCAGGAGATAGAAAAATGTCAAGGCATCAAGTTTGGGCTGCATTTGTTCAAGAATCAATAAGAACTGTTGCAGGTGCAACAGGCATGGACCTTGTAATTGAAGATGATTTGAGACTAGATGAGGTAACAAAAGAAGCATTTGCTAGATTAGGAGGAAAGGGGAAAATACAAGTTGCTGAAGGCCATACCTGCTCAGAGTGTACTCAGAAATACAGGACATCAGCAGATGTTATTGATGATGCCCCATCTGCTGTCCTGGAAGAAAACAGAATAATAAGGTTTCCTGCAGGTGTTGAACAACAGCCAGTGGGCAGTGATGGAGAAGACATGGATGTGGACAGTGCACCTGTGAATATGGTAGTTGTGGATGGTATAGTGATGGGACCATATGTATGTCTAACACTGCACAACATGTTTGCATCACTGATCAAGTTTTAGTATTGTGCATATGATAAGTGTGAAAGTGACCTTGCAAATTACAGGGGTGGTATATTTTGTGCTTATCATCAGTCAGAGCATGGTAATAGATGTCATGTCATGGAGTGTGCAAGACAAAAGCTTACAGGAACACTGGCATGCTTGCATCATCAAGAGCAATGGAAGAGACATGCTGAAAGTCATTCACAGCAGGAACTAAAAGGTGCAAAGAGAGCATTGAGGCATCCTGGAGAGAACCTGCCATGGCATCCACAGGTCCAACAGAATCAACAGCCTCATGATCAGGCTACTCCTTTAAGACAACAGCAGAAGAATTACTTTAGTGCTCCAAGGTTTTATTGTGTTGAGACTGTATGTGCACCATGTGGAGTAGTCATTGCATGGACCAAGTTTGCCAAATCAGAGTCACCAACACGAATACTGGATTACCTGGAAGAGATTTATCCAACAGAAGACTCCAGACCCTCATATGTGTGCATAGACAAAGCATGCCTTCTGTTGAGATCATGCATCAGCAGGGGTCAATGGGACATATGGAAAAACACCACCCGTTTTATTGTTGACTCATACCATTACAAGAATCACAGCAAGAATGATATGCTGTGCCAAAAATGGTGCAATCCTGCACCACTTGATGGCTCAGCACCAAACCTTGTTGTTTCTGGAAGGGATAAGCATGGCCAGCTCTATTATAAGCGTGCCTTCAATACCCAGGCCTGTGAGCAATTGAATGCTTGGCTGGGGGGATTTGAGTCAATTTTGAAGAGAATGGTGCCAGCTAACTTTAACTGGTTAATGCATACCATGCTATTTTATCACACAAGGTATGTGATTGAGAAGCAGAAGCAGGGTGAAAAAAGTGTGGAGGAAGAGGATAGTGATTGTGACAGGGAGTGATTGAGGTGTAACATACATACATTGTAACATTAATTAGGTTGTCAGTCAGAAAGTCTGATTGAAGTCTGATTGGACTCTGGTCAGTCAGTCAGGCATGGTAAATTTCTTCTCTACAAATTATTTAGTTTGTCAATCAGAATCTGATCAGAGTCCTATTGGACTCCGATCAGACTCCAATAGGACTGGGTATATTCCTCTCTATAAGTAACTACTTAGTTTGTCTATTAGAGTCCGACCAGAGTCCGACTGGAGTCTGATCAGACTGTGTAAATTTGTTACTACTCCTAGTCAGTCTGATCGGACTCTGGTCGGACTCCGATCAGACTGGTAGGAGTCCAATCGGAGTCCAATAGGATATGTGGGGGAGTGTAAAGTACTGGACAACTCCCCCTGAGACGTATTGCCATACACTTTTAGACTGAAGCAGTGCCCTCATTAATCATTCCCAAGTTGTCCAATTACTGGACCCTTTAAGAATGGGAACCTTCTCCTTATCATTACTGTCCACTCTGACAGGACCAATGGCTTTTATTAGATTTAGCCATTTTATCCAAATTTGCCCAGCCATATTTTCCTTTATGGGCAATCTGGAGATGAAAACGTTCATTCTTTTGTTCAATGAGAGTGAAGCCAATATCCTTTCGTAATAAGTGGCTTATTTCAGACAATTCCCTTATTGTGGGATATGTCTTCCACACATATTTAGACAGCACACGTAACTTAATGGCTGCTAAATAACACATGCCTGGCTTTTGCCAAACAGGTTGTTCTGATGTGTGTTTGAATACTCTATTTGTACTATGCACAAATAGGAGTTCACCCTGCTCTAGAGTATGATTACTCTGAGCCTTTTTGAATGTGCGGTTTTCATCATCGGATAGTTCCCAATGGGAATTATCAGAGCCATACAATAAATCCTCAAAGGTTTGATCCTTTGATTCTTTAAGTTCATCATGTGAGGGTACACAATTTCTAGGCTCTTTGGAGTGGGCTGTAATGATAACTTTATTGGCTTCTTTCTTCTTTAGCTGATTTTCCTTCTGATGCTGCTTTTTGAGTTGTCTCTTCTCTCAAGACAGATCATACCTTGCTTTGTCAGAATTGAGCCAAGATTCCACTGCATCTGCATGGTTCTTTTGCTCTTGTACTTCTTGTTGTAATTTAGAAATTACAACTTTCACTTCTGTATTTGTTTGCATATGACGCAAACATTGCTGGAAATGCACTTTTTCTTGGATCATGCCTAATTCTTGCATGTCCAAGATGTTGTTTTTTAATGTTTCATTGTGAGACAATAATGTGTCACAAGTATTGACGACATTTTTAACTGTGGCGGCAATTTCCTTAATGGTAGTTTGATGAGTAGCAACCATTACTTTTGCATCCTCAACTAACTTGTTCGCATCATAGGCAATATGCATGGGTTTATTGAGAAGGGTGGAGTCACTCCTTCTCTGTCAAACTACGCGTATTTTATTTGGGTTGACACCCAAATTTACAAAGGTGGTGGCAATATTCTGCCACTCTGACGCCCATCTGGCACATTGTTCCTGCATCTCTCCCTCGTTGTTCCCATTATTGGACCAAAGCAAAAGCGGGTTTTTCACTTCAACCCATTTTGAGACCTTGGTCTCAACCCTTGCTCCCCATGTGGCAAGCCACTTCTTGTGGCACCTGTTCTGCTCTGTAGCAGATAACAAATAAACTTTGTTAGGATCTTCATTTTTGGGGAAGCGAATGGGACCATGCACATTTCCCATGCCACTGCTCGTCGTAGTAGCATAGGTAATCCTGGATGGGCCAGGAACAGGAATTGGAGTCCTGTTTTTAGTGTTCCCTAGACAAGGGAACGGCATTTGTGGCCTATAATTGCCACTGGTGATTCTGTCTATCACCATCTGGTCTCTTTCAGAAAGAGACATATCCCCTGTTTGACCAACAGGGACCGGATTTGGGTTGGAGTATTTAGCCTGAATTTCTTTGAAGCAGTGAAGAGACTTCTTGCCTTGCAACAAGCGAGCCATTTGCCACTTGTTATCTTGCACCTTCTGTGCAATATGCTTGGCAATCCTCTCTTCTTCATGCTTCTTGGCCTCTTCAATTTTTGCCCAGTGCTGGGCAATTGCAATTTGGTTTCACTGAATTAAATCATTGGCAAAATTCACATCACAGGCCACTGAGGGCCCAGAGCCAGTTGCACATGCTTTGCCAGCACATTTCTTATGTTCAACCAAAATGAACATGTTGCTGTGAAGAGGCGGCATGACAGATTCCTGTTTGATAGCAGGGGAAGGCAAGCACGAAATAAGCATGGGAAGGGAAGATGAACTTGATCGTGCTGGACTTGCTGGCAGCATACCTGCTTTATCGGAGTGGGGTGAGTGGATGATGTTGGCTGAAGAGCCAACATCGCGCTTTTTAATCAAGTTAGAATCCTTTATATTACCCAATTTAAATTGTGCAATTACCTGTTTTCCTTTGTAGCATGAAGCTACACCAAACAGGGCTGCATTTTCTGAATTTTCATTGGAATTGGGGATGGCCTCCTCAGGGAGGAGGTCAAAATAGTTGATCTTCCTTCTGGAAGATCCAGAACCCAAGGATGACGAGCTAGAAGATGATCCAGCTATAGCAGCATGATTGCCACTTTGACTGGCCAAGTTGCCAGAGAGAGACTGCGAGTTGCCACTAGAGTTGCTGGTAGACCTGGCAAAGGAAGTCGCTGAGATAGATGACAAGGGGGATGAGTTGCCAGAAACGGCAACAGGTTTCTTGCTGGCAGCAGCAAAGATGGCGGTGGCAGCGTTGGAGAAAGACATTTTATATATATATATATTTATTTGTTTGAAAACAAAGTAAATATGAGAGGAGGGTTCATTTGGTTTGATTGGATGTTCTGGAAATAATTCCAGTTAGCATGTGCATTCGCTTTTGATTAGAAGAGCGAAGGCACGTGTCATGGATACTCCCAGTTAGGGTGCAACAAGTGCTTCCCATAACAGGGACAGAGATCGCTTTTGGCAGTTCATCGTCATCAGGGAAGTATCCTCCTTCCCTGATTTTGGTTTCGGGGCTCCATCAAATCCCGACAACCAGTTAAAAATATGTAAGATCTCCATAAAAAGTAGACTAATGCCACTAAGGAGCGATCCTATGTCTAAGCAGGAAGCTAAGCTCATGCCTGCCGCTGGTCTGCATGTACCATGGAACAATGTCCAAGCAGCATGACCCTTATACAGAAATAATTACTAAATAATTGTGGAAAGATGGGATGAAAACCCATATAATGGTATAAGCGCTTAAGTATTCATGGCCAATAGGGGGGTGCGTAAGCCTTTTAGTCATGACCTTAGCCACAACCTTATCTGTCCTAAGACGGCCCTAAACCCAGAGGTTTTTGGTAAAGCAGATTCCTCTGTCCACTCCAGACACCAGGTCTGTGAGGACATGTCCAGATTATGGTTTTTGTATTACCAGGGTCACACAGAAACCTGGGGCCGGTGAGATAAGCCACACCGAGTGTTATTCTCACACCTCTCCAGGTGGAGATCAGATCTCTGTCAGGGATCTGATCTGGCTCTTTGATTGGTGAGCTCCAAGGTTACATTAGCCAATATCAAACAGGTGATATACATCTGGTATGATCTACGGCTAGGGCTTCTACTAACAAACCTGATTACCTTTTGATTCAGTAACCAAAAGTGTCTCCATGATCCCAGGGCCTGTGACAGCATCAATGTCCCCCCCTGTCCTTAAGACAGGGTGTCAAGGGGTGAGACACCAGGTCTGCAAGCAGACAGGACCCATAACCTGTTGAAGCAGAGCATGACAGGGGTGCAGTAGAATAGTAGAGCCAAGTAAGTATAGACTTACTGAGCTGTAGATATAACTAAGATCTGCTTGTGGTGATCACCTTGTAGCTAAGAGGATGTAGATTGATGTCTACCTACACAGGTATATATACTGTCTATCTACTGTTATCATGTCAGCAATATTAGTAGCGCTGACTGATGATTTATATTGTGCTTGGTAATGCGCAGTCATTGATGTGCTAATAGCTGTGTAGAACACAGCTATGCACAGTCATGCATATGGTGCATTATTGTCTGAGTATGACTCCCGTCAAACTCTATAATATCTGTCCAACTTTATAATATCTGTCAAAGATATTAATGGCGTTGAACTCTATAATTATGTACATAAGTACAAATAGATGTTCTTGGACAGATTACATAAGATTGGTTGAGATTGGAATAATCTGAAATGTTCTCACAGGATAAGTTTGAGTTGTCAGCCAGATGGCTTTAGATGACCTTCCATAAAAGGAGAAGACCACCAGTGGGCTTCTCCTTTTATGGTAATTCCCATTGATGAGCCATCTCTGGCTGTGACCGTGTAGTGACATTGACACACACACGCATCATGCTGTGCACTGAAGGTCTTAACAAAAAGTAACAAGTTCTTCCCCAGCTTTATTCGAAATTTCGTGTCTCCCCCTCTCTCTTGTTCTCAATTGCATCGTCGTTGTGCTCACTGTTACCTTACCTCGTCACTGTACAGACCAGGACCATGCCCCGATACAGTGCATATCCGCGACTCTGTGCCTATCTGACACTGCTATTTGACACTGCACTCAAATTCCGACCTTTTATCCAAAGCTGTTATGATTCTCTGAAAGTAACATCACATGTCACAGTTATCCGCATTATCTGCACTCGCCCTTGCCTTCACATTTGAGTAGGCTGTTGATGAGCCCCTCCTTTAGCAACCTCAAACTCTCTTCCTGTCGTCTGATAGGGGAGTGACTTCTCACTGTTTCAACACCTTACTTAGTCAGTGCACTGTGCTGCTGTTATTTGTTTCAATAGGTTATGGGCCCCACTAGCAACAGCCTCAAAAGCAACCTGTGCAGAGTTATTACATGCCACAGGAAGGATGCTGGAAATAGATACAATGTATTTTTAGATAGATGTTATATCGGCTGGATCCCAATCAAGATCAGGCAAACAGATATGGCTGATGGCCCTCTATCTGGTCTGATGGGATCTTGATAGCTGATTGCTCTACTGTGACTGTGACTGTGACACTAACCTCTCTCAATCTTCCCTCATCCATACAGAATGGCTAACCCATGATCATGGGATAATGATCCGGTTGATGGTACCAGGGATACCATCTAGATCTCCCTTGAGATCTACAGTGTGGGAGCACTGATTAAACATCTGGAGTGGCGTTTCAAAGTCGCCTGCTGTTGTGGAACAGTGAAATCAAAATTCTCACAAGGGCTTGTCACCCTTAAAAGACACTGGTTTTGCCACACCAGAAAGCAAAAAGGCATGGATTATGGGCCGTCCCAGTCAACGGATAAGGACATGGTGGAAGCCATGTCTGAAAGGGTTAATGCACCCCTGTTTGCCCAATATTTAATGCCTTTATACCAATATAGGGGTTTTTGTCCCCTGGTTTCATTTCTCTATTGGCTCGAAATTCTGTATAAGGGTCATGCTAAGTGGACATTGTTCCACGTACATGCAGACTAGCAGAGGGCACCCCCTATGGACCCTCTTAGATTAGGATGATCGAGATTGTCACTTTTACTATAGTCACACAGTAGCATACTTGTAATTGGTGGATTTTGTATGCTGGGAATTTGAAGGAGCCCCAGGTACACTTATTGGCATGCAACATTCCAAACTTCAAGATGTTGTTTGCGTTGTTGGCAGCCTATAACATGTTGTTACATAAACAGCACAGCCTGATATGCACATTTTGTCTCATGTTTCATTTGAGAAAAAAGAATTAGGCTAATGCAAATTTCATAGATGTCTCAATACTTCCAAATCGGTTTCTTGTCTCAATCGGTTCACCCAATGATCTATTTGGATTCCTCCATGAATAAACCTGACTATATCAATGCTGGGATTATTTGTTGTTGATATGCTGGCTAAGTATCCACATGGGTACCACACACACACAAGAACGGAAGAAGCGAAATAGAAGGTGTTCAAAGCCCCTTGCCCAGGGAAGAAGCACTAGAAGTGGGTCGCACTCCATTCGAAGGAAGGGTGAGCATTTCAAAATGGTTTCAGCTGAGTCGGCCACCTCGGCGTTTGGAGAAGCGTAACATCCAGCCTGTCACTGCCTCCATACTGCCAGACAGAACGGTACCTGCATCACTAGGTGTGTGCCTGACAACCAGATGAATTTCATATCCGCCCAGACTGGCCGTTGTATGATTCAAAAAACATAAAGAGTCGTCCTGGCTGCTCCCCAACTCCTATCAGAACCTTATTCAACGGTTATCACACACAGCATGCGTAGATCAGCCCGACAGAATGGAATCACTCCTTCTGGCCAGCGCTTAAGCCTTGGAGAAAGGCCTTCCTCTTCAAATCAGTCGTCACTTGCCACCAGGATCACAGACTGTGTGGAATCTCCCACTGTCAACCCAGATTTGTCAATGGCAGATGTACCCCCTAGCCCAGTCGAACCACCCATGCCATCCAGCACCACCAGCACTACGGTAGACCCGGGAGCCGCGCTTCAAATGATACTGTCGTCCAAACAAACGAGCATGGCTATTACGAATTCGATTGAGATGCAGTTTGTGGATTTGAGGCTGGTCCCCGACGACTGTTGGACCCACCTAACATGCAGCATTGAAGCTAGAGGAGGTCGGGAGAATATGTTCCATGACACGAACAAAGCATCCACCTTAATGGCACCAAGGGACCCGCGCCTTCAAAACCGGTTTTACCTTGAACTTGTCAACAGCTTGGTCTCGGTAGGGGAGTTAGCCTCAGTCAAATGAACACATTTCATGGTTGGACAAGTAGTCTGGCGAACCAATGTGATTGCTGAACATGACAGTTTTCGAAGGACAATATCCCCTGGGGGCCCCTGGATCATAGTAGGTTGAACTCTTGCCAGATATGCGGTCATCAACAGGGAGGGAACATTGCATCCGAGGCTGGTTCCAGCAGACCAGTTAATGCCCTACTACTTGACGTGGCATGTGGCGTGCCTTCCTGCGGACTTGACGAGTCATGGGGACTTAGAGAACCTCCTCTGTCATGATTTCGAAGCCTAGGAAACACTGTGGAGTGGTCACCATTGCCGCAGAAGATTTTGACAGAGGAACCCAAACGGCGGTAGAAGCCTGTATGGGTGTTGCGAGCATCAGTGATGGCAGATGAGTTCTGCACTCAGTTTGTACCTGTTTTGTTTGTTGTTATGGACTTGTTTCCTCCGTCCCTTCTCTATGACCTTTGAAAGGATGGCGTCCAGGAGACTCCTATCAATCGGTGGAGTGGACTTTCTTCTTCAAATTGATTCTTAGCTACCATCATTTACCTTATATACATGTATCTTTGCCTTTATGCAATAGAGAAAATTTGACCTTCTTTCCCTCCCCTCAGAGTTCGGTGCTAGCGTTGCCCTCTCTCCGAGTCTTGCCTTAGGTCCCTTGCCTGCGTCCAGCCTTGTTTTGACCTTGTCTTTGTCCTGTCTCCTCTCGTCTGCCCCATTCGTCCTCTTCTCCACACCCTTATCCCTTGTCCCCTCCTTCGGACAAACACTCTGGTTCGACTACTCTCAGTCGGCCCCTACTTACAGTCACTTTCATACTTTGTTGTATTAGTGAAGACTGAGAAACCCCTTCCGCCCTTGCCATCAGTCTCAGTGCGTGTTCGAATCCCCCCTTCATCCAGCCTCTGTGCCACTTCGAACGTCTGTCCACCGATGCTCCCCTCCAGCCAGCCTGTTGCTACTGAAGGTGTGCCCCAATCCAGACTTGATTTTGTGGTTGGTTTGTGTGTTGGGTTCATTTTGGGTTTCGTCCACGACGCTGTGCATCATTGTGTAATGGCTGAAGTTCATGGATTGCTGGTTGAGGACATTGAAAATATTATGAAAAAGTATGATGCAGATGACATGTGTTATCTCTATCCTGGTCATTGTCTGGCCAAATGTAATGGTTTTTTTGTTTATTACTTAATTCTCGCAGTGCGTCGTACACTGAACCAATTTATATTGGGTGTGCAACACGGTGGGCAAGAACAAAAAGTAAAACTGCTTATCTAATTATTTGGGTGCGCAACATAAGGTCACGCGCATCACTATGTATAATAAAAAAGATAAAGTGCGTTCTATAAACGCACTAAACGAACAGTCCCAATAACAAGACGAGGGCTCCCCAGAGGAACGGCACAGAGCCCTCACACCCTCCCAACCAGATTGTCCCGAAGGTACAATCTTACAAATTGACAGTTGGAAGGAGAAATTCCCCTTTTTGCAACGACGAAGTCCTCCAGGCTCATGTTGGGGTCCCATGGGGGAACCTTCGATGTCCATTGCTGAGGACGAGGGATTTCCAGGTCCTGAAGGAGGGTCAGCGCCGACCCTAGTCGAGGTTGGGGGAATATCCCCAACCGGAGCTTCCTCGCAATAGGGGAGGACTGGCGTTTCAGTCCTCTGATCAAGTTTTAAGCCTCTTTCGAGGCGTTCTGCTAGAGGTTTCCCTCTCTTCCCTTTCCCTTTCTTTCGCTGGGACATTGAGGGTCTCGAGACCCTCGGGACTGGGTGGACTCTGCTCCAGTCAGGTTCGCTTGGCCGTTCCATGCTGATGAGATGGTTTCTAGCGAAGTCCCTGAACAGGGAGTTGTAGTCGCTGCTGGTTAGTCCGCACCTGTGAAAGTGCGTGACTATGTCATTGAGAGTAAACTCCCCTTCGTGCACGAGTCGGTGTGGGGCATACTCTATTAATCCTTCCTCCCGCAGTCCAAGTCTAGAAACTGTCCTCTTGAAGAGGCCCAGTTCCTTAAGCATGTGGCACGTCAGCCACCAGAACCAGTTGACAGTTCCCTCACTTGGGTGAGGTTCTGTCATTTTGAGGAACATCCACGCTGTAATGTTGTGGATGTTGAGACGACCATCGATCTCTCGTTGGATGGAAGGAGGGAATTCCTTTCTCCTGGCCATTCCTTCAACGTCGGGTTCCCTCGACAGATCATCCAACGGGAGAAACCCTGAAGCAGTGGCTTCTCTGACTGCCCATCGCTGAGCAACAGATCTCTGGTCGAGAGGCACCTTCGATGCCTCTCTTGCCATTTGCATGGGTTTGCCATTCATCCAGTACCATTTCTCAGTGGATGAATGTTTTGCCCAGAGACGCATAGCATCTCCTTCCCAATATGAGCTTGCCTTGATGCAGACATGCCCGAATATTCCCAGCCTGTAGAACTGGCTAATGCTTCCCAGTCTGAAGGAAGCAGGTTCCCTGATGAGGGAGTCTCGGTGTCCCGGAGGGAATTGCCCGTTCTTAGTCCTCCTGGTGCCTGTGGGTGGCTTGTATTTCCCTGGTTGAGATGAGGCACCCTCGATCCTTGCGGAGAGGGGAGCCTCGTCTATCATCATTCTAGAGGAGGAAGACGGGTCTTCCCCTTCTACACAGTGCATTCCACGGGCGTGCTCACGTCTTGACTCGTTGAGCGTTGTTCTGAGCCCCTCCTCATCACCCGACAGGGAAGGGGCCACCGAATTGACTTTGCATTCGCTGTCAAAGTCTGAGTCTGTCTCATACATTGTCCTCCTTGCTTTCCCTTTCGTAGAAAGGGGAGGAATGGAAGTGGACGGGAGGAGGGTGGTTGTAGGACCTTCCTCAATGGGTGTCAGAGCCGTGGGAGAGATTTGGTGACGAGGTGCAGCGGAGCGGTGAGCTCTGATGGGAGAGCTTTCTCATTTTCATTTATTCCAATGCTTGTCTGGGTGAGCCTCTTCCCTGCCAGCGTGAGCCAGCCCTGAGGATTTTTTGTTCCTCGACATTCGAGACATCTCGTTGATTTTCTTTTCGAAGTTCTCTTTTTCTTGTGAGAGTTGAGAGACTCTCTGTTGATATTTATTGAGCTCTTCCTCGAGCTCCGAGATTCGTCTCTCGCTCCTCTGGAGACCAGCATCGTACACGTTGTCTAGTTCTTCCAGTACTTTACACTGCCCCACCTGTCCTGGTGGACTCCAGGTAGACTCCAGGGACTCCAGGTGGACTCCAGGTGGACTCCAGGTAAAAGTCACAAAAGTCTCAAAAAGGGTAAGGACTCCAGGCTCACTCCAGGCTCACTCCAGGCTCACTCCAGGTTCATGAAATTTGGCAGGAGTCTAGGGTCAACCAGGACTCCCTGTGCACTCCCTATTGTTCTGTGACATTCCAGAGCTGAATGACATTGCAAAACCAGTTTCCCAGTGTTTCCCACATTCCCACCATGTTCTCATGCACCACTCTACATGCTCCTGTTAATTTTCCCGCCATTACCATGGTCCTGTACATATTCCCACACACTGTTTTTCCATGAGGTTCCCACACACCATTCCACATTCCTGCTCATTTCCCCACCATTTTCTGACACACATACTCCTACTGTCCTGTACATTGTTGCAGACACTATTTTCCCACCATGTTCAGCATCAGCACTGTTCATTTTCTACCATGTTCACACACACTACTCCACTCAGCTATTCCCACCAGTTGTTCCAATATTCTTGCCACATCTCTAGCCATATTCTCACACTCTATTTCCACACTTTCTTGATGCAACCCTCTATACTCCTGCTCATTTCCTGCCATGTGCATACACACCACTCTGTTGGTAATTCCCATTCATGTTCCCCAATTCACACACTATTTTTGCACCTTGTACCCATGCATCATTCTACATGCTCCCACTCATTTTCCACAATATTTATTCATACTACACACTATTTTCCCACACTATTTTCTCACCATATTCCCATGCACCATTCTACCTGCTCCTGCTCATTTTCCACAATGCTTACACACACCCTTCTTCTTTGTTATTCCCACCATAGTCCTGTCCATATTATGCTCCATTTTATATGTTCCTGTTCATTTTTCCATGACTTGCCCACACAACTATGTTATGGTCCTGTATCATGGATGACTTAACCTTAAATTAGTTTTATTCAACTCAGCATTGTCAGTTTTACCTCAGATGTTGTCCTTGTCAAATCAGTTGATACTATTAGTCTCTATCTCAGATGACTTATGCCAAATCATCTCTCACACTATGTTACCTACTTTCCTGTACAAATGTCACATTCCTTATCATGCATAGATAACATGCACTTGGCTTTTTGAGACTATTAACATTTCTCACAAGTTACAGTACCTATTCATTTGAGGCTACTTGTATATCAATAGGACATTGCCATGGACTTGATTTTCTCACAAGAACCACAAACAACCTGACTTTCCCAGACTCAATTGAACTTTGGAAACATCACTATGACCCAAGCCATGTTTAAATTGAAGTTTTAACTTTACATCCAGTCTGTTTCTCACATTTTTCAAACATCTGCATCTACATATTCCTGCAATGCAAAACATGCGATGGCGATGACTTAGAGTACTTTTTGAAAAAGCCATATATTCCTATTGTCTTAAAACTAGGGTGGAGAGGAGAAATGGTGATGATGTGAATAAGTGACTGATACATTTATTAAATAGGCAATCAAGGGAGTGAATTGTGAGGGTAGGCATGGGACAGTGAAGAAGCAGGTGTTAGTCAGGGTTCAGTGGATTACCAAGCATGCAGCCATGTCACTAAGAGTGAGCATGGGTTCCTACAGAACTAGATTAAAAGCATTTATGATTCTTATTATATTTAATACAATAAATATATTTGAATTTAGTGTTGGCACATGTAAGGGACTGGGTTGGGCTGGTACATGGGTGTGGGTGTGGGCAAGGGGATGGGTTTGTGTGTGGGGATGGGCATGGCCATGTATGAAGGGATGTGGATGTGGTTGTGTGTGTGGGCATGGGCATGGGTGTGGGTGTTGTGGATGTGGGTGTGGGCATTGTGGACGTGGACGTGGGCATGGGCATTGTGGGCATGGGCATTGTGGGTGTGGGTGTGGGCATGGGGATGGGGATGGGGATGGGGATGGGGATGTGCAAGGGTGTGGGTAAGGGGATGGGTTCGGGCACAGGGATGGGCATGGGCGCATACAAAGGGATGTGGATGTGGGGATGGGCGTGGCATTGGGATGCAGGGGGGGAATTGGCAGGTGTGATAAGTGTGGGTATGGGTATGGGGGCGGGGCAAGTGTGGGTGTCGACTGGGCTGGGCTGGGTACGAGAGGCATGGTGGCTAGGTGCGTGAAGGGGTGTGCAGATGGGTGCAAATGGGTGGGCAAGCGGTCGGGCAGGGTGAAGGGGTGCACAGACATGTGCAAAGGGTGGGCGAGCGGCCGGACAGGCGTAGCGTGGCATGGTGGGGCGTTGGTATAGGTGAGGGGCTGGGCTGGGTACGAGCGGGGTGGTGGTCCAGGTGCGTTAACAGGTGGGCGAGCGGCCAGGCGTGGCGTGGCAATGAGGAGGGCGTGGGCGTTGGCATAGGCTGGACTGCGCTGGGTGTGAGAGGCGTGGTGGTGGCTAGACAAGCTGGGCGCGGGTGGGTGCGTGAACGGGTGCGCTAGCGGCTGGGCACAACCCAGTGGGAGGTTTGGGGCGAGGGCGAGAGGGGGGTGTGGGTGAGGGCGAGAGGGTAGGCTGACAGGCGAGGGCGAGGGTGTTGCTGGTGGGCGTGGGCAATCAAGTGGGTGTCGGTGCGCAGTCTGAAAAAGCTTAATTAGCCGGAAAAAAGAAGAAAAAAAAAGACATACGGCCCAGATGAACGGATTTCATCTGGGCATGGGTTGAGCACGGTGAATGGTGGGAGATGCGGGGTGAAGTGAGGGTGAGAGGATGGGGCGGTCGAGTTGGATGTGTTGCTGGGCGTGGGCGATCGAGTGGGCGTCGGTGTGTAGGCAGTTTATGAAAAAACTTAATTAGCAGTAAAAACCCTGAAAAAAGAAAGAAAAACATACGGCCCAGACAAAATCCATTTGTCTGGGCTCTGAGTCGTGTCCCACGAGCATGCAACTTCGGGGCGTGGGCATGGGAATGGGTTGGGCACGTGCAGCTGGTGGTAGGCAGCTGGTGCGGGTGTGTAGGCGCATGGGCGTGCGGTAGGATGTGGGATGTGGGCAAATGGTGGGTGCGCGGGTAGCGTAGGTGGCAATTGCGGTGCAGAGGGAGACGGGCGACGGGAGACGGCGAGGGGGTTAGGTGGGTACTAGTGCCACAGTGCGTGGGCGACCGGGTGCAATGGGGGTGACGTGGCTGCATGGTGGTGATGGTGACTGCAGCTGTGAGCGGTTGACGGTCGTTGGGAGAAGACGCTGTAAAACGGTAAAACGAAGATTCAAATGGAAAAAAGAAAAAAACGTACGAGTATGCTGGCGGGGCGAGATGGCTGTACGTGGTCGTGGTGAGTGGGTGCTATTGACGGTGGTGGTGACAGTGGTGACGGTGACGAAGAATGGTGGGGGGGGTGGTGATGGTCAGGTGAGCTTGAGCAGTGAGGGTGGCAGTGCAGCGACGATGGGTGACAGTGACGGCGACGGTGAGTGGCAGTGACGACGACGGTAGCAGTGTGGTGAGGCAAGACAATGGTGGGTGGCAGTGTGGCGAGTGGCAGTGACGACAACGGTGGGTGGCGGTGTGGGTGGCGGTGACGACGACGATGACGAGCGGGGCATCCGTGGTGTGACGTTGGGGTGACATTGCGCATCCACATGACAATCAACAAAGACGCGACGCGATGTGTCACCCAATGTCACATGCTCATGTCACAGTTCTGTATATAGCTGGTGGGTGGCAGGCATGGTGCTGCCCCACCAGCATTGGTCACCTGGATTCCTTGTGGACTCCAGGTACTCCCTGGAGTCCAGGTGGAGTCCAGGGACAGGGAGTCCTGAAGAATCCTGGTACTCCAGTGGGACTCCACATGGATTCCACCTGGACTCCAAGTACATTTTTGGCTGTGTCTCAGGCATCTCAAAATGTACCTGGACTCCACTGGACTCCCACATGGAACGCGTGGGGCAGTGTAAAGACCTCCTTGGGAAAGTTATCCATTGAAGGAAGATGAACCTTCAAAGGATGAATTGGAACATCAACAACTCAAAGAAGCAATTGAAAATTGGCCTGACAATGAACATAAGTCATCACCCAGGTCATATAATCCATACTGGCCTTTTAAAGAAGATGATGGCTTATGGCCAGGTGAGAAGAATGTTGTTCCACCCAAGTGATCATATAAAGCATTTCAACAAATTCATTGAGTTAAGAAAGTCAAAGACTTTTGTCCTTTCTTCAAGAAGACTTTTCTTAAAAAGAAGAGCCTTAATGATAAATCAGATGAAGAGAAATCTGAGAGAAAGATTTATCCATTAATCAAGAAGCACAGATATGATCATGACTATGATGATTTTTATGGTGCTACTCAAGTCAAATATAGAGAATTTGGAGAAGTTAAAATGGTTGTTCATACCAATGAGCATCCTATTTGGAATAAACCTGGATTATGCTATATGGCATTATTCAAACAAGCTCATTTCTTCAAATGGATATGGGAAATGTATCCTGCTCTATGGGAGATAGTAGCATTACCTAAAATATGGAGACAAGATACAAATTTTGTCTATAAATCTGAAGGATGATGATATTTGCACTTTGAAGTTACTCAAAGAGGAACTTGCAAATGCTGGAATCTAGATGACATGGTGAAATCTAATTCTAGATTTAATTCATACCTTTGTGGTGGTAAAGATGATAAAGATTTGCTTGAGAAGATGGTTTCTGTCTTCAATGGTGTTTCTGATTTTCAAAAATGGCATACAAACATTATGTCATATATGGCCATGAAGGGATATACCAAATATGTCACTGGAGAAAAACCAGAACTTCCATCAATGTATACTGACACTGCCACTGATTGAGCTTCTGCAGCTACTAAACTCAAATATGAGTTGTTATTTAAAAAGATTTGGCAAGAAATTCAAGATTGGACTGAATATTCAGCAAGAGCAAATGCGATCTTTCAAATGTCACTTGCTTCCAATCTTCATGTCCACATTAAAGCAACTCCTAAAGAAACTCTAGCTCAACTAGATAAAATATTTGGATTAAAAGGAATAGCTAAATATTTTATTCTTTATAAGAATATATTCAGCTGATCTATGAAACCAGGACAAGATCCTATCATAGCTATATCCAAATTAATGAAATTAGTTGCTGATTTAGGTACAGAAGATGAATACAAAATTCCTGATTTTGTAACACTTTTCTTTATCTTACATAATCTTGGTCAATCATATGGTACTCTAGTTACAAACTTGATAGATACCAAAGTTGCAGATTTTATGATAGATAACATAATTCCTCACATTCAGAATGAGTATAATCTTCTCATGTCAAAGGGCAAGATGTCATCATGTTCAAATTGCTAATATTGGATCAAATATTCAAAATAATCCTAACACAAACCCAAATTGGAAAGATCAACATTCCAATACCAGTTATAACAATAATAACAGGGGCAAAGGTTCTTTTAGAGGATGTTTCAATAAAAGCAAGACATTTATTTGTACCTCGACAGAGTTACAATAAATTTCCTAACAGAGGAAATGCATCTTCTATGTCAAGGGATGACAAGAAGAAATGTAATGAAATCAACAGAGCTAACAAGAAATTGAAAATAAAGCTCTAATCAATGAATTACAAGAATTGAAAGGAAAGAAGAAGGATTCATCTACAACTATCCACTTTGCAAATCCAATGATAGTAGATACAGCTCCTGGATATTATAAACAATATCCATTGGAAGAATCTGCTGGATTTATAGAAGAACTAGTACCTGATGTACAACACAATAGTTCTTTATTGGATAGGATTGGAGATATTCAAATGGATGATGACGATACTCCTATTGAAGATAGGGTAGATTATGAGTACTTTCAAGATGATAGTATTCGAAGACTATTCAAAACAGATTCCTCACCTTTATCACCGATTTCCAGTGATAGTTCTCCTGAAGAGGAAGAACAATATCATAGTGGAGAAGACTCAGATCCATTCAAAAGTGATTATTCTGATCATGGATTAGAATATATTGATGGAACTGGAAATGATAACAACATGGCTAACCTTAACATTGGGTATGGATTACACTCTTCTAATAATTACTTATCTAATACTGTTCTAGTGCTTCATGATATTACTAATCATGGCATATTGAATATGTCAAATCAAGATGTAAATAACAGTAGTTACAAATTTGTATGTAGTAATTATGAGAATAAAGTTCCTGGTGAACAAATTATGCTCTTAAATAAGAATGATCGATGGGTCATTGATTCTGGAGCAACAAGACATTGTACACCATTCTTAAGTGATTTTACATCATATAAGAAATATATTAATCCCATGAAGGTTACCACTGCTAATAAACACAATCAGACATTTATTGAAGGAGAAGGACAAATCTGCTTCAGACATAATAAACATGTTATGAATTGGAATGTATGCTATATGCCGATGTTACCATACAGAATTATATCTGTACCACAATTAACAAGTATGGATTATCATGTCTATCATGGTAAAACCAAAACTATAATACATAAGGGAAACATAACTCTTATTGGACACCCAACAGAAGCCAATTCTGTACATTGGCTGTCTACTATATTTAAAAGACCTTCTCATCATTTATTAATCAATAATAGTTCTAAAACTATTGATTATTTTATTTGGCATAGAAGGATGGCACATCCTAGTGATAATGTGTTAAACCATATGTTCAGAAATACTGAAAATAGTTCAAACATTATTAAACCTCATATGAAGAGCATTTGTAAAACATGTATAATGGGTAAACTTGATAATAAACTGTATCATGTTTCATCTAATAGAGCAACTAAGTTGCTAGAATTAATACATGTTGATCTTATTGAAATGCCAATACAACTTTAGATCTAGATAAGATTCCCACAACAGATAATCATTATAATCATGACACTACGAAAAATGATAAAAGGCAATCATTTCATGATTCAAATGATTCTGATGATAGTGATCATAAGTCTGACACAAAAAGAAAATCATCAGACAATCAATCAGAAGACAGTGATTCTTCTAATAATACTTATCATGATGCAAATGATAAATATTTTAAATCACAGAGTAATAAATCACACAAAGATAATATTCCTATAAAGGTTGATAAAGGAAAACAGAAAGATGTTATCAAAAGATTAACTTCTTCAGAGATTCAACAAGTTGAACAATTTAAAAAGGATTCTGAAGAAATTAATAGAAGATATTCCAGACTTGGAAAATGGAATATTGTTAATAAACAAGTTGCAGAACTTTCTAATAATACTCCTTCAACATCAAAAGTTAAACAAATAGATTTATCAAAAATATATAAAGCACTTGATAAATTTGATAAAGAAAGACTTGCAGAACTTGATAATCTCTCTGGACGAACTAAAATTCCTAAAATATATGAGAAATCTATTAAAGAAGATATTGAAAAAAAAGTCAAAGAGATCTTTAATAAACCTCTTCTTAAATCTAAGTTTGAATTGAATACTGCAGATTTTTGGGATCCTACTATTAGCATTAGAGATAATGTTACTACAGGTTCTAAATGTATTGGAAAAAAGTTAGACCTGCAGGCAGCTAAAAGAGGAAAACTTGATAATGATAGACCAAAAATCATACAAGATCCAATATCTCATCCATTTGGTTTTAGAGAGCAAGAAAGAAAAGTTATACAACAAAAACTTGCTACTACAAAATCATCTAGAAAACCAAAAATGAGAATAATTGATAATAATGTTTATGGTGATAAACTGTTAGGAACACCCAACAAACCACAAGCCTCATGTGAGAGATGAAAGAGAATAGATTGAAAGTGAAAACACAATAGACTAGTGACCTGGTAGGAGGAAACTATCTAGAGTCTTAGAGACTCGTACCTACAACACACCCTCCTTATATACCCCAATGCCTGGTCTGTGCACACAGACTGCGCAGCTACAAGACCTAGGCCTACCATCTAGAACTGCCCAGACTCGCCCAGAGTCTTCACCCCTATAACCCCATATGCCACAGTACAGCCACTTGCTGATCTAAGCCCTCGGAGTATCCCATTAGGGGTGGGAGTTGTTGTCCATATCCAGAGAAGTGTTCATAGAGCCTCAAGGAAAATAGATAAAAATATGAAATAATATCCCGAAAATTGTAAGGTTGTAACATAGCCCTCTCCTCAAGACTTCACGTCCCGGGAAGTCAACGCTATGGGTTGTGCCGTGGGGGAATTAAGCACAGGTTTAACTGGCCTGCCATGCTCAAGATCTCTTGAGAACGCCCCATCCATGTCCTTTTCCGCATATATGTCCCGCCGGTCTCCTTTCCAACACTGCCAGTTCCGCTTCAATTTTTCGAGGTATTCCCACTCAAATTTGCCATCTTCCCATTCAAATAACTGCTTTGGTGCGTGCATGTCCATATGATTCTGCCACTTGCAATAGTGCAAGTCCCGAGTGTTAACGAGTCGCCATGGTGCAGCAGGGTTGGTCTTGTGGAATTTCTGAACCTCCTTCTTAGCATTTTCGAGGTTCTCCACAGGTTCCCACATGGAATCTTCTACTGGGTAGTTTTTCCATTTGACCAAGTATTCCAACTGCCTGCTGCCACGTCCACTTACTCGACTGTCCATGACTTCTTCAACCTCATATTCATCATCAGAAGACTCCTCAACCATCTGCACCTCTTGTCTTTGTGCAACTTTCTCTCTTTGGTTGGGGAATCCCAGTTCTTTGTATGGTTTGAGAAGAACCTCGTTAAATACATTGTAAACCTTCCAGGAAGCGGGGACCTTCAACTGGTATGCCAACTCACTGACCTTCTCAACCACCTTGAAAGGGCCCACAAACTTGCCATCCAGCTTCTTGGTTGCACAAATGACCGGTAAATTTTCCGTACTAAGGTACACTTTATCACCAGACCTATATTGCTGAGCCTGGGACTTGCCTGCGTCATATCTATCACATCTTCATCATGGTTGCTGTTTTTTCCAATGCCGCCTGCGCTTGGGAGTGAACATCCTTGAGCTCATCCACCAGCATTTCTACAGCCACTACCTTCGGCTTGTAAGTGGGGCTAAGTCCTTTATGCAGATGACGTCCATAATTCATAAAGAAGGGTGAAAACCCAGTGGATGCATGTACCGTACTTGGTCGTTGTGACAGAACTGTGCTACTGACAACCAATCACTCCAATTGTCCTGCCTATGATTGACAAACATGGTCAAGAACTCCTTAACCTCCTGATTGACTCATTCAGTTTGTCCATCAGTTTGTGGATGATAAGCGGTTGATCGATTAGGTTTGATCCCCAGCATGCCATAAAGATCATCCATGAATTTTGATGCGAACTGAGGTCCTCAATCACTGATGACCTCATGTGGCAGTCCATGGTCCCTGAAGATGTTATCCCTCATTAGGACAGCTACCCCTTGCGATGTAATGGATGACGTAGTGGGTAGGAAGTATGCTTTCTTGGTAAAGCAATCCACGACCACCATTATCATGTTGCTGCCTTTTGACTCTGGGAGCAGTCCCATTAAGTCCACCAAAATAACTTCCCATGGCACTTCATTTGGTACCAATGACATGGCCCTCAGCTGTCGATCTGGTTTGGCACACTGGCATGTCTCACATCCAGCGATGTACTCCTCCATGTCCCAGCGCATGTTTGGCCACCAGTAGTCATGGGTGAGCTGTTCTACGGTTTTGGCAATCCTGGAATGCCCCCATGAGTGATGGATTTGAATGAGTTCTCCATGGCCATTCTGCAAGAGCCTTGACCTTGCCCTGTTCCATCCTGATGGAATCCTGACTAATTACCAAGCCTAAGAAATCGATCTGCAGTTGGTCAAACCAACATTTCTCCAGTTTTAGAGACAACTTGTGTTCCTCTAACTTAGCCAAGATATGGTTAACATGATGAGTATGATCTTGAGGATTATCCGAAAAGACCAAAATATCATCCATGTAGATAACCACCCATCCTTCAGCGATTTCCACTCTAAAGATGTCATTCATCATGGTCTGAAATGTGGCTGGTGAATTGGTGAGGCCGAAAAACATGACCAAAGGTTCAAACAACCCCCTATTGGTGTGAAACGCTGCTTTCCATTTGTCTCCTTCCTTGATCCAAACATTGTTATAGCCCCATCAGATATCCATTTTGGAGAAGATGCGTGCCCTGGATAGCTTATCCACCAATTCCCCAATAAGAGGGAGTGGATATCGGTTTTTTATTGTCATCTCATTTAACCACCAGTAATCTTGCACAGGCTGTAGTTTCCCATCCTTTTTCTTAACAAAGAAGAATGGTGACACCATAGGGGATTTACTGGGTTGGATGTGTCCAGACTCCAAATTTTCCTTCAGAAACTCATCTAGCTGTGCCTGTTCCTCTCAGTTCAAGGGGTGAATTTTGCAATCGATGGCCTTAGAGCCCGGAATTAACTTGATGGCATGATCCCAAGGACACCTTGGTGGTAATTCATTGAAAGTCTCTTTTTCAAAGACCTTCTGATGTCCCAAGTAATGTTTGGGGACTACCTCCTCCAAAGTGCGCTTTTCAGCCGCTCCGGCTTCCCTTGCCGCAATGTCCATTGCCACCGATCAAATTCTAAGTTCTGAATCGCCAATGTGTATAGCTAGTAACCATTCACCCACCTCCAAAGGTTGTAATGGATCAACTTCTCCCTCTGGTTCTGCTACCTCAGATCGATCCCAACAAGGTCCAGGGCACTGGCTAAATCGAACTTCTTGCTTTTTCCAATCCATTACCGGGTTATGATGCTGAAGCCAGTCATGTCCTAGGAACAAATCTGTCTTCCCTAATTGGGCCACTCCACATTCGACTATTTCCTCGTGATCACCAATACACAATTTGAATTGCACCATGTACTCCAGGCTTCCCATTACATTGCGTGTACCATCGGCATTGTAAACTGCCATCGGTCTGAGCATCTTTCACTTGTTCAATTTGTGGCGCTCAACAAACTTGTCATTGATACACAACCCTGTACAGCCGGAATCCACTAATGCGGTGACACTAATTGTATGACCTGTGTCCATAGTGGTGATCATTCCTTTCAAATTCATTTCCTGCTTCCCTGAAGCCTTTACCAACTGTCCACGCAGTTGTACCAAGTTCCACAGCACCTCTTCTTCCAATAGAGCATTTAAGTCCATCACAAGTTTTTTGTCCACCTGACAAATTCTTTTGTTATGAACCCATTCTTTTAAACACCGCACTGCAGTTTCCTTGTCCTGTTGCCATATACGTCTTAAGACCCACGCTGGAGTCCAAGTTTTTATCCAGGGTTTTGCGCTCACACTCAGGTTCCAAATACGATGAACAAAAGGTGAATATTCATATAGTAAATCAGGAACACTAATACACAAGTCTGTGTGTACAACTGAGTCCTTTTTTGTCAATAGCACTGAGCACTCGTCTATTGACCCTCGCCAAAACCCTTCTCTTTTCCGTATTCCTTCCACATCTCCTCTGTGAGATCCTCAACCTTCAGCTCCCTGATCCACCCTTTTCCCTTGTCCTGCACTTTAACCCTCTTTGGTTCAGGAGGGCTTTACACTCCCCCCCCCCATCCCGGTGGATTCCTGGTCAGTCCCGGACTCAACCGGGACTGGGAGGAGGCAGAGGGTACAGCCAAAAAATACAGGGAGTGAACCAGGACTCCCACTGGAGTCCTGGTTCACTCCTCGTAAATGTATCGGACACCGGTGGTCTGTCCCGACCAGGAATCCCGAGGATTCCCAGTGGACTGGGCCAGCCAGCTTATATGTGCTGGCTGCCGTGTCATGTGACAATCAACAAATGTGCAGATGCAGCATTGTTTATTGTCATGTGGTGACGTGACATGTCACCGCTGAATCACGATCACCCACCACCATCACGGACTCTGCCAGACGCACACCGCTGCCAATCCTCTTGACGACCACCCACTTCATTTGTTGCCCCCACCAATCACTTCCCACCACACCACCACACCACACTGCACCACCACTGCACCACCACCACCCACCCTGCCTCGCTCTCAGTGCTGATTGGAGCCTTCCCATATGGAAACAGGCCCAGATGACGAGCTGCACTCGTCGTCTGGGCCCTGGTATGTTTTTTTTCTTTTTCTTTTGCATTTTTTCATAAGTAACTCCTTTACACACACCACACATGCCACATTGCCATCGCATCCCACCCATGACGATTCAGATACCCCGTGACCTTGGCGACTGACACCATGCGCGTCACCCATTGCCATCGCACCCCACCCACGATCACAACCTCATGCCTTGGCAGCCGCTTACCACCACCACTACCCTTCACCACCACCTCCGTTGCCTCACCACATTGTCCTGGTCATCTCACCACCCTTGCATTCGCCATCGCCCACCGTGACCACTGCTGTTCTCCACCACCACCACCTCCTCGTCGCCCTCTCACCCTTGCCATCACCCTCTCACCACCCTTGCATTCGCCTGTTCACCCTTACTGTCGCCCTCTCACCCTCGCATTCGCCCTTATTGCCCTCTCACCACCCTCGCATTCACCCTCACCCCCTCGCCCTCTCAACATCGCATTCACCCTAGCCACCACACTCGCATTTGCCCTCACCCACTGCCACCACTACTACCTCCATCACCCCACCACCTCCACCACCTCCACCACCTCCGTCACCTCGCCCTTTCACCACCACCTCCATCACCTCCATTGCACCCCTGCCCTTGCCCTCTCACGAACCACCACTTCCATCACCCCACTCTCGCCCTCTCACCATCGCCCTCTCACCACATCACCTCTGTCACCCCATCGCCCTTGCCATCTCACCACCCTTGCATTCACCCCCACCCACCACTATTGTTCACCACCACCACCATCACCTCGCCTTCTCACCCTCTTGCTGCCCTCGCCCCAACCCCCTCACTACCCTTGCCTTTGCCTGTTTGCCCTTACTGTCGCCCTCTCGCCCTCACATTCACCCTTGCCCTCATACTGCCCTCACCCTCAGGCCCACACCCATGCCCACCCTCATGCCCATGCCACCCTCATGCCCATGCCCTCACCCTTGTGCCCACACCCTCACCCTCATGCCCATGCCCACACCCACACCCACGCCCACGCCCACGCCCATGCCCATGCCCATGCCCACACCCTCACGCCCATGCCCCTGCCCTCATGCCCACACCCACACCCTCACCCTCACCCTCATGCCCATGCCTACGCCCTCCCCTCATGCCCTCACACCCTCACTCCCTCATGCCTTCACCCTCACCCCATGCCCTCACTCCTGCCCTCGCCCTCATGGCTTTCCACCATCACTGCTGTCACCAGCATCACCTCCATTGCCACTCTTGCTGTCTCACCACCCTCACAATTGCTCTCACCCTCCTAGTTTGCCTAGTATTTGTAAATTTATATGTTATATAATAATATATTTATGATTATGATATAATCATGATGGGAACATTCTGGGAAGGCTGATAAGTGTTTTTGGAAATACATATGTGATATGCAAAGATTTGAATAGGATGACTCATGGGTTATAAGCATTCACTTGACCTGATGTACACTCCACCTATGTGCAATACCTCTATATCCCCTCTCCATGTTCAAGGCCTAATGTTGAGACATTAGATAATATGACATTTAAAAAATATAGTCACAGTCATTCCTATCTCATACTTGACACTGTGGGAATACATATACACTTCAGAAATGGCTTGGTTTATTATGTGTTTGCAAAATTCAATAAAGTCTAAGAAGGTATATTTGTTCACGTGGGAAGGTGGATCTTGCTCATTGTCACATTTTGAGACCATGGGAAGATCTGACAACATCAAGGACATGACAGAAAATCAGTTTGTGGAAAAGTTCTATTGATGTGCCATATCATGACTGACTTTTGGGAAATTTGGTGGTGTGAGAAATGACATGTTAGTGACATGTGAAAACATGGTGGTAATGCTGACAGGTGTGTGGGAAGGGTGATAGGTGTGGCAAATGGTGGGAACATTGTGGGAAGACTAAGAGGTGTGTGGTAAAGTTGATTGGTGGTGAGAACATGGTGGGAAGGCTGACATGTATGTGGGAAAGTTGACAAGTGGTGAAAACATGGTGGAAATGCTGACATGTGTGTGGGAACATGGGAATTAAGAGTTTGCTGGAAAATGACTGGAGAAGGCAGTTAGCCAAATAATGATTTTTGCTTTTTGGACAGTGGGAAAATATTGCATGGCATTCATTGTGACACATGAGGAAAGTATGTGCACTTATGGGAACATGTGGGAACAGTGCTGAGACTTGGCCACTCACTGTTGCCACAATCTTTGGTAGGATGGCAGCCAGTGGATGCCAGTGGATTCCAGTGCGAAAGGTGGGGGACTATGATGGTCTGCAAACATGTGAGAATAGTGGGAAAGGTGAGATGCTGTGCTCTTAATGGCATGTTATAAATCTCACATAGCTTAGTCATTATAAGACCATGTCTCATTTCATTGGACCTCAGAATATCCACCTATGTATGTTAATACAAGCTATTATGTCTTCATCAAAGACTAGATGTGGAACAGTAAAAATAAGCACTCAAGGTACCAATGCACAAATATGGTTTGCAGGAAATAGATGAGCATGCAAGAAACAATTGACTGATAAAATGAAGAATTTGAATCTATAGAATAAATAAGGAGAAATGTTAGATGAGCATGTAAGTATCAATTGACTGCTATAATGAAAAATTTGAATCTATACAAGAAATTAAGGGATCCATCAGATGAGGAATAGGTAAGCATAGATACAATTGATTGATAAAATGAAAAATCTAGAGTGGAACAGTTAAGTAAATAAATACTCAAGACACCAATAATACAAATATGTTTGTCCATGCAGGAAATAGGTAAGCATGCAAGAAACAATTGACTGATAAAATGAAAAATCTAGATGTAGAACAGTAAAGTAAATAAATGCTCAAGACACCAATAATATAAATATGTTTTTTCCATGCAGGAAATAGGTAAGCATGCAAGAAACAATTGACTGATAAAATGAAAAATCTAGATGTGGAACAGTAAAGTAAATAAATATTGAAGACACCAATAATACAAATAAAGAACATATATATGAAATATCATATAAACAGCAGCAAGCAGGTGTGGAAAGTAGATAAGAGTGTAGATGAAATGTGCTGAGGAACTGTGGGAATGTAGAATAAATATAAGGATAGGAAACATGGTGAGAACATAGACAGGTGTGTGGGAACATGGGAAAATTAACAGGTAGTATGAATATGATGAGAAGGTTGATAGGTGTGTGTAAAAACAATGGGGAAGTTAACAGGTGTGCATGAACCTGGTGGGGGGTGTGGGAAGATGGTGGGGATGTAGGAAGATGGTGGGAGTATGTGATGGTTGGGAGTGTGAGAAGATGGTGGGGTGTGGGAAGATGGTGGGAGTGTGTGATGGTTGTGAGTATGAGAAGATGGTGGGATGTGGGAAGATGGTGGGAGTGTGGGAAGATGGTGGGAGTATGTGATGGTTGGGAGTGTGAGAAGATGGTGGGGGTGTGGGAAGATGATGGGAGTGTGGGAAGATGGTGGGAGTGTGGGAATGAACATGGTGGAAAAGTGGATAATACAGTGACTCAAAAAACTGTCCCAATGTTTGGCATGTTTTGACTGTTTGTCACATAGCATCACACCAAGACCAAACACAGCCAAACTATTGGTGTACATAAAAAAGGATTACATAATAAATATATGATGAACTAAAAATATGTGCTTTGATGTATTTCTCATGGAGATATGGGCAATTCATTTTGATACCTCATTGGGACAGTTTTTTGAGTGAGCATCAGAATGACAGAAAATGCACAATTTAGTAGTTTGTATTGCCTCCCCTGGCCTTGATAACTGCTGTCAACCTTCTAGGCATACTCTCAATTAACCCCTGACACACCTCTGGCTCTATAGCATTCCACACCTCTGCCACTCTCTCCCAAATCTCCCAAACTCCCTTTGCTGGTATCTCATGCCTGCACAGCTGCAATTTGATATGATGCCAGAGGTGTTCAATTGGATTAAGGTTAGGAGACTGTGCAGGCCAGTCCAGGAGAGTGATATTGTACTCTTCCATCCAGTTTCTGGATTTTTGGAGGTGTGTTTTGGTTCATTGTTTTGCTGAAAAATGTGCTCCCCATTACCAATCCCAGATTCCTCTATGCTGGGCAGTAAGTGGTTGTCTGAAATGTTCACATACTGGTCAGCATTTATCCTCCCCTCAACCCCTGTAAGTTATTCAACACAATTCCAGCCCATGCAGCCCCATACCATGATATTCACACCACCAAATTTCACTGTCCTTGGACCTACCTCTCAATCAGCTCATCCCCCACCTGTTTCCACACCCATTGCTTCCCATCTGACCAAATAATCCTCCTCCAATCCTCCACAGTCCATTCCTTGTGCTTCAGAGCAAAGGCCAACCTCCTCTTCCTGTGCACTGCAGTGAGCAATGGCTTTTCCTTTTTGTCACAGCTTTGAATGAGTGCTGCTTCAGCACATTTCTGATTGTTTGTGGGCAGACTGGGTGGGAGATGATGCTGTTAATGTGGTTGGTGACCTGGACAGCATTGGCAGCCTTCCCAGTGGTGATTTGTGTGAGGACAGATTGTTTGTCAGTGGGAGACAGCTTGGAAGGATGACCACCAGAAGAGATTTGTCAGTTGGGGTGAAGATCCTGAAGGAGTCTGGAGATAGTGGACCTGCTAACACCAAGCTTGGAGGCAATATGATGGGTGGAGAAACCATTGGAGAGGATGTTTTCCTTCTGAGCAGAGGAGATGGGATGCATGTTGCATTGGGGGACTCTGGATGCTGGCCATTGTTGAATACATTGAATTCAGGAACAATATAAGGTACAATCACCCTGATAGGAATCTATTGGATTTCTCATGCCACAGGAACCAGCCACCATCAGATTCTGATACTTCTGAGGCCAACTCCAGTACTTAACACTCCCCCCCATGTTCCACTGGACTCCTGGTCAGCCCTGGTCATTCCCTGGAATTCCCTGGAATTCCTGGTCAGTCCTGGTCATTCCTGATTCATCCATGAACCAGTACTAGCCAGGACTCACCAGGACTCACCAGGACTCAACAAGGATACCCTCCAGGA
The DNA here is from genome assembly GCA_023014435.1 of Amanita fuliginea. NCBI lineage: Eukaryota > Fungi > Basidiomycota > Agaricomycetes > Agaricales > Amanitaceae > Amanita > Amanita fuliginea. The sequence continues at coordinate 3,180,622 of JAEBUQ010000003.1, forward strand.
CTCAACCAGGACTTAGTCACTAGCAGCCTTCCCAGTGGTGATTTGTGTGAGGACAGATTGTTTGTCAGTGGGAGACAGCTTGGAAGGATGACCACCAAAAGAGATTTGTCAGTTGGGGTGAAGATCCTGAAGGAGTCTGGAGATAGTGGACCTGCTAACACCAAGCTTGGAGGCAATATGATGGGTGGAGAAACCATTGGAGAGGATGTTTTCCTGCTGAGCAGAGGAGATGGGATGCATGTTGCATTGGGGGACTCTGGATGCTGGCCATTGTTGAATACATTGAATTCAGGAACAATATAAGGTACAATCACCCTGATAGGAATCTATTGGATTTCTCATGCCACAGGAACCAGCCACCATCAGATTCTGATACTTCTGAGGCCAACTCAAATAACTGTCCCAATGAGATATCAAACCAAATTGCCTATATCTCCATGTGAAATGCACAGAATTACGTAATTCCCGGTTTGTCATGTAGGTATTATGTAATAATGTTTTATGTACACCAAAGGTTTGGCTGTATTTGGTCTTTGTGTGATGCTATGCCACAAACAGTCAAAAGGTGCCAAACATTGGGACAGTTTTTTGAGTCACTGTACATGCCTGGGAAGTGCACAGGTGTGTTATGACAATATGGGGTGGGAAAGTTGGGAGAACCTGTTATGTGACTCAATGATGCTTGGTTTGTTATTGTTTGGAGGTATTTACTGTACAGGAGTCACAGTATGTTCAAATAGTGACTAAGTCCTGGTTGAGTCCTGGAGGGTATCCTTGTTGAGTCCTGGTGAGTCCTGGTGAGTCCTGGCTAGTACTGGTTCATGGATGAATCAGGAATGACCAGGACTGACCAGGAATTCCAGGGAATTCCAGGGAATGACCAGGGCTGACCAGGAGTCCAGTGGAACATGGGGGGGAGTGTTAAGTACTGGAGTTGGCCTCAGAAGTATCAGAATCTGATGGTGGCTGGTTCCTGTGGCATGAGAAATCCAATAGATTCCTATCAGGGTGATTGTACCTTATATTGTTCCTGAATTCAATGTATTCAACAATGGCCAGCATCCAGAGTCCCCCAATGCAACATGCATCCCATCTCCTCTGCTCAGAAGGAAAACATCCTCTCCAATGGTTTCTCCACCCATCATATTGCCTCCAAGCTTGGTGTTAGCAGGTCCACTATCTCCAGACTCCTTCAGGATCTTCACCCCAACTGACAAATCTCTTCTGGTGGTCATCCTTCCAAGCTGTCTCCCACTGACAAACAATCTGTCCTCACACAAATCACCACTGGGAAGGCTGCCAATGCTGTCCAGGTCACCAACCACATTAACAGCATCATCTCCCACCCAGTCTGCCCACAAACAATCAGAAATGTGCTGAAGCAGCACTCATTCAAAGCTGTGACAAAAAGGAAAAACCATTGCTCACTGCAGTGCACAGGAAGAGGAGGTTGGCCTTTGCTCTGAAGCACAAGGAATGGACTGTGGAGGATTGGAGGAGGATTATTTGGTCAGATGGGAAGCAATGGGTGTGGAAACAGGTGGGGGATGAGCTGATTGAGAGGTAGGTCCAAGGACAGTGAAATTTGGTGGTGTGAATATCATGGTATGGGGCTGCATGGGCTGGAATTGTGTTGAATAACTTACAGGGGTTGAGGGGAGGATAAATGCTGACCAGTATGTGAACATTTCAGACAACCACTTACTGCCCAGCATAGAGGAATCTGGGATTGGTAATGGGGAGCACATTTTTCAGCAAAACAATGAACCAAAACACACCTCCAAAAATCCAGAAACTGGATGGAAGAGTACAATATCACTCTCCTGGACTGGCCTGCACAGTCTCCTAACCTTAATCCAATTGAACACCTCTGGCATCATATCAAATTGCAGCTGTGCAGGCATGAGACACCAGCTGTTACAGTTTCCTTTTCCTCTTCTATGACAAACATTTTATTATTACATCATCATTTATCTCCTTTTGCTAACACTTTCATATTTCCTTTCATAGGTAGTTAGCTGTGCTTACTGCACATTCCACTTAGGGTTTTCCTTTGTTTTCAAAACGTATATAAACCCTCAAATACCATGTACATTCCCTAGTTCCAACTTAATCAAATCATACTCTTAATTTTGACTCGAACTCCTCGCTCTCTTTCTCTAGAGCTCGTTGTCGACTTAAAGACCTTTGTCATCATTTGACTCAGTGTCCAGAACCTGCCCAGTAGGCTGGGAGCAGACCGAGACTCTGCTTGCCACTGTTGGCTTAGAATGAACTGCATTGGGAGCATCAATCTTAACACAAGTTGGAACTCTCAGACCACTCAGTGTTTCTACACTAGCCAGACACCATTGATACCAGAACCTTGACCCTCAGACCCCCGAATGGCTCTGTCTGTTTCAGACGAAAGTATTATCTAGATCGAAAGGAAGTCTTTCCATCGAATACAGGAACAGGGTGGTTTTTCTGCTCAAGAACCAAGAAAAAGAACAAACCAGTACCAGAATCTCTCTTTGAAGGTGATTACACTGAAGGACTAGAGGACGCCTTCACAGACAACATTTGGATCGATTGGATAGATGAAGAACACAAAGAAGAACTTCATTCTTTATTCAAACTGCCTACAAATGAACCAGAACTCTCTTGGTGGAACAAATATCTCAACTTTGCTGATATAACAGAATGAGATCAATATGCACTTAAGGAAGGAGAACTACAGCCTTGGATAGAATTCCAAGAACAGAAACAGATCGAAGCAAATCTATTCAGAGATCCAGAATCAGAAAAGAAGAAAGACAAAACAGGAGAACCCACAGACCCAAAAGAAGAAACAGAAAGATGGCATCTGACGCAGCAGCACCTGCTTCTAAAGGAGATATTAAGCCGCAGCCCATGCACACTTTTACAGGGAAACAAACCAAAGCAAAGGCTTTGGTTGGAAACCTGGAAGACTACTTCATTTTGAATGATGACAATTATAAAAACAAAGGCCAGAAACAGATTTGATTTGCTCTTGCCTGCCTAGAACAGGAACTCGACGATTGGAAGGTTCTAATCAAAGAGGAACTAGACAATGATGAAGAAACAACCCTTACTTGGACAAGTTGGGCCAAATTCAAGAAGCACTTTTTAGCCAATTGGGGCGAAGTTAATAGTGCACTCAGGGCCTTGAACAATTTGGCCAATCTTAGAGTAGGGGGCAACGTTTCAGTCCCTGAATATATTAGAAAATTCCATATGGAGATTGGAACTTCAGGATTGAAAGGAACAACCACCCAACTTCAGGCATTTGTTAAAGGACTTCCTGAAAGTATTGCCACCAAAATCCTTGAGGTGAACGTTTTATCGATGAAAGAAGCATATGAAAAAGCAGAACAGCTTCATGGTGCTTGGGAAATGATGTGAGCACTTGGACGCAAACCAGGACAAGGGAACCACTCTAATTTTAACCAAAACACCAACACTAGGAGCGGGTCAACCCGATCAGTTAATGCTATGTCCACTGGACGTTTGACAGATGAACAAAAGGAGGAGTACATGAAAACTGGGAAGTGTTTCAGATGTGGAAACCAGGGACATGTTTCAAAAAATTGTCTGAAATGAAACACTACTCCAAACGCCTCCTTCAGGTCCTCCTCATCATTTCAAAACAAGGGGATCAGATCCATCCCAGAAGATGCGCCTAAGGACAAGCAAGACAACCCAGTTGCAAGTATCAGAGTGATCCTTGCTGGAATGAAGGCCGATGAATGAGAAGGTCTTCTTAATGAACTCAAGAATGAGGGTTTTTGATCAGGAAGCGTCACACAGTGGTTGGCACTTCCACAGCAAATGGACTTTCACAGTTAGTGCTTGATTCTGTAATAGTACAATTGAATAATGACAAGCGCCTTTCAATCACTGTTGAAACGATCGATTTACCCACTGAAACCTCTGCCCTCATCAATTGTGGAGCAGAAGGGAACTTTATTGACAAAGAATTAACAACAAAACTACCAAAAGAAAAGCTAAGAAAACCGATTCAAGTTAGGAATGCAGATGGAACAATCAACACAAATGGGATGATCACTCATCGAGTATTAATCCAATATTCAATTGGAGGAAAACATCACAGTAACTGGTTCTTAATCACCAAGTTAGGAGACCAACAATTAATATTGGGAATTCCTTGGTTAGAGGAAAATAACCCCACTATTGATTGGAGGGACAAAACAATTCACCTCATTGATGATTATTGAAACAATGGACAGCAGTGCAGTACACTAGACCAAGTAAGGTTTCAATTAACTTACATTTCTTAGTAGTGTAGCTTAATCTGCCTATTTGTTAGGTGGAAAAACTGGGGAGCTTAGCATCCAAAATGCCCTCCTTATATACATTTCAGTAACCCTAATCTAGGTACAAAATATAATAATAAAAATACTATTAAACGAGTTTCTTTTATTATTATCTATTTTTAATCATTCTATGATGTTCTATATGACATCATTTCCTTCTAAATGACTCATGTGCACAACTATATGACTCATGCACAGTAGTATGAGTCATTGCACAGTCATTGCACAACAATGCACAGTCATATGAGTCATGTTCTAAATATAAATGATTCTTATCAACTATTCAATTCAGTTGATAATTGTCCCATCAAACTCTATAATATCTGTCAAACTCTATAATATCTGTCAAAGATATAAATATCTCTGAACTCTATAATTTCGTACACAAGTACAAATAAGAGTTTATTATTACTAATCAGAGTCTAGATGAGCCTATAATCATATGACTAATCACATGACTAATCACATGACTAATCACGTGCTTATCATATGATATCACATGATCTGAATAGATATTTAGTTAAATATAAAACACTAATTAATTCTTAATTATCTAATCTAACTTTTAACAATGATCAGTGAGGAGATGGGACAATCTGGCAACTGGCACTGGACAATCAATGGGGAAAAGACAATTATTGGATTAGGGTCAAAACATCAGCATCTCAGGCACTGGAACATCAACTGAAAATACGAGAAATGGTGATCAGTTTTTGAGAAGAAAGCATCAGAGCAATTTCCTACTTCTAGAACTTGGGATCATGTGATCGATCTGAAAAATGGCTTCACCCCTAAAGTTAGCAAGATCTACCCACTATCAATTAAGGAGCAGTCGTCATTAGATGAATGGATTGAAGAACAACTTGTTAAAGGATACATCAGACCATAGAAATCACCCCAGGCCTTGCCATTCTTCTTTGTTTTGAAAAAGGAAAGCGGAGCGTTAAGGCCATGTCAAGACTACAGATACCTGAATGATTGGACAATCAAGAACACATAACCACTACCCCTAGTATCCGATCTCCTTACTAAACTTGCTGGAGCACAATACTTCATCAAATTAGATCTCTGATGGGGATACAATAATGTCTGAATCAAGAAAGGCGACGAATGGAAAGCAGCCTTTATTACAAATAGAGGATTATATGAACCAACTGTTATGTTCTTTGGACTGTGCAATTTGCCATCTACATTCCAAACCATGATGAATGAATATTTCAGAGATATGATTAACGAAGGATGGCTCATCATTTACATGGATGATATTTTGATTTGTTCCCAAAGCAAGACAGAATTGGAAGAGCAAACAAAATGAGTTCTAGACCAATTAGAGGAGAACAACTTGTTCCTGAAACTGGAAAAGTGTAAATTTGCTGTACAAGAAGTCGAGTTTCTAGGAATGATCATATCGCCTGGAAAAATACAGATGGATCCTATCAAACTAGCAGGGATAGCCAATTGGCCAGTACCAACAACAGTCAAACAAGTTCGATCATTCTTAGGCTTCAGAAACTTCTATCGACGATTCATTGGAAATTTTGCGGCTATAGCAAAACTGCTCACTGATTTAACAAAAAAAACGGAGATATTTGACTGGAATACTGAGCATCAAGCTGCTTTTGATACCCTAAAACAACGATTCGCCTCCATGCCAGTTCTCTTAATGCCAAACCCAGCAAAACCGTTTATCCTCCAAACCGACGCCTCTAATAAGGCAATAGGAGCGGTATTAAAACAAGCAGACAATTCTGGTGCACTACATCCTTGTGGTTTTATTTCCCATGCCCTAACACCAACAGAACAGAACTACCAGATTTATGATAGAGAATTACTTGCCATCATTAAAGGGTTGGCAGTTTGGCGTCACCTTCTACATGGATCACCTCACACAATCATTGTTCATTGCGATCACAAGAACCTGTCCTATTACAGAACTGCTCAACGATTGACACCTAGACAAGCCAGATGGTCATCCTTATCATCTGAATTTGATCTTCGGATTGAACATGTGCCAGGAACAAAGATGTTCGAAGCAGACGCTTTATCTAGATGACCAGATCATATGGGAAATGACAAAGAACAGACCACAGTCACCATGCTACCAAATGATTGCTTCATTCGCCTTATCAACAATGATTTAGCCAATGAACTGAAGAAGTATATGGTGAATGACAATTTTGGACGGATTCTGATTGATGTTATTAAAAGACAAAGAGCGCCACCAATCAAATCAAAACTACAAGATTGGACATATACCCATGGCATCATCTATTACCTTGGAAAGATCTATATCCCTGATCAGATCAAATTAAGAACTTGCTTAATCAAAGAAATGCATGAAGCTTTATCTTCAGGACATCCTGGCCAATTGAAAACATTCGTGCTTCTAAAACGCGACTACTGGTGGCCAGGAATATACAGACATGTCAAAGAATGGGTGGAGGGCTGCGCACTATGTCAACAGATGAAGGTCAACACCCACCCAAATATGCCAGCATCAGTCCCTATTCCATCAAAAGCAACACGCCCGTTTCAGCAAGTAACCCTCGATTTCATAACTGATCTTCCCATTTTGGATGGATATGATTCAGTCTTGGTCACGGTAGACCATGGCCTTACAAAGGGGGTAATTTTCACCCCTTGTAACAAGACAATCAACGCTTTAGGAACAGCCGATCTCTATATCTCTGAAATCTTCAAACTTTTCAGACTCCCTGATGTCTTAATCTCTGATAGAGGACCACAATTCTCTGCCAAAGTATTCCAAGAGATACAAAAAGCATTGGGAATCGACCACAGGATGAGACTGCTTATCACCCTCAAACAGATGGGGAAACTGAACATGTCAATCAAGAACTTGAAATCTATCTTCAGATGTTTTGTACCAATGAACCTCACAAGTGGAAACCACTCTTGCCTATCGCCGAATTTGCACACAATAATCGTTATCATGATACAATAAAAACATTGCCATTCCAACTTATGTACATATGGAACAGATCTGATCGCCATTCCCACAGCAGCACTCAAGATGACTGCCCCAGCAGCAGAAGAATGCCTTCAGATGCTTTGAAGAGTGAGAGAAGAGGCATTAGCAGCACATGAACTCGCCAGGCAAACAGTTGCTCAAAGATTCAGAGACAAGTTGATTAAATTCGAGAAGGGCAACAAGGTCTGGCTCGAGAACAAGAGCCTACACATCCCATATCAATCAAGGAAGCTTGCACCAAAACGAGAAGGACCCTTTCAGATCGAACAAGTAATGGGACCAGTTACATACAAACTGAAATTACCAAAACAATGGCGCATTCACCCTGTATTTCATGCATTGCTTCTCACTCCATATAAGGAAACATCAATGCATGGGCCAAACTTTACCATACCACCTCCCGATATAGTAAATGGGCAGGAGGAGTTTGAGATTGAGGCTATCCTTGGACATTGAAAACGCGGAGCAGGCTATCAAGATTTGGTTAAATGGAAAGGCTATGGGTCAATGACAATACCTGGGAACCTGAACACAACCTGGGAAATGCTGCGGACATTCTGGTAGAATATAAGAACAGAAGACATCTATAGAACGTCATCTATGGCTTATAACCGATCAAAGAAATTCTGGAAAATCCTTTATGTGCTCAAAGGACGATTCCTTCCTCCTCGAACTCGTTTATTACAACATCATCATAACAAAAAACATCTGATACAACTCCCACATGCACAACGCTATCCAATCACCAGTAAGCACATATTTCTCATCTCCCCAAGGCAACCAATATTGTTACAATTTCTTTCCCTTTCGTTGACGGACTTTTACAATTATATAACCATTGCTATGCATTTCATGGACATTTATCTCCTTTAGCTAATAACCTTCACATTTCCTTTCTTAGGCAATTAGCTGTATAGTTCCTTTTATATTCTCCTGGTTCTTTTAGTATATAAAGGCTTTCATGTATGCTTCTTTTCTTTAGTTCCAACTTAATCAAATTCTTCTCTCAACTTCTGAACGAAACTCCTCGCTCTCATCTCTCTGAGCTCATTGTTTGTTTGACCTTTTGTCATCATTTGACTTAGTGTCCAGACCAGAACTTTTCCAGTAGGTTAGAAGCAGACTGAGACTCTGCTTGCCACTGTTGACTTAGAATGAACTGCATTGAGAGCATTGATTTTAACACAAGTTGGAACTCCCAGAACTGCCCAGTGTTTCTACACTAGCCAAACACCATTGATACCAGAACCTCAAACCTCAGACCACCGAACGGCTCTGCCCATTTCAGACGAAAGTATTATCTAGATAGACAAGAGGTTTTTCCGTTGACTACAGGAACAGGGTGGTTTTTCCACTCAGGAACTAAGAAAAAGAACAAACCAGTACCAGCATCCCTCTTTGAAGGTGATTATATTGAAGGAAACAGAAAGGACATCTTCCCAGACAATGTTTGGATTGATTGGGTCAATGAAGATCTAGAAGAGGATTTTTACTCTCTATTTTATCCACCCACTGAAGAACCAGAATCCTCCTGGTGGAATGAATTTCTCAGTCTCTCTGAAGCACCACCACAGGACTGATACGCACTCACAGACAAAGGGCTACAGCCTTGGAAAGACTTCCTAGAACAGAAACAGATTGAACAAAGTCTATTCAGGGATCCAGAATCAGAAAAGAAGAAAGACAAAACAGGAGAACCAAAAGAACCAAAAGGAGAAACAGAAAAAATGGCAACCGACGCAGCAGCACCTGCCTCTAAAGGAGATATCAAACTGCAGCCTATGCGTGTTTTTACAGGAAAACGAACCGAAGCAAAGGCTTTCATTGGAAGTCTTGAAGATTACTTTGTCTTGAATGATGATAACTATAAGAACAAAGCACAGAAACAGATTCAATTCGCTCTTGCTTGTCTTGGGCAAGAACTTGATGATTGGAAAGTCTTAATCAAAGACGAATTAGACAACGAAGAAGAAACAACTCTCACTTGGACAAGTTGGACCAAGTTCAAAAAGTGTTTTTTAGCTGATTGGGGAGAAGTTAATAGCACTCTCAGGGTGCTGAACAATCTAGCCAATCTCAGAGTAGGGGGCGATGTTTCAGTCCCTGAATATATTAGAAAATTTCGCATGGAGATTGGTACTTTGGGTTTGAAGGGAACAACCACACAGCTTCAGGCATTTGTCAAAGGACTCCCTGAAAGTATCGCTACAAAGATCCCTGAGGCGAACGTTCTATCTATGAAAGAAGCATATGAGAAGGCAGAACAGCTTCATGGCGCTTGGGAAATGATGCAAGCGCTTGGGTGAAAACCAGGACAAGGGAATCACTCCAATTTTAATCAAAACACCAATAATAGGGGTGGATCAACCCGATCAGTAAATGCGATGCCCACTGGACATTTGACAGATGAACAGAAGGAGGAATACATGAAATCTGGAAAGTGTTTCAGATGTGGAAACCAAGGGCATGTTTCAAGGAATTGTCCCAAATGAAACACCACGTCAAATGCCTCATTCAAGGCCTCCTCATCATTTCAGAATAAAGGGATCAGATCTATCCCTGAAGATGCACCCAATGAGAAGAAAGATGACCCAGTTGCAAGCATCAGAATGATCCTTGCTAGAATGAAGGCCGATGAACAAGAAGGTCTTCTCAATGAACTCTGTTACAGTTTTCTTTTCCCTTTGTTAACGGACTTGTTTATTATTTAATCATTGTTATGTGTTTCATGGACGCTCATCTCCTTTAGCTACTTTACCTTCACATTTCCTTTCTTAGGTATTTAGCTGTACATTTCCTTTTATATTTTGTCTTGTTCTTTTACATATATAAACCTTCCTGTAAAGTAGCTAGACTCCAGTTCCAACTTAATCGAATTATTCTCTCAACCTCTGAACAAAACTCCTCGCTCTCATATCTTTGAGCTCATCGTTTGCTTTGACCTTCGTCATCATTTGAGTTAGTGTCCAGAACTTGTCCAGTAGGTTGGGAGCAGACTGAGACTCTGCTTGCCACTGTAGACTTAGAATGAACTGTGTTGAGAGCATCGATCCTAACACAAGTTGGAACTCCCAGACTGCTCAGTGTTTCTACACTAGCCAGACACCATTGATACCAGAACCTCGAACCTCAGACCCCCAAAAGGCTCTGTCTGTTTCAAACGAAAGTATTATCTAAATCAAAGGGAAGTCTTTCCATCAACTACAGGAACAGGGTGGTTCTTCCGCTCAGACACTAAGAAAAAGAACGAACCAGTACCAGAATCCCTCTTTGAAGGTGATTACACTGAAGGACCAGAGGATGCCTTCCCAGACAATGTTTGGATTGATTGGGTAAACGAAGAACATGAAGAAGGATTTCTTTCGTTATTCAAACTGCCCACAGACGAACCAGAACTCTCCTGGTGGAACGAATATCTCAACCTTGCTGATATTGCAGGACTAGAGCAATACGCACTTAAAGAAGGAGAACTACAGCCTTGGATAGAATTCCAAGAACAGAAACAGATCGAAACGAACCTATTTGGGGATCCAGAATTAGGGAAGAAGAAAGACGAAACAGGAGAACCTACTGACCCAAAAGAAGAAATAGAAAAGATGGCATCTGATGCAGCAGCACCTGCCTCCAAAGGAGATATTAAACTGCAGCCTATGCGTGTTTTTACAGGAAAACGAACTGAAGCAAAAGCTTTCATTGGAAGTCTTGAAGATTATTTTGTTCTAAACAATGATAATTACAAGGGCAAAGCACAGAAACAGATTCAATTTACTCTTGCCTGTCTTGGACAGGAACTCGACGATTGGAAAGTCCTGATCAAGGATGAATTAGACGATGAAGAAGAAACAACCCTTACTTGGACAAACTGGGCAGAATTCAAGAAACATTTCTTAGCCGATTGGGGTGAAGTTAATAGCGCTCTCAGAGCGCTGAACAATCTAGCCAATCTCAGAGTAGGGGGTGATGTTTCAGTCCCTGAATATATCAGAAAATTCCGCATGGAAATCGGTACCTCAGGTTTGAAAGGAACTACTGCACAGCTCCAGGCTTTTGTCAAAGGGCTCCCTGAAAGTATCGCTACAAAGATCTTAGAAGCAAACGTTCTATCCATGAAAGAAGCATATGAGAAGGAAAAGAAAGACGACCCGGTTGCTAGCATCAGGGCAATCCTTGCTGGAATGAAGGCCGATGAACAAGAAGGTCTTCTCAATGAACTTGAAAATGAGGGTTTTTAACCCGGAAGCATCACACAGCGGTTGGCACTTCCATAACAAATGGACATTCACAGTTAGCGCTTGATTCTGTAATAGTAAGATCGAATAATGACAAGCACCTTTCAATTTCTGTGGAAACATCCAATTTACCCGCTGAAACTTCGGCTCTAATTGACTGTGGAGCAGAAGGGAATTTTATTGATGAAGAAGTAACCACCAAATTACCAAAAGAAAGATTGAAAAAACCAATTAAAGTCAGAAACGCAGATGGAACGGTTAACACTAATGGAATGATTACACATTGAGTTCATATTCAATATTCAATCGGAGGAAAACAACACAACAACTGGTTTTTAATCACTAGATTGGGAGATCAACGATTAATTTTGGGAATTCCTTGGTTAGAAGAAAACAACCCTACTATCGATTGGAGAGATAAAACAATACACCTTATTGATGAACAACGGAAAGAAGGAACTATCTGGCAAATGGCATTGGATAATCAGCAATGGGGAGAAGATGATTATTGGATCAGAGTCAAAATGTCGGCATCTCAAGCATTAGAACATCAGTTAAAAAAGGACGAACCAAAAACAGAATTACCGTCAGAATATGGGAAATGGTGCTCAGTCTTTGAGAAAAAGGCATCAGAACGATTTCCAACCTCCAGAACTTGGGATCATGCTATCGAATTAAAAACTGGTTTTAGTCCTAAAGTTAGCAAGATTTATCCGTTATCAATCAAAGAACAGTCATCACTAGACAAATGGATTGAAGAACGGTTAGCGAAAGGATACATCAGACTGTCGAAATCTCCTCAAGCGTCGCCATTTTTCTTTGTCTCAAAAAAGGAAAGTGGTGCGCTTCGGCCTTGTCAAGATTATAGATACTTAAATGACTGGACAATCAAGAACACATACCCACTACCCCTAGTATCTGATCTCCTTACAAAACTTGCTGGCGCACAATATTTCACCAAACTAGACCTCTGTTGGGGGTATACTAACGTCAGAATCAAAATAGGTGATGAATGGAAAGCTGCTTTCATTACCAACAGAGGACTATACGAGCCAACTGTTATGTTCTTTGGCCTATGCAATTCGCCATCCACATTCCAAACTATGATGAATGAATACTTCAGAGATATGATCAATGAAGGGTGGCTCATCATCTATATGGATGATATCTTGATATGCTCTCAGAACTTACACAAACTAGAAGAGCGGACAAAGAGAATCCTTGATCGATTGGAAGAGAATGATCTGTTCCTGAAATTAGAAAAATGTAAATTCGCCATTCAAGAAGTCAAATTCCTAGGCATGATCATTTCACCTGGCAAAATACAAATGGATCTTATCAAACTTGCAGGAATAACCGATTGGCCAGTACCATCCATGGTTAAACAAGTCCGATCATTCCTAGGTTTTGGGAACTTTTACCGATGTTTTATTGGAAACTTTGCATCAATCGCAAAACCACTCACAGATCTAACTAAGAAAGTGGAACCATTCGATTGGAATAGTGAACGACAACTTGCCTTTGATACCCTAAAACAGCGGTTTGCCTCTATGCCAGTTTTGTTGATGCCAAATCCTGCAAAACCATTCATTCTTCAAACCAATGCTTCTAACAAAGCAATCGGAGCAGTATTGAAACAAGCTGATGAATCAGGAACACTCCATCCATGTGGATTTATATCTCATGCGTTGACATCGACAGGGCAGAATTACCAAATCTATGACAGGGAACTGCTTGCAATCATCAAAGGACTTGCGGTTTGGCGACATCTGTTACATGGTTCTCCCCACACAATTGTTGTCCACTGCGATCACAAGAACCTATCTTATTACCAAACCGCTCAACACTTAACACCTTGACAAGCTCGGTGGTCATCATTGTTATCTGAATTTGATCTTCGTATCAAACACATACCTGGAACAAAAATGTTCGAAGCAGATGCATTATCCAGAAGACCAGATCATATGGGCAATAATGAAGAACAGACTACTGTCACAGTTCTGCCAAATGACCGATTTATTCGCCTGATCAATGATGATCTTGCCAACGAATTAAAGAAATACATGGCAAATGATGATTTTGGACGCATCCTTATTGAAGTTATCACTAAACAAAGGGCGCCGCTGATTAAATCAAAACTGGAGGACTGGACATATATTCATGGCATCGTTTACTATCTTGGCAAGATTTATGTTCCTGATCGAATTGAGCTACAAACTTGGTTAATCAAGGAGATACACAAAGCCTTGTCTTCTGGACATCCTGGACAACTGAAAACGCTAGCGCTCTTAAAGTGCGATTACTGGTGGCCTGGGATGTATAGACATGTTAAAGAATGGGTTGAAGGATGTGCACTTTGTCAACAGATGAAAGTCAATACTCACCCTAATACACCAGCGTTAATTCCGATTCCATCAAAAGCTACACAACCTTTCCAACAGGTTACACTTGACTTCATCACTGATCTTCCTATTTCCGATGGATACGATTCTATATTGGTCACAGTGGACCATGGCCTTACGAAGGGGGTAATTTTCACTCCTTGCAACAAGACAATTGATGCTTTAGGAACAGCAGACCTTTATATCTCTGAAGTTTTTAAACATTTCGGACTTCCAGATGTCCTGATCTCGGATAGGGGACCACAATTCTCTGCTAAAGTATTCCAAGAGATATGAAAAGCCTTAGGAATTGACCACAGGATGAGTACCGCTTATCATCCTCAGACTGATGGAGAAACCGAACGTGTCAATCAAGAACTTGAAATCTATCTTCAAATGTTCTGCACAAACGAACCCCAGAAATGGAAACCATTGTTATCTATTGCTGAATTCGCACATAATAACCGATATCATGACACAATAAAGACATCCCCATTCCTACTCATGTATGGATCAGATCTGATCGCTATCCCTACAGCAGCAATCAAGATGACTGCACCAGCAGCAGAAGAACGCCTTCTGATGCTTCAAAAAGCCAAAGAAGCTCTAGCTGCTCATGAACTTGCTAGACAAATAGTCGCTCATAGGCACAGAAACAAGTCAATCAGATTCGAAAAAGGTGACAAGGTTTGGCTAGAGAACAAGAATCTCCATATTCCATATCAATCAAGAAAACTAGCACCAAAACGAGAAGGACCCTTCCAGGTTGAACAAATTATGGGACCAGTTACCTATAAATTGAAACTACCAAAACAATGGCGCATTCACCCTATGTTTCATGCATCGCTCCTCACTCCATATAAGGAAACTTCAATGCATGGACCGAATTTTACAATGCCACCTCCTGATATGGTTAATGGACAAGAAGAGTTTGAGATCGAGGCTATCCTTGGACATCAAAAACGCGGAGCCGGTTATCAATACTTAGTCAAATGGAAAGGCTATGGAGCAAATGACAATACCTGGGAATGACATCTGGGCAATGCTGCGGATATTCTGGTGGAGTATAAAAACAGAAGAAACCTCTGAAACAGTCAACACAATGACTTATTATTGCACCAACCTCCAATTAAAACATAATATCCGCTATGTCAAAAGATTCTGCAGAACCGTTGGACGATACACTCCTACTGTCAAAACCAGATACTCTGTCACGCAGATGTTTGTTCCTGCCTTTAAACACCCCTCTAAACAAATGCTCTCTACACATCAGAAACTGAAATATGTCCCAATGATGTCAAAACTGCCCAAAGTATCACGATTACCTCCTCATAAACGAACCCATCCACAAGGACATACAGAGATTCCATATAATGCCTTATCAAAGTATCTTCCTCAGTATCATCACCTCTCCTTCGATCTAGGAGAGTTACCCACGTTTCAGGAAGCCGAATCACATTATCTTCCAGCATCAGTCCATCCCTGTTTTCAATATGATAATGTTTATCATAGGGTCTGGTTACGACGAACCTTCCCTGAATTATCAGAAGCTTTACAATGGATTATTCAGCTAGGTCGAGACATCTCCGCAGAACAATGGCAATATGAACGACGAATGAATATAAGGGGAAGTGAAAATTTCAACCGCACACAAGCGCAAATGGAAATAACACTTGCAACCAAACAATATTACACTCTCCTGAACCGAGCAATACAGGATAGCATGGACAATCCAGAAATACATGTCACATGGCATGAACGTCCTGATCAAATTCGTATTCAACACCCTAACAATGCAGGAACCCGATCAGAACAAGAAGAAGCGGCAAGGAACTCTCGTGAGAACTTTCTCAGATCCAGGGAACCTGAGATCAAAGAGATCTTAGCTTTGGACTCCGATGATGAGATTTGGGATATTTAAACCACACTCAATGGTCTTGTCTTCCCCATCTTATCGATACAATATGTCCGCCGTTGTCGTCATTGCCTACCTCATCACCTTTGCCTTTGCACTTTTGGTCACAGCCTGTGGCCATTGTTATGACCCTTCCTTCGCCACTGCCTCCCCGTTCCTCACTACCGCCCATGACCTCCCTATAGAGGTCTTCATAACCACCACCACCACCATCGACGAATATCTCTTCCCTGATTGGCCCGCCTCCCCTTCCTCTACTATCACCGATCTTCACCAACATCTGGACGAGCTCACTGACCTCCCTATCGAGGAAGAAGCACCCTTACCCGCTCCGCCAGCACCACTCCTCACCCGAACCCCTAACGCCACTCTTCTTCAGGCTCAGGAAGCCCTCGCCACCTTCATCGTTGATTACCAGCTTTTTGCCAGACCTCTCGACACCATGCTTAACACTGCCCTCACCACCAACCCTCACACCGTCACAGATGAAGAACGCAATGCAACCCTTGAGCAAACAGTCCAACTCGATTATATCACAAGGACCTTGCAATGGTGGTTTGAGACCGCTAATCACGACATCAATACCATTGCCGAGTGGTTGAAATCGCGACGAGATCACAGTTGGACAAATGGTGGGAATCACGGTTGGGGAACTGGTTAAGAAGTCGGTGACTTCTTGCATACGAAGGGGGTAATGTTACAGTTTTCTTTTCCCTTTGTTAATGGACTTGTTTATTATTTAATCATTGTTATGCGTTTCATGGATGCTCATCTCCTTTAGCTACTTTACCTTCACATTTCCTTTCTTAGGTATTTAGCTGTACGTTTCCTTTTATATTTTGTCTTGTTCTTTTACATATATAAACCTTCCTGTAAAGTAGCTAGACTCCAGTTCCAACTTAATCGAATTATTCTCTCAACCTCTGAACGAAACTCCTCGCTCTCATATCTTTGAGCTCATCGTTTGCTTTGACCTTTGTCATCATTTGACTTAGTGTCCAGAACTTGTCCAGTAGGTTGGGAGCAGACCGAAACTCTGCTTGCCACTGTAGACTTAGAACAAACTGTGTTGAGAGCATCGATCCTAACAAACTCGAGAATGAGGGTTTTTAACCCGGAAGCGTCACACAGCAGTTGGCACTTCCATAACAAATGGACATTCACAGTTAGCACTTGATTCTGTAATAATAAGATCAAATAATGACAAGTGCCTTTCAATTTCTGTGGAGACGTCCGATTTACCTGCTGAAACTTTGCCTCTAATCGACTGTGGAGCAGAAGGGAATTTTATTGACAAAGAAATAACTACCAAGTTACCAAAAGAAAAATTGCGAAAACCAATTAGAGTCAGAAACGCAGATGGAATGGTTAACACTAATGGAATGATCACACATCGAGTCCACATTCAATATTCAATCGGAGGAAAATGATACAGCAACTGGTTTCTAATCACCAGATTGGGAGATCAACGATTAATTTTGGGAATTCCTTGGTTAGAAGAAAACAATCCTACTATCGACTGGAAAGATAAAACGATACACCTTATTGATGAACAACGGAATGAAGGAACTATCTGGCAAATGGCATTGGACAATCAACAATGGGGAGAAGATGATTACTGGATCAGAGTCAAGACATCAGCATCTCAAGCATTAGAACATCAGTTGAAAAAAGATGAACCAAAAACGGAATTACCATCGGAATATGGGAAATGGCACTCAGTCTTTGAGAAAAAGGCATCAGAATGATTCCCAACCTCCAGAACTTGGGATCATGCTATCGATTTGAAAACCGGTTTTAGTCCTAAAGTTAGCAAGATTTATCCGTTATCAATCAAGGAACAGTCATCACTAGATAAATGGATTGAAGAACAGCTAGCTAAAGGATACATCAAACCATCAAAATCTCCTCAAGCATCGCCGTTTTTCTTTGTCTCAAAGAAGGAGAGTGGTGTGCTTCGGCTGTGTTAAGATTATAGATATTTAAACAATTGGACAATCAAGAATGCATACCCATTACCCCTAGTATCCAATCTCCTTACAAAACTTGCTGGCACACAATATTTCACCAAATTGGACCTCCGATGGGGATATAATAACATCAGGATCAAGAAGGGGGACGAATGGAAAGCTGCTTTCATTACCAACAGAGGATTATATGAACCAACTGTTATGTTCTTTGGTCTATGCAATTTGCCATCTACATTCCAAACTATGATGAATGAATACTTCAGAGACATGATTAATGAAGGATGGCTCATCATCTACATGGATGATATCCTGATATGTTCTCAGAATCTGAACGAACTAGAAGAACAAACAAAAAGGGTTCTCGATCGGTTAGAAGAAAATGATCTGTTCCTGAAATTAGAAAAATGTAAATTTGCTGTTCAAGAAGTTGAATTTCTAGGCATGATCATCTCGCCTGGAAAGATACGAATGCATCCTATCAAACTTGCAGGAATAGCCAATTGGCCAGTACCATCTACAGTTAAACAAGTCCAATCGTTCTTAGGCTTTGGAAACTTTTACCGACAATTTATTGGGAATTTTGCAGCAATCGCAAAACCGCTCACAGATTTAACCAAGAAAGTGGAACCATTTGACTGGAATAATAAACAACAACTTGCCTTTGATACTCTAAAACAACGGTTCGCCTCTATGCCAGTTTTGTTAATGCCAAATCCTGCAAAACCATTCATTCTTCAAACCAATGCTTCTAACAAAGCAATTGGAGCAGTACTGAAACAAGCTGATGAATCTGGAGTACTCCATCTGTGTGGATTTATATCCCATGCATTATCACCAACGGAACAGAATTATCAAATTTATGACAGAGAACTGCTTGCAATCATCAAAGGACTTGCAGTTTGGCACCATCTATTACATGGTTCTCCTCACACGATCATTGTCCATTGTGATCACAAGAACTTATCCTATTACCAAACTGCTCAATGCTTAACACCTCGATAAGCTTGGTGGTCATCACTGTTATCTGAATTTGATCTTCATATCAAACATGTACCTGGAACAAAAATGTTCAAAGCAGATGCATTATCCAGGCAACCAGATCATATGGGCAATGATGAAGAACAAACTACTGTCACAGTTCTGCCAAATGACCGATTTATTCGACTAATCAATGATGATCTTGCCAGCGAACTAAAGAAATATATGGCAAATGATGATTTTGGACACATCCTTATTGAAGTTATCACTAAACAAAGGGCGCCACCAATTAAATCGAAACTGCAAGATCTATGTTCCTGATCGAATTGAGTTGCGAACTAGGTTAATCAAGGAAATACATGAAGCATTATCTTCCAGACATCCTGGACGATTGAAAACGTTAGCACTTTTAAAACATGATTACTGGTGGCCTGGCATGTATAGACATGTTAAAGAATGGGTGGAAGGATGTGCACTTTGTCAACAGATGAAAGTCAATACCCATCCTAATGCACCAGCACTAATACCTATTCCATCAAAAGCCACACGACCATTCCAGCAGGTTACACTTGACTTCATCACAAATCTTCCTATATCGGATGGATACGATTCCATATTGGTCACGGTGGACCATGACCTTATGAAGGGGGTAATTTTCACTCCTTGCAACAAAACAATCGATGCCTTAGGAACCGCAGACCTTTATATCTCTGTAATATTTAAATGCTTTGGACTCCCCGACATCTTAATCTCTGATAGAGGACCACAATTCTCTGCTAAAGTATTTCAAGAAATACAAAAAGCTTTAGGAATCGACCACAGGATGAGCACAGCCTATCACCCTCAGACAGATGGAGAAACTGAATGTGTTAATCAAGAACTTGAGATTTATCTTTAAATGTTCTGCACAAATGAACCCCATAAATGGAAACCACTATTACCTATTGCTGAATTCGCACACAATAACCGATATCATGACACACATCACCATTTCAACTTATGTATGGATCAGATCTGATCGCTATCCCTACAGCAGCAATCAAGATGACTGCACCAGCAGCAGAAGAATGCCTTCAGATGCTTTGAAAAGCTAGAGAAGAAGCTCTAGCTGCTCATGAACTTGCTAGACAAATGGTCACTCATAGATACAGAGACAAGTCAATCAGATTTGAAAAAGGTGACAAAGTCTGGCTCGAAAACAAGAATCTCCACATTCCATATCAATCAAGAAAGCTAGCACCAAAACGAGAAGGACCCTTCCAGGTTGAACAAGTCATGGGACCAGTTACTTATAAATTGAAATTACCAAAACAATGGAGGTCTTTACACTCCCCCACGTGCATCCCGAGGATTCCCGGGGAGTCCCTGGGAGTCCCTGTGGAGTACTCGGGACTCCTGGTGATTTTTTTCACCCCAAAATTGTACTAAATGGCTGGTGGACTCCACCTGTGTTGAGCAGCAATCGGACATCCTTAAGATGCCAATTGTCCCAGTGGTCGTCACTGTCTTGAATGATGAGCTCATATGTCCATCAGACATAGAGTCATTGATTCATGATGACAAGAGTATTGTATCACTGTCATAGACAGTGACCAGACACCTCTCCAGGTGTTTTGAGTATTGTATCATTGTCAACGACAATGACCAGAGACCTCTCCAGGTCTTTACTCTCATAGAGAGGAGATACTCACATGCTGGAAGGCAAGAAAGAGCAACTAACTGTTTATTGAGATACGAGCTTTCTTATATACACTTCTAGTGTTGTGCTACGGTATCGTAAATAAACATGTACAAATAAAATAATAAAATGTTTGTTTAACACCCCCCCATAATCTATACACTATTCTATATTTTATAGATTACATGAATTTTTTATTTATTTAATTTTCACCCCACACCCCCTGTCCCCGACTCTGGCTCTGCGGAGCCTCGTACCATTCCGAGATGGCATCCAAATTTGATATCGCTGCGGCGATAGATTGTTCTTGGGCCTTCAAGACCCGGCGAATATGAACGAGTCGTTCATTGTCGATGCGCGCTTGCGCAATGGTGACGGAGGCCCTGGGAAGGACCAATGTGCCGTGGGTGGCAGCGTCGTGGGCAAGCCACGTCAAATTGATATTGTAACGTATCTCATGAGAATGAAACAAGTTCTGTGAGATAGTTGACACGTATATATGTGAGAAGCGTTGTCATGACGCATCCCTGAATCAAGTAATTGATTCATGTAATCCCATCATTGGTACGAATTTTTGAAATAATATTCTACCAAGGTTTTTAGTTAGAATATCTGCAGGATTATTAGATCCTTCAATGAATCGTAATTCAATTTCCTTATTATCAATGAGTTTGCATATATGATGATATTTAATATCGATATGTTTTGAACGTTTCTCAGTGACAGGGTTGTTTGCAATGAATAGAGATCCCATATTGTCACCGTAGATTGGTGCAGTTGCTATGGGAAAATGGATTTCTGATAGAATTGATCTAATCCATTTATTTTCTCTAGCGCAATCAGACAACGCCATGTATTCCGCTTCTGTAGAAGACAATGCCACTGTTTTTTGTTTACGCGACGTCCAAGATACGACAGCTCCTGATAAAAGTGTGAAGAATCCTGATGTAGAATGTCGATCATTTTTATCTGTAGCCCAATCCGAATCGGTATAACTCATTAGGCCAGATCTTAGTGATCCATCGTATACAATTTGAAGATTTATCGTTTTGGCTAAATATTTTGCCATATTAATTGCATATTGTAAATGATCCGATGATGGGTTGGAAGAAAATTGAGACATTTTGATTACGCTAAAGCATATATCGCGTCTTGTTCCAATCATCAAGTATAACAACGATCCAATCACAGATTGATACTGTGACCTGATCAATGGATCAAGTGTTTGATCATTTATCATCGGTTCATATCCAGCAGGAAGAGGAGTGTTGCTATGTATTGCATTACTCATTCCTAATCTCTGGATAACTTTATGCAAGTATGGTTTTTGATCGATAGTTATTTTATCTCCATTTTTCTTTATTTGGAATGATAAAAAGTTTTTCGAATCACCGCCATCAATAAGATCTCCTAAATCTTTAGATTCCCATCTTTTCATAAATTCCTGCTTTTTTCGAAGTGTTATATCTTTATTTGATCCGAGGAACATTGAATCGTCAACGTAAATAATCGCTATGACAATATTTGATCCTTGTTTGAAGACAAACACTCCTGCATCGGAATGTATTCGTGTAAAACCCATTTTCTCCATAGAATGATCCAATGATTTCCACCAAGCTAATGAAGCTTGCTTTAATCCATAAAGTGCATGATGTAATTTATATACCATGCCTTTTTTATCTTTATTGATAAAGCCAGGTGGTTGTTTCATATAGATTTCTTCGTCCAGTTTTCCATATAGAAACGCAGCAGTCACGTCCAGAAATGATATATATAATTTTTCTAGTGCTGCTAATGCAAGTATGAGACGACATGTCTCATATCTTACGACTGGAGAGAATATCTCATCATAGTCTATGCCGTCAATTTGAGAAAAACCTTGGGCAACAAGACGAGCTTTTTTACGTCCATCATCTTTTTGGACATATACCCATCTGCAACCTATGGCCTTTCGACCTTCAGGGAGATGTTGTAGATATGTAATTACGCCTCTTTTAATGAGCATAGCCCATTCTTTCTTTTCGGCGTTGATCCAGTCTATTTGTTCGTCGACTGGTAGGCGAAATATTTCATGATGATGTTCAGGAACAGCGGTATTTGCTGTATTTTGAAAAGGGATGGCGCAAGATAATAATTGATTAATTGTAAATCGATCCAATCTAGTTCGCCTGTCGATTTGTTCAATTTCGACTGGATTTTTATCACCATAGACACTATCAGGTCTATTTACAGGTATTCTGTTTCTCCTTGGTCTCGATGGACCTGGAGACGGTGATCTTTCTCCAAATAATTCCCTTTCAATTTCATCTTGATCATCATTATCTGATTCGCTATCTGAATCCTCAATAGGTTCTGTTTCACTATTGGAACTTTCTGATTCAGTTTCTGATTCATTATCAGAAATGTGTGACGTATCATCAGATTCTTGAGGTATTTCTGGCATGAGATCCTCAAACTCATCTTCTGGATTTATGAATGTAGGGTTTTGATCAACATTTTTACACTTTGGAAATTTCGTTTCATCAAAGATTGCTGTTGTTGCCATGAATATAGAATTATTTTCTGGATTCATAAATTTAAACCCTTTCATTCCTTTTTTGTATCCTAGAAAGATCATCATCTTTGATCTAGCTTCAAGCTTATCTTGTCTCCGTTGCATAGGAGTATATACAAAAGCTTGGCATCCAAACACTCGTAATTCCGATACATTCGGTTTCTTATTTTCTATAAGAAAATATGGTGTCTGCCATTTATTACGAGCTATGGGAGTCCTATTGTATAGATATACTGCGTGTTCAAGTGCAAATTCCCACCATGATTGTGGTAAGCAAGCATCGAATCTAAGGGATTGTGACTTTTCCCATATAGTGCGATTCATTCTCTCTGCTCTGCCATTTTGTTGTGATGTGTATGGGATGGATTTTTGAATTTCAATGCCAATATCTTTGAGATAATTTTCGCATTTCGTAAATTCACTTCCCCCATCGAATCGCCAAGATTTAGACATTTTTCCATATTTGTTATTTAATAAGGCAATGAATTGTTTCAAAGAAGATTCCGTCTCGGATTTCTTCTTTAATAAACCTATCCAAAGATGACCTGAAAAATCATCGATAAATGTCACAAAATATTTGTATTTGTGATATGAAATCATCGAGATTTCTTTGAGATCTGAATGTATCAAATCAAAAGGAGCAATTGCTCGACTTTGTGATTCTGGAAATGATTTACTGCGCATTTTTCCTTTAGCGCAACCTGAACAAATTCGTTTTTGTTTTGGGACTTTGACGTCAGGAAATCCTTCTAGATGAATTTTTCCTTTTCTGATAACTTTGTCCTGTGGATGTCCCATACGTTTATGCCAAATATTAAAATCTGGATTTTTTGTCACAACGTTTATTGATTCTGTATGAATTTCAGAATCTAACCAATAAATGGTTTGTCCTTCTTCATGTGGTGAGAAACGTATAGTTGTTAATTGATTTTTTAAATCAATATGATGTTTATTTCCCGATAAAACATATCCTTGATTAAGGAACGTTCCCATGGACAACAATCTTGTATCCATATCAGGAATATAAAAAACGGGTCTGATTAATTTGATTTTTGATTTTCCATCAATGAAAATTTTAATCATTACAGCACCAACGCCTAGAATTTGAAGGGTTTTCCCTTTAGCAGCGGTTTGTACAAACCTTTTATCGATCAATGATCGATAATATAAGAAATCATTTCTTTCATGTGTAAAGTGCAAGGACGCTCCTGAATCCAAGATCCAAGATGTGTCGTTATTCTTACATTTCACACAGTTATTACAGTGAGAAAAATAATGCATATATTCTTTATATACATTTACACTACCATGTCGCTGTTTATAGCTATCAGTAGATTTTCTCGTAATAATTGAATGACTCAACTCGTCTCCAAGACTAACGGTGTCATCTTTGTCAAAAAGAGGATCGTCAAACGGATCATTTGAGATGTCATATTCTTTTTCGCCCTGGTTACCAGAATGTAAAATTTCTGTGGTATCAAGATCCATGGAAACGATTTGATCATCTGTTTTGGATTTTTTAGGAGGTGGGCTAAAAGATATTTCATCTTTTGTAACAGTGTCTAAAATTTTCAACGTTTCCGTTGTTGGTATAGCACCGATCCGTTCGGCTAAAGATCTAGTTTCATTAGACCTTTTCCAGATGCCGTTACGAGACTGTGATTGCCCTGTATATTGGGCAGCGGATGGAAACATCCTTGATTGTACATTGCATGCTGCAATAGATAATACTGGAGATACGATCTCGACAGCATGATTTGATTCATAAAATCTGATTCAGGAGTAACGTCTGCTTCTTGGGCGCGTTTCTTTCCCTTGCCTCTAAAACCTTTTCGAGAGCGAGGTCTTTGCTCCTTAGGTTCATCAACGTTCTGTTGTTGCTGATTATCTCCGTCTTTTTTCTGATTATTCCATGACGCATCTTTTTCCTTACGTTTGACTCCGCTAATCTTATTTGCTTTGTCTT
The DNA here is from genome assembly GCA_023014435.1 of Amanita fuliginea. Lineage (NCBI taxonomy): Eukaryota > Fungi > Basidiomycota > Agaricomycetes > Agaricales > Amanitaceae > Amanita > Amanita fuliginea. Next base: position 3,205,619 of record JAEBUQ010000003.1, read on the forward strand.
TTGAACCATGATGTTGGTTCATAGCGTATCGTCGATGATGTTAAGATCAATGCTCCCAACATAGTTTGTTCTAAGTCAACAGTGGCAAGCAGAGTCTCGGTCCGCTTCCAGCCTACTGGACAGATTCTGGACGCTAAGTCAAACGATGACGAAGGTCTTTAGGTCGACGACAAGCTCAAGGAAAAGAGAGCGAGGAGTTCGAGTCAAATTGGGAGTATGATTCGATTAAGTTGGAACTAAGGAGTAGAAGCATACATGAGAGCCTTTATATACTAAAAGAACAAGGAAAACGTAAAAGGAAATGTATAGCTAACTACCTTAGAAAGGAAAAGTGAAAGGTAAAGCTAAAAGGAAATAAGCGTCCAGGAAACGCATAGCTATGATTAAGTAATAATTGGTCCGCTCACAAAGAGGAGAAAAGAAATTGTAACATTACCCCCTTTGTATGCAAGAAGTCACCAACTTCTTAACCCGTTCCCCAACCGTGATTCCCACCGTTCGTCCAGCCATGATCACGCCTCGATTTCAACCATTCGGCAATGGTGTTGATGTCGTGGTTAGCAGTTTCGAACCGCCATTGTAACGTCCTTGTGATGTAATCCAGTTGGATCGTCTGCTCTAGGATAGCGTCACGTTCTTCGTCCGTGATAGTATGGGGATCGGTGGTGATGACGATGTTGAGCATGGCATCGATAGGGCTGGCGAATTGTTGATAGTCAACAATCATCGTTGCGAGGGCTTCTTGGGCTCTAAGGAGAGTGGCATTGGGGATTCAAGCGAGGGGTGGTGCCGGAGGGATGGGAAGAGGGATTTCTTCCTCAAAGATCGGTTCGAGGACTTCGTCGAGTTCGGCCGGATGTTGGTGTAAGTCGGCGATGGTGGAAGTGGGAGAGACTGGCCAGTCTGGGAAGAGGTATTCGTCGATGGTGGTGGTGGTGGTAACAAAGATCTCGATAGGGAGATCGTGGGCGGTGGCAAGAAACGGGGAGGCGTGGGCAAAGGATGGGTCGTAGCAGTGGCCACAGGCTGTGACCAAAAGTGCGAATGCGAAAGCGACAAGGTAGGCGACGATGACGATGGCGGACATGTTGTATCAATAGAATGAGGAGGATGAATCCAACAGGCGTGGTTTAAATATCCCAAATCTCATCGTCGGAGTCCAAAGCTAAGATCTCTTCGATCTCAGGTTCTCTAGTTCTGAGAAAGTTCTCATGGGAGTTCCTAGTCGCTTCTTCTTGTTCTGATCGGGTTCTTGCATTGTCAGGATGTGGAATACGAATTTGATCAGGGCGTTCATGCCGTGTGACATGTATCTCTGGATTGTTCATGCTATCCTGTATCGCTTGGTTCAGAAGAACGTAATATTGCTCGGTTGCCAGTGCTATTTCCATTTGCACTTGTGTGCGGTTAAAATTTTCACTTCCTCTTATATTCATTCGCCGTTCATATTGCCATTGTTCCGCGGAGATGTCTCGACCTAACTGAATAATTCGTTGTAAAGCTTCTGATAGTTCAGGGAAGGTTCGTTGTAACCAAACCCTGTGATAAATGTTATCATATAGAAAACAAGGGTGAACCGACGCTGGGAGATAATGCGATTCAGCCTCCTGAAATGTGGGTAGTTCTCCTAGATCAAAAGAGAGGCGATGATACTGGGGAAGATATTTTGGTAAAGCATTATATGGGATTTCTGTGTGTCCTTGCAGATGTGTTCGTTTGTGAGGAGGTAATCGTGATACTTTAGGTGGTTTTGACATCATTGGGACGTATTTCAGTTTTTGATATGTAGAGAGCGTTCGTTTGGAAGGATGTTTAAAGGCTGGAACGAACATCGGTGTGACGGAGTATCTGGTTTTGACAGTAGGAGTGTATTGTCCAACAGTTCTGCAGAATTTTTTGACATAGCGAATGTTATGTTTCAGTTGTAGGTTGGTGCGATAGTAAGTCATTACTTTAATCGTTTCAGAGGTTTCGTCTGCTCTTATACTCAACCAGGATATCCGCAGCATTGCCTAGATGTCGTTCCGGTTCCCAAGTGTTATCATTTGCTCCATAGCCTTTCCATTTGACTAGGTATTGATAACCAGCTCCGCGTTTCCGGTGTCCAAGGATAGCTTCAATCTCAAACTCTTCTTGTCCGTTAACCATATCGGGAGGTGGCATAGTGAAATTCGGGCCGTGCATTGAGGTTTCTTTATATGGAGTGAGGAGCGAGGCATGAAACACAGGGTGAATGCGCCATTGTTTCGGTAGTTTCAATTTGTAAGTAACTGGTCCCATGACTTGTTCAATCTGGAAGGGTCCTTCCCGTTTTGGTGCTAGCTTTCTTGATTGATATGGAATGTGGAGATTCTTGTTTTCGAGCCAGACTTTGTCACCTTTTTCAAATCTGATTGACTTGTCTCTGTATCTATGAGTGACCATTTGTCTAGCTAGTTCGTGAGCGGCTAGGGCTTCTTCTCTAGCTTTTCGGAGCATCAGAAGGCGTTCTTCTGCTGCTGGTGCGGTCATCTTGATTGCTGCTGTAGGGATAGCGATTGGATCTGATCCGTACATAAGTTGAAATGGTGATGTCTTTATTGTGTGGTGATATCGATTATTATGTGCAAATTCAGCGATGGGTAGTAGTGGTTTCCATTTATGAGGTTCATTTGCGCAGAACATTCGAAGATAAATTTCGAGTTCTTGATTTACACGTTCAGTTTCTCCATCTGTCTGAGGATGGTAGGCTGTGCTCATTCTATGGTCGATTCCTAGAGCTTTTCGTATCTCTTGAAATACTTTGGCAGAGAATTGTGGTCCTCTATCCGAGATTAAGATGTCAGGGAGTCCAAAGTGTTTGAATATTTCAGAGATATAGAGGTCTGCAGTTCCTAAGGCGTCGATCGTCTTATTGCAAGGAGTAAAAATTACCCCCTTCGTAAGGCCATGGTCCACCGTGACCAGAATGGAGTCATAACCGTCAGATATAGGAAGATCGGTAATAAAATCCAGTGTGACTTGTTGAAATGGCCGAGTAGCTTTTGATGGAATAGGGATTAATGCCGGTGAATTTGGGTGGGTATTGACTTTCATCTGTTGGCAAAGTGCACAACCTTCAACCCATTCTTTGACATGTCTATACATTCCAGGCCACCAATAATCACGCTTCAAAAGTGCTAGTGTTTTCAATCGTCCAGGGTGTCCTGAAGATAATGCTTCATGTATCTCCTTAATTAATCGAGTGCGCAACTCAATTCAATCAGGCACATAGATCCTGCCCAAGTAATAAACGATACCATGAGTGTATGTCCAGTCTTGTAGTTTGGATTTAATTGGTGGTGCCCTTTGCTTAGTGACAACTTCAATAAGGATGCGTCCAAAATCGTCGTTTGCCATGTATTTCTTTAATTCGCTGGCAAGATCATCATTGATTAGTCGAATAAATTGGTCATTCGGCAAAACCGTGACAGTAGTTTGTTCCTCATCATTTCCCATATGATCTGGCCGTCTGGATAATGCATCTGCTTCGAACATTTTTGTGCCAGGTATATGTTCAATACGAAGATCATATTCGGATAGCAATGATGACCACCGAGCTTGTCGAGGTGTTAAGCGTTGAGCAGTTCGGTAGTAGGACAAGTTCTTGTGATCACAATGGACGATGATCGTGTGAGGAGAACCATGTAATAGATGGCGCCATACTGCAAGTCCCTTGATGATTGCAAGCAGTTCTCTGTCATAAATTTGATAATTCTGTTCCGTTGGTGTTAACGCATGGGATATAAATCCACATGGATGAAGTGCTCCAGATTCATCAGCCTGTTTCAGTACCGCTCCAATTGCTTTATTGGAGGCGTCGGTTTGAAGGATGAACGGTTTTGCAGGATTTGGCATTAACAATACTGGCATAGAGGCGAACCGTTGCTTTAGGGTGTCAAAGGCAAGTTGGCGCTCATTATTCCAGTCAAATGGTTCCGTTTTCTTGGTTAGATCTGTGAGTGGTTTTGCGATTGCTGCAAAGTTTCCAATAAAACGTCTATAAAAGTTTCCAAAACCTAGGAATGATCGGACTTGTTTAACCGTTGATGGTACTGGCCAATCAGCTATTCCTGCGAGTTTGATAGGATCCATTCGTATTTTTCTGGGTGAGATGATCATGCCCAGAAATTCAACTTCTTGAACAGCGAATTTACATTTTTCTAATTTCAGGAACAGATCGTTCTCTTTTAATCGATCGAGAACCCTTTTTGTTCGTTCTTCTAGTTTGTTCAAATTCTGAGAACATATCAAGATGTCGTCCATGTAGATAATGAGCCATCCTTCATTAATCATGTCTCTGAAGTATTCGTTCATCATAGTTTGGAATGTAGATGGCGAATTGCATAAGCCAAAGAACATAACAGTTGGTTCGTATAATCCTCTGTTGGTAATGAAAGCAGCTTTCCATTCGTCCCCTTTCTTGATCCTGACGTTATTATATCCCCATCGGAGGTCTAATTTGGTGAAATATTGTGCACCAGCAAGTTTTGTAAGGAGGTCGGATACTAGGGGTAATGGGTATGCATTCTTGATTGTCCAATTGTTTAAATATCTATAATCTTGGCATGGCCGAAGCGCACCACTTTCCTTCTTTGAGACAAAGAAGAATGGCGATGCTTGAGGAGATTTCGACGGTTTGATGTAGCCTTTAGCTAACTGCTCTTCAATCCATTCGTCCAGCGACGACTGTTCTTTGATTGATAATGGATAGATCTTGCTAACTTTAGGACTAAAACCGGTTTTCAAATCGATAGCGTGATCCCAAGTTCTGGAAGTTGGGAATTGTTCTGATGCCTTTTTCTCAAAGACTGAGCGCCATTTCCCATATTCTGATGGTAGTTCCGTTTTTGGTTCATCCTTTTTCAACTGATGTTCTAACGCTTGAGATGCTGATGTCTTAACTCTGATCCAGTAATCGTCTTCTCCCCATTGTTGATTGTCCAATGCCATTTGCCAGATAGTTCCTCCATTCCGTTGTTCATCGATGAGATGTATCGTTTTATCTCTCCAATCAATAGTAGGATTGTTTTCTTCTAACCAAGGGATCCCCAAAATTAATCGTTGATCTCCTAATTTAGTGATTAGAAACCAGTTGCTGTATCGTTTTCCTCCAATCGAATATTGAATATGGACTCAATGTGTGATTATTCCATTAGTGTTAACCGTTCCATCTGCGTTTCTGACTTTGATTGGTTTTCGCAATTTTTCTTTTGATAACTTGGTGGTTACTTCTTCGTCAATAAAATTCCCTTCTGCTCCACAATCGATTAGAGCCGAAGTTTCAGCGGGTAAATCGGACGTCTCCACAGAAATTGAAAGGCGCTTGTCATTATTCGATCTTACTATTACAGAATCAAGCGCTAACTGTGAATGTCCATTTGTTATGGAAGTGCCAACCGCTGTATGACGCTTCCGGGTTAAAAACCCTCGTTCTCGAGTTCACTGAGAAGACCTTCTCGTTCATCGGCCTTCATCCCAGCAAGGATCGCTCTGATGCTTGCAACTGGGTCATCTTTCTTTTCCTTGGGCGCATCTTCAGGGATAGATCTGATCCCCTTATTCTGAAACGATGAGGAGGCCCTGAAGGAGGTGTTTGAAGTGGTATTTCGTTTGGGACAATTCCTTGAAACATGCCCCTGGTTTCCACATCTGAAACATTTTCCAGATTTCATATATTCCTCTTTTTGTTCATCTGTCAAACGTCCAGTGGGCATCGCATTTACTGATCGGATTGATCCACCCCTGTTATTGGTGCTTCGATTAAAATTAGAGCGGTTCCCTTGTCCTGGTTTTCGCCCAAGCGCTTGCATCATTTCCCAAGCGCCATGAAGCTGTTCTGCCTTTTCATATGCTTCCTTCATTGATAGAACGTTCGCTTCAAGAATTTTGGTGGCGATACTTTCGGGGAGTCCTTTAACAAATGCCTGAAGTTGTGCGGTTGTCCCTTTCAATCCTGAAGTTCCAATCTCCATGCGGAATTTTCTGATATATTCAGGGACTGAAACGTCGCCTCCTACTCTGAGATTGGCCAAATTATTTAGGGCCCTGAGTGCGCTGTTGACTTCGCCCCAATCGGCTAAAAAGCGCTTCTTGAATTCGGCCCAACTCGTCCAGATAAGGGTCGTTTCTTCATCGTTGTCTAGTTCCTCTTTGATTAGAACCTTCCAATCGTCGAGTTCCTGTCCTAGGCAGGCAAGAGCAAATCGAATCTGTTTCTGGCCTTTGTTCTTATAGTTGTCATCGTTCAACATGAAGTAGTCTTCCAAGTTTCCAATAAAAGCTTTTGCTTCGATTCGTTTTCCTGTAAAAATGCGCATGGGCTGTGGCTTAATATCTCCTTTAGAGGCAGATGTTGCTGTGTCAGATGCCATCTTTTCTGTTTCTTCTTTTGGGTCTGTAGGTTCTCCTGTTTCGTTTTTCTTCTTTCCTGATTCTGGATCTCCGAATAGATTTACTTCGATCTGTTTCTGTTCTTGGAAATCTATCCAAGGCTGTACTTCTCCGTCCCTAAGTGCGTAGCGTTCTCGTCCTGCTGTTCCAGTAAGACTAAGATATTTGTTCCACCAAGAGAGTTCTGGTTCGTCTGTAGGCGGTTTGAATAACGAACGAAATCCTTCTTCGTGTTCTTCGTTTACCCAATCAATCCAAACGTCGTCTGGGAAAGCGTCCCCTTGTCCTTCAGTGTAATCACCTTCAAAGAGGGATTCTGGTACTGGTTCGTTCTTTTTCTTGGTTCCTGAGCGGAAAAACCACCCTGTTCCTGTAGTCGATGGAAAGACTTCTCGTCGATCTAGATAATACTTTCGTCTAAAACGGGCAGAGCCGTTCGGGGGTCTGAGGTTCGAGGTTCTGGTATCAATGGTGTCTGGCTAGTGTAGAAACACTGAGCGGTTCTGTGAGTTCCAACTTGTGTTAAGATCGATGCTCCCAACATAGTTCGTTCTAAGTCAACAGTGGCAAGCAGAGTCTCGGTCCGCTTCCAGCCTACTGGACAGATTCTGGACGCTAAGTCAAACGATGACGAAGGTCTTTAGGTCGACGACGAGCTCAAGGAAAAGAGAGCGAGGAGTTCGAGTCAAATTGGGAGTATGATTCGATTAAGTTGGAACTAAGGAGTAGAAGCATACATGAGAGCCTTTATATACTAAAAGAACAAGGAAAACGTAAAAGGAAATGTATAGCTAACTACCTTAGAAAGGAAAAGTGAAAGGTAAAGCTAAAAGGAAATAAGCGTCCAGGAAACGCATAGCTATGATTAAGTAATAATTGGTCCGCTCACAAAGAGGAGAAAAGAAATTGTAACAGACGATATTCGGAAATGATTGAATCGGATATAGTGTCGAATGTGAATTTTTCAGATCCGTACATCTGAAACATGACGGTAGATATCGCTGTCCATTCTTTTGGAAGCGCTTTAGCAAGTGTGAGAGCCTGAATGAAATTGGGGATTTCGACATTGTCTTCTTTTAGCTGTGAGAAAAATGATCCAAGTTTTTCTATCTCAGGAACAGGATCTTTTCCAGAAAGTTGGAAAGTAACGGCTTTCTGGAATCGATCAAAGATGGAGGCTGGAGAAGATTTTTTGTATAAGTCGGCGAGTGATTTCCAAGCTGTCGGTAGATTATCTTCTGTTGCTATGTGACGTCGGACAGAATCGGAAACTTTGAGTCTAAGCGCTCCGAGACCAGCATCATTAAGTTTTTGCCATTCCCTTTTTTCTTTTCTATATTCGGTAGCGGCAGTAACAGCAGCAGAGGTAGTGCCTTCTGCAGGAGGAGATGGTTCGACGAATGATCCATTGATGATAGCCCAAGATCCGATATGTAAAAGATAAGACTTCATTCTTTCAGCCCAGATACGGTAATCAACGCCTGCAAAGGTATTGATAGAATCAATTCCAGTAGAGATTTTCGATGACATGTTTAGTGTTTCTGTGACTGTAAAATCATTTTTTAGTAATTTTGAAAAAATATTTTCAAAAAATAAAAATTTCATCATCGTTGGACATATCCTTGAGATATGTGTTGTCATCGTGTAGATCAATGACGGGCTTTTCGGGGCCCATAACCTGTTGAGCAGCAATCGGACATCCTTAAGATGCCAATTGTCCCAGTGGTCGTCACTGCCTTGAACGATGAGCTCATATGTCCGTCAGACATAGAGTCATTGATTCATGATGACAAGAGTATTGTATCACTGTCATAGACAGTGACCAGACACCTCTCCAGGTGTTTTGAGTATTGTATCATTGTCAACGACAATGACCAGAGACCTCTCCAGGTCTTTACTCTCATAGAGAGGAGATACTCACATGCTGGAAGGCAAGAAAGAGCAACTAACTGTTTATTGAGATACGAGCTTTCTTATATACACTTCTAGTGTTGTGCTACGGTATCGTAAATAAACATGTACAAATAAAATAATAAAATGTTTGTTTAACAACCTGGACTCCTGGTAAAGTCGGGGAATCCTGAGGACTCCTCAGACCAGGAGTCCACAGGGAGTGTCAGGAGTCCTCATGAACTCAGTTGTGACAGTCACTTGTCACATATCAGATGGTCTGTGCACTCCTGGCAGGTATATAAGGACAGCCAGTAGCACCCAGTTTCTGCCATCCCCCTTCCTCGAAAATTGATTAGTCAGCTACTTTAGTAAGCTAGATAATGTATATAGGCTGATTACATAAGTGATTACATAAGTAAATTAGACTAGTAATATAGATAAGATTATATACATGTTGATTAGGTAAGTTGGACATTTTCCCACACTAGATATCACCCATTCTCTCATGTCACATGTCACAATAGTGTCACATTTCCCACAGTTTTGAAATGTGAGAATTGTCACATGACCTATTAACAAAAAATATAAGTACAAAAGTCACATTCATGACATGCTCTATTAATGAAAGTTGTAGAGGAGTTAAATCTGATGCTACTGAGGGTATACAAATATTTGTAAACAAAGTACTTGTTGAGATATAACCCTTTCAAACAATTTTGTGTGACAATGCTGACATGCTGCTCCCAAGTCAAATTCATAATATATTTTATTAATGAATATTGTATATGGGTTAAATCTGATGCTACTGATAAAAATCAATGCTTTTTCTGAGAAATGGGCATTGCTACAATCCAGATATGCCATGTTCAAGTTAAATTCATGACATGATTTATGATTTAATACAAATGACAGGAGAAGTGAATCCACCTTGGTGGTGATATTCAGACATCTGTAAATGAGAAATGCATCAGTTGTTTTTTCATCACATACTTTTGTGGTATTTATCATTGCAACCTGTTTACTAGTAGTTCCTCCCTTTGACTTGACCATAACAGTCATAAACTAATGATTGCACCAAGCACCCAAGCTGATGGCAACACAGCCAAAATGTGAACAATCTGTTGAGTAATTAAATAATGATCTGGAGCTATGTATTATCCACAGAGGGTTATATAAGTCATTATCAATGATGCTAAAATAATCACTTTGTTTGTACAGCATTGCAAAGACCATTAAGCCATGGGGTGGCAAGGTTGCAATGGCAATGGCATTAGGGGCAGTGGTGAGGGTGTGACAATGGCAGTGGAACATGAATAAGTCATCCATGATAAGACTGGAACAATCACAAAATTGATTTCCCTGAGTAAGTGTAATGTGGGGGTTTTATTACTTATTCTTGTCATTCATCATACACATGACCAAAATATATTGGCTGTGTAATGCAAGTACAAGAAAAGCTAAAATAATTATGTAATATATTTGTGTCCAACATAAGGTTGCAAATATAAGAATATGCATGTAGTCATATCCATTTGCAATTCACAAGAAACAAGATATCAATATGTGGGCTCTCCTGAGAATTGATGCAGAACCCCAACAGTAAGTAATCCAAGATAAACACTGCCAGGTGGGGCAGTGTAAATTACTGGGAAAATGTGGAAGTGCAATGATGTCTAATTGCTTGACACAATCCCTCAAATACAACACCAACATGCCTTCTTTAGCTCAGTGCATTGTGGGAACATGTGGAGGTAGTTAAAGTGAATGTGAAAAAATGAAATCCAGTACGAATGCTGCATATGCAGGAAATCATATCTTTCCATGGGAAATAAGGCAGAGTGCAAGTCAGCTTGATAGACTAATATCCAACATATGTGTGGGAATATGTATGATGTAAATGTGCAGATGAGTATGGGAACAATAACCTGCAGTGTGGGAATGTTGATGGTAGTTGAATTACATGTGGGAAAAAAACATATAGGATGGGAAGATACATATGTGACCATGGGAAAATGATGTGCAGTGAGGGAATGTGTGTGGGAAGTTGCTCTTGGTGTGGGAAAACATGAGAGGGTATGGGTATGTTGTGGGGATGTGTGATTGCTTGATGTGATTAACTCAAGAATCAAGATACAAGTAACACTCCCTGTGGACTCCCTCCAAGGGAGCCACAATATGCCTCTGTAGGGAGTGAGGTGGGAGTGAGGTGGGACTCCAGAGGGACTCCAGAGGGACTCCCGGTCGATTATTCCTGTTTTGGTGAGAAATGCAGGGAGTCCCTGTGGAGTCCCTGTGGAGTCCCGGGAGTCCCTGGGAGTCCAGGCATGCATGTGGGGGAGTGTAAAGTACTGAAACAATGGCACATTCACCCTGTGTTTCATGCATCGCTCCTCACCCCATATAAGGAAACCTCAACGCATGGCCTGAATATCACTATGCCACCTCCTGATATGGTTAATGGACAAGAAGAGTTTGAGATTGTGGCTATCCTTGGACATTGGAAATGCAGAGCCAGTTATCAATACTTAGTCAAGTGGAAAGGCTATGGAGCAAATGACAATACGTGGGAACCAGAGTGGCACTTGAGCAATGCTGTGGATATCTTGGTTGAATATAAAAACAGAAGGAACCTCTGAAACAACTCAAAAGAAAAATGACTTACTACTGTACCAATCTCCAACTAAAGCATAATATCTGTTATGTCAAAAGATTTTGCAGAACTGCTGGAAGGTATACCCCTACTGTCAAAACCAGATACTCCGTCACGCAGATGTTTGTTCCTGCCTTCAAATACCCCTCCAAACAAACACTCTCTATATATCAAAAACTGAAATACGTTCCAATGATGTCAAAACTGCCTAAAGTATCACGATTACCTCCTCACAAACAAACACATCCACAAGGACACACAGAAATTCCATATAATACCTTATCAAAGTGTCTTCCTCAGTATCACCACCTCTCTTTTGATCTAGGGGAATTACCCACGTTTCAGGAAGCCGAATCACATTACCTTCCAGCATCAGTTCACCCTTGTTTTCAATATGACAACGTTTATCACAGGGTCTGGTTATGACGAACCTTCCCTGAACTATCAGAAGCCTTACAATGGATTATTCAGCTAGGCAGAGACATCTCCGTGGAGCAATGGCAATATGAACAATGAATGAACATAAGGGGAAGTGAAAATTTCAACCACACACAAGAAATCACACTCGCAACCAAGTGATATTACGCTCTTCTGAACCAAGCAGTACTGGAAAGCATGAACAACCCAGAGATACACATCACACGGCATGAGCGCCCTGATCAAATTCGTATTCAACATCCTGATGACGCAGGAACCTGATCAGAACAAGAGGAAGCAGCAAGGAACTCTCATGAGGACTTTCTCAGAACTAGAGAACCTGAGATCGAAGAGATCTTAGCTTTAGACTCCGATGACAAGATCTGGGATATTTAAACCACGCCTAATGGTCTCATCCCCTCCATCTCATTGATACAACATGTCCACCATCCTCATCACCATCGCCTACCTAGTCACTTTCACTTTCGCTCTCCTGGTCACAGCATGTGGCCATTACTATAATGAATCCCTTGCCGCAGCTTCCCCCTTCCTTGCCGTCACCCACGACATCCCTATAGAGGTTTTTGTCACCACCACCACCACCATCAACAAATATTTGTTCCCAGATTGGCCTGCTTCCCCTCCTTCCACCATCGCCAACCTTCATCAGCATCCAGATGAGCTTGCTGATCTAGTCATTGAAGAAGAAGCACCCCTGCCTGCTCCCCCAGCACCACCTCTCACTCGGACTCCTAACGCTTCCCTCCTTTGAGCTCAGGAAGCCCTTGCCACCTTTATCGTCGACTATCAACTATTCGCTGGACCCCTTGATGCTATGCTCAACGTCACCCTCACCACCAACCCTCACACTGTCACGGATGAAGAGCGTGACACAATTCTCGAACAAATGGTCCAACTAGATTATATCACAAGGACCTTGCAGTGGCGGTTCAAGACCACCAACCATGATATCAACACTATTGCTGAATGGTTGAAATCACAAAGGGGTCATGGATGGACAAATGGTGGAAACCACGGCTGGGGAACAGGATAAGAAGTCGGTGACTTCTTACATACAAAGGGGGTAATGTTACAATTTCTTTCCCTTTTGTTGACAGACTTTTACAATTATATAACCATTGCTATGCATTTCATGGACGTTTATCTCCTTTAGCTAATAACCTTCACATTTCCTTTCTTAGGCAATTAGCTGTATAGTTCCTTTTATATTCTCCTTGTTCTTTTAGTATATAAAGGTTTTCATGTATGCTTCTTTTCTTTAGTTCCAACTTAATCGAATTCTTCTCTCAACTTCTGAACGAAACTCCTTGCTCTCATCTCTCTGAGCTTGTCATTTGTTTGACCTTTTGTCATCATTTGACTTAGTGTCCAGAACTTGTCCAGTATGTTAGGAGCAGACTGAGACTCTGCTTGCCACTGTTGACTTAGAACGAACTGCATTGAGAGCATCAATTTTAACAAATATCATCAACAAGAGCGATTCAACTGAACCCTGCTGCACTGAGAACTAAGGAGCAGGAACGGGAATTCCGAAAGCAACAACAATGGATCCTTCATAAAATGAATATATGGGCATTAGACCAATGACGAGATCTCCAGGAACATGGATACGACCGTTTCATGCAATTTTACCATCTTTTCCCACAGAAAATCGAATTCCCTATGGAAAATCTTGATGCAGTCATTCCACCACCATACAATTCACTAACATGGGAATGCATTCCCCCTCCTTATCCACCAAAACCTCCACACTATCCTACCTATGACTTCGAACCAGGATACCCAAAGATTACCAGCAGGATTACAGCTCAAGTAGCATTCATTAGAGAAGACGAATTCACTTGACCAAGCACTCCTGAATCACCATCAAATGATGCGCTGTATCACGCCATCCTTGCTCACTCCACAGAATCAGATGGTAACAAAACAGAAGATTCTATGGAAGACCTTTATGTCTGACGCTTTTGGATAAAAGACAACCCACCAGCTGCCCATTCTTCCCATTCCACTCGATAACAATGTTCACCTTCGCCATCACCCTCACCTATCTTGTCGCTTTCGTCCTCGCCCTCCTGATCACTGCTTGTGGTCATTGTTACATTGAACCTGTCACCGCCGCCTCCCCCTTCCTCTCCATGGCCCACGACCTCCCTCTTGAGGTCTTTGTCACCACCACCACCACCATTGACGACTTTGTCTGGGCTGATCTCCCAGAACTTCACCAGCACCCAGAAGAACTCGCCCCCATGACTTTCGCCAACCCCATTGTCCAGGACCCCATTACCCGCATCTCTTATGCCCACTGTCCTCACCACTCTGCCCTCTCTCCCGTCTCCAAAGCCCTCAGCACCCTCATTGTCGACTTCAATCAGCTATCCATGCCCCTCGACTCCATCACCCACCTCATGCTCTCCACCGACCTGCAATGTCTCATGTATGAAGAATGGGACAACATATGGGAGCATGCCAAACAACTGGAGTGCATCACAAAAACTCTCCAATGGCGCATCGAGGCTGCCAACAAGGACCTGGACTCCATCATCAAGTGGATCAAATCCAGGAAGGACCATGGCTGGACCACAGACGCACAATGGTAGAAGTCAGTGACTTCTCACATATGAAGGGGGTAGTGTTACAGTTTCCTTTTCCTCTTCTATGACAAACGTTTTATTATTACATCATCATTACTATACGATCTAATGGACGTTTATCTCCTTTTGCTAACTGTTAAGATCGATGCTCCCAATGTGGTTCGTTCTAAGTCAACAGTGGCAAGCAGAGTCCTGGTCTGCTCCCAGCCTACTGGACAGGTTCTGGACGCTAAGTCAAATGATGACAAAGGTCTTTAAGTGGACGACGAGCTCAAGAGGAGGAGAGTGAGGAGTTCGAGTCAAAATTGAGAGTAGGATTTGATTAAGTTGGAACTGGAGAATATACAGGATATTCTAGGGTTTATATATGTTTTGAGAACAAGGAAAACTATAAAGGAAATGCGCAGCAAGCGCAGCTAACTATCTATGAAAGGAAATATGAAAGCGTTAGCAAAAGGAGATAAACGTCCACTAAATTGTATAGTAATGATGATGTAATAGTAAAGTGTCTGTCATAGAAGAGGAAAAGAAAAGGACTGTAACATTACTCCCTTCGTATGCGAGAAGTCACCAACTTCTACCATTGTGCATCCGTGGTCCAGCCATGGTCTTTTCTGGACTCAATCCATTTGATGATGGTGTCCAGGTCCTTATTGGCGGCCTCGATGCGCCATTGAAGGGTCTTCGTGATCTGCTCCAGCTGTTTGGTGTGCTCCCAGAGATTATCTTGCTCTTTGTAAGTGAGACATTGCAGGTCGGTAGAGAGCATGAGGTGGGTGACGGCGTCAAGAGGTGCAGAGAGCTGGTTAAAGTTGACGACGAGGGTGCTGAGGGCTTCGGAAATGGGGGAGAGGACAGAGTGGTGAGGGTGGTGGGCGTAGGGGATGTGGGTGACTGGGTCCTGGATGATGGGGGCGGCAAAGGTCATGGGCTCGAGTTCTTCCGGGTGTTGGTGGAGTTCTGGGAGGTCATCCCAGAAAAAGTCGTTGATGGTGGTGGTGGTGGCGACAAAGACCTCGAGGGGGAGGTCATGGGCCGTGGAGAGGAAGGGGGAGGCGGTGGTGACGGGGGCAATATAACAATGACCACAGGCAGTGATCAAGAGGGCGAGGGCAAAAGCAATGAGATAGGCGAGGGTGAGGATGAAGGTGAACATTGTATACTCGAGTAGAATGGGAGAATGGATAGCTGGTGGGTTGTATTTTATCTTAGAGCATCAAACGTAAAGGTCTTCCATGGAATCTTCTGTTTCATTACCATCTGATTCTGTGGAGTGAGCAAGAATGGTGTGATACAGCACATCATCTGATGGTGATTCAGGAGTGTTTGGTCGAGTGAATTCGTCTTCTCTAATGAACGCTCCTTGAGCTGTGACCCTGCTGGTAATCTTTGGGTATCCTGGTTCAAAATCATAAGTAGGATATTGTGGAGGTTTTGGTGGGTAAGGAGGGGGAATACGCTCCCATGTTAACGAGTTGTATGGTGGTGGAATGATTGCATCAAGATTTTCCACAGGGAATTCGATTTTCTGTGGGAAGAGATGATAAAATTGCATGAAACGGTCGCACCCATGTTCTTGTAGATCTCATCATCGATCTAATACCCATATATTCATTTTATAGAGGGTCCATTGCTGTTGATTTCAGAATTCTTGTTCCTGTTCTCTCGTTCTTGGTGCAGTAAGGTTCGGTTGAATAGCTTTTGATGATGATAGTGGTTGCCTTGGTGAAATGAAAAGTATATGTTTACTGGTGATTGGATAGCGTCGTGCATGTGGGAGTTGTATCAGGTGCTTCTTGTTATGACGATGTTGTAGTAAACGAGTTTGAGGAGGAAGGAATCATCCTTTCAGCACATAAAGGGTTTTCCAGAATTTCTTTGATCAGTTATAAGTCATAGGTGACGTTCTATAGACGTCTTCTGTTCTTATATTCTATCAGAATGTCCGCAGCGTTTCCCAGATGGCGTTCAGGTTCCCATGTGTTGTCATTCGATCCATAGCCTTTCCATTTAACCAAATATTGATAGCCTGCTCCGCGTTTTCAATGTCCAAGGATAGCTTCGATCTCAAACTCCTCCTGCCCATTTACTATGTATATCAGGAGGTGGTGTGGTAAAGTTTGGTCCATGCATTGATGTTTCCTTATATGGAGTGAGAAGCGATGCATGAAATACAGGGTGAATGTGCCATTGTTTCGGTAATTTCAGCTTGTATGTAACTGGTCCCATGACTTGTTCAACCTGAAAGGGTCCTTCTCGTTTTGGCGCAAGCTTTCTTGATTGATATGGGATGTGTAAGTTCTTGTTCTCAAGCCAGACTTTGTCACCTTTCTCGAATTTAATCGACTTGTCTCTGAATCTTTGAGCAACTGTTTGCCTGGCAAGTTCATGTGCTGCTAAAGCTTCTTCTCTTGCTTTTCGAAGTATCTGAAGACGTTCTTCTGCTGCTGGGGCGGTCATCTTGAGTGCTGCTGTGGGAATAGCGATCGGATCTGTTCCATACATGAGTTGGAATGGGGATGTTCTTATTGTATCATGATAACGGTTATTGTGTGCAAATTTGGCGATAGGTAGGAGTGGTTTCCATTTGTGGGGTTCATTAGTACAAAACATCCAAAGGTAGATCTCGAGTTCTTGATTGATGTGTTCGGTTTCCCCGTCTGTTTGAGGGTGATAGGCAGTGCTCATCCTGTGATCAATTCCTAATGCTTTTCATATTTCTTGGAATACTTTGGCGGAGAACTGTGGTCCTCTATCAGAGATTAGGATGTCAGGGAGTCCAAAGCACTTGAAGATTTCAGAGATGTAGAGATCGGCTGTCCCTAAAGCATCGATTGTCTTGTTGCAAGGGGTGAAAATTACCCCCTTCATAAGGCCATGGTCCACTGTGACCAATATTGAGTCATAACCATCTGAGATGGGAAGATCAATAATGAAATCAAGGGTTACTTGTTGAAATGGACGTGTCGCTCTTGATGGAATAGGGATTAAAGCTGGCGCATTTGGGTGAGTGTTAACCTTCATCTGTTGGCATAATGCACATCCCTCTACCCATTCTTTGACATGTTTGTACATTCCTGGCCACCAGTAGTCTCGTTTTAGAAGCGCCAATGTTTTTAATCGTCCAGGGTGTCCAGAAGATAAAGCTTCGTGCATATCTTTGATTAATCTAGTTCTCAATTCGATCCGATCAGGGATATAGATCTTTCCAAGATAGTAGACGGTTCCATGGGTATATGTCCAGTCTTGTAGCTTTGATTTGATTGGTGGCGCTCTTTGTCTTTTAATAACATCAATCAGAATTCGTCCAAAATCATCATTCGCCATATACTTCTTCAATTCATCAGCTAAATCGTTATTGATGAGGTGAATGAAGCGATCATTTGGTAACATAGTGACTGTGGTCTGTTCTTTGTCATTTCCCATATGATCTGGTCATCTAGATAGAGCATCTGCTTCAAACATCTTCGTTCCTGGTACATGTTCAATCTGGAGGTCAAATTCAGATAATAAAGATGACCATCTGGCTTGTCTAGGTGTTAATCGTTGAGCCGTTCTGTAATAGGACAGGTTCTTGTGATTGCAGTGCACAATGATAGTATGAGGTGATCCATGCAGAAGGTGACGCCAAACTGCCAACCCTTTAATGATGGCAAGTAATTCTCTATCATAAATCTGGTAGTTCTGTTCCGTTGGTGTTAGGGCATGGGAAATAAAACCACAGGGATGCAGTGCACCAGAGTCGTCCCCTTGTTTTAATACCACTCCTATTGCCTTGTTAGAGGCGTTGGTTTGGAGGATAAACAGTTTTGCTGGGTTTGGCATTAAGAGAACTGGCATAGAGGCAAATCATTGTTTCAGGGTATCAAAAGCAGCTTGCCGCTCCGTGTTCCAGTCAAATATCTCTGTCTTCTTTGTTAAATCGGTGAGCAGTTTTGCTATAGCCACAAAATTTCCAATGAATTGTCAGTAGAAGTTCCCAAAGCCTAGGAATGATCAAACTTGTTTGACTGTTGTTGGTACTGGCCAATTGGCTATCCCTGCTAGTTTAATAGGATCCATCTGTATTTTTCCAGGCGATATGATCATTCCTAGAAACTCGACTTCTTGCACAGCGAATTTACATTTTTCCAGTTTCAGGAACAAGTTGTTCTCCTCTAATCAGTCTAGAACTTGTTTTGTTCGTTTTTCCAATTCTGTCTTGCTTTGAGAACAAATCAAAATGTCATCCATGTAAATGATGAGCCATCCTTCGTTAATCATATCTCTGAAATATTCATTCATCATGGTTTGGAATGTAGATGGCGAATTGCATAGTCCAAAGAACATAACAGTTGGTTCGTATAATCCTTGATTTGTGATGAAGGCTGCTTTCCATTCGTCGCCTTTCTTGATTCAGACGTTATTGTATCCCCAGCAAAGATCTAATTTGGTGAAGTATTGCGCTCCAGCAAGTTTAGTAAGGAGATCGGATACTAGGGGCAGTGGGTATGCATTCTTGATTGTCCAATCATTCAGGTACCTGTAGTCTTGACATGGCCTTAATGCTCCGCTTTCCTTTTTTGAAACAAAGAAGAATGGCGAGGCCTGGGGTGATTTCGACAGTCTGATGTATCCTTTAGCAAGTTGTTCTTCAATCCATTCCTCCAAGGACGACTGCTCCTTAATTGATAATGGGTAGATTTTGCTAACTTTGGGGGTGAAACTTTTTTTCAGTTCGATTGCAGGATCCCAAGTTCTAGAGGTAGGAAATCATTCTGAAGCCTTTTTCTCAAAGACTGATCGCCATTTCTCGTATTCCACAGGTAGTTCTGTCTTTGGTTTGTCTCTTTTCAGTTGATGTTCCAGTGCCTGAGATGCTGATGTTTTGACCCTAATCCAATAAGCGTCTTCTCCCCATTGATTGTCCAGTGCCATTTGCCAGATTGTCCCATCTTGTCGTTGATCATCAATGAGGTGAATCGTTTTGTTTCTCCAATCAATAGTCGGGTTATTTTCTTCTAACCAAGGAATTCCCAAGATTAATCGTTGGTCCCCTAACTTTGTGATTAAGAACCAGTTACTGTGACGCTTTCCTCCAATTGAATATTGAATTAATACTCGATGGGTGATCATTCCATTTGTGTTGATTGTTCCATCTGCGTTCCTGACTCGAATTGGTTTTCTTAGCTTTTCTTTTGGTAGTTTTGTTGTTATTTCTTCGTCAATAAAGTTCCCTTCTGCTCCACAATCGATGAGGGCAGAGGTTTCAGTGGGTAAATCAATTGTTTCAACAGTGATTGAAAGGCGCTTGTCATTATTCGATTGTACTATTACAGAATCAAGCGCTAATTGTGAAAGTCCATTTGCTGTGGAAGTGCCAACTGCTGTGTGACACTTCCTGATCAAAAACCCTCATTCTTGAGTTCATTAAGAAGACCTTCTCGTTCATCGGCCTTCATTCCAGCAAGGATCGCTCTGATACTCACAACTGGGTTGTCTTGCTTGTCTTTGGGCGCGTCCTCAGGGATGGATCTGATCCCTTTATTCTGAAACGATGAGGAGGACCTGAAGGAGGCATTTGGAGTAGTGTTTCGTTTTGGACAATTTTTTGAAACATGTCCCTGGTTTCCACATCTGAAACACTTCCCAGTTTTCATGTACTCCTCTTTTTGTTCATCTGTCAGATGTCCAGTGGGCATAGCATTAACTGATCGAGTTGATCCGCTCCTAGTGTTGGTGTTTCGGTTAAAATTAGAGCGATTCCCTTGTCCTGGTTTGCATCCAAGCGCTCGCATCATTTGCCAAGCGCCATGAAGCTGTTCTGCTTTTTCATATGCTTCCTTCATCAATAGAACGTTTGCCTCGAGGATTTTGGTGGTGATACTTTCAGGGAGTCCTTTAACAAATGCCTGAAGTTGTGCGGTTGTCCCTTTCAATCCTGAAGTTCCAATCTCCATGCGGAATTTTCTGATATATTCAGGGACTGAAACGTCACCCCCTACTCTAAGATTGGCCAAATTGTTCAGGGCCCTGAGTGCGCTGTTAACTTCACCCCAATTGTTACAGTTTTCTTTCCCTTTCGTTAATGGACTATTACAATTATATAATCATTGCTACGTGTTTCATGGACGCTCATTTCCTTTTAGCTATTGACCTTTACATTTCCTTTCTTAGGCAATTAGCTGTACAATTCCTTTTATATTTTCCTTGTTCTTTTAGTATATAAAGACTCCCATGTACGTTTCTTTTCTTTAGTTCCAACTTAATCGAATCATACCCCAATTTGACTCGAACTCCTCGCTCTCTTCTCCTTGAGCTTGTCGTCAACCTAAAGACCTTTGTCATCGTTTGACTTAGCGTCCAGAATCTGTCCAGTAGGCTGGGAGCGGACCGAGACTCTGCTTGCCACTGTTGACTTTGAACGAACTACGTTGGGAGCATCGATCTTAACACAAGTTGGAACTCACAGAACCGCTCAGTGTTTCTACACTAGCCAGACACCATTGACACCAGAACCTCGAACCTCAGACCCCCAAACAGCTCTGCCCGTTTTAGACGAAAGTATTATCTAGATCGACGAGAAGTTTTTCCATCGACTACAGGAACAGGGTGGTTTTTCCGCTCAGGAACTAAAAAGAAGAACGAACCAGTACCAGCATCCCTCTTTGAAGGTGATTATATTGAAGGAAACGGAAGAGACGTCTTCCCAGACAACGTTTGGGTCGATTGGATCAACGAAGATCTAACAGAGGATTTTTACTCTCTATTTTACCCACCTACTGAAGAACCAGAATCCTCCTGGTGGAACGAATTCCTCAGTCTTTCCGGAGCACCGTCACAGGACCGATACGCACTCCAAGACAAGGGATTACAACCTTGGAGAGACTTCCTAGAACAGAAACAGATCGAACAAAGTTTATTTGGAGATACAGAATCAGGAAAGAAGAAAGACGAAACAAGAGAACCAGAAGAACCAAAAGGAGAAACAGAAAAAATGGCAACCGACGCAGCAGCACCCACCTCTAAAGGAGATATCAAACCGCAGCCTATGCGTGTTTTTACAGGAAAAAGAACCGAGGCAAAGGCTTTCATTGGAAGTCTTGAAGATTACTTTGTCTTAAATGACGATAATTATAAAGGCAAAGCACAGAAACAGATTTGATTTACTCTTGCCTGTCTTGGGCAGGAACTCGACGATTGGAAAGTCCTGATCAAGGATGAATTAGATGATGAGGAAGAAGGAACCCTTACTTGGACGAACTGGGCAGAATTCAAGAAGCGTTTCCTAGCCGATTGGGGAGAAGTCAATAGTGCTCTCAGAGCGCTGAACAATCTAGCCAATCTCAGAGTAGGGGGTGATGTTTCAGTCCCTGAATATATCAGAAAATTCCGTATGGAGATCGGTACTTCAGGATTGAAAGGAACAACTGCGCAGCTCCAGGCCTTTGTTAAAGGACTCCCTGAGAGTATCGCTACAAAGATCCTTGAAGCGAATGTTTTATCCATGAAAGAAGCATATGAGAAGGCAGAACAGCTTCATGGCGCTTGGGAAATGATGCGAGCGCTTGGGCGAAAACCAGGACAAGGGAACCGCTCCAATTTTAATCAAAACACCAATAATAGGGGCGGATTAACCCGATCAGTAAATGCTATGCCCACTGGACGTTTGACAGATGAGCAAAAGGAGGAATACATGAAATCTGGAAAATGTTTCAGATGTGGAAACCAGGGGCACGTTTCAAGGAATTGTCCCAAACGAAACACCACATCAAACGCCTCCTTCAAGGCCTCCTCATCGTTTCAGAATAAGGGGATCAGATCCATCCCTGAAGATGCACCCAAGGAAAAGAAAGATGACCCAGTTGCAAGCATCAGAGCGATCCTTGCTGGGATGAAGGCCGATGAACGAGAAGGTCTTCTCAATGAACTCGAAAACGAGGGTTTTTAACCCGGAAGCGTCATACAGCGGTTGACACTTCCATAACAAATGGACATTCACAGTTAGCGCTTGATTCTGTAATAGTAAGATCGAATAATGACAAGCGCCTTTCAATTTCTGTGGAGACGTCCGATCTACCCGCTGACACTTCGGCTCTAATCGATTGTGGAGCAGAAGGGAATTTTATTGACGAAGAAGTAACCACCAAGTTATCAAAAGAAAAATTGCGAAAACCAATCAAAGTCAGAAACGCAGATGGAACAGTTAACACTAATGGAATAATCACACATCGAGTCCATATTCAATATTCGATTGGAGGAAAACGATACAGCAACTGGTTTCTAATCACTAAATTAGGAGATCAACGATTAATTTTGGGGATCCCTTGGTTAGAAGAAAACAATCCTACTATTGATTGGAGAGATAAAACGATACACCTCATCGATGAACAATGGAATGAAGGAACTATCTGGCAAATGGCATTGGACAATCAACAATGGGGAGAAGACGATTACTGGATCAGAGTTAAAACATCAACATCTCAAGCATTAGAACATCAGTTGAAAAAGGACGAACCAAAAACGGAACTACCATCAGAATATGGGAAATGGCGCTCAGTCTTTGAGAAAAAGGCATCAGAACGATTCCCAACTTCCAGAACTTGGGATCACGCTATCGATTTGAAAACCGGTTTTAGTCCTAAAGTTAGCAAGATCTATCCGTTATCAATCAAAGAACAGTCATCACTGGACGAATGGATTGAAGAACAGCTAGCTAAAGGCTACATCAAACCGTCGAAATCTCCTCAAGCATCGCCATTCTTCTTTGTCTCAAAAAAGGAAAGTGGTGCGCTTTGGCCGTGCCAAGATTATAGATATTTGAACGATTGGACAATCAAGAATGCATACCCATTACCCCTAGTATCTGACCTCCTTACAAAACTCGCTGGTGCACAATATTTCACCAAATTAGACCTCCAATGGGGATATAATAACGTCAGGATCAAGAAAGGGGACGAATGGAAAGCTGCTTTCATTACCAACAGAGGATTATACGAACCAACTGTTATGTTCTTCGGCTTATGCAATTCGCCATCTACATTCCAAACTATGATGAACGAATACTTCAGAGAAATGATTAATGAAGGATGGCTCATTATCTACATGGACGACATCTTAATATGTTCTCAGAATTTGAACGAACTAGAAGAACGAACAAAAAGGGTTCTCGATCGATTAGAAGAGAACGATCTGTTCCTGAAATTAGAAAAATGTAAATTCGCTGTTCAAGAAGTTGAATTTCTGGGCATGATCATCTCACCTGGAAAAATACAAATGGATCCTATCAAACTCGCAGGAATAGCTGATTGGCCAGTACCATCAACGGTTAAACAAGTCCGATCATTCCTAGGTTTTGGAAACTTTTACAGACGTTTTATTGGGAACTTTGCAGCAATCGCAAAACCACTCACAGATCTAACCAAGAAAACGGAACCATTTGATTGGAATAATGAACGCCAACTTGCCTTTGACGCCCTAAAGCAACGGTTCGCCTCTATGCCAGTATTGTTAATGCCAAATCCTGCAAAACCGTTCATCCTTCAAACCGACGCCTCCAATAAAGCAATTGGAGCGGTACTGAAACAGGCTGATGAATCTGGAGCACTCCATCCATGTGGATTTATATCCCATGCGTTAACACCAACAGAGCAGAATTATCAAATTTACGACAGAGAACTGCTTGCAATCATCAAGGGACTTGCAGTATGGCGCCATCTATTACATGGTTCTCCTCACACGATCATCGTCCATTGTGATCACAAGAACTTGTCTTACTACCGAACTGCTCAACGCTTAACACCTCGACAAGCTCGGTGGTCATCATTGCTATCTGAATATGATCTTCGTATTGAACATATACCCGGCACAAAAATGTTCGAAGCAGATGCATTATCCAGACGACCAGATCATATGGGAAATGATGAGGAACAAACTACTGTCACGGTTTTGCCGAATGACCGATTTATTCGACTAATCAATGATGATCTTGCCAGCGAATTAAAGAAATACATGGCAAACGACGATTTTGGACGCATCCTTATTGAAGTTATCACTAAGCAAAGAGCACCACCAATTAAATCCAAACTACAAGACTGGACATACACTCATGGTATCGTTTATTACTTGGGCAGGATTTATGTGCCTGATCGAATTGAGTTGCGCACTCGATTAATTAAGGAGATACATGAAGCGTTATCTTCAGGACACCCTGGACGATTGAAATTGAGTTGCGCACTCGATTAATTAAGGAGATACATGAAGCATTATCTTCAGGACACCCTGGACGATTGAAAACACTAGCACTTTTGAAGCGTGATTATTGGTGGCCTGGAATGTATAGACATGTCAAAGAATGGGTTGAAGGTTGCGCACTTTGCCAGCAAATGAAAGTCAATACTCACCCAAATTCACCGGCATTAATCCCTATCCCATCAAAAGCTACACGCCCTTTTCAACAGGTCACACTCGATTTCATCACTGATCTTCCTGTTTCCGAAGGCTTTGACTCCATATTGGTCACGGTGGACCATGGCCTTACGAAGGGGGTAATTTTCACCCCTTGCAACAAGACAATCGACGCTTTAGGAACAGCCGATCTCTATATTTCTGAAATCTTCAAGCGCTTTGGACTCCCAGATGTCTTAATCTCTGATAGAGGACCACAATTCTCTGCTAAAGTATTCCAAGAAATACGAAAAGCATTAGGAATTGATCACAGGATGAGCACTGCTTATCATCCTCAAACAGATGGCGAAACTGAATGTGTCAATCAAGAACTTGAGATCTATCTTCGGATGTTTTGTACCAATGAACCCCACAAATGGAAACCACTCTTGTCTATTGCCGAATTCGCACACAATAATCGTTATCATGATACAATAAAAACATCTCCATTCCAACTTATGTATGGAACAGATCCGATCGCCATCCCTACAGCAGCGCTCAAAATGACTGCTCCAGCAGCAGAAGAACGCCTCCAGATGCTTCGAAAAGCCAGAGAAGAAGCTCTAGCTGCTCATGAACTTGCTAGACAAATGGTTGCTCATAGATACAGAGACAAGTCAATCAGATTCGAAATGGGTGACAAAGTCTGGCTTGAAAATAAGAATCTTCACATTCCATATCAATCAAGAAAGCTAGCACCAAAACGAGAAGGACCCTTCCAGGTTGAACAAGTCATGGGGCCAGTTACCTATAGATTGAAACTACCGAAACAATGGCACATTCACCCTGTGTTTCATGCATCACTCCTCACTCCATATAAGGAAACCTCAATGCATGGTCTGAATTTCACTATGCCACCTCCCGATATGGTTAATGGACAAGAAGAGTTTGAGATTGAGGCTATCCTTGGACATCGGAAACGCGGAGCTGGTTATCAATACCTAGTCAAATGGAAAGGCTATGGAGCAAATGATAACACCTGGGAACCGGAACAACATCTAGGCAATGCTGCGGATATTCTGGTAGAGTATAAAAGCAGAAGAAACCTCTGAAACAGTCAATAAAATGACTTACTATCGCACCAACCTCCAACTAAAGCATAATATCCGTTATGTCAAAAGATTTTGCAGAACCGTTGGAAGATATACCCCTACTGTCAAAACCAGATACTCCGTCACGCAGATGTTCGTTCCTGCCTTTAAACATCCCTCTAAACGAACGCTATCTATCTATCAGAAATTGAAATACGTTCCAATGATGTCAAAACCACCCAAAGTAGCACGATTACCTCCTCATAAACGAACCCATCCACAAGGACGCACTGAGATTCCATATAACGCCCTATCAAGATATCTTCCTCAGTATCACCGCCTCTCTTTTGATCTAGGAGAATTACCTACGTTCCAAGAAGCTGAATCACATTATCTCCCAGCATCAGTTCACCCTTGCTTTCAATATGACAATGTATATCACAGGGTTTGGTTGCGACGAACCTTCCCAGAACTATCAGAAGCCTTACAATGGATCATTCAGTTAGGCAGAGATATCTCCGCAGAACAATGGCAATACGAACGACGAATGAATATAAGGGGAAGTGAAAATTTTAACCGCACACGAGCGCAAATGGAAATTACAATTGCAACCGAACGATATTACGATCTCTTGAACCAGGCAATACAGGCTAGCATGAACAATCCAGAAATACATGTTACACGACATGCACGCCCTGACCAAATTCATATTCCACATCCTGATGATGCAAGAACCCGATCAGAACAAGAAGAAGCGGCTAGAAGTTCTCATGAGAATTTTCTCAGGACCAGAGAACCTGAGATTGAAGAGATCTTAGCTTTGGACTCCGACGATGAGATTTGGGATATTTAACCACACTCAATGATCTAGCCTCCATCCAATCGATACAGCATGTCCGCCATCGTCATCATCGCCTACCTCGTTGCTTTTGCCTTCGCGCTCTTGGTCACAGCCTGTGGCCATTGTTACGACCCGTCTTTTGCCGCTGCCTCCCCGTTCCTCGCCACCGCTCATGACCTCCCTATTGAGGTCTTCGTCACCACCACCACCACCGTCGACAACTATCTCTTCCCGAATTGGCCCGCCTCCCCTTCCTCCACCATCGCCAAACTTCACCAGCACCCGGAGGAGCTCGTTGATCTCCCTAACGAAGAAGAAGCACCCCTACCCGCTCCGCCTGCACCACCTCTTGCTAGGACCCCTAATGCCACCCTTCTTAGGGCGCAGGAGGCCCTTGCCACCTTTATTGTCGATTATCAACTCTTCGCTGGACCCCTCGATGCCATGCTTAACACCG
The DNA here is from genome assembly GCA_023014435.1 of Amanita fuliginea. NCBI lineage: Eukaryota > Fungi > Basidiomycota > Agaricomycetes > Agaricales > Amanitaceae > Amanita > Amanita fuliginea. Next base: position 3,232,356 of record JAEBUQ010000003.1, read on the forward strand.
CCCTCACCACCGATCCTCACACCGTCACAGATGAAGAGCGCGACGCAATTCTTGAACAAACAGTCCAACTCGATTACATTACAAGGACCTTGCAATGGCGGTTTGAGACCACTAATCACGACATCAACACCATTGCCAAATGGTTAAAGTCACGCAGGGATCATGGGTGGACGAATAATGGAAACCATGGTTGGGGAACAGGATAAGAAGTCGGTGACTTCTTGCATACGAAGGGGGTAATGTTACAGTTTTCTTTCCCTTTCGTTAACGGACTATTACAATTATATAATCATTGCTACGTGTTTCATGGACGCTCATTTCCTTTTAGCTATTGACCTTTACATTTCCTTTCTTAGGCAATTAGCTGTACAATTCCTTTTATATTTTCCTTGTTCTTTTAGTATATAAAGACTCCCATGTACGTTTCTTTTCTTTAGTTCCAACTTAATCGAATCATACTCCCAATTTGACTCGAACTCCTCGCTCTCTTCTCCTTGAGCTTGTCGTCGACCTAAAGACCTTCGTCATCGTTTGACTTAGCGTCCAGAATCTGTCCAGTAGGCTGGGAGCGGACCGAGACTCTGCTTGCCACTGTTGACTTTGAATGAACTACGTTGGGAGCATCGATCTTAACACCAATCCACCAAAAAGCGCTTCTTGAATTCAGCCCAACTCGTCCAGGTAAGGGTCGTTTCTTCATCATTGTCTAGTTCCTCTTTGATTAGAACCTTCCAATCGTCGAGTTCCTGACCTAGGCAGGCAAGAGCGAATCAAATCTGTTTCTGGCCTTTGTTTTTATAATTGTCATTGTTCAAAATGAAGTAGTCTTCTAGGTTTCCAATGAAAGCCATTGCTTCAGTTCGTTTCCCTGTAAAAATGCGCATGGGTTGCAGCTTAATATCTCCTTTAGACGCAGGTGCTGCTGCGTCAGATGTCGTCTTTTCTGTTTCTTCCTTCGGGTCTGTAGGTTCTCCTGTTTCGTCTTTCTTCTTTCCTGATTCTGGATCTCTGAATAGATTTGTTTCGATCTGTTTCTGTTCTTGGAATTCTATCCAAGGCTGTAGTTCTCCTTCCCTAAGCACATATTGCTCTCGTCCTGCAATATCAGCAAGGTCGAGATATTCGTTCCACCAGGAGAGTTCTGGTTCATCTGTAGGTGGTTTGAATAACGAAAGAAATCCTTCTTCGTGCTCTTTGTTTATCCAATCAATCCAAACATTGTCTGGGAAGGCGTACTCTGGTCCTTCAGTGTAATCACCTTCAAAGAGGGATTCTGGTACTGATTCATTCTTTTTCTTAGTACTTGAACAGAAAAACCACCCTGTTCCTGTAGTCAATGGAAAGACTTCCTTTCGATCTAGATAATACTTTTGTCTGAAATGGACAGAGCCGTTGGGGGGTCTGAGGGTCAAGGTTCTGGTAGCAATGGTGTCTGGCTAGTGTAGAAACACTGAGCGGTCTGAGAGTTCCAACTTGTGTTAAGATCGATGCTCCCAATGTGGTTCGTTCTAAGTCAACAGTGGCAAGCAGAGTCTCGGTCTGCTACCAGCCTACTGGACAGGTTCTGGATGCTAAGTCAAATGATGACAAAGGTCTTTAAGTGGACGACGAGCTCAAGAGGAGGAGAGCGAGGAGTTCAAGTCAAAATTGAGAGTAGGATTCGATTAAGTTGGAACTGGAGAATGTACAGGATATTCTAGGGTTTATATACGTTTTGAGAACAAGGAAAACTATAAAGGAAATGCACAGCAAGCACAGCTAACTATCTATGAAAGGAAATATGAAAGCGTTAGCAAAAGGAGATAAACGTCCACTAAATTGTATAGTAATGATGATGTAATAGTAAAGTGTCTGTCATAGAAGAGGAAAAGAAAAGAACTGTAACACTAACACTTTCATATTTCCTTTCATAGGTAGTTAGCTGTGCTTACTGCACATTCCTCTTAGGGTTTTCCTTTGTTTTCAAAACGTATATAAACCTTTGAATACCATGTACATTCCCTAGTTCCAACTTAATCAAATCATACTCTCAATTTTGACTCGAACTCCTCGCTCTCTTTCTCTAGAGCTCGTTGTCAACTTAAAGACCTTTGTCATCGTTTGACTCAGCATCCAGAACCTGCCCAGTAGGCTGGGAGCAGACCAAGACTCTGCTTGCCACTGTTGGCTTAGAATGAACTGCATTGGGAGCATCAATCTTAACACCAGCAAAGGGAGTTTGGGAGATTTGGGAGAGAGTGGCAGAGGTGTGGAATGCTATAGAGCCAGAGGTGTGTCAGGGGTTAATTGAGAGTATGCCTAGAAGGTTGACAGCAGTTATCAAGGCCAGGGGAGGCAATACAAACTACTAAACTGTGCATTTTCTGTCATTCTGATGCTCACTCAAAAAACTCCAATGAGGTGTCAAAATGAATTCCCCATATCTCCATGAGAAATACATCAAAGCACATACTTTTTGGTTCATCATATATTTATTATGTAATCCTTTTTTATGTACACGAATAGTTTGGTTGTGTTTTGTCTTGGTGTGATGCTATGTGACAAACAGTCAAAACATGCCAAACATTGGGACAGTTTTTTGAGTCACTGTAGTCCAGTAGGCTGGGAGCAGACTGAGATTCTGCTTGCAAGCATTGAGCTGGCCAGGGTTCAGGCCAGTGATGATTGCTCTACTAGTCAATGGTGGTAAGTTGTGCTTCCACCATATATAAGTGCCATGCAGGTTAGAATGGACACTGAGGAACTAACTGGCAGATCATTGGGCATGGGGCCATCTGGGAAAGGTACAATGTCAAAAGACTCAAATGCACCATCATGAAGGGTCATATTTTGACCCTATATGTATCAAGTCATGATTGAATATTATATATGGTGCTCACCTTTGCAAGTGAAACTCTAATTGGTGCAAGGTGTTGAATAAATGCTGCATTTAGCACAGGCAAAAAACCATTGGGGGAGCAACATCTTGAATGGTGGTCAGGTCAACTTTTTTAGCAGTGTGAGAACACACTTTCTGCTGAGTGAGCAAGGATAATTTGTATGATGTTTACATATACTTATTTATCTGTCACTTCTCTACAGGATCAGATGGAGAGAGTGGGGATGACTTACTGAGTGTGCAATAGGTGAATAGGTGGGGTAATGAGATGGTAAATGGCAAGCTCAGCAGTAGGGGAGTCATCAGTGATCATGTCAACAGTAGGAAAATCATAATTATCACAAAACTAATCATTAATTTACAAATAATATTATAATAGGATTGGGGGACTTAAGACAGTACCTTTTTTTTGGCAGCCTTGTAATTTCATACACAATGCAGATAATATTCATTTGCTGCAGAAGATACAAGCAATATAATTAAGAGTGAGGAGGGCATCTGGTCACATACTGTCACAGACTGTGCACACCTGACAGGTATATAAGGACAGCCAGCAACACCCAGTTTCTGCCATCCCCCCTCCTCAAAAATTGATTAGTCAGCTGTTTTAGTAGGGCTACATCATGTTGATAAGATTATATACTGGTGATTAGATAAGTAGATTAGGTTTAGTCATGTAGATAAGACTGTATATAGGTGATTAGATAAGTAGATTAGGTTTAGTAATGTAGATAAGACTGTATATAGGTGATTAGATAAGTAGGTTAGGTTTAGTAATCTAGATAAGATTACATATATAGTGATTAGATAAGGTGCACATTTTCCCACAGTGGATATCAACTGTTCTCATTGTCACATGTCACATGACTCAGAATATACCCATTTTGATCCTGTTACAGTTTTCTTCTTCTGTGATGGACACCTTATTATTACATTATCATTGCTATGCGGTTTAGTGAACACTTTTCTCCTTTAGCTATTTCCTTCACATTTCCTTTCATAGGTAGGTAGCTGCGCATGCTGTGCACTCCTTTTATAGTTTCCCTTGTTCTCAAAATGTATATAAACTCTTGACTATGATGTACATTCTTTAGTTCCAACTTAATCAAATCCAACTCTCAATTTTGGCTCAAACTCCTCGCTCTCTTTTCCTTGAGCTTGTTGTCGACTTAAAGACCTTTGTCATTGTTTGACTTAGCATCCAGAACCTGTCCAGTAGGCTGGGAGCAGACCAAGACTCTGCTTGCCACTGTTGACTTAGAACAAACCACATTGGGAGCATCGATCTTAACAGACCCATTCTTGGTGCCATAGAAGGTTTATTATGACCAAGTACAGGTACATATGTGCCCTCTACCTCTTGAAAGCCTTCTATCATGGTGTAACATGCACTGGCACATGCCACACTATTCCACACCCATTTTGGAAACTTGCAAGGTCAATCACAGGTTAATTGAACTTCAGATATGTTGAGTGGGGTTTTTTGGGATGCTGAACTCATTGGTGATGTTGGTTTAGCCACCCAGTGTAAAATAGACTGGCCAAGAGTGTTTGGATGTTCCAAATGTAATTTTGATATCCTCATATCTCCTCCATTTCCTCAGCACTTGACACTGCCCCACCTGTTCTGGTAGACTCCAGGTAGACTCCAGGGACTCCAGGTTCACTCTATCAAGACTACCCTTGGTGTGACACCTCAGGGCCCCAACAGTAGACTAGAGAGGAGGAGAGGAGAGTAGTGAGGAAACTTGAGAGAGTGCTAGTGCCACAAGGTCACTAGACCGAGGTGCACAACCAGAGGAAACAGAGGAAAGAGAAAGAAAAAACTCTGTTGTATAGTCTACAACTATGACAATCAAGAGCCTGGAGCTCTTGATGCTACAACCAAGACTATATACCCAAACCCTCACCCCTCTGACTAATCCATCACATGACCACCTCATGCTGACCTGCAGTCTGCTTACATAATCTGGAAGATAAGATCTCCAATAACCCAATAAGATCTCTGAGCTCCCTGAGATAAGAGATAAGATAAGATCTTAAGATAAGATCAAATCGTAACAGCTAGTTGCTCAGTTTATATACTGCAAAAGTGGTCTGTGCACCACTTTAATAATAGTATCTACACTGAGTAAGTTTGAGTCAAAAGGAAAACATAATTGGCAGCTGTGCTGTGCAAGGCTGTGTCATGAGTCATAGCCCACAAGTCATTGGTCTGGTAGTCTGTAATCTAATCTAATCTTATTGTTATCTGATCTAAGCACTGACTAGATAGGATAAGCACTGGGTTAGCTAAGATGTTTGGCTACCACTACTAAAAAATACAAGAAAAAGAATAAAAAATGTCTTAATCATTAATATACTACTCCCCTATTGGACAACTGGAAGAGGATGTAAGGTTGCCAAAGGATTCCCATTGAGCAGCACCAAGGTCTGAGAAGTCCATGGTAGTCCAGCATAAATGTGGCATAAGGAGAAGTTTGCACAGGACTTGAACTCTGAAGGTATCCCTGAGATTCTGATGCAAGTGCAGAAAAGCCTTAGTACATATGGAATGCAGATAATGAGATTGTGGGCACTGGGTGCAGATAATGGATGGCTGGTCCCAGCTGGGAAATTCCCAGTGGAGTCCTAGGATTCCATGGATTCCACACAGAATACATGGCCACCTAAATATATATGTATACATACATATAAGGCCTTTCATGCACTGTAGTCCCTGGTTACAACTTAGTTGCATATTGATCTTGTCTCTAGTATTTTCCTTCTTTGTACTCATCATTCACTCAACCTTTGTCATTATCTAACTCATTGTTTAGTAGGGTGGAGTAGACCAAGGCTCTTGCCATCGTTGACTCAGAGTGAACCATACCAAGGGCATTGGCATTGAAGGCAGCACCATTACTCCTTAGGCCCTTTTCAGGTAAGTGGCTGGATTGGGCTATGTTTTTCCAGGTTACAACTATTGTAGCCAGCTCATGTCACATTGACCCCTGTCTCTTTCTTTCATATTTCTTTTGCTTCTACTTCATGCACAATGACAGTACTCTCCATACAGCCCCCCATTCCAAGTGGATTCCAAGTATTCCTAGTGAATTTAAAGTGAATGCCATGTACATTAGGATTGACTACATAATCACTAATTACAAATAGATTCCCTGTGGAATTGATAATATATTATGTCATATACCATTTTAGGCAATGATCATAGTGCTCCTCACACCATATTTCCACACTCATATTAGTCAAAGTAGAACTCTTTCAAGAGCATCTTTACAACACTATAAAATGCTGGTTCCACAACTCCTGCACTTTCCCACACTCTATTTCATTTCAAATCAACTTGCTCCACATATTACCACATTGATTCCCATATCAGTACTATATTTCTATACAATTTCACACCAGGTAGGACTCTTTCAAGAGCATCTTTCTCAGGGCCCCAACAGTAGACTAGAGTAGAGGAGAGGAGATGAGGGTAGGAGGAAACCCAAGAGAACTTAACTGAGGACTCTGGGTGCTAGTTGCTCAGTTTATATACTACAAAGGTGGTCTGTGCACCACTCTAATAATAGTAGCTATGCTGAGTAAGTATGAGTCAAAGGAAAAGCATAAGCGGCAGCCGTGCTGCGCATGGCTGTGCCATGAGTCATAAGTAATGAGTCATTGTCCATAATTAATCTAATCTAATCTAAGCGCTGACTAGATAAGATAGACACCTGGTTAGCTAAGATGTTTGGCTACCCTGTCAGTAAAATACAAAGAAAATAATAAAAATGTCTTAGTGAAAAACAAGTTTGACCCAAGGTCATGACAAATAGCAGTGAGCCATTAAAAAATAGTCTGTACAATAGTGATGGTCTTGTATGCACAAACCACCATACATGTGCCCAAATTACATTCAGTGAATCCAATCCAGCAATGAGCAAGAGACAAGCTTGAAACAATATTGACATGCCCGAAAAGTTCCTTGTACATGTATATCCACAAACAACAATGTAGAATCATACACATGTAAATGTCACTTTGTCACATGGATCCCATTAGAAAGTAAAATGAAAAGCAGGGAATAGCTAGGAATATGCCAGGAAGTCTTCAGTGGTAGGTTTATATCTTGATATGATCCACTGGGAATGCACTGGGAATGTGCTGGGAATGTGCTGGGAATGTGCTGGGAATGAGTTAGGAATGTGCTGGGACTTTAGTGGACCAAGTGGGAATTTACTGGGAATTCAATAGGAATCCTCAGAGTCCACTGGGAGTCCACTGGGAAACATGGCTCAGTGGAAAGTACTGCTATATTTCTATACAATTTCACACCAGGTAGGACTCTTTCAACTGGGGATGAGGGGTGTTCTGAGGAGGTGGGAGTCTGGGAAATTCCCTCAGGAGTCCTCAGGAGTCCACAAGGAATGTGTGGGGGAGGGTAAGGACCTCATAGCATTGAGTAATGAGTAATCTGCACAATAGTGATCATCATTCATGCACAAGCAATCATAGATACATATGCACAAGTTACACTAAGGAACAACAATCTATGCAGTGATAGCAATAGCAGTCAGCAATGAGCAAGATATAAGCCTGAGACAATATTCACATGCACACCTTTGGCACAACTAGGAATGGGCTCAGATTGAATGGAAAATGTTCCCAACTTGGATTGAGCTCAGACTGGACTTTCTACTCAGATTCCTAGTACTTTTTTACCTTACTTGGATGGACTTGGACTGGACTCAGATTCTACTTGGAATCTTTGGAGTGAGCATGGATTCCACTCATAGGGGGGGGAGTGTAAACTGCTGGCAGATTCTGGCTACCACATATACAAGATGCCCAAAAGTAATGCCATTCTTCCATTCAATGTCCCACTGATTAAGGTGCAGGATGGTGATAAAGTGATTACCAGGAGAGACAGGACAGATAACACCACTGAGAAATGCCAGAGACATGCCTCTGTGTTTGATGGGAAGCTTGTATCCCATGCAATGCCATGCATTCCCAGAAACAAGGCTGAAGTAACAAGACCCATGAGGAGGGAAGTAGATTCTTGGTTTGTAGGGAGAGGGCAGTACTTTTCACTCCCCCCCCCTTCCTTGTGGATTCCATGGATTCCATGTGGATTCTGTGTGGATTCCACATATTCCCCATGCATTCCATATGCATTCCACATGATTTGCACTGACTCCATATATATTGTGGACTTGGTAATGCCATTATTTCACCATCCTACAGTACTAGTCTGTCTACTGTTGTGCACTTCACTCCTGGTGCTTCTACATATACTCCCATTGTCACATGATTTGTTAACTTTCCCACACCCACACAAGTGAGAATTGTGACATTTTTATGAATCAGAAAAGTGATTGATTGTCTGCTTGGCTCATAATTTATTTATAGGCTCTTTGTATGTGTTATCACGATCACAGGGCATTCTATGTACTTGTGACATAATTAGTAATATTTTCCCATGATCAAAAAAGTGTGCATGGTCAGATTTTTTGCACACAACTTGGAATGTAAAATGGGCTCAGAATCCACTCAGAATGGCTCAGAATAGTCCACTTGGAATGGCTTGAAATTTTGACTCCCATTAGTGAATTCCACAATCTGCTTTACTTTCAGTTACTTTTTCCCAGCTGTTTCACACATGTTCCCATTCCCATTATCACAGGCTAGTTCTCATATATGTTGCCTCATTTGTCAATTTTTTCCATGGTTCAGAAACTGACAATTGTGACATTTTGTTGAACAAGTCATAGGTATTCAACTCCCTGCTTTCTTCTTCACTCAGTTTCTTTCTCTTTACTTTTTCACACATGCAATCATTGTCATAAGGTGCCTCATGCTTTTTTTCCTTTCACAGTATTTATTCTTTTTTCCCACAGTTCAGAAACTAATTTCATTTCAGTCTTTTAAAGAAATTTTGTACATCTTCCTCCTGCCTTCTTCACCAAGCTTTCTCTGTTATGATTTTCACACATGTTCCCATGGTCACATGATGCTTCTTTATATATGTCACATTTTTTTCCAAGTTCAGAAATTGAAATTCATGGCATTTTTTTGTCTTAAACCACCTCCTTTCTGCTAGCTACTAGGTTCTTCACCAATTTCCATTTTCTTGGCTTTTCCCCATATTTCCCTATTGGTACAAAAAATTTCCTGTGTATTTTACATGATTTGTTGTCTTCCCACAGTTCAGGAACTGAGTTTCATGGCATTCTTTTTCAAAAATAATCAAGGTTTTGTTCATGTCACATTTTGATCTTATCTAAATATCTTATCTTATCACACTCTCTATATATATTTTTTATCACACTCTCTCTATATATATTATCTTATCACACTTTCTATATATATTATCTTATCACACTCTCTATATATATTATCTTATCACACTCTCTATATATATTATCACATCACACTCTCCATATATATTATCTTATCACACTCTATATATGTATTATCTTATCACATCAAGTTTGAATCTCTCATCAAGCTATCCAAATCTTATTATATAAGCAGGCCATTTTTTAATCCTTATCTAATCTAAGTACTTACTACATAAGATAAGTGCTAGCCTGAGATATTAAACTACAGTCACTGCAAAATACAAGCAAAGAATGAAAATGTTTTGGAGAAAAACACAATTGATTAAATGTTATGGTAAAAATCTAGGAAAGTCTGGGTTGGTAGGAATGTGTGGAAAAAGCCAATTTGGCCATGTGAAGGCAAAATACAGTTCCAAAGATTCCAAGTAGAATCTGAGTCCAGTCCAAGTCCATCCAAGTAAGGTAAAAAAGCAGTACTTCACACTCCCCCCCATGTTCCACTGGACATTTCAAAACTATAGACTATAATTCAAAGTCTATAAACTCAAATAAGAGTTCAGATGTTTTGAAACAAGTATTGAAAGCTTGAAAGACTTAAGCTCATAACAGTATTATTATGAAAGTATTATATGCTGATATATGTCTTTAAAAGAATAAGAAGATGATATAATCATAATCATCTTATATTTTCATGACATAATATCCATGAGCAATAATCAACAATACTGTTAATGGTTTATGAATAAATAAAGAACAGAAGATTAGGAAACCTAAAATGAATATCCAAGAAATAAACATTATGATTAATTTTATCAATCATACCATTATCATTGATTAACCAAAACATACTACAGAAATAGTTAAACAGGTTTAGATCAATGAATAATTAAACTATTTAAACAAGCCTTTAACAACTAGTTGCATTTCTATCAAACAAATAGAAGAAATAATTATATAAGGAATAATGAATTATACATTACATGTGATAAATTAGACATTGTATATATTACAATTCTAATATCATAACTTATAATCTTTAAGAAGATTACATTATGAATTCATCATATGAAAAAGTTGACAATACATTCAACTATTGTAAATATTCATAAATATTGAATATGAATAAAAGATTCATTTGTTATGAAAATAACAATATCAAAAACTTTAGATCCAATAAATAAAGGATTAAGCAATACAAAAATGATCATGTACAATCAACAACTGATAAGATCATTATTAATTATGGCTATGGTATACAAGATTAGATGTTGTTTATGCAATAATCTAATGTCATAATCCTTTAATGGATAGATATTATATATAATCCAATATGTTGGAAGTACATTGGATTACTATAAAGGAAAAGACAAATATGGTTTAATATGTTATGCTGATGCTGATTGGACATCAAATCCCATTGATTATAAATCAACAAATGGGATAGTCATAAAATTAGCAGGAACATCAGTATAGTGTAAAACAAAAAACCATTGCATTATCTTTAACAGGAACTGAATATATGGCTGCATTAGACACATGCAGATACATAAATATTTATTTGAAAGTTAGGATATAACATGAGATCCATTCCTTTAATGATGGATAATTAAGTAGCTATCTACACTACTTCAAATCCAGCTCAAGAATAAATATATAGATATCAGATATCATTATAAAAGACAATATGTCAAAGATGATTTAGTTGATCTGCATTACATAATAATGATCAAGCTGCTGACATAACCTTATTGTTGAATAAGCATTCCATATGCTTCAATTATGTGAAATACACATTTAGTAAAATATTCAACAAGGGGGAGTGTTGAAAGTTAGATTAGTTATTGTAATAAAGTAACAAAGTTATTGTAACAAAAGTTAATAATCTAATAACTAATGTAATGAATCTAACGGTCATTACATTATTAATCTAATAACTAATGATTAATCTAATGAATCTAATGATCATTACATTATTAATCTAATCGTTACAATAAACTGATTAGATAATTAAATTTAGATTAATTAAGTGTTTCATATTTAACTAAATATCTATTAGTCAGACTATGTGACATAATGTGACATATTACATAAAAGTCACATAGGCTTGTCCAGACTTGATTAGTCATATAGACTCATCTAGACTCTGATTAGTAATAATAAACTTTTATTTGTACTTGTGTATGAAATTATAGAGTTTGACAGATATTATAGAGTTTGATGGGACAACTATCAATTATATTGAATAGTTGATAAGAATCATTTATATTTAGAATATGACTCAGATGACTGTGCATTGCTGTGCATAGAACAGTCTAGAGCATTTATAAATAGAATAAGTCTTGGCAATGACTCACAGCAGCTGCACATGAGTCATATAGAAGTAAATGATGTCATAAGGAGCATTTGTTTTGCTTGCATGTATACCAAGAGTTGGTGCCTCAGGATTGACTGAAAGCCCATTCCCAGATATAACCTTCCAACAATTTAGCAATTTTGTCATGCAAAACTTTAACTCAACCATCTCATTGTCCAGTGTCCTTGTCATACTATTGAGTTTGACAGAAAATGTGCAGCTGTTAAAACTGCATAGATGCCAGCAAGTGAAGAAGTACAGAGAAGAGAGGTCCACAAATTCCAGTGCTTGGATCAGAGTCCTTGCAAGATCATTGAGAAAAAAATTGGAGGAACCAGGGGATGCATGTTTGCTAAGGGAGGATGATATGGCATTTGGAATGCAAGAGCAAGTTACAATTGCATTGGCCATGAAGCTTGATAGATTGGCCAAGCTTTTAAAACTTGATAGAAAAACAAAGCCTGTGTCCCACAAAGCCATAAAGCCTATCCATGTCATATGTCCTGATGCTGTTGTATGCCAGACACAGAAATGTAATCCACGCTCATTGGTCCTGAACACCAAGCAAAGGGATATACCATATGTCACTCTGATCAAAGGTTTCAAAGCCTATGAAAATGTTCCAGTTTTAGCAGGCTCTTGTGACACATGCAATACCATTTATTATGCAGACCATGAGAGGTCACCTACTGGCTTTCTGGACCAACCAGAAAGAACCTACCTTAACTCTGCCAAATATGTCAAAATTGGACAAAGTTTGTGGGTTGATCAATCATTTACCTCTGCTGTCCTGAGTGGTGTATACAATTTCCATGCATCTACTTCAGCCTACACTGAATTCTGGAATGATGCATTCTGTGTCTCACAAGATCAAAATTTAAATGTGGGAAAGGTCAGCAGAAGACAAATATGGCAGGCATTTGTTCAAGAATCTATTAGAATGACTGGATCCTTGTCAAATCAGAATCTGACTATTAGAGACAATCTCCCAATTGAGGAAGTGACAAAGGAAGCATACCATGTTTTGGGTGAAAATAGTATAATAAGAGCTGCAGATGGTCATTCATGTAAAGAATGCACCCAGAAGCACAGGAGATCGCAAACTTTATCAGACAGTGGATCAGAAGATGAGGATGAGAATATCAGATCACCTGTGAAGATGGTAGTGGTTGATGGAATTGTGATAGGGCATACAAGATGTGCATATGGGAAATGTGCATCAGACCTTTTAAATGAGGTGTTTACACTCCCCCCCTCATTCCCGGTGGAGTCCAGTGGAGTCCCGGTAGAGTCCCGGGAACTCCCGGGAATTCCCGGGACTCAGGAAACTGGTGTAAAACCAGTTTTCGACTGCAGAATCACCAGTCCATTCCTGGTGATTCCCGAGGATTCCCGAGGATTCCCGAGGACTGGCCTTGACAGGAATCCCCGCTGTGGGCAGAATTGCAGCTTATATACAGTTGTGACACGTTTCACGATGCAGCGCGTAACACGCTTTGTTGATTGTCACATGAAGCTGCGTGGCTAACACACGTGACGTGCTGAGCTCACGTCACGCCCGAGCTATTCAGACAACCACGTATGCCGCCCCACTCATCCCGCGCTACCCCCCGTTCCCCACCGCGGCGATCAACACGATCAAGCTGTAAACGCACGAAGTCGACGAGCTCAAACAAGAGCATCGAGGAGTCGCACAAGAAATCTAAAGGCAATGACGACGGATTGAGCAAGATCACCCGGTGCGTCAGGTCGCACCCAGTCTTTGTTCCTAACTCCTCACCTGCGTGCTATCCCCCTGGCTTATTTGTCTTTTCTGTCCAGGTGAGTTTTTTCTTTTTTGTTATGACATCTTCGTACCAGTCCCCCACTCATTTTTGTGTCATCACCCTCACCTCGCCTCGCCAACGCCCACCCATCCACCCATCCACATCCATCCAATCCAAACGCCCGCCTCGCCCCGCCAATGCCCATCTATATGCCCATCCATACGCCTATCCACACCCATCTGAACGCCCATCCACCCATCCATGCCCATTTAAACGCTCGCCTCGCCACGCCCATGCCCACCCATCCACCCATCCATGTCCATCCAAACGCCCATCCAAATGCCCGCCTCGCCCCGCCAATGCCCACCTATACGTCCATCCATACGCCCATCCACACCCATCCGCACGCCAACGCCCACCCATCCACCCATCCACATCCATCCAAATGCCCATCCAAACGCCCGCCTCGCCCCGCCAATGCCCACCTATATGCCCATCCATATGCCTATCCATGCCCATCCAAACGCCCATCCGCCCATCCACACCCATTTAAACACTCGCCTCGCCACGCCAATGCCCACCCATCCACGTCCATCTAAACGCCCATCCACGTCCATCTAAACGCCCATCCAAATGCCCGCCTCACCCCATCAACGCCCATCCATACACCCATCCATACACCTATCCACACCCATCCAAACACCCATCCACCCATCCACACCCATTTAAATGCCTGCCTCGCCCCGCCAACGCCCATCCAAATACCCATCCATGCCATCCAAACACCCACCTTCACCCCGCCAACACCCATCCAAACACCATCCACACCCATCCAAACACCCATCCAAACGCCCACCTTGCCCCACCAACACCCATTCATCACCACCCCCATCCCTTGCCCTTGCCCCACTGATGCCTATCTCACACCCCCAGGTTCGTTACACGCCCATCTGCTGATGCTCACCTACACCAATGCCCATCCCTTGCCACTGCCCATCCCTCACCACTGCCACCCCTCATCCTCCATTGCCATTTCATGCCACTGCTCATCCCTTGTAATGTATTTATATATATCATTATTTTACTGCCAATATCATATGTCTTACTGATGATAATCCCAACCACTCCTAATTGTAGAGCTGAACAACTACTAATTGATAGTGGTGTATCTGTTGCACCACCCCAGCGTACCAATGCAGCAGCTGGTTCCATGCTTGCACCTGCCCCAGTGCAACAATCCATGTGTATTCGCAAGGATGTAAAGGGTAAAAAGCCTCAGTCAGAGACAGGTATGTCAGATTAATTGATATGCTTCAAGGAGAAAGAGCATTCCCTGACATTACTTTCAAGGTGTTTAACAAATTTGTGGAGGATAATTTCAATTCCAGTGTGACATTGTCAACTGTCTTAATGACACTCTTTACAGTCACTCAGAATACTGATCTTCTTAGTTTGCACTTCCGTCAAAAGAGTGCTGCAGGCATGAATGAGAAACCTGTAGCAGCAACAGGTTGGATCAGGTGTCTTGGGAATGCATTGAATGATAAGCTGAAAGGGGCAAAAGCACATCTGTTAAAAAAATCTGACTCAAACACACAAATGTCAGAGAATGGAGTCAGCATTGCACTTGGTTTCAAAGCTGAGGCTCTAGCCAAACTTCTGGGATTAAATCCATGTAATTCTAAGGGTGAATTCAAAGGAGAGTTGAAATTAGTGTCACACAGGATACTGCAACCTGTCAAATGCATTTGCCCTGGAGTGGCTGTATGTCAGACTTCCACATGCAATGATGCTGCTCTTTACCAATGGACAAAGAAAAAAGACATTCCATATGTGTCATTGATCAAAGACTTCAACCATTATGAGAATGTTACAGTGCTTTGTGGACATTGCAAAAAATGCAATACAACATACTATATGGACCATGAGAGTGCACCCACAAGTGGAGGTGGCCATGAAAGGGTCTATCTTAATACTGCTAGGTATATGAAGATTGGGCAGAATTTGTGGGTTGACCGCAAATTCACCTCTGCTGTACTAAGTGGTATGCATAGCTTTCATGCATCTGCAGCAGCCTATAAAGATTTCTGGAATGATGCTTTTAAGGAAGTAAGAACAGTTACAAGACGCCACATTTGGCATGCCTTTGTACAAGAATCTATTCACTTCATAGCATCAGAGTCCAATATCAATCTCATCCTGGATGATAAACTTTCAATAGATGAAGTGACATCAGAAGCATTTGGCATCCTTGGGGAGAATGGCATCATTAGGAGTGCTCAACATCATGCATGCACTGAATGCACACAGCAGTATAAAAGTACTGCTGATGTCATCACAGAAAATGATGGATTAGCAACATTGGAGATGGATAATATTGTGCTACATTCAGGAAATGAACAAGAATCAACTCATAATGATGGTGATGATGATGGTGGTGGTGGTGGTGATGACTGTGCTCCTGTAAAATTGGTTGTAATGGATGGCATAGTCATGGGCCATACATATTGTGCTTATCGGAATTGCACCAATGACCTTCAGAATGCACATGGGGGTGTTTATTGTGCATATCATGAGAATCTCTATGGTGGAATTTGCCATGTCTCAGGCTGCTCAAATACCAAAGTACAAGGCACCAAGGCATGTGAACAGCATGAAGGTATCTGGGAGAGACATATTAGAAACCATCGACAACAGGCACTAGGAGGTTACAGAAGGGCACTCAGACAAAGGCCAGATGAAGCCCTGTCATGGCTACCTGAAGCATCTACCAGTGTACAGCCTCATGATGTTATTCAACCAACACAGAGACCAAGACATAATTTTACTCCTCCAAGATTTTACTGTGTTGAAACCATATGTGCCCCTTGTGGAGTTGTGATTGCTTGGGCCAAGTTTGCAAAGTCAGAGTCACCTACTAACATTCTGCAGTTCTTGGAGAGCGTTTATCCTACTGCAGAATCAAGGCCTAACTATGTCTGTATTGATAAGGCATGCATGGTTCTCCGTTCCTGCTTAATAAATGGTAGCTGGGAACAGTGGAAGCAGACAACAAGGTTTATAGTTGACTCCTACCACTATGTCAACCACCGAGCCACAGATAGGTTGTGCCAGACCTGGTGCAATCCTGCTCCTTTGCTATCGTAGCTGAAGAATTTTATAAGAACAAAGAAGGTAACAATATATTCATGCAAGTCATGGACCATTGTAGCTGAAAATTTTTATAAAGAATGTAAATCAATAAAAAGAATGTAACAATACATTCAAACAAGTCATGGACTATCATAGCTGAAGAATTTTCATAAGAACAAAGAAGGTAAAAATACATTCAAGCAAGTCATGGACCATTGTAGCTGAAAAAGTTTATAAAGGGAATGTGGTAGTAAGAATTGGGGCTGTGAGAATGTGGCAAGAATGCAACAGGGGGTGGGAAAATCATAGGAATGGATATAGGGGTCCAGGAATATGGTGAGAAGGTAGACAGGTCATGGGTGGAAACTTGATGTGTGGGAATGTGGTAAGGATAACAGTGATGTGAAAACATTGCACATAGGGTGTGGGAAGATGATGAGAAGACAGATATGTGTTGAAGCATGGCAGGAGGTGTAGGAACATGGATAGAAGTGTGGGAACATGGGTAGAAGTGTGGGAACATGGGTGGAAGTACTGGGATGTGGGGAAATGCAATGAGGGGCATTGGAGTGGTAAGACAGACAAGTGGGTAGGAATAGGGTAGGAAGTGTGGGAACATGGGAAGAGGTGTGGGAACATGGGTGGAAGTGTAGGAACATGTGAAGAAGTACTGGGGTGTGGGAAAATGCAATGAGGGTTTGGAAATGAGGCAAGAATGCAGACAAGTGGGTAGGAATATGGTAGGAAGTGTGGGAAAATGGGAAGAGGTGTGGGAACATGGGTGGAAGTGTGGGAACATGTGAAGAAGTACTGGGGTGTGGGAAAATGCAATGAGGGTTTGGAAATGAGGTAAGAATGCAGACAAGTGGGTAGGAATATGGTAGGAAGTGTGAGAAAATGGGAAGAGGTGTGGGAACATGGGTGGAAGTGTAGGAACATGTGAAGAAGTACTGGGGTGTGGGAAAATGCAATGAAGGGTATGGAAATGAGGTAAGAATGTGGACAAGTGGGTAGGAATATGGTAGGAAGTGTGGGAACATGGTGAGAATGCACACTGAGTGAGATGAAGGTGAGAATTCAATCAAGGGTGGATTTGTTGTTATTTGTATGTACAGGAGTTGTGGTATGGTTGGGTTCTGGCTGAGTTCTGGTTGAGTCCTGGTTGAGTCCTGGTTGAGTCCTGTGGCTGACCAGGACTGTCCAGGACTGTCTAGGAATGACCAGGACTGACCAGGACTGACCAGGAGTCCAGTGGAACACGGGGGGGAGTGTGAAGTACTGGCTTTAGGGCATCAAAGGCAAGTTGTCGTTCATTATTCCAGTCGAATGGTTCTGCTTTCTTGGTCAGATCTGTGAGTGGTTTTGCGATTGCTGCAAAATTCCCAATAAAACGTTGGTAAAAGTTCCCAAAACCTAGGAATGATCAGACTTGTTTAACTGTGGATGGTACTGGCCAGTCGGCTATTCCTGCAAGTTTGATAGGATCCATTCGTATCTTTCCAGGTGAGATGATCATGCCCAAAAATTCGACTTCTTGAACAGCGAATTTACATTTTTCTAATTTCAGGAACAGATCATTTTCTTCCAACCGATCAAGGACTCTCTTTGTTCGTTCCTCCAGTTTGTTTAAGTTCTGAGAGCATATCAGGATATCATCCATGTAGATGATGAGCCATCCTTCATTAATCATGTCTCTAAAGTATTCGTTCATCATAGTTTGGAATGTAGATGGCGAATTGCATAGGCCAAAGAACATAACAGTTGGTTTGTATAATCCTCTGTTGGTAATGAAAGCAGCTTTCCATTTGTCCCCCTTCTTGATTCTGACGTTATTATATCCCCATCAGAGGTCCAATTTGGTGAAATATTGTGCACCAGCAAGTTTTGTAAAGAGGTCGGATACTAGGGGTAATGGGTATGCGTTCTTGATTGTCCAATCATTTAAATATCTATAATCTTGGCACGGTCGAAGCGCACCACTTTCCTTCTTTGAGACAAAGAAAAATGGCAATGCTTGAGGAGATTTCGACGGTTTGATGTATCCTTTAGCTAGCTGTTCTTCAATCCATTCATCTAGCGATGACTGTTCTTTGATTGATAATGGATAAATCTTGCTAACTTTAGGACTAAAACCAGTTTTCAAATCGATAGCATGATCCCAAGTTCTGGAGGTTGGGAATCGTTCTGATGCCTTCTTTTCAAAGACTGAGCGCCATTTCCCATATTCCAATGGTAATTCCGTCTTTGGTTCATCCTTTTTCAACTGATGTTCTAATGCTTGAGACGCTGATGTTTTGACTCTGATCCAGTAATCGTCTTCTCCCCATTGTTGATTGTCCAATGCCATTTTCCAGATAGTTCCTTCATTCTGTTGTTCATCAATAAGGTGTATCGTTTTATCTCTCCAGTCAATAGTAGGATTGTTTTCTTCTAACCAAGGGATTCCCAAAATTAATCGTTGATCTCCCAACCTGGTGATTAGAAACCAGTTGCTGTATTGCTTTCCTCCGATTGAATATTGAATGTGGACTCGATGTGTAATCATTCCATTAGTGTTAACCATTCCATCTGCGTTTCTGACTCTAATTGGTTTTCGCAATTTTTCTTTTGGTAACTTGGTGGTTACTTCTTCATCAATAAAATTCCTTTCTGTTAAACGAACATTTTATTTATACATGTTTATTTATGATACCGTAGCACAACACTAGAAGTGTATATAAGAAAGCTCGTATCTCAATAAACAGCAGTTGCTCTTTCTTGCTTTCCAGCATGTGAGTATCTCCTCTCTATGAGAGTAAAAGACCTGGAGAGGTCTCTGGTCATTGTCGTTGACAATGATACAATACTCAAAACACCTGGAGAGGTGTCTGGTCACTGTCTATGACAGTGATACAATACTTTTGTCATCATGAATTGATGACTCTATGTCTGACGGACATATGAGCTCATCGTTCAAGACAGTGACGACCACTGGGACAATTGGCATCTTAAGGATGTCCGATTGCTGCTCAACAGGTTATGGGCCCCGAAAAGCCCGTCATTGATCTACACGATGACAACACATATCTCAAGGATGTGTTCAACGACGATGAAATTTTTTTATTTTTGAAATATTTTCAAAATTACTAAAAAATGATTTTACAGTCACAGAAACACTAAACATGTCATCGAAAATCTCTACTGGAATTGATTCTATCAATACCTTTGCAGGCGTTGATTACCGTATCTGGGCTGAAAGAATGAAGTCTTATCTTTTACATATCGGATCTTGGGCTATCATCAATGGATCATTCGTCGAACCATCTCCTCCTGCAGAAGGCACTACCTCTGCTGCTGTTACTGCCGCTACCGAATATAGAAAAGAAAAAAGGGAATGGCAAAAACTTAATGATGCTGGTCTCGGAGCGCTTAGACTCAAAGTTTCCGATTCTGTCCAACGTCACATAGCAACAGAAGATAATCTACCGACAGCCTGGAAATCACTCGCCGACTTATACAAAAAATCTTCTCCAGCCTCCATCTTTGATCGATTCCAGAAAGCCGTTACTTTCCAACTTTCTGGAAAAGATCCTGTTCCTGAGATAGAAAAACTTGGATCATTTTTCTCTATCAGAAACTGAATCAGAAAGTTCCAATAGTGAAACAGAACCTATTGAGGATTCAGATAGCGAATCAGATAATGATGATCAAGATGAAATTGAAAGGGAATTATTTGGAGAAAGATCACCGTCTCCAGGTCCATCGAGACCAAGGAGAAACAGAATACCTGTAAATAGACCTGATAGTGTCTATGGTGATAAAAATCCAGTCGAAATTGAACAAATCGACAGGCGAACTAGATTGGATCGATTTACAATTAATCAATTATTATCTTGCGCCATCCCTTTTCAAAATACAGCAAATACCGCTGTTCCTGAACATCATCATGAAATATTTCGCCTACCAGTCGACGAACAAATAGACTGGATCAATGCCGAAAAGAAAGAATGGGCTATGCTCATTAAAAGAGGCGTAATTACATATCTACAACATCTCCCTGAAGGTCGAAAGGCCATAGGTTGCAGATGGGTATATGTCCAAAAAGATGATGGACGTAAAAAAGCTCGTCTTGTTGCCCAAGGTTTTTCTCAAATTGACGGCATAGACTATGATGAGATATTCTCTCCAGTCGTAAGATATGAGACATGTCGTCTCATACTTGCATTAGCAGCACTAGAAAAATTATATATATCATTTCTGGACGTGACTGCTGCGTTTCTATATGGAAAACTGGACGAAGAAATCTATATGAAACAACCACCTGGCTTTATCAATAAAGATAAAAAAGGCATGGTATATAAATTACATCATGCACTTTATGGATTAAAGCAAGCTTCATTAGCTTGGTGGAAATCATTGAATCATTCTATGGAGAAAATGGGTTTTACACGAATACATTCCGATGCAGGAGTGTTTGTCTTCAAACAAGGATCAAATATTGTCATAGCGATTATTTACGTTGACGATTCAATGTTCCTCGGATCAAATAAAGATATAACACTTCGAAAAAAGCAGGAATTTATGAAAAGATGGGAATCTAAAGATTTAGGAGATCTTATTGATGGCGGTGATTCGAAAAACTTTTTATCATTCCAAATAAAGAAGAATGGAGATAAAATAACTATCGATCAAAAACCATACTTGCATAAAATTATCCAGAGATTAGGAATGAGTAATGCAATACATAGCAACACTCCTCTTCCTGCTGGATATGAACCGATGATAAATGATCAAACACTTGATCCATTAATCAGGTCACAGTATCAATCTGTGATTGGATCGTTGTTATACTTGATGATTGGAACAAGACCCGATATATGCTTTAGCGTAATCAAAATGTCTCAATTTTCTTCCAACCCATCATCGGATCATTTACAATATGCAATTAATATGGCAAAATATTTAGCCAAAACGATAAATCTTCAAATTGTATATGATGGATCACTAAGATCTGGCCTAATGAGTTATACCGATTCGGATTGGGCTACAGATAAAAATGATCGACATTCTACATCAGGATTCTTCACACTTTTATCAGGAGCTGTCGTATCTTGGACGTCGCGTAAACAAAAAACAGTGGCATTGTCTTCTACAGAAGCGGAATACATGGCGTTGTCTGATTGCGCTAGAGAAAATAAATGGATTAGATCAATTCTATCAGAAATCCATTTTCCCATAGCAACTGCACCAATCTACGGTGACAATATGGGATCTTTATTCATCGCAAACAACCCTGTCACTGAGAAACGTTCAAACATATCGATATTAAATATCATCATATACGCAAACTCATTGATAATAAGGAAATTGAATTACGATTCATTGAAGGATCTAATAATCCTGCAGATATTCTAACTAAAAACCTTGGTAGAATATTATTTCAAAAATTCGTACCAATGATGGGATTACATGAATCAATCACTTGATTCAGGGATGCATCATGACAACGCTTCTCACATATATACGTGTCAACTATCTCACAGAACATGTTTCATTCTCATGAGATATGTTACAATATCAATTTGACGTGGCTTGCCCACACCAAGATTGTATAAAAACTCGTATATTTTTCTGTTTCCCTCATTCTTCATTCTGGAGACTCGTTCATTACGACGAGTCCAACGATACTACGACATCCACTCCCTCTACATGTCGTCCTCCCCGGCTCCCAACGCCCTCCTCGACTCCTCCTCGGCCTCCACACAGGCCATCGCCGCTGCCACCTCCGACGTCGTCCACAGCGTCACCGTCCTCGCCGCCGCCCTCGACGCTGCCACTCACGGCACATTGGTCCTTCCCAGGGCCTCAGTCACCATTGCGCAAGCGCGCATCGATAATGAACGCCTAGTTCATATTCGCCAGGTCTTGAAGGCCCAAGAACAATCTATCGCCGCGGCGATATCAAATTTGGATGCCATCTCAGAATGGTACGAGGCTCCGCAGAGCCAGAGTTGGGGACAGGGGGTATGGGGAGAAAATTAAATAAATAAATAAAAATTCATGTAATCTATAAATATAGAATAGTGTATAGATTATGGGGGGGTGTTAAACGAACATTTTATTTATACATGTTTATTTATGATACCGTAGCACAACACTAGAAGTGTATATAAGAAAGCTCGTATCTCAATAAACAGCAGTTGCTCTTTCTTGCTTTCCAGCATGTGAGTATCTCCTCTCTATGAGAGTAAAAGACCTGGAGAGGTCTCTGGTCATTGTCGTTGACAATGATACAATACTCAAAACACCTGGAGAGGTGTCTGGTCACTGTCTATGACAGTGATACAATACTTTTGTCATCATGAATTGATGACTCTATGTCTGACGGACATATGAGCTCATCGTTCAAGACAGTGACGACCACTGGGACAATTGGCATCTTAAGGATGTCCGATTGCTGCTCAACACTTTCTGCTCCACAATTGATTAGAGCCGAAGTTTCAGCAGGTAAATCGGACATTTCCACAGAAATTGAAAGGCGCTTGTCATTATTCGATCTTACTATTACAGAATCAAGCGCTAACTGTGAATGTCCATTTGTTATGGAAGTGCCAACCACTGTGTGATGCTTCCGGGTTAAAAACCCTCATTCTCGAGTTCATTGAGAAGACCTTCTCTTTCATCGGCTTTCATCCCAGCAAGGATCGCTCTGATGCTTGCAACTGGGTCATCTTTCTTCTCTTTGGGTGCATCTTCAGGGATAGATCTGATCCCCTTATTCTGAAACGATGAGGAGGCCCTGAAGGAGGCGTTTGACATGGTGTTTTGTTTGGGACAATTCCTTGAAACATGCCCCTGGTTTCCACATCTGAAACACTTTCCAGATTTCATGTATTCCTCCTTCTGTTCATCTGTAAAATGTCTGGTGGGCATCGCATTTACTGATCAGGTTGATCCACCCCTATTATTGGTGTTTCGATTAAAATTGGAGCGATTCCCTTGTCCTGGTTTTTGCCCAAGCGCTCGCATCATTTCCCAAGTGCCATGAAGCTGTTCTGCCTTCTCATATGCTTCTTTCATGGATAGAACGTTCGCCTCGAGGATCTTTGTAGCGATACTTTCAGGGAGTCCTTTGACAAATGCCTGAAGCTGTGCAGTTGTTCCCTTCAAACCTGAAGTATCGATCTCCATGCGAAATTTTCTGATATATTCAGGGACCGAAACATCGCCTCCTACTCTGGGATTGGCTAGATTGTTCAAGGCCCTGAGTGCACTGTTAACTTCGCCCCAATCGGCTAAAAAGCGTTTCTTGAATTCAGCCCAACTTGCCCAAGTAAGGGTCATTTCTTCATCATCGTCTAGTTCCTCTTTGATTAGAACCTTCCAATTGTCAAGTTCCTGTCCTAGGCATGCAAGAGCAAATCGAATCTGTTTCTGGCCTTTGTTTTTATAGTTGTCATCGTTCAAGACAAAATAGTCTTCTAGGTTTCCAATGAAAGCCTTTGCTTCAGTTTGTTTCCCTGTAAAAATGCGCATGGGCTGCGGCTTAATATCTCCTTTAGAGGCAGGTGCTGCTGCGTCAGATGCCATCTTTTCTGTTTCTTCTTTTGGGTCTGTAGGCTCTCCTGTTTCGTCTTTCTTCTTTCCCGATTCTGGATCTCCAAATAGATTTGCTTCGATCTGTTCCTGTTCTTGGAATTCTATCCAAGGCTGTAGTTCTCCTTCCTTAATTGCATATCGCTCTCGTCCTGCAATATCAGCAAGGTTGAGATATTCGTTCCACCAGGAGAGTTCTGGTTCGTCTGTAGGTGGTTTGAATAATGAAAGAAATCCTTCTTCATGTTCTTCGTTTATCCAATCAATCCAAACGTTGTCTGGTCTGGTCCTTCAGTGTAATTGTTAGGATCGATGCTCTCAACGCAATTCGTTCTAAGTCAACAGTGGCAAGCAGAGTCTCGGTCTGCTCCCAGCCTACTGGACAAGTTCTGGACACTAAGTCAAACGATGACAAAGGTCAAATAAACGACGAGCTCAAAGAGATGAGAGCGAGGAGTTTTCGTTCAGAAGTTGAGAGAAGAATTCGATTAAGTTGGAACTGGAGTCTAGCTACTTTACAAGAAGGTTTATATACATAAAAGAACAAGAGAAATATAAAAGGAAACGTACAGCTAAATACCTAAGAAAGGAAATGTGAAGGTAAAGTAGCTAAAGGAGATGAGCGTCCATGAAACGCATAACGATGATTATATAATAAAGTAAGTCCGTCGACGAAAGGGAAAGAAATTGTAACATTACCCCCTTCGTATGCAAGAAGTCACCGACTTCTTAACCTGTTCCCCAACCATGATTTCCACCATTTGTCCACCCATGATCCCTTCGCGATTTCAACCATTCGGCGATGGTGTTGACATCATGGTTAGCGGTTTCGAACCGCCATTGCAACGTCCTCGTAATATAGTCGAGCTGGACCGTTTGTTCAAGGATCGCATCGCGTTCTTCATCCGTGATGGTGTGAGGGTCAGTGGTGAGGGCGGTGTTGAGCATGGCATCGAGGGGTCCGGCAAAAAGCTGATAGTCAACGATGAAGGTGGCGAGGGCTTCCTGAGCCCGAAGAAGGGTGGCGTTGGGGATCCTGGCGAGAGGTGGTGTGGGTGGAGCGGGTAAAGGTGCTTCTTCTTCAATAACAAAGTCCGCGAGCTCATCTGGATGTTGGTGGAGGTCGGCGATGGTGGACGAAGGGGAGGCAGGCCAATTCGGGAAAAGATAATCGTCGATGGTGGTGGTGACGGTGACGAAGACCTCAATAGGGAGGTCATGGGCGGTGGCGACGAACGGGGAAGCAACGGCGAGAGAGGGATCGTAACAATGGCCACAGGCTGTGACCAAGAGCGCGAAGGCGAAAGCGACGAGGTAGGCGATGACGACGATAACGGACATGTTGTATCGATAAGATGGGGGTGTTAGACCATTGAGTGTGGTTTAAATATCCCAAATCTCATCGTCGGAGTTCAAAGCTAAGATCTCTTCGATCTCAGGTTCCCTGGTTCTGAGAAAGTTCTCACGAGAGTTCCTAGCTGCTTCTTCTTGTTCTGATCGGGTTCTTGCATCGTCAGGGTGTGGAATACGGATTTGTTCAGGGTGTGTATGTCGTGTGACATGTATTTCTGGATTGTTCATACTAGCCTGTATTGCCTGGTTCAGAAGATCGTAATATCGTTCGGTTGCAAGTGTTATTTCCATTTGCGCTCGTGTGCGGTTAAAATTTTCACTTCCCCTTATGTTCATTCGTCGTTCATATTGCCATTGTTCCGCGGAAATGTCTCTGCCAAGCTGGATAATCCTTTGTAAAGCTTCTGATAATTCAGGGAAGGTTCGTCGTAACCAAACTCTGTGATAAACGTTGTCATATTGAAAACAAGGGTGAACTGATGCTGGAAGGTAATGTGATTCGGCTTCCTGAAACGTGGGTAACTCCCCTACATCAAAAGAGAGACGATGATACTGGGGAAGGTACTTTGATAAAGCATTATATGGGATCTCTGTATGGCCTTGTGGATGCATTCGTTTGTGAGGAGGTAATCGTGATACTTTAGGCGGTTTTGACATCATTGGGACGTATTTCAGTTTCTGATATATAGAAAGTGTTCGTTTGGAAGGGTGTTTAAAGGCAGGAACGAACATCTGCGTGACAGAGTATCTGGTTTTGACAGTAGGAGTGTATCGTCCAACAGTTCTGCAAAATCTCTTGACATAGCGGATATTATGTTTTAATTGGAGGTTGGTGCGATAATAAGTCATAGTGTTGATTGCTTCAAAGATTTCTTCTGTTTTTATATTCTACCAAAATATCCGCAGCATTGCCCAGATGTCGTTCTGGTTCCCAGGTATTGTCATTTGCTCCATAGCCTTTCCATTTGACTAAATATTGATAACCGGCTCCGCGTTTTCGATGTCCAAGGATAGCCTCGATCTCAAACTCTTCTTGTCCATTAACCATATCGGGAGGTGGCATAGTGAAATTCGGGCCGTGCATTGAGGTTTCCTTATATGGAGTGAGGAGCGATGCATGAAACACAGGGTGAATGCGCCATTGTTTTGGTAATTTCAATTTGTAAGTAACTGGTCCCATGACTTGTTCAACCTGGAAGGGTCCTTCCCGTTTTGGTGCTAACTTTCTTGATTGATATGGAATGTGGAGATTCTTGTTTTCGAGCCAGACTTTGTCACCCTTTTCGAATCTGATTGACTTGTCTCTGTATCTATGAGTGACCATTTGTCTAGCTAGTTCGTGAGCGGCTAGGGCTTCCTCTCTAGCTTTTCGGAGCATCAGAAGTCGTTCTTCTGCTGCTGGTGCGGTCATCTTGATTGCTGCCGTAGGGATAGCGATTGGATCTGATCCGTACATAAGTTGAAATGGTGATGTCTTTATTGTGTCGTGATATCGATTATTATGTGCAAATTCAGCGATGGGTAGTAGTGGTTTCCATTTATGAGGTTCATTTGCGCAGAACATTCGAAGATAAATTTCGAGTTCTTGATTTACACGTTCAGTTTCTCCATCTGTCTGAGGATGGTAGGCTGTGCTCATTCTATGGTCGATTCCTAGAGCTTTTCGTATTTCTTGAAATACTTTGGCGGAGAATTGCGGTCCTCTATCCGAGATTAAGATGTCAGGAAGTCCAAAGCGTTTGAATATTTCAGAGATATAGAGGTCTGCAGTTCCTAAGGCGTCGATCGTCTTATTGCAAGGAGTAAAAATTACCCCCTTCGTAAGGCCATGGTCCACCGTGACCAGAATGGAGTCATAACCGTCAGATATAGGAAGATCGGTGATAAAATCCAGTGTGACTTGTTGAAATGGCCGAGTAGCTTTCGATGGAATAGGGATTAATGCCGGTGAATTTGGGTGGGTATTGACTTTCATTTGTTGGCAAAGTGCACAACCTTCAACCCATTCTTTGACATGTCTATACATTCCAGGCCACCAATAATCACGTTTCAAAAGTGCTAGTGTTTTCAATCGTCCAGGGTGTCCTGAAGATAATGCTTCATGTATCTCCTTAATTAATCGAGTGCGCAACTCAATTCGATCAGGCACATAGATCTTGCCCAAGTAATAAACGATACCATGAGTGTATGTCCAATCTTGTAGTTTGGATTTAATTGGTGGTGCCCTTTGCTTAGTGATAACTTCAATAAGGATGCGTCCAAAATCGTCGTTTGCCATGTATTTCTTTAATTTGCTGGCAAGATCATCATTGATTAGTCGAATAAATCGGTCATTCGGCAAAACCGTGACCGTAGTTTGTTCCTCATCATTTCCCATATGATCTGGCCGTCTGGATAATGCATCTGCTTCGAACATTTTTGTGCCAGGTATATGTTCAATACGAAGATCATATTCAGATAGTAATGATGACCACCGGGCTTGTCGAGGTGTTAAGCGTTGAGCAGTTCGATAGTAGGACAAGTTCTTGTGATCACAATGGACGATGATCGTGTGAGGAGAACCATGTAATAGATGGCGCCATACTGCAAGTCCCTTGATGATTGCAAGCAGTTCTCTGTCATAAATTTGATAATTCTGTTCCGTTGGTGTCAACGCATGGGATATAAATCCACACGGATGGAGTGCTCCAGATTCATCAGCCTGTTTCAGTACCGCTCCAATTGCTTTATTAGAGGCGTCGGTTTGAAGGATGAATGGTTTTGCAGGATTTGGCATTAGCAATACTGGCATAGAGGCGAACCGTTGCTTTAGGGCGTCAAAGGCAAGTTGGCGCTCATTATTCCAGTCAAATGGTTCCGTTTTCTTGGTTAGATCCGTGAGTGGTTTTGCGATTGCTGCAAAGTTTCCAATAAAACGTCTGTAAAAGTTTCCAAAGCCTAGGAATGATCGGACTTGTTTAACCGTTGATGGTACTGGCCAATCAGCTATTCCTGCAAGTTTGATAGGATCCATTCGTATTTTTCCGGGTGAGATGATCATGCCCAAAAATTCAACTTCTTGAACAGCAAATTTACATTTTTCTAACTTCAGGAACAGATCGTTCTCTTCTAATCGATCGAGAACCCTTTTTGTTCGTTCTTCTAGTTCGTTCAAATTCTGAGAACATATCAAGATGTCGTCCATGTAGATAATGAGCCATCCTTCGTTAATCATGTCTCTGAAGTATTCGTTCATCATAGTTTGGAATGTAGATGGCGAATTGCATAAACCGAAGAACATAACAGTTGGTTCGTATAATCCCCTGTTGGTAATGAAAGCAGCTTTCCATTCGTCCCCTTTCTTGATCCTGACGTTATTATATCCCCATCGGAGGTCTAATTTGGTGAAATATTGTGCACCAGCAAGTTTTGTAAGGAGGTCGGATACTAGGGGTAATGGGTATGCATTCTTGATTGTCCAATCGTTTAAATATCTATAATCTTGGCATGGCCGAAGCGCACCACTTTCCTTCTTTGAGACAAAGAAGAATGGCGATGCTTGAGGAGATTTCGACGGTTTGATGTAGCCTTTAGCTAGCTGTTCTTCAATCCATTCGTCCAGCGACGACTGTTCTTTGATTGATAACGGATAGATTTTGCTAACTTTAGGACTAAAACCAGTTTTCAAATCGATAGCGTGATCCCAAGTTCTGGAAGTTGGGAATCGTTCTGATGCCTTTTTCTCAAAGACTGAGCGCCATTTCCCATATTCTGATGGTAATTCCGTTTTTGGTTCATC
This sequence comes from Amanita fuliginea, assembly GCA_023014435.1. Lineage (NCBI taxonomy): Eukaryota > Fungi > Basidiomycota > Agaricomycetes > Agaricales > Amanitaceae > Amanita > Amanita fuliginea. Next base: position 3,261,520 of record JAEBUQ010000003.1, read on the forward strand.
CTTTTTCAACTGATGTTCTAACGCTTGAGATGCTGACGTCTTAACTCTGATCCAGTAATCGTCTTCTCCCCATTGTTGATTGTCCAATGCCATTTGCCAGATAGTTCCTTCATTCCGTTGTTCATCAATGAGGTGTATCGTTTTATCTCTCCAATCAATAGTAGGATTGTTTTCTTCTAACCAAGGGATTCCCAAAATTAATCGTTGATCTCCTAATTTAGTGATTAGAAACCAGTTGCTGTATCGTTTTCCTCCAATCGAATATTGAATATGGACTCGATGTGTGATTATTCCATTAGTGTTAACCGTTCCATCTGCGTTTCTGACTTTGATTGGTTTTCGCAATTTTTCTTTTGATAACTTGGTGGTTACTTCTTCGTCAATAAAATTCCCTTCTGCTCCACAATCGATTAGAGCCGAAGTTTCAGCGGGTAAATCGGACGTCTCCACAGAAATTGAAAGGCGCTTGTCATTATTCGATCTTACTATTACAGAATCAAGCGCTAACTGTGAATGTCCATTTGTTATGGAAGTGCCAACCGCTGTATGACGCTTCCGGGTTAAAAACCCTCGTTTTCGAGTTCATTGAGAAAACCTTCTCGTTCATCAGCCTTCATCCCAGCAAGGATCACTCTGATGCTTGCAACTGGGTCATTTTTCTTTTCCTTGGGCGCATCTTCAGGGATAGATCTGATCCCCTTATTCTGAAACGATGAGGAGGCCCTGGAGGAGGCGTTTGAAGTGGTATTTCGTTTGGGACAATTCCTTGAAACATGCCCCTGGTTTCCACATCTGAAACATTTTCCAGATTTCATATATTCCTCCTTTTGTTCATCTGTCAAACGTCCAGTGGGCATCGCATTTACTGATCGGATTGATCCACCCCTGTTATTGGTGTTTCGATTAAAATTGGAGCGGTTCCCTTGTCCTGGTTTTCGCCCAAGCGCTCGCATCATTTCCCAAGCGCCATGAAGCTGTTCTGCCTTCTCATATGCTTCTTTCATGGATAAAACATTTGTTTCAAGGATCTTTGTAGCAATACTTTCAGGGAGTCCTTTAACAAAGGCCTGGAGCTGCGCAGTTGTTCCTTTCAATCCTGAAGTACTGATCTCCATACGGAATTTTCTGATATATTCAGGGACTGAAACATCACCCCCTACTCGGAGATTGGCTAGATTGTTCAGCGCTCTGAGAGCACTATTGACTTCTCCCCAATCGGCTAGGAAACGCTTCTTGAATTCTGCCCAGTTCGTCCAAGTAAGGGTTCCTTCTTCCTCATCATCTAATTCATCCTTGATCAGGACTTTCCAATCGTCGAGTTCTTGCCCAAGACAGGCAAGAGTAAATCGAATCTGTTTCTGTGCTTTGCCTTTATAATTATCGTCATTTAAGACAAAGTAATCTTCAAGACTTCCAATGAAAGCCTTCGCTTCGGTTCGTTTTCCTGTAAAAACGCGCATAGGCTGCGGTTTGATATCTCCTTTAGAGGCAGGTGCTGCTACGTCAGATGCCATCTTTTCTGTTTCTTCTTTCGGATCTGTAGGTTCTCCTGTTTCGTCTTTCTTCTTCCCTGATTCTGGATCTCCAAATAGACTTTGTTCGATCTGTTTCTGTTCTAGGAAGTCTCTCCAAGGCTGTATCCCTTTTTCTTGAAGTGCGTATCTATCCTGTGGTGGTGCTCCAGAGAGACTGATGAATTCGTTCCACCAGGAGGATTCTGGTTCTTCAGTGGGTGGATAAAATAGAGAATAAAAGTCTTCTTCTAGATCTTCGTTGATCCACTCGATCCAAACGTTATCTGGGAAGACTTCCTTTCCGTTTCCTTCAATATAATCACCTTCAAAGAGGGATGCTGGTACTGGTTCGTTCTTCTTCTTAGTTCCTGAGCGGAAATACCACCCTGTTCCAGTAGTCGACGGAAAAAACCTCTCGTCGATCTAAATAATACTTTCGTCTGAAACGGACAGAGCCGTTCGGTGGTCTGAGGTTTGAGGTTCTGGTATCAATGGTGTCTGGCTAGTGTAGAAACACTGAGCGGTTCTGGGAGTTCCAACTTGTGTTAGGATCGATGCTCTCAACGCAATTCGTTCTAAGTCAACAGTGGCAAGCAGAGTCTCGGTCTGCTCCCAGCCTACTGGACAAGTTCTGGACACTAAGTCAAACGATGACAAAGGTCAAATAAACGACGAGCTCAAAGAGATGAGAGCGAGGAGTTTTCGTTCAGAAGTTGAGAGAAGAATTCGATTAAGTTGGAACTGGAGTCTAGCTACTTTACAAGAAGGTTTATATACATAAAAGAACAAGAGAAATATAAAAGGAAACGTACAGCTAAATACCTAAGAAAGGAAATGTGAAGGTAAAGTAGCTAAAGGAGATGAGCGTCCATGAAACGCATAACGATGATTATATAATAAAGTAAGTCCGTCGACGAAAGGGAAAGAAATTGTAACAGTAATCACCTTCAAAGAGGGATTCTGGTACTGGTTCATTCTTTATCTTAGTTCTCGAGCAGAAAAACCACCCTGTTCCTGTAGTCGATGGGAAGACTTCCCTTCAATCTAGATAATACTTTCGTCTGAAATGGACAGAGCCGTTGGGGGGTCTGAGGGTCGAGGTTCTGGTATCAATGGTGTCTGGCTAGTGTAGAAACACTGAGCAGTCTGAGAGTTCCAACTTGTGTTATGATCGATGCTCTCAACACAGTTCGTTTTAAGTCAACAGTGACAAACAGAGTCTCAGTCTGCTCCCAGCCTACTGGACAAGTTCTGGACACTAAGTCAAACAATGACGAAGGTCAAATAAACGATGAGCTCGAGAAGATGAGAGCGAGGAGTTTCGTTCAGGAGTTTGAGAGAATAATTTGATTAAGTTGGAACTAAAGAATATAGACGTACATGAGAGGCTTTTATATACAAAAGAGTAAGGGAAATATAAAAGGAGTTATACAGCTAATTACCTAAGAAAGGAAATGTGAAGGTCAATAGCTAAAAGGAACTGAGCGTCCATGAAACGCATAGCAATGGTTATGTAATTGTAAAAGTCCGTTAACGAAAGGGAAAGAAATTGTAACACCTTCTCAATGACAGTTTTCCATGACTCATTCTTATGTTCCCACACACATGTTAGCCTTCCCACCATGATTCCCACTTTCCCACCCACATGTTAGACTTCCCACCATGATTCCCACTTTCCCACACACATCAGCCTTCCCACCATGATTCCTATGTTCCCACACACATGTCAGCCTTCCCACCATGATTCTCATGTTCCCACACACATGTCAGTCTTCCCACCATGATTCCCATGTTCCCACACATGTCAGCCTTTGCACCATGTTCCCACCACCTACCAACTTTAACACACACATCTCAGTCTTCCCACAATGTTCCCACTGCCTTGCCATCATGTTCTCATCACCTACCAACTTTACCACACACCTCTCAGTCTTCTCACAATGAGCCCACCATTTGCTGTGCCTATCAACTTTCCCACACACCTGTCAGCTTTCTCACCATGTTTTCACATGTCATCAACATGTCATTTCTCACACTGTCAAAATTTCCCAAAAGTCACAATCATGATATGTCACATTAATAGAACTTTTCCACAAACTGATTTTCTGTCATGTCACTGATGTTGTCAGATCCTCCCATGGTCTCAATGAACAAGATCCACCTTCCCACATGAACAAATATGTATACCTTTTCAGACTTTATGGAATTTTGTGAACACACAATAAACCAAGCCATTTTTAAAGTTCAAGTTTACATTCAATTTATTTCTCACATTTTCGAAGTATGTATACATATTCCCATAGTGTCAAGTATGAGATTGGAATGACTGAGATGGTATCTTTTAAATGTCATATTATCTAATTTCTCACAATTAGGGTCTTGAACATGGGGGATATGGAGGTGCTGCACATAGGTGGACATGGGTGTGTGCCTCAGGTCAAGTGAATGTTTTAACCCATGAGTCATCCTAATAAAGACTTCACATGTCACATATATATTTCCAAAAACACTTATCAGCCTTCCCAGAATGCTCCAATACACCTTTTTGCTTTCCCACCACATTTTCCCATCCTTATCTACATTTCCACACTTATTTACTTTTTCACTGTTCCCACACACACCTTTTGGCCTTCCCTTCACATTTGATCCTTTTCTCACATGTTAACAATTTACCTCAGGTTTCCTCATTTGCATCCACCTTCCTTCACACCTATTTTCTGCTCTCATAATATTTCACACATATATTCTTATTACCTGGCCACTCTCCCACAGTATTACCAACTGCCAAGCTTTCACTGATGTGTTTATTATTCACACACACACTTTCTTTCTCTATTCATACTCAGGAATCTTTATATATATTATATGATTTACAAGTTAGTAGGCAGTGGTGAAAGGGTGAGAGAGAGCATGGGTATGAGGGTGAGCATGGTATGAGGGTGAGGGAAAACACTAGGATGCTGAGAGGGCAAGGGTGGTGAGAGGGCAAGAGGGCAGTGAGAGGGTAAGGGTGAGGGGGTGATGGTGATGGTGGTGATGGTGATGGTGGAAGAGCATGAGGGCAAGGGCAGGGGAGAGGGTGAGGCAGGGGAGGACATGGGCATGAGGGTGAGGGCATGGGCATGAGGAGAGGGAGAGGGCGGGGTGACGGGCAAGGGTGGTGAGAGCACGAGAGGGTGGTGAGAGGGGGTGACAGGTGATGGTGGTGGTGGTGATGGTGAAAAAGCATGAGGGTGGGGGTGGGAGGGTGTGAGGTGGGGGAGAGGATGAGGGCGTGAGGGTGAGGGTGATAAGAGGGCATGTGTGAATGCAAGGGTGTGGGCAAATGCGAGGGCAAGAGGGCGATGGTGAGAGGGCGTGGGCGATGGGGAGAGGGCAAGGGCGGGGTGATGGAGGTGGTAGGGTTGGTTGGTGAGAGGATGAGGACCAGGGTGTGAGGGCAAGGGTGATAAGAGGGCGAGGGTGATAAGAGGGCGTGTGTGAATGCGAGGGCGAGGGCAAATGTGAGGGCAAGAGGGCGATGGTGAGAGGGCATGGGTGATGGGGAGAGGGTGAGGGTGGGTGACAGAGGTGGTAGGGTTGGTTGGTGAGAGGACGAGGGTATGGCAGAGGTGATGGTGAGAGGGCGAGGTGAGGGAGGTGGTAGTGGGCGAGGGCAAATGTGAAGGTGCTGGCGAGGGTGAATATGATGGTGAGAGGGCGAGGGTGGTGAGAGGGCGAGAGTGGTGAGAGGGTGAGAGTGGGGTGACGGAGGTGATAGGGATAGCGGTTGGTGAGAGGGTGAGGGTGAATGTGATGGTGAGAGGGCGAGGTTGGTGAGAGGGTGGTGAGAGGGCGAGAGCGAGGGTGAGAGCGAGTGGGCAAGGGTGAATGCGAGGGCGGTGAGAGAGGGCGAGAGCGAGGTTGCGATGGAGGTGATGGAGGTAGTGGTGACGGAGGTGGCAGTGAGGGCGAACGGACGAATGCAAGGGTGGTGAGAGGGTGTTGGCGAGGGTGAGAGGGTGATGATGGTGGTGGTGAACGGCAAGGGCAGTGAGGTGGCTTGGGCGAGGGTGAATGCGAGTGCAAGGGTGTAACAGAGGTGAGAGGACAAGGACAAGGACAAGGACAAGGACAAGGACAAGGACAAGGACAAGGACAAGGACGATGGTGCGACGGAGGTGGTGGTGGTGGTGACGGAGGTGACAGTTCAGGAGTACCCATTAAAAAAACAGTTAGCATGGCAACGAGAAAAGAAAAAGAAACCTATGAGGGGCCCAGATGTGTTCGCGTCTCGGCCCTGGTTGGGTGGTGGTGTCGACGTTGATGGGCAGTCTTGAAAGTCATGTGAAATCCTGTGACAATCAACGGCGCATCTGAGTGATGTGTCACATGGTCACGGCTGCCATATATAAGCAGTGGGCCATTGCCCACTGACTTCTGGGTGATTCCAGTGGCATTCAGTCCGATTGGATACCAATGGTTCGGTCTGGTTCAGAATGGAATTTGGGTGAGCCGGACAGGTGGTTTGGGTGTCAGTGAGCCAAAAGTTTCGAGACTGGATTCCACTGGATTCCACCAAATTCGGCCGGATCCGACCGGATTATGTGGGGGAGTGTAACATCCTCTACTATCACACCAATCTCCAACTAAAGCATAATATCCGCTATGTCAAAAGATTCTGCAGAACTGCTGGAAGATATACCCCTACGGTCAAAACCAGATACTCTGTCATGCAGATGTTTGTCCCTGCTTTCAAACACCCTTCCAAAAGAACGCTCTCTATATATCAAAAACTGAAATATGTTCCAATGATGTCAAAACCGCCTAAAGTAGCATGATTACCTCCTCACAAATGAATGCATCTGCAAGGACACACGGAGATTCCATATAATGCTTTATCAAAGTATCTCCCTCAGTATCACCGCCTCTTGTTTGATCTAGGGGAATTACCCATGTTTCAAGAAGCCAAATCACACTATCTCCCAGCGTCAGTCCACCCTTGTTTCCAATATGACAATGTCTATCACAGGGTCTGGTTATGGCAGACATTCCCCAAATTATCTGAAGTGTTACAATGGATTGTTCAACTAGGCAGGGAAATCTCCAAGGAACAATGGCAGTATGAAATGAATATAAGGGGAAGTGAAAATTTTAACCACACACAAGTGCAAATGGAAATAACACTCGCTACCGAGCGATATTATATTCTTCTGAACCGAGCAATACAGGATAGCATGAACAACCTGGAGATACACGTCACATGGCATGAGTGCCCTGATCAAATTTGTATTCAACATCCTGATGATGCAGGAACCCGATCAGAACAAGAAGAAGCGGCAAGGAACTCTCGCAAAAATTTTCTCAGGACTAGAGTGCCCTAGATCAAAGAGATCTTAGCTTTAGACTCCAACGATGAAATCTGGGACATTTAATAAATTGTACTCAACGATTTCGTCTTCCATCTCAACAATACAATATGTTTGCTGCCCTCGTCACCATTGCATACCTTGTCACCTTTGCCTTTGCTCTCTTGGTCACAGCATGTGGCCATTATTACATCGAACCGCTCGCTGCCACCTCCCCCTTCCTTGCTGTTGCCCATGACCTCCCCATCGAGGTCTTCGTCACCACCACCACCATAGACAAATATCTTTTCCTGAACTGGCCTGCCTCCCCTACCTCCACCCTCAACAGTTTACATCAGCACCTGGCCGAACTTGACGACGTCTTTGAACCTGTTTTCAAAGAAGAAGCTCCTCTCCCTGCTCCTCTGACACCATCCCTCGCTCAGGTTCCCAACACCACTCTCCTCAGAGCTCAAGAAGCTCTTGCCACCATGATTGTGGACTACCAACAATTTGCTAGTCCTCTCCACTGACCCTCATACCATAACCAATGAAGAACACGATGCGATACTGGAGCAGACAATCCAGCTGGATCATATCACAAGGACTCTGCAATGGCAGTTTGAAACCACTAATCACAATGTCAATACCATCACTGAATGGTTAAAATCGCGAAGAGATCACAGGTGGACGAATGGTGGAAATCATGGATGGGGAACAGGGTAAGAAGTCGGTGACTTCTTGCATACGAAGGGGGTAATGTTACAGTTTCTTTTTCCTTTGTTGACAGACTCTTTTATTATATAATCATCACTATACGTTTTATGGATGTTCATCTCCTTTAGCTACTTTACCTTCACCTTTCCTTTCTTAGGTATTTAGCTGTATGTTTCCTTTTATATTTCTCTTGTTCTTTTATGTATATAAAACCCCTTGTAATGTAGCTAGACTTTAGTTCCAACTTAATCAAATCTTTCTCTCAACTCCTGAACTAAAACTCCTCACTCTCTTCTCTCTGAGCTCGTTGTTTATTTGACCTTCATCATCATTTGACTTAGAGTCCAGAACTAGTCCAGTAGGCTGGGAGCAGACTGAGAATCTGCTTGCCACTGTTGACTTAGAACAAACTGTGTTGAGAGCATTGATCTTAACACTTACTCAGCATAGTCACTATTATTAGAGTGGTGCACAGACCACCTTTGTAGTATATAAACTGAGCAAGCTAGCACCCAGAGTCCTCAGTCAAGTTCTCTTGTTACTCCTACCCTCATCTCCTCTTCTCTCTTAAGTCTTCTGTTGGGGCCCTGAGGCATCATGCTGAGGGCAGTCTTGATACTGCTGTTGGCTCATGTCAGTTTTTCAACTTGAACAGCAGCAAAAAGGAGCCCCAGCTACTGATCAAAGGTTCTGAATGCTAAGTCCAAATAAGAATAATTCATGTCATGTATCATAGTTCTCCAGTTCCAAACTTAGACTAGTATGGCTTTCAAACTTGAATGATCTTTTTTCATTCTCTCTTGATTGTTGCACTCATTGATCCCAGACATTTGCATACTTGAAACAAAAAAGTGAAAATAACTACCAAAAGGAAGGAGTATCCAATGCAGTCATTGGTCAGTAGCAAGCAAGTTCCAGTGGGCAGCAGGTAGTGAGGTAGTGGTTGAGCAATAATGGCAGTAACAGTGTGCAGCAGATAGTAAGGGAGTGGTTGGGTGTAGGAATTAAACAAATGTTTGGTTGTCAGTGTGGAAAATCTGGAAAAATGTCAGAATACATAAGGGAAGTTGGTGGCTTCACTGTAAGACAATGCAGTGGGTGGATATGTATGGAATTTAATACATTTTTGAATAACATAGGGACAGATAGTAATACAATGTCCAGATGTACTAAATGTCAGTGATCAGAGCAGAGGAAGTTGATTTGACTGTAAGAAATAACATACAGTGGTAGGAATGAGATACAGGAATGAAATATTAGCAAAGTATGCCTGAGTAGGAATTCATTGGGAATGAGGTAGGAATTAGGTAGGAATCCTAGGATTCCACTAGGAAGGGTGGCTCAGTGATAAGTACTGCATTCCTTGTGCTTCAGAGCAAAGGCCAACCTCCTCTTCCTGTGCACTGAAGTGAGCAATGGCTTTTTCTTTTTGTCACAGCTTTGAATGAGTGCTGCTTCAGCACATTTCTGATTGTTTGTGGGCAAACTGGGTGGGAGACAATGCTGTTAATGTGGTTGGTGAGGCAAGAACCAGGCAACAAGGCAATCTGACATAAGGAGATGGCTGATGCATAAGGAAAGGGGGCCAAGCCATGGAGAAAGGGAAGGGCAGACTGCAGCAAATGGGGGAAGGGAAGCAATGGATGACCCAGCCTCATAAGCTCAAAAACCACAGCACAGCACACCCAGGCTCAACCTGGCCTAGGCAAGGACATGAGCACACAGCGAAGGTAGCAGCTACACATGCAGGGAAGGGATATAAAGGTCTCACAATTATATGACATGCACAAAACCCTACCATGTACATATGTATGAAGGGGTCTAAATGAGGGGGGGGAAAAAAGTGGTTGGTGCCTGGACAGCATTGACAGCCTTCCCAGTGGTGATTTGTGTGAGGACAGATTGTTTGTCAGTGGGAGACAGCTTGGAAGGATGACCACCCAAAGAGATTTGTCAGTTGGGGTGAAGATCCTGAAGGAGTCTGGAGATAGTGGACCTGCCAACACCAAGTTTGGAGGCAATATGATGGGTGGAGAATTTCCTTCTGAGCAGAGGAGATGGGATGCATGTTGCATTGGGGTCTGGATGCTGGCCATTGTTAAATACATTGAATTCAGGAACAATCTAAGGTACAATCACCCTGATAGGAATCTATTGGATCTCTCATGCCACAGGAACCAGCCACCATTAGATTCTGATACTTCTGATGCCAACTCAAATAACTGTCCCAATGAGGTATCAAACTGAATTGCCTATATCTCCATGGGAAATGCACCAAATTACGTAATTCCTGGTTTGTCATGTAGTTACTATGTAATAGTATTTTATGTACACCAAAGGTTTGGCTGTGTTTGGTCTTTGTGTGATGCTATGCCTCAAAAAGTGCCAAACATTGGGACAGTTTTTTGAGTCACTGTACAATAAACAAGGACTCCTCAGGCTCCTTGTGGATTCCTCATGAAGGGAAGCCAGGGTCACTCCTGGCAGATTTTGTCTAGGGATGAGGGGTGTTCTGAGAACATGGGAGTCCTCAGGAGTCCACAAGGAACACATGGGGGAAGGTAAGAGCTCTACTATGCTGATCATGAGCACTATACTTTACCTGTACAAGGGCAATACTCAAAAGTGTATTTGAGTTCAGCCAAATACCTCAAGGTTGGTACTAGGACATGGGTTGATCAGACTTTCTCTAAAGCAGTAATGAACAGCATGTACCAGGTTCATGCCTCTACCAGTGCATACACATGGTTCCTCACCAATATCAAGGAGACAAGTGTGGCAATCATTTGTACATGAGTCTATTTGTGCTATTGCTCATGCTTCAAATTTAAATTTGGAATTAAATGATAACTTATCTATTGAAGAGATTCCAAAGGAGGCATATACAATTTTAGGAGAAACAGCATTGATAAGAGCTGCTGACAAACATACTTGTTCTGAATGTGCTCAGAAATATACTGTGCTTTTGATCAATGCACTGATGAACTTCATAACAGCACAAGTGATGTTTTTTGCCTATACCATAAGCAACAATATGGATCCAAATATCATGATTGAAAATTGTCCCCATGAAAAAGTCAGGGAAACACAAGCATGTCAACAACATCAGGATCAGTGGAAAAGACACTGCAAAAGCTGAATGTAGATCTGCAGCTGGTTTTTGCAGAATTAATCAAAGTCAAAATCAAAACCTGCTTTGGGTACCCAAGAAGATGTACCACATCAATCACATGATGATTTTTAGCTGACAGAAATTTAAAACATTATTTCAATGCTTCAAAGTTTTACTGTCTGGAGACTATATGTGCTCCATGTGGTGTTGGATTTGGTTGGAGAAAGTTTGCAAAAGCTGAATCAGGTGGGAATGTGTGGTGGGAAAGCTGATAGATGTGTGGGAAAGTTATATGTGGTGAGAACATGGTCAGAAACAGGCACATGGGAAAGTTGATAGGTGGTGAGAACATGGAAGGCTGACATGTGTGAGTGGGAAAGTTGACAAGTGCTGAGAACATGGTGTGAAGGCTGACAAGTGTGTGTGAAAGTTGACAAGTGCTAAAAGAGCTGAGACTTGGCTGCTCACCATTGCCACCACCTTTGGTAGAGTGGCAGCCAGTGGATTCCAGTGGAGAAGGACTGTGATGGTCTGTATTAATCAACAGTACATGACTAAATGCTCATGATGACCAACCTATAAGTTTAGTAAGTTGAGAATTATTTTAAAAGCCACTTGAGATCTGTTAATGTCTCATGACCAGCTAAACCTAGATTTTTCCATGAGAAATTTTTGACCTGTGTCATGAAATTACACAACTGTCAGCCTTCCCACCATGATTCCCATGTTCCCACACACATGTCAGCCTTCCCACCATGTTTTCACCACTTGTCAACTTTCCCACACACATGTCAGCCTTCACACCATGTTTCACCACCTATTAACTTTCCCACACACCTGTCAGCCTTTGGACCATGTTCTCAGCACAGCCAAGTCTCAGCTCTTTTCACACATGTTCCCATCAGTGCACATACTTTCCTTGTGTGTCACAATTAATGTCACAGCCATACAATATTTTCCCACAGTTCAAAAAGCAAAAATCATTATTTGGCCAACTGCCTTCTCAATGACATACTCATTTTCCATCAGACTCTTAATTCCCATGTTCCCAGGATGAGGTATAGTATATGACACCTGCCAATGGACAAAATAAATCCACAGAATATTTAAAACTTCACACATGTTTTCCTTGCATGATTTATGATTGTTCTTGGCATGAAAGCTTTTGCAATGTTTATTCAATGAATCTACATGAAAACTAAAAGTTTGGCTCAAGGCTAAATTTTGAGATATATGATAGCATCAAGTAATATATATCCCCTGCATTTTGCATTCAGAAAAATTTAACTTGTTATGAATTACATATCCTCAAAATAACCTAGTCTCTGACCTGGTATGATAGCAGTATCATGTACTGAACCTCTATAATAACGATAGATCTTATGCATCAATAAATGAGTTTTCAAACGTTCACTATGTGATCCACCCTGTTCACTGATAGCAGCACCTTTATCCAAGAGCAGCTCAAAAATTTCATTATTGCCATGTGCAGCAGCCAGTGCACTTGAATACCATGTGCTTTGAATATTGACAGAAGTTGCTGTATCCAAGAGAAGCTTTACCATATCAATATTTCCATCTGCCACTGCTGCATGAAGTGCATGTCCAAAATTTTCACCCTGATCATGGACATCAGCTCCCTTGTTTAGAAGTAGTGTGACAATTTCAAGATTGCCATGTGCTACTGCTGCTTGGACTGCACTCCCATAATGTCCCCCCTGAGTGTTGACATCAGCTCCATTGTCCAAGAGGAGCTTGACAATTTCAAGATTGCCCTTTAATGCTGCAACCTGCAATGCAGAGCCATAGCTTCCACTACAAGCATTTACATCAGCTCCTTTCTCCAGGAGGAGCTTCATAATTTCAAGATAATTCATCTCTGCTACAATGTGAAGTGCATTCCCATACTGTCTACCATGCGCATTGACATCAGCTCCTCTCTCCAGAAGCAGCTTGACAATTTCAAAAGAGCCCTTAATTGCTGCAACATGGAGTGCATTTCCATACCATCCACCCTGAGCATTTACATTAGCTCCTCTGTCCAAAAGCAACTTGACAATTTCAGGATCAAGCTTAATTACACCTGCAGCAGCAATATAAAGTGCACTTCCAAGTTCATTCCGAGCATTGACATCAGCTTCTCTATCCAGAATCATCTTGACAAGTTCAGGATTTTCCTTAATCACACTTGCTGCAGCATGGGCTATGCTTTCAAGTCTTCCATTCTGAGCATTGACATCAGCTCCTCTATCCAGAAGCATCTTGACAAGTGCAAGATTGCCCCTGAATACTGCAGTATATAGTGGACTCCCAAAATTTCTCTGTCCTTGAACATTTACATTGGCTCCTTTGTCCAGGAGTAGCTTGATAATTTCAATATTGCCACGGTCCATTGCAGTACAGAGTGCATTCCCACACCCTCCACCCTTGGCATTGACATCTGCTCCTTTGTCCAAGAGCAGCTTGATAACATCAATGTTGCCTTCATTTACTGCAGCTTCAAGTGCATTTCCTGGAGCATTCACATCTGCTCCTTTATCCAGGAGCAGCTGGACAAGTTCAACACTGCCATGTGAAGCAGCCCTGAGTGTACTCCCATATTCTCCACCTTGAGCATTGAGATTAGCTCCATTATCCAGGAACAGCTTGATCATTTCCATATCATGCCTGACTGCTGCTGCCTGTAGTGCATTTCCAAATCTTCCACCCTCTGCATTGACATCAGCTCCTTTGTCCAAGAACAGCTTGACAATTTCAAGATTGCCATGTGCTGCTGCTGCCTGGAGTGCATTTCCAAATGTTCCACCCTTAGCATTGACATTAGCTCCTTTTAACAGGAGAAGATTAACAATTTCTTGATTGCCTTGAAATGCTGCAGCTTGGAGTGCATTCCATTTTGAACCACCTTCAATATTGACATTAACATTTGTTAAAAGATGCTCAACAATGGATTTGAGACCAAGCAAGGCACCATAGTACAATGGATGAGCTATATTCTCCATCTCTGACTCTGTTTTGTGTAACAAAGTATCCACATCATATATTTTTACCCAATTTGTAAAGCAATTCCCTCTTTGAAACATTAACTTTAGCAAGCATTCTATATTTGAATCCTTCCTACTCAAATGATAGTGTTCATACCAGTGCTTTGCTGCATATCCAGCTAGGCAGAACTCTATGAATACACTCCTCCTTAGTTTGTACTCTTGTTTGATTTGTAGTAGGTATGAGAGGCAAAATGATGTCATCAATCCATGAGCAGAACACAGATCTGATAGATTGAGTGTATACTGCTTCATCATCCTTGGTGCTTGCAGAAAATATTCCTTAACTGATGCATGTGCAAGGAATACCATATCATCTTGTACCATCACAAGACTTGAGCAGATTTCCAGTACATCTTCTGGCTCTGATAATGCTTGTTTAGGATCAAAGTTTTGTTTCAATTCATCAAATTCCACAGTGGCCATCAGTTGATTCAATTTCATTGGCCTCATAGCTAGCACCACCCAATGAAGAAGCATTATGGCACTCCTTATGTCTTTGTCATCAATTCTTTGAAGAATTTGATCATATATGCCTTCCAATGTTTCTGGAATGTGCTGCAAAACACCCTCAACTGCCTTTTGGCTTCGACACCTTCTAAGTTCATCCATTTGGCAGGCAGCCCAGCGGAACCTATCAACAGTCAGCCACAATCATCCCAGATGTGATTCAGAACACACATTCCATTTGCTCTTTCCAGGAGCACTTCTTGTATGTCATTATCCACAGCATAAGACCACCTCTTGAGCTTATGATCTGCTTCAAATCCATCATGAATATATTTCCTGATATCCTCATTGACTAGGTCTGCAGAAAGAACTAACTCCATGGGAGTACACTGCTGCATTGTAGCAACTATGTGTTGTTCCCTTCTGCTGCTGACCAAAAGGCAGCAATGGCCAAGTATCTTCTTCAATATAATCCATAATTCATTGTATTCTTTGCATTCATCAAGAGCATCAACCACAATATAAGCCTTTTCAAATCCCTGCAAAAGTTGCTGAAGAGCATGCAGCAATTCCTCAGTTGTAGGGTAGTGAATTTTTCCATTTTTCTCATGAAGGTCTGCCATCACTTTATGGTTTTGTGATTTTGCAGTAAGAGCTAGAGTGAGGTAAGAAAGTAGGCTTTTGGTACTCTGCTGTGTGTAATCATTCACATCAAAGTAAAAATAAGCTATGCCCAAACCAGTCTGCTTGTGGCAAGCACTTTTGATGTCTTCTATGATAGTGGAGCTTTCCTTATCATGAGCAACTGTTGCATGGCAGGGACATAACATACCAGACAATGGTCTTGCCACAGCCAGCTAAAGCATGTAAGGAAGAATATTTGGCCACATGATTTAACATTACTTACAAATACCATTGATCCAGAGGAATTTGTCAGAGCCATGTTTCCAGCTCATATACCTCTCATCCTCAAGTAACCAAAGTCCACTGTCTTCATGATGTTTTCTCCTAGCATTGTCATGATTGATAGAAGGATCAGGTGGTGACAGCCATTTTTTGTATTTTTCTTTTATAGAATTAGTTGTAACACCTGGCATGATTGTCACACCAACCTTGAATGAACAAGATCAGCATGAGGAATCAAATGAGAATTGATTACATACCAATCTCATCCTCTGATATAACTATCATCTAATTAATTACTACAGAATTGTATCAGGAACATCATACATACCCTTTATATCAACCTAATGATACACATGTCAGAAAGGGCATGGATAAACATACTTTACACTTACTTGCTGATTGACTGAAATCATATGTCAAACTGTAAACATCCTGTCACAATGTACAATCACATACCAATGGTCTCATTCTAATCATGGTGTTATCAGCAGATACAGAAAAACAAATTGTTATACTTACATAGTCATGTCCAATGGAAAGGAATTTTCCACCGAGAGTGATGATATGATGTGCAGCAGCAAACATCCTAAGTAGGTAGGTGATGGTCACTAGTCAAGATTGGCTGTGTGATGTGTCACGGGCATTTGTCACATTTCACTGACTATTACCACCGTACAACGTGGAACCGTCCTACTCGACCTCAACTACAGCTGCTTCCAAGCTTGTGCACACTGAACCCTAGCCTCAAACATATGGATGTTTGCTGCTAATGGTCATTTCCGGATCACCCCCCGGCTGCCAGTCCAGTCGCAAGGTCATGGATTATAGTGACTTCAACTGACTGATAGCTTGCCAGTGGCACCCGCGTGCCTCCCTACCCTGGCCAGTCGCATGGCCAGCTGAACTGTTCACCTAACCACCGCCAGAACACCCTCCTCGCAGCCTTCCTGCGTCTTTCCTTCTACCTTTTTGCGATGCTATCCCCTTCGCGACGGAGGCCGAGTCTAAAGACGAAGATAAACAGACGCTCAATTTCACTTGAGCGACGGCGGTGGTGGTCGCAACTTAGCGCCACTATATTGCCGCAAACACAGACCAGCCGAGTTCGGCCGTGTTGGACGAGCTCGTTCCACCCCCTTCTCGGACTCATGCTTCACGTGTCACATAGTTGACTCCTAACGAAACCACGTTACACTCCCATCGCAAGCATATCTCAGTAAGGAGTTCCGTTAAAATTTAAGACGACAAGTGGCCTGCCCCCCCTGATCCTACTTCTCTCTTTGGAACCGCCGCCATTGTCACGCAGGCGCGTCTTCTTGGTCTTCGATTTCGAGTGTCTATGCAGGATCTGTTGGTTTGAGTCAGTGGCTATCTTTCAAATCTAGAGGTATGCTCTGATCGAGTTGAGGCAAGAAGGAAGAAGGTCGTGATAGGAGCGCAAAGTTGTTCTTTCATCCCGCGGTCCTCTTAGCGGAGGAAGGGGTGTTTCTATGGGTGCTGAAACGGAGCCGTTGGGAGCAATGCTCCCATTCCGCGCTACTAGTCGCGCGGCGGTGGTCCGTCTGGCAACTACCAATCGTGCATGAGTCAGGGCCAAGGTTTCGCGGCCCACTTATGTATGTCCCAAGCGAATGAAAACCACCTTCCGGCGCATGGTTTACAGTAATTCCTCCCCCACTCTATTCATAGGCTATGATGAAATCAAGTGGCATCACCGCTTGACTCTTTGTTTTACGTTCATGAACTTGGTCGGCAGCTTGTGGCCCCAGTACGCCTTTTCCCATCTCCTGTTCAGGAACATAGAATGTCTATGAATGTCGTTATGCCATATCTCTGCGCCCAGTGCATGTCCTGCAATGATTCCAAACATAGCCTCAACATTCGCAACGCCTGTAATCCTAATCCCGTGCGAAACTGATACGTATGAGGACCTATTTCGCCCCACGGCCGCTATGAAGTTGAGCGGGAATGGGCGAGTGCGGTGAGGCCATGGGTTTTGGAACATAGGCCTGAGCAAAAGTGTTCACTCAATGCTGCGCCCACACTACACAATAAACAAGTTCCATTGCAGGTCCAGCTCACACGACTGACTATATGGAAGAGTGGCACGATGTGATCGTTACAATTTAGCCCGTCTCGGATCAATAACCTGGGGGCCTATGCTTCACATAGAGTGGCGGAAGCGCCGAATGCGCGAGTCCCACCCGCTCGTGCCCCGGGGTCCCATCAAACACCAAATACAGAGTGACCATGAATCTAGAAGGACAGTCGCGTTGATCAGATGCTTGTGCCAGGTCTCGAAAAAAAAAAAATCGTACGAAATGCCCATTATCCATTCGCCTCCGACTCCCCCATGCATCCTTATGATCCCTTTGCACATCTGAGGCTTATTAGGTGCTGATACCAGTCCCCGATTGAAGCTTGCATTTCAGTCAATAAGCACCACGCATCCAACACCGAACGGACGGAGCGACTTACCGCTCTGGGCTTATAGTCCACGCTTGCCCTTTCTTCCACCTGAAGTGCACCTCGACTTGCTTCTCGCACGGAAAGGCATAGTCGTACCCTGGAGACATTGGTCTATTATGCCCTCGGATCGCCTCATAGATCTCCTTCACCTGTTCCGGGGGTCCATAAATAAATGGCAACGTGCTGTCAAACACCGTCTGAATTTTGTTCGATAGCACCGTCTCGTCCCCGTTGAGACCAATCACAGCTTGCCCGATCTGCCACCGCCGCCACCGGAAGACACTAGTTTTCACGATCCTGTGATACTCGATAATGCCTTCATAGTGCTGCGCGAGGGGCCTACCAATGTGGAGTTCGCCGCCAGTGGACGTGAGGCGCAGCGCAAAAACGGGCGCACGAAACCTCTTCGATATGAAATCGAGAAAAGAAGTCTCTTTGCACGGTTTACCACACCTCGGTGGCAACGCCAACCCTAGTTCGCTAGTGGGCCAATCGAACCATGGTATTCAGAAACAGGCAGGCGGCACGCTCACCCGCCATAGTTCAAATTATTGGGTTTCTCCATGACACCCAACACCGACCCTTCTTGCTTCATCTCACCTATGCTTACGTGGCCCAGATAGACATCGCCAACGACGGTAGACGCATCAAGTAGGCGACTGTCACAGGTCATGGGGCGCACTTCTGGCTGGCTTCTGCGCGACTTTGATTTACCCGGATTAAATGCGGTCCAAAAGCATGGGGAGTCAGTGTGGACAACGACGTCCAACGGGGGGGATGTCCCGATCTTAATTGACGTGAGCCGGTAATTAGCCTGCTTTTTAAGCGAGACCACGACTGCTGTATCTTGAGGACTGGGCAGAACCTCATACGGTGGTGGCCCGGGCTTGAAAGGATTGATCCTCTCCAACGGCATGAGGCGAACGAGCACACAACACGGCGGAATTTAACGTACGTTTATGATACCTTTGAGTCCTGTCGGGCGCGGGGGATTCACCCTCGCAACTAGCACGGTCTCCCTTCCATGCTCCTCCTCAAACACGACATCCTCCGTAAAATTGGTTCGCCTTCTGAAAGTAGTTTCGCCACCTTCTGCTCTATGTTGCAGAGCCTCTGTCAAAATTGAAAAAAATAGTAGCGTGACGGGGAATGTGGCCCACATATTGAAATGGACGAACTGAACTGACTTGAGATTTGAGTTTATAAGTTTGTCATGGCGGCAACTGTTGCCATCCCGGCATAGGCATAGCACAGCGTTGTCATGACCTATGCAGAGATCTTAGTAATAGTAAGCAGTCACCAAACACCGCCCCCGAGAAACATTTAAACTAGGTCGGTGACGCCGATGAGCCCGGCAATCACTGGGCCGTTGCGCATTTTGCTTGCCCTCCCCTCCACAAGATCGCAGCTACGGCTTACATGGACCGCACTCACAATCCGTTGTCGACTCTGCCAGAGCCTCGTTCTTCAAAACCTGTGCGACCGCATCAGAATTACCTTTGTCATCGAACATTTTAACGGTAGAGCATATTGTGTACATGAGCGCATGAGCGCATGAGCAAGCATATTTCAATTGTCAATCAACCTGCACAGCGTTCAATATCAATAAGTCTAAAAACGATGAGCCTTTTGTGAGACCGCTACCCATTCGCACCTTTCGAGTTTTAGCCGTTTGGCTTGTCGTTGCGCCTCATAGCACCGTCCCATGTTTCTAACACGAGGACTTTCTGAGTTCCCCCACTACTTTAGACACTTACTTTTTCAATTGAGTCAAAAAACAAAAAAAAGCCTTGCGGGAAACTTATGAAGAAGAATTCTGCGTCCGAGCATTGCAGGGCCCTCTGGCTTGTCAACAGTCCTACATGCTTGAGAGCCAGAGATGCCAAGAACCAAATTCCCGCTGAGCGAGAAGGGACTTTTCTTCAGCAATCTGTTCGTGACGCGTGACGTGTCACCTATGTCCTATTTCTTGGCTCAAATCATGGTTGCGGTGAGTGTTGGGCCCTCAATATTCAATTCTTGTGGCAGTTAATTGACGGTGCACTCGTTTCTACCAAGTATTTAACTTGCGACGAATGGGCGGCGATGGTAGAAACTACATAGCGCTTGGAGCAAGATGTACCTGCAAAGCTTGCAAACTAAAGGGCGACAAAGGACACCCGCAGATCATGCAACATTGCTTGCCAAGTGATCGACTCTCGCCTCCTTTTCAGCTCACGACATCCGGTACAGCCGGCGCGCGCTCAACGTCATTCTTCTACCAATAATTCTCCTTTCGAAACCCCTACTATCCTCCTAACATACCGTTCTCCTAACGTCTCGCCTGCGGTTGGGTATAAAATGGCGTCGCCACCGCCATTCCAAGCATCCACGCATTCATCGCGCCCTTTCAACCATCCATTACGCCCTCTCCTCAATGTTCTCGCCGGTACTGCTAAACTGTCTGCTCGCTTTGGCCGCATCAGCGGCCAATGTCCCCGGAGCATCCCATGTTACGTTGTCTCTGTCTAGACAAGTCAACTTCACTGGGGTTCAGAATCTTTTGCAACAAGATCAAGAAAGGGCACGCTTTTTATCGGACAGGGCGAGTGGACATGAGCAGTCTGCTGCTATCATCAATGAACCAGTCACTAACCGGATCGTAACTTACATCGCGTCTGTCGGTGTCGGGAGTCCTCCCACTTACTGTATGCTTCTGAAATTTCCATATGTAATCTTTTGCTGATTTAATTCTAGATTCGCTCATCGTTGACACGGGAAGGCAAGTTCTCATACTTTTCTGACATGAGGACATGCTAAATTGTC
The DNA here is from genome assembly GCA_023014435.1 of Amanita fuliginea. NCBI lineage: Eukaryota > Fungi > Basidiomycota > Agaricomycetes > Agaricales > Amanitaceae > Amanita > Amanita fuliginea. The sequence goes on from JAEBUQ010000003.1 coordinate 3,281,864, forward strand.
CAATCAGTTCAAACACCTGGGTAGGCGCGGGTAAAAAATATGTTAAGACTCGTAGCAGCAAACAAACTCAAGATTCTGTCGTAAGTTTAATTTGACATCAGGCATGCCGGAGTAGAAACGTGACTGTTACTATTAGCATGTCAAATATGGCTCAGGATCCTTCTCAGGTTCGTATAACCTGTTCGCCATAGTAACGAAGCTGAATTTGATTATAGGGACTGAGTATATCGATACTGTTACCCTTGCACCCGGTTTTGCCATCACGCAACAGTCTATCGGCGTTGCATCGACCGTCAGTGTTTTTTTTTTGTTCATAATAAATCGATCATGTAACTCATTCAACAAAGGCTAAGGGCTTCACTGGCTATGATGGAATATTAGGGTGTGTATCGAATGCCGTATCGAATGCCTACGTTATCTCACGTTAATCCTAGGATTGGTCCCGTTTTTTTGACTAAAGGTAGAAACAGCACGTAGAACTGTAATTTCCCGCTAACATTGTTTTAGGAACTCTTTCACCGCATTCTTCTGCGACGATTCCGACCGTTACAGACAATGCGTATTCCCAGAGGCAGATATCCGCCAATCTCATCGGTATATCGTTCCGACCAACAACATCTTCTTCAGTTCAAAATGGCGAGCTCACGTGGGGTACGTGTGTATATATGCATGCGTCTCCAAGTCTAACGCATCATGCACAGGTGGCGTTGACCGCAGCAAATATAGCGGGTCAATCAAATTTGCGTGAGTGCGCTTCATCTATGCGCATTATGTCTTTTCACCAGTGTTTCTCATTTAGTCCTGTCACGTCCACATACCCGGCAAGCGCTTACTGGGGCATAAACGAATCCATTACGTATGGATCTAAAATTATCCTGTCCAGCACGGCAGGCATTGTTGATACTGGTATGTCTAAAAATTCATAAGGTATATCCATCAATACAAATATTTTCTAGGTACAACTCTGATTCTCATCGCAACCGATGCATTCAACCGTTACAAATCCGCGACAGGTGGTGTTGCTGACGCAGCCACTGGTCTGCTCAGAATCACTCCTTCTCAGTATAGCGCCTTGAAGACGTTGAATTTCAACATAAATGGGGTATGCTTTCGGTTTTAACAATAGATTCTAATGCGATGCTCATGCTAAATTAATCTAGAATGCTTACGGCCTTACACCGAACGCTCAAATTTGGCCTCGTTCCCTGAATACGGCCATTGGTGGAAGGGCGAATTCAATATACCTGGTCGTTGCTGATATCGGGTCGAGGTCGGGCTCAGGCCTTGATTTCATCAACGGGTACACTTTCCTTGAGAGGTTTTATAGTGTTTATGATACCACCAACCACCGCGTTGGTTTTGCCCCTACTTCATACACTACCGCGACGTCGAATTAGAGTTGTCTTTTATAATGTCTTTCCAATCATAATTATTCTTGGATGCGGTTTGGTCGAATCTGTTGCTGAGTTATTACTGACTCCATTTCAAAATTTTCACTCTCTAGTATCTAGTGTGGCAGCGCAGCTTGGTCAGCATCCGAGATGTTAGTAAGCGAATGCTTGGGCGTTTCTCTATTTGTGACATGTCACGTGTCATGATTTTAAGCGCCCTACACTCTCCACAACACTACCATGGTGTCGGTGGTTCGGTGGTCCGCACTCATCTAGCTCATTCACCCATGTTATTGACCTCACCTCCACAACCGACAGCAAAATAAGCGTTGTCAGTGTCTACGCCTCCAGTAGCAGAAATTACTCGTATTTTCCATGCTCAGCTCAAAACTGGGCAAAACCGCGTCATCAGTGGTCTGCCAAACGTACTCTACGATGATTCAGTCAGGTACTATTCATTCGTTCTCACGTGTAGATAACGAAACATGAATTGCTAATAGTCAAGCGCTAGACTTGAAACGCTCAACCTGGACGCTGCCATGTCTTGGATCGCGATCCCAAAATCGGATATGCGAGAACGCGGCTCAGCGTACCTCTTCCTTCGCTTCCTATCTTGAGCACGTACTGGGGCTTTACTCCAAAACGGCTATCACCACGTACATCCAACGCATTTCGATTCACAACACCAAGTCAATAATCTCCGGATCGTGAATCAGGTGCCCGTGTCCACGGACGAAAGGATCGGCTTCGGGCAGCAACAAAATACAGGTGGGGCAGGGAGTTGTGGCACAGTGAGGAGATGTGGCAGAGGATGACGGGGCGCCAGCGACTGGATGGGAGGTGGCGGCAGCTCCCGCGAAGGTTCGAATTTCTGAATCCTGGGTCGAAAGGAGATGCTTGTTTGATATACTCCGCCTGCTTGTACTATTAGATTCAATGAGATTTGAGATACATACTTTTCTACATATATGCGCTAGTCGGATGTGTACCAATGTGATGTACTAATATCTTTACATAATTTGTACAATATCATCATCTATATAGAACGGGACAAACCGCGGGAAAAGGCACCGATGAATAAGCACTGACTAAGATTGGTCAGCCTGACAAATAAATTGACTAAGCAGATTTGTAATGTATTTGTAAGCGACCTTTCTTCCCCACATCCCACATTAAAATTCAAATAAAATTCAAAAAATATCGGAAAAATCGCAGATATTCCCAGGGTCTACCCCCAGTCACAGATGACACACACATGTCACACACCACAGTCACATGTCACACACCACACCCACACACCATGTCACAAAAATTGCAGACATTCCCAGGGGGGTACCAAGCCACAGATCCAGTCACACATCACACATGTCACACCACATACATCGCTCCAGTCACATGTCACATACCACCATATCATTTTGTAAGCATTTGTAATTACTAAAATTCCAAAAATATCAGAAAAATCGCAGACATTCCCAGGGTCTACCCACAGACCCAGTCACATATCACACCACATACATCACTCCAGTCACACATGCCACCACCCCACACACCATATCATTTGTAAGCATTTGTAAGCAACCTTCATTCATCCACATCCACATTAATATTTGAATAAAATTCAAAAATATTGGAAAAATAGCGGACATTCCCAGGGACTGTCACATCTGTCACAGGGCCATCTAGACCCAGTCACATGTCACACACCACTCCAGCATGTCACACACCACACTCCAGTCACATGTAACACCCCACACTTCAGTCACACACTCATGCCAGTCACATGTAACACACCCACACCAACACTCCAGTCACATGTCACATACCCACTCTCCAATACTCACCATTGGACATGCCACACCACACACCAACACTCCAGTCACATGTCACACACCCCCACACACCATACCACCATACATATACAGGGACACCACACAGGCCAGTCACAGGGCCATCCTAACTATAGGAGTCATGTCACACTACACAGGGCAATCAACCACAGTCACATGACAGCACACAGGGACTCTCACCCTGGCCACAGGGCCCAACTACAAGAGTCACATGGTCACACATCCAATTCACAGATTCAGGGGCTATCAGCCCAACTACAGAATACTCCAGTCACATGACACCACACATTCCAGTCACAGGGACTATCACTCAAGTCACAGATCACACACCACACAGGGACTGTCACATGTCACAACATTCACAGGGTGCTTGGAAATTCACACAGCACACAGGGCCAGTCAGGAGTACAGTCACATGTCACACATCCCAAGTTGAGTATTCCAGTCAATTGTGACACCACACTCTCTCTCCATCACGTGTGACACACCCCATTCACACAGTACTCAGGGACACTATTCCCAGTCACAGGGACTCTTGCCTTACTCATAGGGCAGTCATGGACTGTCACTCCCTCACACACCCCAATTACACACACATGTCAAGCCATTTACTGCAACAAATAGCTCAGTAAACATAGATAAACTGTAAGCAGTAGGATTTGAGATAAAGTCAAATGGTGGGATTCAAGAATGAAATTGGTAAATGGAATTGAGAAAAATTAAGCAGTGGGATTTGCAATGAAGTTAAGCAATGGGATTGAGCATTGAATAAGTAATGGGCTTTATAGGAATCCATGGGTGCACCCCCACACCCCCATGGCCGCCAGGCCCCTCCCCAGGGCGCTCCGCATGTGGAGCACCCCCCCCCTGCCCGCAGGGCAGGGGCGGGTCTTGAAAAGACTCGTCAGTACTTCAGTGATAATCGATAATCGATAACGGACTATGTGGACGCGTCCAGGATATCAGCATCCAAAGCGGCATGGAATTTGCAGACTTGGGCGGACAGCAGACTAGGTTGAACGGATGTCAGCCAGTCTACTAGATCCAAATTGTCAGCCACCGCCTAGTCGCTGTCATTCCGACCAGAAAGTCCCTATCGCTCTCTACCCAACCACATCTTTCGCGATATCTGCGATACCGTCATACAAGATGAACATCAAGACGCTAGGCTTTTCTGGTAAAGTCCATGTCCTCAAAAGCGTAGCGACTGTTTTGTTGGCGTTTCTAGGTTTGCAACTGTTGGAATGCGGGCGGTAAACTCGGGGCTAGCAGGAGGGGGAAGGGCGTATGCTCTGGTCAAGCTGCGTCTGGAACTGTCTTGTGATGCCTCGGGGGCGGGAGTAGAGGGTGCGAACCCTGACCCAGTTCGTCACTACTCGCTCTCAGCCATGGGTGGATTCGGAGCAATATATTCTATATTCGTGAGGCTTCGCCTTTTTCTCATTGACTCGCTCTCACTTCATCCTTTTCGTAGGGCCGAAGCGTCGGACAAAATTCAAGCAAGCTGCAGACTGGTGTCGTGCCTCCTTTGATTGCATCTTTCTTTTCATTGCTTGCATTCTAGATCTCTTCTTGGAACAACCACAAAAAAACGCGAAAAAGAAAAAATCCATAGAGCGCTGGCGCACGTTTCTTTTCTCTTGTTTCGGCCTGCGGATCCGCATCGTTTCTTCTCTTCTCTTGTGGCTTGGCTCTCTATACGCCCGACGTCAACTCCAGGACGGCGCCCCTGCCGCCTGCATACCCTTCGGCCATAAAACCTAAAAAAAAAGCTAAAAACGAATAAACCAGAAAAAAAGTAGAAACGTACAAACACTAGACGGACTTTTCTCAATCATTTTGTCTTCTTTCTCTCATCCGCTGGCGCAACTGAAGTTTATAGCTTAACGGCGGCGAACGTCAAGTAAGGCGGGCGACGGTGCAACAAGTTGGACCAAAAAAAATTAAAATTTAACGCTGGGTTCGATCTCTTTGTTTTCCATCATTCACGTCCTGAAATCCTTTATAGATTTCCCGTTTCTCTCCATTGATACAGCTGACGTTTCTAGCTCGTCTGCGGTGAACGTCAAGAAAGGCGGGCGGCGGCGCGTGACGGTCCTACCTGGCAAACATTGAAAAAGCGGGCGACGGGTTTCACCAAATCACGAGGCGGGGCGATTTCGGTTGATGTTGGGCCACTTTTCTTCCTCGTCAGTGGTACACTGAATTTTTTTCTAGATCCTCATTATTCTTCCCCTCTACATTGACAAGGCTAACCTTAATCACGGCGAACATCAAGAGAGGCAAGGAATTTCCCTTTTGTGTTATTTAGCGTACTAAATTTCCGTATGTGCACGCCTTTTCTTCTTCTCTTCTACATTGGCATAGCTGACCATTGATCAACAGTGGTGGACGTCAAGAGAGGCGGGCAACGGCAGGGGCAATTGGGTGTTGAAATTATGTAGGCGTCGAGCGAGGTATTTGCTTAATTATCTATTGTCGCCGCTATCAACCTAAAATTTTCTAGATTTTCAGCTATTTGTTTCTTCCTCTCCTTTGGCATGATTGACTTTTCTAGATCAATTGCGGTGAACGTCAAGAGAGGCGGGCGACGACGGGTTGCAACAAGCCACGAATGTGTTGGACCAGGCTTTGTTTCTCCTTCTCCGTCCTTGGCGTGGCTGAAATTCCTCAGACGCTTGTTTGTCCTCTTCCTTGGATCAGTCACCTTCCTTCACTCTGGATGCTCGTCATTCAGGCGGACGATTTTCCACATTTCCCTCACAATCACCAAATTCTACAGCGCTGGCGCACGTCTCTTTGTCTTGTCAGCTTCTTTTTTCCGATTCAAGTCAACTGTCGCAAAACACCAAAAAAAGAACAAAAATCAGGAAAACCCAACTATGCATTTTCTCTTCTTCCGTTTCTCTCATGGTTCAGCGCTTCATAGACTGGACGGACGTCAACTCCAGGCAGACGATCCCTCATACCCTTAAACCATGAAACCTGAAAAAAGCGAAAAACAGATGAATCGAAAAAAAAAAATTAAAAATACGTAAACCCATTACTGTTTTCTATTTTTTCTCCCTCCACTTGCGTAGCTGACTTCTCTAGCTCTATTGAGGCGAATATCAAGAAAGGCGGGCGACGGCGGGACATAACAAGTCACGACATTAGGATGAGATAGTAGACGTTGAGCGACACGTTGTTCTCTTTCTTCGTCATTGACATGCTAAAATCCTTGACAGATGTTTTTCCTCCTTTCACCGATGAAACAACTGACCTTTCTAGCTCCTTGGCTGCGAACATCAAGAGAGGCGGGCGACGACGGGGCATAATCAGTTGGGGCGATTGAGGCGTTGTTTTCTTCCCGCTGCACGAATTGCTGAAATTCTCCAGCCGCTCGCTTTTTTCTCTTCCCGTCCTCCGCTGACACAGCTGACGTTTCTAGCCCAAGGTGGACGTCAAGAAAGGCGGGCGACGTGCGCGACAAGTTACAAATTGAGATTAAGAGTCGCGGTCCTTGGCCGGGCTTTGTTCCCTTACTTTCTGGTCATTGCTGTCGCTGAAATTCCCTTAGAATAAGTAGCAGCATGACACGCGAAGACAAACGATTGCACTCGCAAGACCTTTGGACAATAATGGTTCCGCATGGGCCCTGGCCAGGCTCATCGTTGGAACGGGAATGATGGGGATCGTTGAGCATCAGTCATGGCCAGGCTGGCGCTCAACGGTTCCTTGACCTATGCATTTCTGAATTTCTTACGGTACTGGTAGATAGCGGTAGATAGTTCCTGGGGAAGGTGGAGAGGCTGTTTAGCCTCTTTTCCTCGTGCTCCCTTGTCGTGGGCCCTGGGCTTGGACCTTGTGGTCAACCAAATGCACGTTAAATTTAACTTTGGATAGAGGATTCCTTTCGGTTTCAAGGTAAGTTCTCTTTGGCGACGATATTATGAGTACTAAACATCAATTCTTGAAGCTTGACCTTTGGTGAAGCTGTTCGGCGTCGAGTTTGATATGTCTTGACCAAAGTCTTTGCGAGCGAATGGTAAATATCAACGATATATTGTTTATGATCATTGGCTCACTTCTCTTCCATCTCCTTTGTCATTCGAAGTGACCTATGCTCGTAGGGGGGCAAAGCATAATCCCGTTACCCTTCTCTCCATAATTTACGAAACCTTTTCATGGGGAAGCACTTCAATCGTCATTCTTGGTCATCATGAGACATCTATATAGAACGCTGGATTCGTACTTCACACTTCCCTGGCCAGTATCGTAAAACACCCACAAACGGAGGCGAAAGCAGACGCACAGGGAAAGCGGAAGAAAGCGGCACCATCAGAGCGCTACTGAGCTTGTGCCAATGAACTTTCCTGCAGGATTTGGTGCGTTTTCACAGTCATCGTGCGTCTCTGAGTGTTTAGCGATTATCCGGTATTGGGATCTAGTGCCCAGTGGATCCGTACCAAACGAGAACATGCGAATGCAACAGCTGCAACCGCAGCCAATCATGGGCCATGCGGCCCTCTCAGGGCCAACCCCCATCGCTTTTCACACCAGGTCCCAACTCACAGCTCACCAGCTTCCCTTCTCCTTAAATCCCCTTCGCTACCGTACCCAGTGCCGGGAGCAACCACCTGGGCCCAGCAGGCGAGCACCCACACCCTTTATTCCTCCTCAATCCCATGACGATGACGACAACGACGGTGACTCGGACAACAACAGCGCCGCTTCTGTCATTCCTGGCATGCTAGCCTTGCCAGCCCCTCCTGCTGGCAGAGCCACAGCCATGGCAGGGGACATGGTCACAAATCAACAGCTCGATGCCCCAACCCATGCTTTTCTACGTTCCCCCCGCCAGGCCACCCGCTACCGGAACCCCCCAAAGTCCTGTTCGAGCGTACGCTGTTCAATCGGCTTCTCGACCTCGTCAGCGCGCCCCTTTACTTGGCCACTCTTGTCATGCCGAACACGGTGGTGGCGGGAGCGGGAGGACAGGGGAATCCAATCTCACCTGACGCAGGGGCCGGAGGGATCGGAGATATTGGCGCCAATGGGGAAAGCAAGAAAAAGCCGAGATTCTTGCGTGCGTTCAGTTTGAGAGGTAATAACAGACAGGGAGGGCTGTCTTCGAATGCGAACGGAGTTCTACTACCTGTGGGTGTCGTCACGCCGGACCAGGCTGGCCCTGGTGCCAGCACCAGCACCACCAACCTGCACCACATCTGTACCTGCAATGGCACCCGCGACTGTCAACATGAGTAACAACACCTCTTCCTCGCTGACTGGTCATTCCTGGAAGGCGACAAAAAACATAGTCGCACATTGAAGGAAGGGTGCCCTGTATTTCCTTTTCAATTGCTTATCTGAGGGTCTCTTCCATCAAGCATCTCCATGCTCGACTCCGGCGCATCCGTCATGTATCGCTTGCGCGCGCAGGCAACGAGACCAGGTTTTAGCCATAATCTCCAGGCCAACGTATCTATTTTCATCATCAGATCGTTTAGCCATGAAGCCCTGGAGTACCAGCAAACTCTGGAAATCGAGAACACGTGGCTAGAAAAGCTCATGTATTCCATCATCACAAGGTCTGGGCTGCTGGCAATAGCCTTACAGCCATTGGCAAATTTTCGCCTCTGAGCAAGGGTACCTCTATTGTCGGCATCACCTCTTCTCTGTACGAATCAACATCTATCTATGGTCGTACAGGCGCTCAGGAACAGGTCCGTGTCTTGACGAGCGTAAAGCATCCCACCCACCACAAGAATTTAGAGTGATGATTGAAGGTAGGAAGATGGGGGACCTACATATAGTCATCGACAGGCTCATTTTACGCATTTCGGATACAATAAGTCGTGTGGCTTCTCCGGTCCGTAGTCGGAACGGGGGATCTTATGCATGACAGGTTAGATGCCAATTATGCAACATGGAACATTCATTGAACGTGTCAACCTGTCCGCAGTCCGAAATGACGGGGACCGTATATGATGGCAGGTTAGATGATTATGCAACATTCATTCAAGTGCGGATCGGATTGTAGAATATACATTACAAGGGGCGCGCGTAAGAAGAGAAGGATGCCTCTGATTGTTTATGGTTGTCATGACCATGGGAATAGTGTGCCAGTCCGAGTTTGGACTTATTTGGGTCACTGAACATTCGCAGATCCAAGGAGGCCCTCTTATAAGATTTATTTTTCTCGCCAAGATCATGATGAAGGTGGATTTGCCAGGCTTCTCGCGACTCGTCGGAACCTTTCGGCCCCCTGCCGGAGGATTACTTTGACCAAACATCTCATCCGCAACCATGGAGACGGGGCTCCAGGGACCGCCAAGCCAACAGTTGCCATACTTTAGATCATGCTCGCTCCTTGACGCTCTCGTGTTGTATTTAGCCAATGACGCCACAAGATTTCAACTTTCATGTTTCGTAGCTAATGCTTCCAGAGGAAAAGATCTAGCGTTCACTATACCAAATCACGGGTATCCGTCGGGACATGCAGGACGCCTTGCGAATATGTCACACCGACACTCTGCCACTAGAATGGGGCATCTAATGCACGATCGCTGTTCCAGGTGTTTTGTCTATAATACCTAGTCCAGCGACAGCTTCCATCAGAATGCGTACGTCCCTTCTTAATTGCCATTCTTACTGAATATATATATACCCCACATGATACTGGCTGCTCTCGTCCCTATTCACTGTCATGTGGGCAAAGCGTCATCGGGGCGCCTCGGGAACGGATTCCATGGTGAATACCCTTTCCAGCAAGACAAACCCTGCATGCTGACATCTGCTTGAGCAGCCTCCCAGACGCAGCCTCTCTAGCACTATTGGTATCATCCTAGCTTCCTTCATCGCGATGCTCTCAAACGTAGGCTACGGTCAAAATGATGTTCATCATAAAGCTAATTTCATTTGCAGGTCGTTTCGCTTTCTGGCAGCAACGTCATGCTCCCAATCCTTGGCCAGGAGCTCCAGATCCAACCGGATAAATTACAATGGGTACCTAGCGCCTTTTCGCTCTCATCCGTACGTTTTCCAACGTGGATTTGAAGAGTGAGCAATAATCAATATGGCCTCTAGGGTTGCTTCCTGCTTCTCTGTGGCAGATTAGCCGATTTATATGGCCGGAAGCGCGTCTTTCTCGCCGGGAGCGCCTGGATGAGTATTTTCGCCATTGGAAGCGGTTTTGCACGAACGGCGACGGAGCTATTTGTCCTCCGGGCCGTGCAAGGAGTCGGCAGTGCCGCTGCAACGGCATCGGCTGTACGTGTTTCGGCCTTTCCTACTTGCTCACACACTCCTAATGTGCTTTACTCCAGGTAGGCATTCTGGCGCAATCTTTCCCACCCGGGTTCACGCATCGTATGGCCTTTGCCGTATTCTCTGCTGGCGCGCCGATTGGTGGTGGCGTCGGCCTCGTTTTTGGTGGTCTTTTGACTCAGATGAGCAGGTACGAAGTTCCAAGAGAACGTTATAGGCCGTCCGTATGTTGGCCTGATGTAAATTTTCTGAATGCAGCGTTCACTGGCGGGCTGTCTTCTTTCTCATTGCTGGACTGTCATTCTTGTCGTTGCTCATTGGATGTCTATCTATGGACCGGGACCTACCGAGCGAAGAACTAGATCGACGTGTGGACTGGATCGGCGCCGTACTTGTTACGGCTGGTCTAGTGTGTATCATGTTCGTCCTAGGACAGGGCGAGCTCGCGCCCCAGAAATGGCAGACGCCATGTACGTGAGCTCCCCCAGATCTCAACATCCAAAACGCACTAAACCATCCACAGATATTATTGCATCTCTCATCCTGGGCATAGGTCTTGTAGTCGCCTTTGTCTTGTGGGAAGACAATCTCGCGAAAAGGACAAAACGACCTCCTCTTATGCGGCTCGACATCTGGACCCGCGGGGGGGGCAAGTTTGCAGCCATCCAACTTATCGCGTTCCTCGAATGGTCAGCATTTATGTCGTGGATGCTATGGGTGCAGCTGTACTTTCAATCATACAAACACTACTCGCCGCTTGCGACGACTGTTCGGCTAATCCCAACGTCTGTGACAGGATTCATCATCACCATGATCGTAGGCGCGATTGCGGGGTGGGTCCCCGCTATCTACATGTTGTGTGAGTGCCATTTCAATTGTTATTTAAATGGATACTTGATGTGCTAGCGTAGGCATCGGAACTTTTGCGACTGGCATCGCCTGTGTCCTCTTTGCATTGATCAACGTTGACGCGACTTACTGGGCATGTGCATTTCCAAGCACAGTCCTCGCAGTGTGGGGCGCCGACTTCATCTTTGCATCCGGTGCGATGTTTATCTCGCGCGTCGCCCTTGCGCACGAGCAGAGCGTCGCGGGTGGGATCCTGCAGACGTGTACTCAGGTTCGTGACGCGTCCCGCGCTTCGTGTGCGCAGTCGGGCCGAGCAGACTGTTTATTTGGCTGCAGCTGGGAACGTCGTTCGGGCTGGCGATCACAACCATCGTCCACAACAGAGTATCTAGTTTGGGAACCGGTGATGAGGCGCAGCTGAGAGGATATCGAGCCGCACAGTGGGCTGGATTCATATTTGCCATGATCGGTGGGTGTCTGCTATACCTGCCCCTTGGCGAAACTCAAACCAATGATTCATACAGCATTCATCATATCTATTATGTTTTTCCGCGGGGTGGGCACCGTCGGCGGGAAAGCGGATCCAGACGTGGTTATCCCGCCGGCAGAAGCAGAAATAGAGGTGAAATCGATGATTTAAAACAGAAAATCAATGCCTTTGATTCTTAACTAGGAGATTTTCTTTCGCGCGAGTTTATTGAAACTTTGAAGCTATAGATACACATCCCTACACATATTCCGATGTGTTCATCCAGCCGACCATGTATTTGACCATCGGTCGTTTGTACCGGCGAAAGGAATAGAAAAATCAGCGGTCGGTATGTCTGCCAGGGTATCGTGGCGATTGCTTGGTCACGGCGCTGGATGAGGTTTCGAACAGTCTGTCCACCTTGAATTCGTTGCGCAAGCACTCGCTAAGTGATGGCCGGGTTGAACTGGAGCTGCCCTCCTCGCTGCTCTTCCTCCGGATTATAGTCTAAGTCTTCAGAGCGAGCCGTTCAGATGTGAATACTAGGGGGTAAAGGTGCCAGAGAAGGGTCGCCAGAATACTGGTCACTGAGACCCGTGATCAGGCAAATTTTTGGCATGTAATAGGCACAAATCGTCACATTGACATAAAAACGTTTGAAAATGGGACTGGCTGATTTACCGGACGAAATTTCAGCATGTTTTTTTCAACATTTAAGAAGTCAATTTCTCAGGTTGATTAATGGCGACTTTTTACGGTTGTAAATCTAACGAGTTGATACTGATTTATCATGTAATGTATTTGCATACAATAGTACGTCCTCTCACCTCCGTTACACCCTCGCCCTCGCCCTCGCACTCTCACCTCCGTCGCACCCTCGTCCTCGCACTCTCATCACCCTCGCCCCCTTACCCTCGCATTCGCCCTCGCCCAAGCCAACTCATCACCCTTGCCGTTCACCACCACCACCATCACCTCATCGCCTTCTCACCATCGCCGTCACCCTCTCACCACCCTCGCGTTCGCCCTCACTACCGCCACCTCCATCACTACCACCTCCATCACCTACCATTGATTGAGCTGGGCACAACCCAAAAACAATCGTCAATTAGCAACGATAGTGCTAACTCATTATCAGGTGCCATTCCATTGAAACCACACCATTAAAGTAACGCATTTTCCCCAGAGTGTTTATGCATACCCATCATTCTTCCTCGATGAGTACGATTGACGGGGCATGTTTTTCCGCTCCAAAATGTTGACACAATTTCACAGGTATGAACATTTGGTTATGGATTCGACGACAGGCCGAATTGCTCGCATAATGCATTTGCATAAGTACGACATATACAAGTTGCTCCTACAAGCTTGCTCTACAGTTGTCTTATCCTTGGTCAGACTTTTGAATACTTTAAGTTCGTATTCCCACGCTCAGCCCTTTGCCCTAACGGTATCGCTCATGTTCTAGTGGGTCAATGACATTGAAGAATCCTTTTTTGTGAGATGATACAGGGCGAGAACAGACAATGCATCTGCTATCCCACACACGCTATCGCACTATCGCTGCTAGATTTCGAATCCATCAGCACGAGCACTTATGCCCTCCCAATAACCGATCTGGCTTCGGAACTACGCTCGCCTACAAATCTAGTCACTAATTTACGCCCTGATCCTTCAAAACTTCTTGGGGGGGAAATCCATAATGCCGATTACAGCTTATGGGACTGCTTCCAGCACTTCGTCAAACACGTCAGGCGCATCTCCTACATCAGATTCTTCCAGTTCTGTGGCCGGGAAAAGTTCTAAACCGGAACCCGCCAAGGGGAAACATACGAAGGAAAATGCCGTAGAAGGGGTTTGAAACGATCCGATAGCCAAAGCTGGGCATAAGCGGCACTTTACTAACGTTGTTTCCCGTGACATCTCCTGCGACATCTCCACTCCCAAATATCGCGAAGATAGCAAGGATTTAGCACCACATCATCCTAGGACACTGGTGAGAAGAGTGCACTCCATGGCAATTGTAGATTCATTTGATCACTCCCACGAGAATTACGGCTATGGCTACCATCCCTCATGCACATGCGAGACGCATATAAGGCGCAATATGATGCTCGATATGATGCTCCGCGATATGACTGGGAACCGTTCTCAGACTTGCTCTATTCACGCCATCGCGGCCCAGCGTAGAGAGGTAGGCAGCAGCGATGTACAAGTTGGGCCAGTCAATGAGTTAAGATCGGGCAAGGCATTATTCCGTTTTATCTTTGTTTCTGCGGCTGAAATCCTTTATATGTGCCTCTTCCGTTTTCCTAGATGAGTTTCTTTGGGCCAGGCATTTCCCGATAATCGCCAAAATTTAAAACGTCGTAAAAGAGAAAGCTCTAGAGCACTGGCGCGCCTCTCGTTTCATTCCATCTTGTCCTGAAAAATGTCCCACGAACCCTCACGCACCCACGCACCCTCGCCCTTGCCCCGCCTGCTAAAAATCTGTAAATTATTTGACTGAAATTTCAATACTATTGTCTAGCTAGTTATTATCATGAAAATGTGGAAAAAATAGGTGGAATAACCTCAAGAGAATCGGCAAAAATTAGTGCCATTAATTGGTGCAGGCGGAAAATCCCAATTTTTCGACGGTTTTTTCAACCTACATAATCAGCATATAACTTGTTATTTATTTCAGGCGAAACTCTTCCGTAATTCTACTTGTTAGAAGCTGTTTTCACGGTGTGAAAAACAGCATTCCCAGGGGGCCTAGTGGGTGCATGAACAGTAATAACCTGTTGTGCGAAGGGTGGTTGAGCGTGGGAAAGTTGTCAATGGCACTTCGCCTATTCTCGACGGTTACAAGACCCTTCGGTTGTGGGGATGAGTAACAAGGCCCACAAACGCAAGAGGAGTATCGACGAGACTCCTGTAAATCTGAGCAAGATGCGAATGGCGGTTAAGGCATTCGAGTCGTTGAAGGAAGAGTTAGAAGACATCGAGGAAGCAGAAGGCATGATGGAGGGCGTCAAGGAACATCTGGAAGCCCTTGGCAACATTCTCGTTAATGCAAAGAAGCCTGTGAGTATCCTAGTTGACACAAATCAACATCCGTGATAATTTCAATCGCCCCAGAAATTGAGCTTCTCTACCGTCACTGCAAAGGATCTAACCGACCTCGGTGTTATCGATGCTCCTTTGGACTTTGATGATCAAGTCATCATTGATTCCCTTGAGGAGAGCATGAAAGACGATGGGTTCAGGACGGTGTGTGATGACTTGTCGGAGGATATAAGAGACATCTATGAGCACGTCAACATGTCGGTGAGCTGAACTGTCCGGCGTCGTGTTTCTAGGTAGCTCACGGCGTTGCAATTTTCAGTACGAAGCAGGTGCTCGCATGATTCTGGACGCCGTCCTCAAGGCCCTCTGGAAGATTACTGATCAGCCCCAGACTGCGAACGAGAAAGCTAAAGTTGTCACCGTCCTACCAGACTTTAAGCTCCCCAGAGATGGGATACGGATCGTTAATCCTTCCACTGGACGGGAGATGTGGTTGACAGGAAGTACAGATTATTGTATCACGCGTTACCCAAATGTTGGTCAAATCAAGAGTGAAGCTTCTGTCTCTAAACTAACTTCAGAAATTGATCATTGAACAGGTTTCATGCTTGAATTGAGTTCTTCAATTGGCGAAAACATTCTACGTGTTAGACTTGAGGCGACAAAGGAACAAATGTTTCTCATCGAGGCCAAACGTATTGAAAAACAACCCCTATCGGACAATATCCTGGAGGCTGTTAGTCAGGCATTAGCATTAAGCCAGTTTCTGGGGTACGTTCTGGTGTTTTTACCCAAATACATCTCATTATTTGCACTCAGGCTTGGAGAAATGCGCTTTGTCCTTGCAGATGGCGTATCATGGATTTTCTGTATCCTGCGCAAGCAAGAAGGCAAGACAACATACTATCAACCAGTGGCACAGATGCTTCTAAAGACTGCCATAACAGCAACAGCCCCCCGGATCTTGTTACTGATGAGAGAGTGGGCAAGTTTACAAATATTCAATGCTTGTCCACACTTGCTTAAGGCCCTTCCTATAGTTATGTCCATCTGAAGGTGCAAAAGCTTTATGCCTTCAGCTGTAAGATGGGAAACCACCATCAATAGGAGATATCAGAGAAATAACTACTGTGCTCGTATATTATATCTTATTCATGAGTTTTGCAAATCATGGTGCACGAGAGAGAGAGAGAGAGAGAAAGAGATCTGTACCTAAAATATCAAGAATTAATTTGAGGGTATGGAACGCTCCTAAAGCCATTAGGTCCTCTGCAAACACTAGGGAATCTGTGAATGAGAGGTATCACTCATGTTAGATCACCCATCCTTTTCTTTCATGCGACTACAGCATGAAACCTTTGAAGCTGAACACACGTATTATAGATGTGTGTCTCCTGAATATATGTTCACCTAGCTGACCATGTATTTGACCATCAGTCGTTCGTACCAGGGAAATGAATGACAAAGTCAAGGTAATGTATAGAATTATCAATTATCATTATCGGAGACTGAAAGCGACTTGGGTTATGTAATGCATAATCAAGTAAAAGCCACGTGCTGTTAGGTTTCCGCTGCCCCTGACGTTGAAAGTTGACAACTACCCATGTCAGAACGTACTCACAAGCGCAGGCGCAGTCTGCAGGACTCAACTGTCGACCTGTCAAAAATGAGGATGGCGCTAAATCGCCTTGAAGCCCTCAAGGAAGAGCTGGATGGGATTGAAGAAACGGAGGAGGAATTGCGTAGCATCTCGGAGCATATCACTACGCTGGAGGACATACTAAAAAGTGCCAAGAAACCAGTATGCTGCATATGATTCATGTTATGTGCCATTATTATTGATGACGTTCTAGAGAGTAACCTTCTCAACCGTTTCATCGGAAGAACTCAAGAAGGCTGGCGTCAAGAGGAAACGTCTCGTTTTTGTGCCCGCGAAAATAACTGAATTAACGAAGGGGCTGACATCGGACGCTCAGGCTCAAATTGCGGATCTACACACCAGAATCAAAGAGATCTATGCCTGCGTTAACATGGATGTGCGCCTTGAGTAAATCGCCTTTGTATTTTGTCGTCTATTAAATCGCTATCTGTTTGTAGTATGAACCAGGTTCACGCATGATTCTTGACGCAATACTTCTTGCGTTGCGGAAAATTGCTTTAACTCAACAAAGAGATGTTGCTATTCTTCCTGAGATGAGGATTGCTCAAGGTGATGGGGTCCAAATTTCTCATCCCGTTTCGGGGTATGAATTGTGGTTGAGTGGTAATGTTGACTATGCGGTTATCGAGTATGAGAATGTCATGGACAACAAGGGTGAGTCAGAATATCAAACGCCAATGTTCCAAGAATTGCTTCACAACCTTCTCAGACCGCTTGCTCTCCCCTGGTGGATCTAGAGAAGATGCGTTCGAGATTGCTAATGGTCGTCTGTTCCTCGTTGAAGCCAAACGCCAGAATCTCGAACAGAGCTTGATTTCCTCTATACCTGAAGCCGTTAGTCAGGCAATTGCACTACTGAAGTCCACTAGGTAAGGCATTTTGTCTACTTTACTTCATCTCTTGAGCATTACCTTACAGCCTACCAGAGGTCCGCTTCTGTCTATCTGATGGGCAGACATGGATTTTCTTTATTTTGAAGTCGGAAAACAACACACTGACGTACTATGAATCGGCAACACGCCGTCTTAGCAGAGACATCGTGGAGAACACTGACATAGCCTTGCGCGAGATTGTGCAACTTGTTCACGAGTGGGTAAGCATTTCAAACAGCTCGTCTCAAGGATGATATTGACTTTTTTTAGCTGAGGCCTACTGTGACTGATCTGTTTGCGTTGAAGTAGAGTGCAGGAGTTGCAATGATGTGGTAAAATTCCATATTATTGATCACAAATTACGCACGTACTTTTGCTCGATGCAGGAGATCAGGGCTCATCGTGCTGAGGGAATGTATAACCATGGCGAGAACCTGCTTTTTGGCAAAGCGAACACCATTCATGGCGGGATCCAGACGTAATTTAAATTTCTTAGCTATAAAATCTTTGTTGAAGATTATAAATGTGCATCTTGCGATATTGACCATATCATTGACCGTCGCGGCCAGCCGTTTGTGCGCGAAAAGGAATGGGAAAAACTCGCAGTGTGATAAGCCCGGAAAATGGCATGATTCTCCCAGCATCTGGAACGTTGGTGTATTGTCTCGGCGACAGGGGGAAAAGTAATCGATTCGATGTTCATTTGCCCGTTCTCCATCGCTCAAACTTTTCTAAAACAGCGGATGATATCTGTCGTTTCATCATACGGGCTGCATATACGAACGCTTCGTGCGGAACCTAAGGCGCACAGTTACCGTCATATATCATACTCAGATAACTATTTGACCTACAAATGGAGCGTTGATGTCTCTCTGCATAGTTAAGATTGCAGCCTCTTGACAAAGAGCGATTATCTCTGCCCCTGAACAGCCATCAGACTGGGGAAAAAAAAGAACGTTGGGCTGAGTTAGTGCGAATTAAAAATCGGGGATCTCACAAGTCTCGCAATCTCAGCGATATCCGTGCCCGGATCGATTGTCATAGTCCTCATGCGAATTCTCAAAATCTCCTCCCTTCCCACTTGATCGGGTGGTCCAACATACAATGTGCGATCAAACCTGCCCGGCCTCATGAGTGCTGAATCCTGAGGTCATCCAGTAAGTAACTGCCGTCATGCTCGAACACATTGCCACTTACAATAATCTCGGGCCTATTCGTCGCTGCAATTATGGTTACACCCTGTAATTCTTGCACACCATCCATCTCATTCAATAAGCTGGTGATGACTCCTTCATGGGTAATATTATCACTGCCTAACGCACGAGACGCTGCCAAGGCATCAATTTCGTCCTAGATGGCAAATGACATAAATGAGTAAGAGTGGACCCGAACAAGCACGCACGAAGAATATAATCGAAGGGGAAGTTGCCTTTGCCTTTCTGAATATTTCTCTCACAGCACGTTCTGACTCTCCTACGAATTTATTAAGCAACTGTGGCCAAAAAAGCTTAGTCTATTGAAAAATAATAGCGAACCATTCTGCTCACCTCTGGTCCTTTCACCGCCAAAAAGTTCAAACCACTCTCACATGCACATGCACGTGCGAGGATTGTTTTGCTACATCCTGGAGGGCCATAAAGTAGCACGCCTTTCGGCGGTCTGATACCAAGCCTTTTGAATGCGTCAGGATGTAGCAATGGCCACTCCACAGTCTCACGAAGTTTCTGGATGATGTGAGATTGACCGCCGATATCGGCATATCGGATTGGAGGCAACTCTACAAACAGTGATCGAAGGGCAGAAGGGCGGACAGAGGAGAGTGATGCTGAGAGGTCAGCGAGGGTGAGCATAAGCGTGGAATCAGCTGATCGCGGACGCTGCAAAGGTAAAGATTGCGGTTCAGACGCCAGCCAGCGTTTTATGGCGCTTGTTCCTGCCTCCCGAACGAGGGCATTCAAATCAGCACCAACATAGCCATGTGCGCGGGATGAGAAAGCGCAAAGTTCATCCTGAGTGATACCGTGGGGTATATTGGCCAGGAGAACGTTGAGGATATCTAGACGAGCATCTGCATCTGGGACGCCTATTCGATCCAATTAATATGAAAAGCTTGGAAGAAAATCCATTAGGCGTACCAATTTCGATTTCCTTATCGAATCTTCCCGGTCTTCTAAGAGCAGGATCAATGGCGTTTGGCCTGTTGGTTGTTCCTACAACTACCACTCTCCCTTTCGTGTTTTGTCCTTCACGTTTTTCATCCTCGGTATCAAAATTTTCTTCCTCTGATTCATCGCCATTGTCAAGGCTTCTACCACTTTCCATCCCATCCAGGATTGTAAGTAACGTCGCCACCACCCTTCTTTCGACTTCCCCTCCCCCACCTCCACTGTTTCCATCGGCCCCTGCGCCTAACCCCACCCCTCCTTCGTCTCTTCTTGGTGCCAGCGCATCTACTTCGTCCAGTATCACAATACAGGGGCTTCGACGATTCGCTTCTCTAAAAACGGCGCGCAGTTTTGATTCTGTCTCACCGTGGTATGCAGAGGAGAGTTCAGGTCCATTGATAACGAGGACAGACGATCTTGTTGAGGCCGCGATGGCACGTGCAAGATGTGTTTTTCCTGTGCCGGGGGGACCGTGTAGCAGAATGCCCCGTGGGGGTTTGAGACCTGAACCCGATCAAACATTTCTGAGAAAGACAAACGGGACTTGAACACTCACCAAAATGTTCAAACAGGTCTGGTCGTGTTAGAGGCAATTCTATCAAATCTCGAATCTCCTGTATTTGTTTCTGTAGCCCACCGACGGAAGCATATGCGTCTGACTCGGAATGATGAGGTAGGCATTCAATTTCCGGCTAGGGACAAATCAGTGTTGAGGTTCGTTTCGAACGTTAAGATATCTAACCATTGCTCCAACACGTGTCTGTGGTTCAATCGTCTGTTCTGGTCTTGGTTTATAGGGAGCGATTGATACAGCCGTATCCCAATCGACGGTCCATATATCAGGTCGTTTGTGCTTGTCTGGAGTCGAGCTATCGATCGCGAGTTCATTCATGCCTTGCGCAAGGCGTTCGTCAGCCCTCTCGCTTTCAAGTTCGTTCCCCCGCGCCACCGAAACCGAAGAGATGGTAAAGCGCCGCTGAACCCCTTCATACGAAACGCTCAAGATTTGCGACGCAGTGATGTACCGGAGATCGACTGCAAGGGTTAGCCATAATTTGAAACTTGTGTGGCGGACAGACATACCAAGCGTCTCCCGTAGTCGTAGGTAAAGCCAGTCTTTGTATATCTTGGATTTGCTTTTAGTGCGCAAGGGCCCATCTACAATTTCTTGTAGACGTACGGCACTCGCTTGCTTGACATGCGAAAACGAGGGTATTCCGAGCGGTAGCTTGGGGATAGCAGCACCAGTGATTGGGTATAACGTAACACGTGAACCGGTTGTGATATGTGCGGTCAAGAAAATAGAGTTTTCTACTTCAACGCCTGAGTGATAGAGTGTTAGATATACCTCAAGATGAAGTTGCTTCTCACATACGGTCATGAGCAAGACGCAAAGAAGGCCACGCAATTCCAACAGCAAAATGCTATGTGGAACTATATTTCTGAGAATGAATTCTTTACAGGATGGGGGAACAAACCATTTTGTGCTCTGAACTTGCGGTGTTTGAGATGACGACAACGTCTCCCGTAGCAACTTTGGCATTCTTCAGCACGTCAACATTAATATGGATACGTCTGGTGGCGCGTGATGTGTCTTCTGGACTGCTCCTGAGTTCTACATGAAATTTTTTCGTATGAATACCTGTCATACTTTGTCAGAGCTGGCTCGGGTTGGATAAGGATCAAGTTGTTTCCCACGCTCCCGATTCTCCGCCAATGCATGGATTGAAACACCGGGTATTGCTTACCTTCACGCTTCTTGCCTCGCTCGTCGCAGGGAACGGCGAGGCCGAACAATTTGATGAAGAGCTCTTGATAAAACCGCTCAGGGACGGCAGGGTCGCCACCACATTTGGATTTACCACGCTGCTCGAGGGCGCGTCCCCGAGAGATCCCCATACGCTTGACTTGGATGACGAATGTAAATGGAACAATTCCTTGTGATGCAAAACAAACACGCGGTGCTGACTTGGGCATGTTCTGCTGCGCACAGCTCAATATTACACCCTTTTCCCTCTATCGTTGGGCCAAATACTGCGCGAATACGCCGTCACCGAGCTCCATCTCACCATCAACGCTGGGCATTGGAATTACGACAGATATGGATATCCTGACGAGCCTGGTGTTGGAACTGGCGCCGAACTGTGGGCTTGGATGGGTACCAGTTCGGAAGCTTCGTGAGTAGCCAAAAAGTATTTTATCTACTAGGTCCCCAAGTTGATGGGCTTCCAAGGGTCGATACGAGATGGCGTGGGCTCAGAAATGCCTTGGCTGGCTTGTTCTGCGCTTCTCTGGGCTCATTAGACGAACAGCATACAACTTCTCCCATACTTTCCTTCCAGCCGCTGGGATCTTTGCCTGAATTTGCGACAGAAAATCAAACGTCGTTCCATGCACTGCGGCACGCGAGTCTCCCATCCGAACATATATGTACAGAGAATTTAACACCCTTTCTGAAACTGCTGCCCTGCAAATCTTATTCTGGTCTTGCCTCGCTTTTGAATCCACACCGCATATTCGACGCTGACTGGCACGGAATGAGTGTCCAAGTTCTCTGGATACCTGACCAAGGCGTTCAAGTGCGGTTGGCTTTCCAGGCGATCATAAACCCATTGAGACTGTCGCAGAGTAATAAACGAAGTCGGTGTTGTTTTATTCGCACACGACTTTGTCACTAAGCGAATTTGTCAGATTGGAACTTGCAAAGTTTATTTGCGCGAACCATCGAGAAGAAGTGTCCTGTCGCACGCACGAGTCATATACGCGTTCAATTACCCGTCGACGCCAAGTACTCAATACAACCCGAACCCCATGACATTCATGAGGGAGTCGCCGGCTATGATTTGAATCAAAGTAAGATATCTTGTCTACCTATGATGACAACGTATTTGATGACCGATTCCTTAGGTACGCTACCCTTGGACGTTGGTCTATACTGGGCAGACGACTTTCAACATCGTATGCTTTTTTCTCTCTTTTTTTTCCCGTTTGACTGTATAGTCCCTTTTTTTCTTTTTCTTTTTTTTGATCTTTATCCCAGCATCAATCGACGATCTCCGCAATACGTCACCACTACCCATCTCAGTGGACCGGACTCTCAAGGGCACGAGTCAAGCGGCGGGCCACCTCTCATTGATCATCAGCAACCGACTTTCAAACCGCGACTTGAAAGTGATCTATCTCGAAACCATGCCATGGTACCTCCAATTCTATCTGCACACGATGAGGGTCGAGATTGTCCCAGACGCTGCGTCCTGGAGCTACGATTCAGGCAGCCAAACCATCAAGACGGAGGACGTCTTCTCGTTGATCAGTTACATACCGAGCATTCCGCACTCGCGGCCCACCACGTTGCAAGCGCTCTTGCAGATACCGGCCAACACGACGTTGAATATCAAGATGGACGTGATCAAATCGTTCCTGCGGTATACAGAGTATCCGCCTGACGCGCAAAGAGGATGGGATCTACCATCGGCCATGTTTACCGTTGTCGAGGACGATGACGACATGAGACAAGACAAGGAGGACGTGCCGAAACGGTGGAGACTTTACACGCGACCTCTATTGATCGACTTGGCCACGCCAGACTTTAGCATGCCATATAACGTGATTATATTCACCTGCTCGCTTATTGCGTTCCTATTTGGGACGATATTCAATTTATTGACACGGAAGTTTGTGGTTGTCGAGCTTCATGGAAGAGAGGATGGCAAGGAGAAAACGGAGTGACGCTTTGTTGCAGTTTCATAATATCTCACTGTCAGCGAAAGTTCGGTTGTCAGCGACGATGATTGTACGCAGAGATTTGACACAACGTTATCTTATCTAGTAACAAAAGAGGATTGGTAATGAGAAAGAAAAAAGTGGTACGATAATTGGCTGTTCGGCTCGGCTCATATCGGCTAGCGGGTATCCTTTTCGCCGGAGAGGATGGAAAAGGATATAGGGATTTAAGCTGTAGCACAAAGCGATGCCACGGTTTCACGGCCCAGGTCAATAGCAATGATGTCGTTCGTACGTAGGATGCCACACAAACACCACCCCCAAAAACCAAAAAAAAACACAATGAGAGCAAAGGCAACAGTAAGGAAGACACGAGCCAACGCGTGCACGTCAGAACGATGGGGACGGGTGGGTGCAACAGTGCGTACGTACGACGCGTGTGTGTGGGGGGGGATGGAGGGCCGAGTTTGGATAGGGATATGTGTGGGTAAGAGAGAGAAAGGGAAATCATGATCCAAAAAGGGCACATAATAGAGGGATTAGAGGATGGTGCAAGAGCCATGACCCTTCTTCTTGCCCCGGCTCAAGAGCGCGGCCCTCGTCGCATACTGGAACACTTCGCGAACTCCCTCTCCCGTCTTGGCCGAGCACTCGAGATAGTGTTTGGCGTTGATCTTCTGGGCGACTGCCATTCCCTAAACGGGGCGTGTCAGCGTAACCAAGGAAGAAGGGCAAGGGTAAGGGGGGAAAAAAAAGATACCTCTTCGGGAGTGACGGGTCGTTGGCTGGTTTTTCTGAGCTCATCTATGACGCGGGGATCGCGCCTGAGATCTTTCTTGCATCCAACGAGGATGAGGGGTAGACTGGGACAAAAGTGTATCACCTCTGAAATCCACTGTGGACAAGGTGTATAAGGAAGGTGAGGAAGGTGTCAAGGGAGAGCGTTACTTTTTCCTGTACATTGTCCAGAGAATCTGGGGAATCGACAGCAAAGCAAATGAGGATAACATGGGAATCTGGGTAGCTGAGGGGCCGGAGACGGTCATAGTCTTCCTGTCCTGCGGTATCCCATAGAGCCAGCTCTACGTGCTTTCCATCGACTTCGACGTCGGCGACGTAGTTTTCGAACACGGTGGGAACGTAGACCTTTAAGTGGGGGGTGAGAAAACGCCTGGAAGGAGAGTGTAATACATACCTCGGGGAAAGTACCCTTTGAGAAGACGATCAAAAGACAGGTCTGGCGTGGGTCATGGGATAATAGTCAGCAGGGGGGTGAGAGAGAGACGGGGTTGGGGGGTTGGAAAGAGCACCTTTCCGCAGGCACCATCGCCGACGATGACGAGTTTCCTTCTGATTTCAGACATGGATGAAGGCGGCTGAGTGATGGGGGAACACGGACGATGGTGGAAGGTTGGAGGAGTGGAAAGCGTAAACGTTGGCCACTTTCAACTCAAAGTGCCCCGCCCATCAATTTCAAGCGCCGCTCCAATTTGCTGTGCGTGTTGTCGCGCGTTTGTACATCATTATATAAAATATTAGGTAAGAAAATCTGTCCCGCCACAGCTCCTGTACTCATTGTTGGGCCCGTGACTGCCCATCTCCCATAGCTCTACCCGCCGCACGTCATACGTTCCAAAGTTGATACCTGAGTCTGTGTGGATGGTTTGGTAAGCAGGTGAGGCGAGGATGTCGGAGTAAGAAAACGGGAGCCGAGATCGGGGCCGACGATGTGATGTGTTTAGAATAGTGCAGTGTAGCTATTGTTAAGGCGTAATCAAATATTTGAGCGCACGTAGTACTTAGGGCGCTGGGCGCTCACCTTGAGTGGTCTTGTTTCTGTGGTGAAACCTGCGGTTTTGAACGCTCGGTGTATCAAGTCTGGGGTGACATGAGATATGCGGGGAGCAGACAAGGGAGAGAGAGACACGTACTGGAGATGGCGTGGAGACGAGCGCCCTCTTCGTCACCGGAGGAAAGCGAGGGGCCGAGGAAAAGCACGTGTGCGTCGGTGGAACCGTCGGAATAGTTTTGCTGTTGTTTCAGAACATCGAGCACGTCTAGTTTGACCTTGACAGATGTTCTGCCCTGGAGCACTTGAGCGATGGATGGCTGGAGAGACCGCAGCAAAGTGAGTGCGTCATCGACCGTCTTAGACTGACCATCTGCGTCGCCCAGGGCCATGACACCGAGAGTCATGTGAAGTCTGCGAGGGTCGATGACGATGGAACGATCCAGGCCAGCGATGGGGGAGGCTGCGTTAAGAAGGGCATTTTGAAAAGTGGTGACACGATTGCGGAGAGTGGGATGGGTGTGCTGTGAAGGGAGGGAAGTGAGTGGGGGGGCGGGGGTGGGGCGGGGAGCGGGGAGGCGGGGAGGCTGTGCTTACGAGGGGCAAAGCAAGGACTGAGGCGGGGATGAGTGAAGCAGCGCGGGACTCGGCAACAGACTCGGAGGGACTCACAATGGGACGGTCTCATGATGGCGGCACTCACATCAAGGAACACAAATTCAAGTCCCCACGCCTCTTCCATCCTCGCTTCGTCCATGTCGTCGTCGTCCCCGGCCTTACGCGCTCTCGAAGGTCAGGGCGAATCAGATGGCGTCGTCGTACCCTTGCAGTTGCAAGGCTCAACCGCGCTCCAAGCGTACGTCTCCCAATCCATCCTCTTCTCACCGCTCATTTTGATCCAGCGTTTATACTCTTCCCGTCACCATCGGTGGTTCAAAAACATTTTCGCTCCAAGTCGATACCGGCTCTTCTGATCTCGTCCGTCTTCTTTTTTGCATCTTTATCCCATGCTGTAATCCATTCCCAGTGGGTCGCTTCCACTTCTTGTTCGTCATCGGCCTGCGACGCCGTCGGCGGTGGCAATCTCTACAATCCATCCACTTCGACCCAGACAGGTGTCGAGTTCAGCATCACTTATCTAAATGGTCAAGTCAATGGTCCCATCGTCTGGGATCGAGTCAAGGTCGGTGGTTACATGATTGACAACCAGGCTCTCGGTATTTTACAACCTCACTCTTTCCAATTCATCTCCTCTGACCCAGTCTACGCATAGCCGCAGCGACTGTTGTCGACGAAGAATCACTAAACTCCAACTATCAAGGCATCCTCGGCCTCGCCCTCCCTCTCAACTCCGTCATCGCGTCTCTCATCCCACCCGTAACAGGCAACTCACCAGACGGCGCCGCCTGGGCCTCCAATCTCTTCTCGCTCACACCCATTGCCTCTGCCCCCGCCGCGCACTTTCTTTCCCTCTCCCTTGAGAGGCCAGGCTCCGACCGCGTTCCTTCCCTACTCGGCATAGGTCACCACCCATCGAGCCTCGTCAGTGATCCAAGTAAAATTCAATACTCCTCCCTCGTCAGCTACAGAACAGGCACGCTTTACTGGAAAATAACCGTGCGCGCTATCACTGTCTACGTCGGCGGCCAGGTCAAGCCGGTTCAAATTGGCAACTCTATCGCAGACGGCGCGTTTCCAACAGCCATCCTCGACTCGGGCATACCGGTCATCCTCACTACCTCACGCATCGCCAACGGCATCTACGGCGCGCTGGGAATTGGGCCCGGCGCAGACGGAAATTGTACGTAAGCTCTTTCGCGATATTTTGGTTCGTGATCCGCCGGCTCAGTGGACGCGACGCGATCCGCGTAACAACCCCACCCCCTACATACGTTATTGATTGCTGATTACCTCCATCATTCGACTATAGATTATGTCCCATGTGCTACGCCACTCAACATGACCATCACGCTCGACAACCGACCCGAAATCCCGCTCCATCCCCTCGACCTCACCTGCGAGCCAGCGGACAACAACCGCGCGCAGTTCTGCATAGGCATGATCCAGGCAGACGACAGCGCCTTTTACAACACAGGCTCGGACATTGGCGACATGATCCTTGGCGTCCCCTTCCTCCGCAACACGTACACCGTCATGGCCTACACCACTCCATACCCCAACGGCTCTTTCCCCAGCCCCGGTTCCTCCCCGTCCGAATACTGGGTCAACCCCGCTCTCGGCTTGCTCCCACTGACAGACCCCACCGTCGCCCTCGCAGAATTCAACACCGTCCGCGTCCTCAACCAGCCGCTCTCTTCCTCCTCTGGCGGCGGGAACCAGACCGTGCACCCGCCCTCTGCGATCACCGTCGGCCCAAAAAGGCTCTCTGTCGGAATCACCGTCTTGATCGTCCTCGTCGGCTTCTTTTCGTTGTGCATGGGTCTGTTTGGGCTCAGGTGGTTCTTGCTCAGGCGTAAGTTTGGGAAAGGGGGGAATGACGATGCTGAGGAGGTGGGTGGAGAGGATATGATGATGGTGATGCAAAAGAGGCTCGTGATGAAGAGTGTTGCTGCCGGTGCCGGTGCTGGTGCTGGTGCTGGTGCTGGTACTGTTGGTGCTGGCCAGGTTGGCGATGGGGAGAGCAGCGTGGTGGGTGTTGGTGAGCCAGAAAAGAAGAGCGGGTCGTATTCTGCGCTCGTCAGGGGTTCTCGCTCGTTTGACGACGCGCGCCGCGCGAGTGGGGGGGAACCAGGACTAGGACCAGGACCAGGAGTCGTGGACGGCAGCGAGGCCGCCTTGATTCTATCGGAGGATCCCGGGGGCACTGATGGTGGCGGCGACGGGGCTGAGGTCGGGGAGACCCGGATCAAGGAGAGAGGCGTGTCCCAGTACACGGCGAGCAGCGGGCGCACGCGGATTGGGGACGACTCGGCAGCAGCAGGGCTCGCGCCTACGGGATTAGGGTACGGCATCGGCGCGGGTAAGTTGGACTCGAAGCAGAAAAACATGGACCATAGAGAATCGCGGTGGAGCGTGGCGGGTGCGGGCGGAAGTACTGCTGCTGCTGCTGCTGCTGCTAGTCACGCGGGGGGTCCGAGGAGCAGGCCGCATTCCCGGTCTCGGTCCCAGTCGCAGCCCCAGTCGCCATCTCCGCCTCATACGCCGCTTTTGCCCCAGCATCCCCGTCCCCCGTC
Source organism: Amanita fuliginea (assembly GCA_023014435.1). Taxonomy (NCBI): domain Eukaryota; kingdom Fungi; phylum Basidiomycota; class Agaricomycetes; order Agaricales; family Amanitaceae; genus Amanita; species Amanita fuliginea. The sequence goes on from JAEBUQ010000003.1 coordinate 3,310,125, forward strand.
CCACGAACGCAACGCGGGCGTCCTTCTGCCGCTGCTGGCGCACCACCACCACCACCACCGCCATTCGCAATCATTCGATGTGGTGGATGGTACTAGGACGGGGGCGGGGGCGCGCTCCTCGGCTGTAGTATCTCCGAGAGTGGTCGGGGATGATGAAGAGCTCATCTCTGCTGGGAATGCGGGGAGCATGGCTGGGATTGGTACGGCGGCTGTGGCGCACAGGGGGAATAGCCAGTTCGAGTCCCTCGCCTTCCCGCGCGACAGCTTTTGGAGTGCGGTGAGTGGGGGGACGCTGGTAGCGAGTCCGGCGTCGATGACGGATGAAGAACAGCGGTACGCGCCATCGCCGGTCGCTTCACCCGTCCTCCCTGTCATTGCTTCCTCCTCCTCCTCCTCCTCCACTTCACGAAGGCGTCCTGCTTCTGATTCTGATTCCCTCCCACCTCTTCCCCCAACAACGCCTGTGGACATCCCAGAAGAAACAACCCCATCACCACCTTTATCACCACCATCACCACCGTCGCCACTACCACCACTACCACTACCACTACCACCATCGCCACCGTCAAAAAGTCACGAGGACCGAGACCCTTTACCGACAGCGCCCTCATCCGTGTTCATACCCAGCGGTGCAGGAAGTCCTAGCCACGCACACGTACGGCCAACATCAGTGGTGGACGAATTTGATCCATACGCCGAGTTCCCTTTGCGCTAACGACTTGAATATCGATAATCATGGATGTTTGTTTGTTTGACTCTGCTTCGACACCTCATCAAACCCACCAAGGCTGCTATTGGAATACTCTTTCAGGATAACATTTGGAACTGAACCAGCATCACCACCACCCACCCACCCACCCCTGTTATATACATATATATACTATGGTGCGACCATCTTATTCCTCTTTTTTTTCTTTTTTATTTGCCACTGGTGGGTTAACTCTCTCTATCTCTCGGATTCTCTTTCTCCTTTTCTCCTGTTTTAAGGCATAATTGGACGTACCCCCCACGACTCGCATATGGCTTGTGTAATAGTCTGTCATTACTTAAACGATATATGTATCATTTAACTGTTCGTCTCCAACCCTAACTCGACCTTTGAAAAAATAACGAATAAAGTAATAAAAAAAAAAGGCATGTCAAGATTTCTATGAATAACTAGTATGTAAATTTATAAAATGTCCTTTGACAAGGGCGGCGAAATCCAAGCTCCGTCCTTCCCATCTAAGCGATCTAACCAGTCCTGCTTGAGCGCCGCGGTGGTGGCAACGCCCCCATTTAGAACCATCAGCTGCACGGCTGCGCGATTTTCCGAGCGGGCGTAGTAGTGGTGGTAGTAGTACTTGGCTCCGAGATCGGCTAACCGCTCGATCATGATTTTGTGTCGGTCGTTGGCGCTGCTGCTCGTCCCGGTCGGGACGACGACGACGAGTGCCTGACTGAGGTTTGTCGCCGATGGGGAGCGGGACGGTACTCTGGATGGCGCGGGGGACGGGGATGCGGAAGCGTATTGGACGTATATGGTTTCGAGACGCGGAGGAAGTCGGGGCGCCACTTGTGCGAGGGACGATACTATTCGTTGTTCTGAACGCGAGGTACCGTCATCGTCGTCTTTGGGTGTGCGGTGTGCGGTTTCTAAAGCACGCCCGAGTTCGTCGACAAAGGACACGGCTTTGGAAAGGCCGGACACTCGCAGCGAGGTCAGCTCTGGAAACGCCCTGTCCAGTGCGCCAAATTCAAATAACCCGTGTGGGTTTTTGTTACCGGCTGCGAAATGGAGACGTCGTAGTCTGGGAAAGTTTCCAGTCTGGAACGACAGCGCGTATAGGCCTGCCAAGGTGAGTTCCTCCAGGTGCGGAAAGGGTATGCGGAAAAGGTAGGAGAGAACGGAAGTCCCCGTGAGTGGGCAAGGTACCACCAACGTCAGGTTCCGCAGGGTGGCTGCGACCAGGTGCAAAGCGTTGATGATGAGCGGTACATGGGCTTCACATCTGTCAGTCGCATGTTCCTCATGGTTGATGGAAAGGAAGAGATATCGGATGCGCCGTAGGTGAACGGGCGTCTCCTTCAACTTTTCCGACAAGGTCTTCAGCTGTTCTGTGGTGGATATGACGAGCGATTGGAACAGGAACGGGCGTGCAATTTCTCGACATTGTTTGGATGTCAAGGAGAGGGCACGGACGGTGTTACCATCGTCTGCACAGGCAAGTCCGAAAACGTAAGAGATCAGCTCTACTGGCCAGCCGTTCATGAATGTGCGATCTTAGAAAGAAATCACATTGAATTTAGTCATTCACCTTTTTCACTAGATGGCGTGCAATGGCGACATCATGATTGCAAAATGTGGCAGAGTCATGTGACTTCAATACTTTTATCGAACGTGCGTGAACTCACTCATCTCCTAGCACTCAATGGCTGATGGCAGAGCAGAAGATATTTCTGTGCATCACACCTTTACGAAACAGTTTTGATGGATGATGTATGAATGTCAGAGAGGACTCATATCTCCATCAAGCTCCTTACACAGGTACGAATCGCACCATTATACCACACTGGGAGCATCGTGCATTGGGGCCGACATCGGGATGAGAGCATTTTGAGGCAGCTTCAAGAAAGCGCCTCATTCGTGCTCGAACGCTACGCTGGGAAGCGAAAAACGTGAGGGACTGATGTTGCCAGATGAAAGGGATATTGTTGACCAAGACGAATGAAAACCATGCGTTCAGAACATAAAATTTACTATCGATACAAAATCGCGTCCTAATTCACGCTGAAAATTTTTCTCGTCCGAGTTCACACGTTCACATGGGGAAATGTGGTAGTGGCCGTTTTTCCAGGATGTGGCCACGTATATTTTTCTTTCTTTCCGGATGCGTATACAGAGGATTGATGTTCTTAGTCAAACCAACCTAGGCTCGGGTCCACTTTTCTCCTGAAACGGCGAAACGCTCCATAGTCAACTTTGTGTTTCTTTGCGATATATAGAAATATATTGGATCTCAATCAGGTTGAATTTTTCACCCTTACCATGCTCTGTGTTCTGCATTCGTATTCCAACTCATGCCAAAGCAAAATCTATCAAAGCAAAATATGATCAGAACCTCGAGAATCAAATTTCCATCCATAGACTTGGCAGTCCAGTATATCGTCACAACAGGTCGATTGCACATTTACAACAGAACGAGGTCATAATTGACAGGCTAAGTAGAATAACCGTTACTCGAAAAAGGTTTTTCCCAGGCGCGGGAGTAGGCGACTAATATTTTCTTCGACCTCGTCCATGTTTTCCTTGGTAATATGCTCCGGGGCAGAGTGGTGCGAGGCAGATTTGAATGTGGTAAAAATATGCCCAGTAGCTTTATCGAAGTGTGACTCGTGCTCAGGAGAAAAGAGCTGGGCAACTTTGTTGACAACGGAATCTTTTCCCTGCAAGGCGGAAAAGAGCCCGCCAATGTTGGAGGTGAGAATATTCCTAGTTTTAGAATACCTCTTCTTAAACTGTTCACGTTCGTGTCGAAAGGAATCGTAAACTTCTGTCCGAATCACCGCGGTGTCCAAGTATTTGAGTTGTACCGGGTTTCCCTCAACCTAGGAATAATTAAATCAAGTTCGTCAACCATGAAGAACCACGACACTCACGTCCATCACGTAGTAATTCAACTTTTCCTTCAAACGATTTCTTGCGTCATCTGCGTCGTCCGGGTTAGACATTGTAATAATAACACCCAGGCCGTGTTGTGCAAGGCTGGAATTCAGGTGTATGAAACCTTCGTGGATCATATCCATGTCGCTCCGGCAGTTTTCGCACTTCTCTGGAACCTTGTTGGCAAACACACAGTTTATCCCAACCAAGTTGTCGCTTTCAAACATACGACTGGACTCTGGAATTTCTCCCAAGAAAACGAGGATGGAAAAGCTTCCACCTACTTCAAATTTCTTGACTACCGCCAAGTACTCCAATGTATATGCTTTAGCCGCAGCGCGATACGGATGTAGAAGCATTGGATTGGGGCTAATTTGCAAGGAACCGATGTTTGCAGCATGTTGCAGCTCATATGGCACCAAAGGCAGAGCGCCGCTGAAGCTAGGTATATAGGGATAAGTGTATCCCAAAGATTCCGTAGCATGATAGCCGCCATTATCCAACATCGTCGAGGTCCAGAAAGTATTTGCACCGTGTCGGAAAGGTAGAAGGTCTGCTTGCTAATCAATACATGCGTAGACCCATGGCTTTAGTAGTTATCGAACGTACCTTTTATTGCTGAATCGGAGGGGACTCGGACTCCCTGGTGGAGGAAAGACCAAATAGAAAGTAAACGGTCTATGTTGGCGTGATGCATGTAAAAAATAGGGTCGAAGGCTAATAATAATAGTAAAACAATCAGATATATGTTCACAAACAGCATAAAGAACTGACCATCGTAGTTCGGAAGATCCATGTGCCCACCAATCAATCTGTGTATTTGATCATGTATTCCCTCCAGACTGTTCGTCCTGCAACCTTCCATTGGTCCGTGGTTGCTAAAGTTATCCCAATCGGTGACCAAAGTGAGCATTAAAACAACGTCCAGGCGTATTTTCCATTTCGAGAGCATCAGATTTCTGGAGAAATCCATGACCGGTCTCGATCAGCATTCAAACGTAGTGATCCATGAGAAATATGATGTTCACCTCTTCAGCTCGTCGATACCATGAGTATACCCGTTGCCATCTCGTTTCGGGTGCCTCAACGTAGTTGGGGAGTCGCTGAAAGGTAGTAGGGTGCTAAATTTCTTTTGGCCACCCTGGAATTTATAATGCAACAGTGGATTATCAACATCGATCTTTGTTTTTCCATCATAATCAACGATCTTGACTTTGGACATGGCAATGACTTCGTCGGGGGGGACGATGTTTTTGACCCAATCCCAGTATGGCTGTCGGAGCTTTTCAGCGGCCGTCCTCCATGCATCCTTATGAGCTGTGAACTTTTCTGCGCATTTCAGAGCTTCGTCACGAATAAATTGCTAGGCAAGGGTAAGTACTTTCAGCTTTCACGAGATGAAAAAAACCATACCTCCATCAGAAGCGTATAGGGTCTGTGCCACATCGGAAACAACACATCCCCGTGGGCGCAATATCCACTTTCTCCGCCTGGTGCACCGTTCCATGATACATAGGGTTCCCCATGAATTCCACCGATTCCGAAGTAAGAGTTCTCCTGGTCCTCAGGAGTGTCTTGTAAGGTCTCTAAATTTAATTGAGCATATGACAACGAACAGAAAGAGAATACATTACGCAAAGCCCTAATGTACAAGGTAAAAAACTTGTTGTTCTTGATGAAGTCGTTGATCTCGAGGCGGTGATGGACACCTCCCGGACCAACGCCGCGAATGATGATTGGTGGACCAGTCATGTCGAGGATATTGAAGCGACATCCTGTCGGGGACCGCCTTTTATATGCCTATGGAATCTTTTTTTTTTTTTTTTTTTTTTTTTTCCGAATAGAAATGGTATTTTTGGTTGACAGTCGTAAACCGCCGCCTACTACAACATACAACAGCATGTATAGTAAGAATCTCTGACTGCGAGACGTCTGGCGTCCGCTTGCGTGTGGAGCTCCATGGAGCTGTGAAAAAATTTTTGTTAGTCACTTTATTATGACATTTTACTAAGAGAGAAGTGGAAGGCTTAGCCAATGCCCCGTAGGTCATCAAAGGAGCCCGCTGACGAGTTGTGTTTTAAAAACTTTGCTAGAAGCTTAAAGTTATTGCGCTGATTGCAGAAATCTGGTATTGAGGGAAACCTGAATCTATATCGTATGCATTTGCATAAGATGTGGGACCGGGTGAGAAGGGGCCGGCCTTCGCAGAAGTTGCATCCAGTGTTTTCTGCTGAGAGGGGAAAAAACCGCAAGCGGTAATCGCCCGAGGGCATGTGGTTGGAGGCGATTCGGGTGAAGCGCACAAAGATTTGTGGGTTGTCTCCGCATGCTTTGATGAAGCATCCACGTTTTTGGCCTAGGGATGGCGCAACTTCTGACTGACTGTCTTTGAATTTCAACAGGGAGCGACTTTTGTAGTTGTGGGAGGCCCACACGGTCCTCCAGTAGCGTCCTGCCTATGGAATCTCTCAGTGCTTTCCCAAGTTTGGATTCTTTGGGTGGACAGGCGTACTCTATTGCCGCACTCGATGCGGTCATAGCATGTGTTGTTATCTTCCTTTTTCCAAGATGAGCAGTGGGAAAGGCGGCCAGTGAGTAAATAATTTGATCCTCGGATGGTTAAGGCCGTACAGCGTCTACAATTAGCATGTTCATTAATATTCACACGCTACTATTTCTTCCGCTCGGCCTCACAATCACAGCAGCTTGTTGCAGCTTCGTTGCAGGACACGGGCGGAAGCGCATATTCACTTGTAAACTTGCACCATCGCCTGCATCTGAGCACACATTTAGGATGTGGTTTCTATGATCGTGGACTGGATGTTATCGGCAGCCTGGTCAGTGAGGGATCGGTCATTATAACCGATCCGTACCTGGAGACTCATAACATTAGGCGGGTACAGTCAGAGTTTCCCGCCCCACGCTACTATATGTTTCCTTCGGAAACTTACGTTTGACACTTTTTAGCTATTGCATAAACGGCGAACTGCTTAGAGTCATCTCTGCACTTTTTCAAGATCCGAAACTGAATTTAGAATCTGTCGGCTTCAATTCATCGTCATACACGATTCAATATTCAATACTACAACCTGCAGGCTCCAAAAGGCAAATCTCATTTGTATATGCGCAGCTCAGTGTTGATGCATTGACCCTACATGCTAGGGTACGGACGTGTTGGTAGAAATGGCGATACCCAGAGATGATTGCGCCAAGTACATGGGCTCGAGATATCCAATATGGGGCTAGCGTGCGGCACAAGCGTGTTATCGCGGGTTACCAGACGTGGGTGGTATACAACGTACCTGAAATAGGACGGCAATAACGTGCGTTCTTTCCAGCTTTCTCATTCAAGAATTCAGCGCAAAGAAGGGAATCCGTCGCTGCCGCATTGACTCTTATCAATGGCGAAATGTGGGTGAACATCAGCTTTGTATAGCAGAACGAATCAGAAAAGATAAATGAAGAACAGAAGATAAAGCGCTCGGCGACTAGAATGGCAGCTGAACTTACCTGTTTTGGGATAGGTAGATCTTATCTCAATCTCCTCAGTCAGTTGCGATTCCACACTCACGATTTGAGGATGGGGAAATGTGATCTCCATTTGACGAGTGATGTCGACTATATGATGTTCAAAGGGACAGGAAAGCATCGTGCATTGGGGCCAACATCTGATGGTGTACCAGTACTTCAAGATGAGGTGAAACCAGACTTGGAAACCCGGCGGTTAGTCGATATCACCCACAACATATCCTGCTCTGTCAATCATGTTGACCCTCTGACCGCAGTCTATCTCTATGACATCCAGACTGGTTGACCTGTCAAAGATTAGGGGCCGCATACGCAGATCTATAGCCAGCATCCTTCCACAAGACACAGCATGCATATTGCAAGCCAGTCAAGTTGCATTGCAAGAGTGGCTGTAAAGACTAAACTGTTGCATGTTCCAGCCTGATCTGGCACCATCGTCTGGAATGAGTCGAAGTTTTATTTCTACAGATAAACCAATCGGCTATTCAAATCGGAACCACCATTTGGACAACGGTATCGGCTGGGCAACGGGCGGAAGTAAGAAGATATCAGCGGCGTAGTGGCAGGTCTCATGGCGGACGCCCTCGCTTAGCACGAATTGTCACCCAGAGACATTTCTCAGGCTATCATCCTATCATTTGAGCTCAGAGCCGCACAACGGTTATGCAATGCGAAGCAAGGATGTAGGCCTTACTCATGACGGTGACTGGGCACTTTTTTATTGTCGCGCCATCACAACGTATCGATTGCATATTGATTTTGTCCAGATGTGCGCAGAGAAGCAGCACAATAGGTAGCAGGAAAGGTGACCAGTGATGATCAATGATCCTTAGGTGCAATTGCTAAATGGACGTTGCCAGCCTAGTTCTCACGCTGTTGCCAATGAACTCAACAATGGTCTGAAGTGACCGGTCTGCCGTTCATGTAACAGCTAAAAGGACAAGTCAGGAGCAAAGTGGACCCGAACGTAAGTTGCCGAAGAAGATGGGATGGCTTCTGTAGACCCACGCTGGGCATTTCGTGTGTACGGAGAACGAAAAGGACAGCCGCATAACATTGAACATCAGATAGCATCAGATGACTCGTCTCTTACACATGTTGACCCCTCTCATCAACTGTGAGAAATTGCAGAAATGCGAACTGACCACGGAAGACCGAACGATATATGCCTATCCCAAGAATAACACTGGTTCAGCGCTCAGCTGCTATTCCAGTCGCTGAGCGCCTTGTGTTCTATATTTATCTTTTCGTCAATTTTCTGATTCATCCGCTTTCATTATTGTAGGAAAGTTGGAAAATAAGAACGAAAAAGGCTTGAGGAATGTTTTTCTCAACGCGGGAGGTTCTAAATCCATATTTCTATTTCCTTCACAAGCCCACGCCACCAGTGTTAATCTCCGAGCCCTGTGTGCCATTTTCAGCATCTTTAATTTTGGACCGTTCGCGACAAGAGATAACACAACTTCTGCCATAGATAAGCCACGTATTAAATCCTTCTTCTCCGGGTATCACCATTTCTACAGGTGCGTTCGCACCCAATTCAATGCACTTGTAATGGCACAAACAGATGTTTGCGATTGGATTCAACATACTAACAATGAGCTGCGTAGTTAAACATGATTTGGATTTGTGAGACTTCCCTTTTCAAGGCTGCTGTGTTCGGAAATGTATGGTGACGGTGGACCACGGCTAATCGTCTATTCAGTTTCGGATCTCGCAAAAGCACAAAGGTGATTCTGGGCTGAAATGGCAATCTAGGTACCAGGGCGGTCCGCCGTTTATGTCACTACTACCTGAGCGCTGAGCTGGTAGGGAGAGCGAAGACAGCCAGGTTTGTGTGAGAGTCCGACTGGCCGCCGCGTTCATTGGCTCTTGTAGCAAATAATTGTAGGCGCTGTAGTACGGCTTTAGTTCAGTACTGGGCACTGGTCACCGGTCACCTTTCCCGCTGCCTATCTGCTTCTCTGTACGCATCTGGAAGTGTTAAAGACAGCAGCACATGTGACTGCCAGACCTGGCAAACAAGCGTGGGAGTCCACCGCAAGAATTTGGGAAACGAATCAGCGGCAATTGGCACTGTGAGGCCTTGAGGAATTCCGACAATCATATAAGGTTGGCTCCCGACAGGATGTCACTCCAATATTCTCTACATCATGGCTGATACACCAATCGTCACTACCGGCGTTGAAGGTAGTGTCCATGACCGCCTCGAAATCAACGACTTCATCAAGAACGACAAGTATTTCACCTTGTACATTAGAGCCTTGCGTAATATCTTCATCATTCTGTTCGTTGCCACATGCTGAATTAAGTTCAGAGGCCTTACAAGACGTTGATGAGAACCAGGACAGGTCTTTCTTCGGAATGGGTGGGATTCATGGGGAACCCTTCGAATCATGGAACGGCTCATCAGGCGGGAAGAGTGAATATTGTCGCCACGGACATGTGTTGTTTCCAACGTGGCATAGACCCTACGTGCTTCAGCTGGAGGTACGGGTTTTCACCCTGTGAAAACTGAGAATACTTACTCTGACCTAGCAATCAATTCATAAAGAAGCTGCGACATGCGCAGAAAAATTTACGACTAATAAGGACGATTGGAAGGTGGCGGCTGTAGAGCTCCGGCAGCCATACTGGGATTGGGTCAAAGAGATTATTCCTCCTGACGAAGTCATTCTCAAACCCAAAGTCAAGATCTTTGATTATGATGGCGTAACGAAGATTGATGTTGATAATCCGCTATTGCAATACAAATTCCAGGGCCGCCAGAAGGACTTCAAGACCCCAATATTCAAGGAATACAAAACCACGTTGAGGCAGCCGAAAAAAAACGGAGACGACTATACCCATGATGTCCCCGAGCTGAAGAGGTGAACATCATATTTCTCGTTAATCGCTACTTTTGAATCCTGATCGATGTCGGCTATCCGTTTCTTCAGACAGCTGGAGTCCATCAGACGGCAAATGAGAGATAATGTCAGCTCTATGTTCATTGACGTAGCCGATTGGGAGAACTTTAGCAACCACGGGCCTAGGAACAATCGCCGGACGAACAGTCTGGAGGGAACACATGACAACATACATAATATGATCGGTGGGCATATGAGGTATCCGAGCTATGCTGGTCAGTTTATATTCTGTTCATCAATATATGTCTGATTGCCATGCTAGCTTTTGACCCGATTTTTCACTTGCACCACGCCTACGTGGACCACTTGCTTTCCCTCTGGTCTGCAGGTCACAAGAACGAACAAGTCCCCGCTGGTTCAGCAGACACGGGTAAGTCCGTTAACTAGGGCCATGGGTTTGAGCATGTATTGATTGGCGAACAGAGCTTCTACCTTTCCGAAACGGAGCAACCACTTTCTGGGCTTCGACAAAGTTATACAACGGTGGCTATCACAACACGGAATCCTTGGGATACACTTATCCCGGGATGCCTAGAGTTGACGATCAGCCTACAGCAAACACCGGTCACTTGCCAATGATCCCCAATCCAATGCTTCTGCATCCGTATCGCATCGCGGCTAAAACACGTGCGTTGGAGTACTTTGTGACCACAGAAATGGGTAGAGGGAAACATTTATTTGACCTTCCCGAAAGCAAGACCGACGGCCTGCTCTGGACTGTGCGCATTCGAGTCAAAAAATTCGAAGTAGGTGGAAGCTTTTCCATCTTGGTTTTCTTGGGAGAAATTCCAGAGCCTAGCGAGATGTTGGAAAGCAATAACTTGGTTGGGATAAATAGTGTGTTCGCTAACTCGACGCCAGAGGAGTGCGAAAACTGCCAGGACAACATCGATATGATTCACGAAGGATTTGTACACCTGAATTCCAGCCTTGCGCAACATGCGCTTGGTCATATGATCACCATATCTAACCCCAACGACGCAACCGAAGCGAAGATTCGTTTGAAGGAAAAGCTGAATTACTATGTGACAAACGCGAGTTGTGGTCCTTCAAGCCTCACGCGTCACGGCAGAAACTTGATTAACTATTCATAGGCTGAGGGAAATTCAGTACAACTCAGATACTTCGAAACCGAGGTGATTCGGACAGAAGTTCTCGATCCTTTCCGACAGGAACGCGAACGGCTCGAAAAGAACTATCCTGCAACTGTGAAGAATTCTACCTCTGACACCGTCAGGCTCCTTTCTGCCTTGGAAGGAGAAAAATCTACCGTCGACAAAGTTGCCCAGCTCTATTCTACCGAGTACAAGTCTCGCTTCAACACATCTACCGGACACATTTCTACCACGTACAAATCTTCCTCGCACCAATCTGTTGCGCAGGATATCACCCAGGAAGATTTAGACGAGGTCGAAGAAAGAATCAGTCGCCTACTCCCGCGCTTTGGCAAAACCGTTTTTGAGTAGCGGGAGTTATTCTGTCGATTATGACGTTGTTCTGTCGTAAATATGCAATTGATACGGTGTTATGAGTATTCGACGATATGCTGGACTGCCAAGCCTAATTGCCAACGTACGGAACCTGAACCCGGATGAACTGAACTGTTGGTTCCATCCTCGATGATGATCCCTTTTTCTGGTGAGTCTTCCGAACCGCTTCTGAAGATCTGAACCTGCGCGCTCTCGTACACAAGGAATAGTACTTTGTCATCGGCCGCTCGCGCTCTGATCACATGCTCTAGCTCTGCGTCAGACTGTTCCAGCTCATGTGACAACCACTCACGACTCGGACAAGAAAGAAACTCACCGTTGCTCAAGACGATGGGTAAGGCAATGGACAGTTATGATGCTAGGAAACCAAAAGTGAGCGCTTGAGTGGTTGATGTCCTTTCCTTTTGCTTAGAGGAAGGATACACCTATTGGGTGGAGACCTGGTGTTCTGTGGTAAATTTGATGTGATGGATTCGAACAATTACGAGGCCAGGCACACATAATTGGACATAACAATGTCTTTGGGCGATTCGTCGTTGATTGGCGTCCGCCGTGAGATATGGCCGCCTATGCATCATAAAGGTTTGCTCACTGGATGAAAATGATCCTGGGACATAGGAGCCTACTATATCTTCTCGCTATGACAGATGGTCCTTCAATTGTACGAGTTCCTCTTTGATGTTTATGGGGTGCCATTTTATTTCGCCCCTCGTCATCCTCAGTCTCGCCTCGTGCACTGTGACCACTTCGGTTTCGTCGATGCGTCAAACCAACCTTGGGCTTCTCCAGGCCTGCCGTGACTCAAGGATGAGTTACACCGTTATCCGTACATATGATGATCCGGTGGACATGAAGATGATGGGGTGCCACACGGTCGAGTCCACGAGTAAACACTCTTTGGGATCGCGACTATGCCACGGTTTTCGGGGGGATAACACTACCAGATGATGCGGTTCAAATCGCGCGTGCTTTCGATTCTTGGATAGCCAATTGATTTATCAGTCAAAGCAAAACGTTGGCTCATTTCACAATGAGTAACCTACCGATCACCTGGCCATTATGAGGCGACTTTTTCTGCGGTCGCGTCTCGACTCTTAATCACAATGGCGGATCACGAAGTAGTCAATACGCGGTAGCAAAGCACAAATGGGGAACAGCGTAAACAATGATTCGAAGTATGTTTTCTGATCAACATATTCTTAAACTTCGTCACAAGTCAAATCGCAATACCCATTTCCTAATCCGTATGTCAGATCAACATTGAATTCTCTATTTCTCACAAACTTACACTGTGGTTTTTTAGTGATGATGATGGGGGTTGACATCGTAATGAGCATCGTTCAAAATCAATCTTCCACCCGTTTTGAGGATGATCTCTGCCCTGTCCGTCTTGAGCACCAAGGTCTCCAGACCAACATTGACAATGACGGGATGGAGGGGCAAAGGGATATGAGGGGACGGTACTGGTTGACGCTCAGGCGGCCTCTCTGTAGAGGTGACCTCCCAGTTGATGGGCGGCAATGCTGAAGATTGACCGGGAGCCAATTTGATCGCTTGGACACCGCCAGAGACATCGGCGGGAAGGAACACCACATTGTGGTGTTCGTTGACGTTCGTTACACTGACGAACAGACGGGCGTTGAACATATTAAAACTCGTTTCAGTTGTTAGTATACTTACGTTGTTACCATTGTTTTAGATGAGAAGAGTACTTTGAAGTTGTGAGTTGGTTTGTCGGTTCTGCGTTGTTGCACTGCTTAAATAGACTTCCATGATTTGACGTTATTTGGTCCGCGATTGCGCCTTTCAGACTTTCATAATCGATGAAAAGCCGAAAGGATAGACATGAGACTGCAGACCATGGGAATCAGGGATGACACGTTCGTTGACAGTGGCAGGGTGCATGCTTCCATTCCTTGCAAAGCAAGACTGCGGCATGGCACAGCAGTCCCCATTAAACCATAGCTCCTGACCGTCGAATCCCATGGCGTTCATATGATCTGTTGCGGATTCCAAAAACAGGAAAGAAGCACTCCGAATAAGGCATGTTTTTCAACCGCCAATCGTATGCATTGACTCCTGTTCTATATTTATCTTTCGCCATCAATGAGTTCTACACACACATATTCGCCCCTGACACTGAGCCATCAAGTAGGACGGTGCTTCTCATAACACGTATTCAGTGCCAATGAATCCGATGCTTGTCCGCGGGAGGCTGCGAGTTGCCAGCCATGGCAAAAGGGAAGGGTCCGGCTTGATGAGCTCCACGTTCGGAGGTTCCAAATGACAGGCCAACGCCACCAACGCTGTGTTATCATTGTCTCATCTCCGGTCTGCCTGATTTTGAACCTCCATTTGGCGTGCTCCCTTTGCCATTATCGTCACATGTCGCCATTTTCTACTAATGCTTTCGTACCACAGATTCTGACGCAAGGATGGTGCAAACCTATGACTTGGCGAGCATTGCGGCAGGCCCCTGGAAGAATGATAATTATGAATCGGACTTGCCTTTGGGCAGTTCCCATTTCCAATGGCCTTTCGTATTCCGGGGCGAGGCACTGTTAAGTGGTTATCATGACGACTCGTCCTTTGGCTTTGCTCGTTCCGCTTCATAGAATTATCGCTTCTCGGTTTGCGCAGAACACTCCATCCAAGTGGCAGAAACTAATTGGTGGGTATCACATGACGCTTTCGCATAGATCCGCTATTCTGCCGCAGACATTGATTTCTGTCGGTCTTTCATAGCCCCTCGCTCCTTGACCGTGCGCGCCATCCCCTTGCCCACATCAGTCTCCATCCTCTCAAACCCTTGGATCACCCCCTCCCGATCGCCTATCCTCTTGTCCTGACTCATCTTAAAATTACCGTCCAAACGGTCGATCCGAATCTCGACCCCGACGATACTCCTCTTCAGGATATTTATGTAGGACACGGGCGCATCGGATACGGCCCATGCGGACGGCTGCCCACCCCCGGTATGTCCCATGATGGCGGTCTCGCCGTGATTACTCAGATCCTCCAATTGCCGCTGCAAAAAGGATCCCGTTTCTTCCGACTGGGAGTCGCAATAGACACGAATTTTCCCATACACCTGAACCGCCGAGTAGTCCCAGGTGGGTACAACCTTCCCCGTGTTGGGTTTGGTTTCGACGTAGAATTTCGGAGTCACGTAGTGGTGGTACGGCCCGTTGAACAATACCATCACCTCCTCTGATAGCTCCTTGGCGCAGCCTCCGTGCTCGTCCTGCAACGCAGCGAGCGCTTCCATCAAGGCCCTTGCTTGGGGATTCTGCTTAGCAATGTGGCCTCGTAAGATCCCCTTTGAACTAGTTGCATCCGTGGGGATGTCGAACACAAATGGAATGTGACTAGATTGAATGAGTGGGTACACTGAAGATTTCATCGCCGTTGTGAGAATGCCCAGTGGGTTGTCGTGAATGAACTGTTGCAGTACAGCAATGTCTGGCTCTGCGTAGACTGCTCGGAGGTACATGTGAAGTGTTCACGTCACGTGTGTTGCCCACTCAGAAGACCGAAGTTGACAGCATGACTTGATGAGAAGTGACACAAATCTGCTGCCTAAAGGACAGCTTAGGCTTCGCCTAGTTAAATCGCTGCGCATGGTGGTGATGGCAAAGGGATGAGGTAGTGCGATACACATGTCAACAACTTTATGTAACTCGTCCCCTCACGCATACGCCATCGTGATAAGAGACAAAGCAGTAAGGAAAAGACTGCTGACACCTTAATTTGTACCAAAACGCACCAACAGATGACAGCAAATATTTGTTCCATCAAAGCCTACCCTTGAAACGGAAGCAGATCTAGTGCAAACGGCCCGTTAGTATTCTTCCAGCGACACCAAACCTGCCGCAAATGTGCGTAATGCTCGTCAACTAGGAAAGACGAAGGTTTTCGCCATTCTTGCGTCAGAATCTGCGGGACGACAACGTTAGTGGAAAAATGGCGATACGCGGCGATAAAGGGAACGCACCAAATGGAGGTCCGACGTTCTTTGCACAGTGTTGGCTGGAAAATGGAGAACGTGTTGGAGATAATAGCCAAGGGAACGCGCCGAATGGAAGTTCAACGTCTTTGCAAATTTGGTAGACCCGAAATGAGAACAAAAGATAACACGGTGATAACTAGGTTTAGCGTTCGTGGCGTGGGCCTGAGATTTGGAACCTCCGGCGTGGAGCTCATCAGCTTGAGGCCCCCTTGTGTTTCGCCATGCCAATTGGTGTGGCTCCACCTTTCCGTTCTAGTCAATTGAACTAGTTGCCTCCTGCGCACGAGCATCGAATTCATTGGCACTGGATACGCGCCACGAGAAGCAGCTTCCAGGGGCGAATGTGTAGAATCTGATGGCAGAATCAACTTTGGCGAATTGGGCGAAGCAGCAAAATTTTGATGCCAAGATAAAGATAGAACAGAAGTGGCGTACGAATGGCGAATGAAAAACATGCCTTATGTGGAGCGCTTCTTTCCTTTTCTTGGAATCCGCAACAGATCATATGGGATTCAACGGTCAGGACGTGGGAGGACCTATTGGTTAATGGGGACTGCAGAACCATGTGTCTCGTATCTTTCTCATCGCGCCTTACTTTGCAAAAAATGGAAGCGTGCAATGTGAAGAATTGCGTGCGTGTTAGCGAACGTGTCCGAACCCCTAATATTGTATCATGTCCATATGGACATCTTTTCGGCTTTTCATCGGTCGAAAGCTTGACAGATGCAATCGCAGAACAAATAACGTCAAATCATGGAAATCTACTTAAGCAGCGTAACAATGCAGAATGTTAAAACCAACCCATAACTCACCATCTTCAAAGCCCTCTCTAAACGAATCAATCAGTATGTCAACAGAAGTACTGCCACCACTCCTGACAACGTAAGTGTAACCCGTAACCAATTAGTACGCGTCTGACATCTGTTCATCAGCGTCAAGAACATTAACTCACAGCACAATGTGGTGTTCATTCCTGCCGATGCCTCTGGCAGTGTTCGAGCGATAAAATTGACCCCCGGTGAATCGTCACCGTTGCCGCCCATCTACTGGGAGGTCACCTCTACAGAGAGGCCAGACCGTTCCCCGGTACCGACCCCTCATATTCCTCAGCCCATCCATCCCGTCATCGTCAACGTTGGTCTGGAGACCTTGATACTCAAGACGGAGAAGGAAGAGATCATCCTCAAAACTGGTGGAAAATTGATCTTGAACCCTGGTCATTACGATATCAACCCCCACCATCACCACTGAAATGCAATGTGAGTCCGCGAGAGATAGTAAATTAATTCATTGATCTGACATATACACCAGGAAATGGATACCGCGATTGGCAGCCTTTGACGAGATTAGAAAAGTTGCTTGTTTATGCTGTTCCCCATTTGTACTTTTGGGTATCGCGTATTGATCTGAATTTGTGAT
Source organism: Amanita fuliginea (assembly GCA_023014435.1). Classification (NCBI taxonomy): domain Eukaryota; kingdom Fungi; phylum Basidiomycota; class Agaricomycetes; order Agaricales; family Amanitaceae; genus Amanita; species Amanita fuliginea. Next base: position 3,327,123 of record JAEBUQ010000003.1, read on the forward strand.
TTAAGGATTGAGACACGTCAGTTAGCCTCGACGCCACTCGTTAAGGTTTAAAAGTCACTTCATGATCCGCAGGGTCGTCATCTCCGAGTCGCATGGAGTTTAAATAACGTCTGCACCCGTGTCGGCCCTTCGGTAACAGGACGCTCTTTTTCTGATACTGACTGCTCAATGACACCAAACCCGGTGAGAAGATGGTGGTTAAAGAGGAAGCAGACAACGATGATGATGCTGACGTAATTTTCACGCTCACCGTCACTTTTGTCACTTTTGCTTTAGAGGAAACCTGGACGACGATCCACCAGCGACCCTACAACGGGTCGAAAGACGCGTTCACTGACGCTGTAAATGAATGAATGTTTTGTCAGACAGCCCATCATGACGGGTACCAGTATTGAATTGTCTGCAGTGCTCACTATTCTTTCATCTAGACGCATACATCGCTTTTTCCGGATCCCTTGCACGCTTCAATGATATTGAGCGCCTGTATGCTGTCGGAGATAACACGGTCATTGGCGCAGGAGGTGACGTCGACTCCAGAAACTGTCAAGCGAGCTCTTGACCGACGAGTTCACCCAACAAGACGGGCACGTAAGTCATGTATGCTCCACGAACGAAGATCAATCCGTTGTGGAACTCGCTAGTCGTAGGAGGGTTCAAAGATGGGAAACGGCACGTCATCTCAGATCCACATCAGTCGTTGACTTTTTTTTTTTCAACAATTTGGCGGTCAGATTCCTGGCTTACGTCAATCTGCTTGGCACAAAATATAAGTCGCCAACGATGGCAACGGGATACGGCGCATATATCGCCCAGCTTTTGCTGCGGAAGGCGGTGGAACCCTATGCAGATGCGCTGACGGAAGAGCAAGCACAAAAAATATTGGAAGATTGTATGCGCGTACTCTTCTATCACAACGGATGGCGTCAACTTGATACGGCATGGGCGTTTGGTGAAGGTCATGATTCAGTAATTCCCGTGAATCAAGCATGCACCAATCTGTATTTTATGGCGTATTAATCTGACTTTAAGCTTTATCAAAGAAGTTCTTCACAGCCACAGTTAGCCCACGATGTAGTCTGAGACATGTACGCCCAACTCGTGACCTCTCCTTAACTCTGATGTCGCTCCTCACGAAGGAAGGCCGCATTTCTGTCAAACCTTTCGCAAGAGTCCGAGCGTTACGCGGTCTTCCTAAAATAAAGCGCGCACCAGCCTCAGTTTCCAGCGTGGCATCGTCTTTCGAAGAAAGCGGTGGCGCCAGAGCCGAAGGCTGCCTCGTAACAAAGGCGGTTAAGTACACGCACCAGCTCGTCCGTTGGATTAATTCAGCTCATAAGAGTGTTGACCCCCGTCATATTGTGAGTGAAACCGATCCATAGGTGCCAGAGAGATTTTGAATGTGCTTCCTATATATAGGAGGAAGTCCTTTGCCAGGATTTGCAGATCATTCCTTTCGAGAATTTCACCCTCAATGATTCCAGTAATGTTGCCTGCCGTAAGTTTGAAAATTTACATATATCGAGACCTTTCTGATTCTTCAAGAACAGTCGAAGCATTTGTCCACACCTCACTCGATGTTTATGCTTTCATTGCTGTGACGGCATCTTTATCGACCCTCGATGACCTTATCAAGATGGTTGAATCAGACAACGATCGCCGACAGAAGATATCAGATGAAACTGGAGGCATTCCTTTCCGTTCGCTTGATGTCGGTGCTTGTTAATCTATTAATGTTGCAGTGCCCTAACCTTTATACGAACAGTTCTCGTTGCCAAGCTTCGTCAATCCAGAGTACGAACTTGTCGCGTTACATCCTGAGCACTTCCTTCCCCATGGCGCCGTCCTCACGGTCTATAGTTCTGAAGCAGGGACACACAAGCACTACGTTGCAGCTAGCGATCGACGTCTTCGTGAATCATCCGATCCTAGTAGCCCTCGCTTGCCACCATTCCGCAGCAACCGTAGTGTCGTCATGGGAATAAACATTTTCCTCGTAATTCTGAATGCCGAAATCAAATTTCGACGCTACTTTGAGATGATCAAGCGGAACCCTCCGCCAATGCCCCTCCCAGACGATGTGATATACCTCATGCATCGTACTGTGGAATTGGTAGATCTCATCTACTGGAACCCAGTACCGACCAAGGGCTCGCCAGGGGAGGCACTTATGCTCAAGTTCCAGCATTTCGGCCGACAAGATGAAGAAATAATGGCTGGTTCTGCAGATTTCGTTCAGAGAGAGGAGATTGATAAGAAAGAAGACACCGTGACCCTGCCCAGTGCTTGGACAGCCGAGAGACGTCGTGAAGAACGTGCGTGGTTTGCAAGAGCTGATCCGGAGGCACGGAAGGCTTATGGGACGGCGCTCATGAGTGGCTATGGTGTGTATCTCTTCCTTTCGGTAGCCATGAACCATTAATCCAGTCGTTGCATAGATTATGATATAAAATCGTTCGAGGAAGCCTTCCCACTCAACGACAGCACGTCTTAACCTTCGCATCCCGTTATCCATTGAACTATTCTGACACACCAGCATGAAAGGAAGGATGAACACAGTTGCACACTGATATGCGTCAAAGATCTTCCATTACAAGGCGTTGGGCAGGTGGGTCTACAATAGCATACAATTTTCAAGAAGTACATGTTAAAAGTTAGATTAGATAATTAAGAATTAATTAGATAATTAGAATTAGAATTAATTAGTGTTTTATATTTAACTAAATATCTAGATTATGTGATATCACATGATTAGTCATGTGATTAGTCATGTGATTAGTCAAATGATTATAGGCTCATCTAGACTCTGATTAGTAATAATAAACTCTTATTTGTACTTATGTACAAAATTATAGAGTTCAAGGATATTTATATCTTTGACAGATATTATAGAGTTTGACAGATATTATAGAGTTTGATGGGACGATCATCAACTGAATTGAATAGTTGATAAGAATCATCTATATTTAGAATATGACTCATATGACTGTGCATTGCTGTGCAATGACTGTGCAATGACTCAGATTGCTGCACATGAGTCATATAGCTGTGCACATGAGTCATTTAGAAGGAAATGATGTCATATAGAACATCATAGAATAATTAAAAATAAATAATAATAAAAGAAACTCATTTAATAGTATTTTTATTATTATATTTTGTACCTAGATTAGGGTTACTGAAATGTATATAAGGAGGGTGTTTTAGATGCTAAGCTCCCCAGTTTTTCCACCTAACACATAGGCAGATAAGCACTCTAACTAAGAAATGTAAGTCATTGAAACCTTACTTAGCTAGTGTCTGCGCTGCTGTCACTTGTTTCAATAGGTTATGGGCCCCGCTAGCAACAGCCTCAAAAGCAACCTGTGCGGAGTTGTTACATGCCGTGGGAAGGATGCTGGTTATAAATAGATACAATGTATTTTTAGATAGACGTTAGATCGGCTGGATCTCACTCAAGATCAGGCAAGCAGATATGGCTGATGGCCCTCTATCTGGTCTGATGGGATCTTGATAGCTGATTGATCTACTGTGACTGTGGCTGTGACTAACCTCTCGATCTCTCCGCACAGAATAGCTAACCCATGATCGTGGGATAACGATCCGCTTAATGGGAGCAGGGATCCATTTAGATCTCCCTTGAGATCTACAGTGTGGGAGCACTGATTAAACATCTGGAGTGGTGCTTCGGAGTCACCCGCTGTTGTGGAACAGCGAAATCAAAATTCTCACAAGGGCTTGTCACCCTAACGACACTGGTTTTGCCACACCAGAAAGCAAAAAGGCATGGATTACAGGCCATCCCAGTTGACGGATAAGGGTGTGGTGGAAGCCACATCTGAAAGGGTTGATGCACCCCCATTTGCCCAATATTTAATGCCTTTATACCATTATAGGGGTTTTCGTCCCCTGGTTACCTTCTTTATTTGGATCAATATTCTGTATAAAGGTCGTGCTGAGTGGACATTGTTCCACGTACACGCAGACTAGTGGAGGGCACCCCCTATGGACCCTCTTAGATTAGGACGATCGAGATTGTCACTTTTATGATAGTCACACAGTAGCATACTTGTAATTGGTGGATTTTGTATGCTGGGAATTTGAAGGAGCCCCAGGTACACTTATTGGCATGCAACATTCCAAACTTCAAAACGTTGTTTGTGTTGTTGGCAGCCTATAACATGTTGTTACATAAACAGCACAGCCTGATAAGCACATCTTTTCTCATGTTTCATTCGAGAAAATGAATTAGGCTAATGCAAATTTTAATAGATGTCTCAAGTTTTCCAAATCGGTTTTTTGTCTCAATCCGTCCACCTGATGATCTACTTGGATTCTGCTATGAATAAACCTGACTATATCAATGCTGGGATTATTCGTTGTGTAATGAAAGAAATCCATGAATTGCCGGTCGAGGACATCGAGAACATTATGAAAAAATATGATGCAGATGACATGTGTTATCTCTGTCCTGGTCATCGTCTGGCCAAGTTGGTATATATGATTAATACCACCTGCAGCTATAATCTGTTACGATTTCTTTCCCTTTCGTTAATGGACTCATTTTATTATATAATCATTGTTATGCGTTTCATGGACGCTCATCTCCTTTAGCTACTTTACCTTCACATTTCCTTTCTTAGGTATTTAGCTGTACGTTTCCTTTTATATTTCTCTTGTTCTTTTACATATATAAACCGTCTTGTAAAGTAGCTAGACTTCAGTTCCAACTTAATCGAATTCTTCTCTCAACCTCTGAACGAAACTCCTCGCTCTCATCTTTAAGCTCGTCGTTAATTTGACCTTTGTCATCATTTGACTTAGCGTCCAGAACTTGTCCAGTAGGCTGGGAGCAGACCGAGACTCTGCTTGCCACTGTTGACTTAGAACGAATTGCGTTGAGAGCATCGATCTTAACACAAGTTGGAACTCACAGAACCGCTCAGTGTTTCTACACTAGCCAGACACCATTGATACCAGAACCTCGAACCTCAGACCACCGAACGGCTCTGTCCGTTTCAGACGAAAATATTATCTAGATCAACGAGAGGTTTTTCCGTCGACTACAGGAACAGGGTGGTTTTTCCGCTCAGGAACTAAGAAGAAAAACGAACCAGTACCAGCATCCCTCTTTGAAGGTGATTATATTGAAGGAGACGGAAAGGAAGTCCTCCCAGATAACGTTTGGATTGAGTGGATCAACGAAGATCTAGAAGAGGACTTTTACTCTCTATTTTATCCACCCACTGAAGAACCAGAATCCTCCTGGTGGAACGAATTCCTCAGTCTCTCTGGAGCACCACCACAGGACAGATACGCACTCCAAGACAAAGGGAAACAGCCTTGGAGAGACTTCCTAGAACAGAAACAGATCGAACAAAGTCTATTTGGAGATCCAGAATCAGGGAAGAAGAAAGACGAAACAGGAGAACCTACAGATCCGAAAGAAGAAACAGAAAAGATGGCATCCGACGTAGCAGCACTTGCCTCTAAAGGAGATATCAAACCGCAGCCTATGCGCGTTTTTACAGGAAAACGAACCGAAGCAAAGGCTTTCATTGGAAGTCTTGAAGATTACTTTGTTTTGAATGATGATAACTATAAAAACAAAGCACAGAAGCAGATTCGATTTACTCTTGCCTGTCTTGGGCAGGAACTCGATGATTGGAAAGTCCTGATCAAGGATGAATTGGACAATGAAGAAGAAACAACCTTTACTTGGACGAATTGGACAGAATTCAAGAAACGTTTCTTAGCCGATTGGGGGGAAGTTAATAGTGCTCTCAGAGCGCTGAACAATCTAGCCAATCTCAGAGTAGGGGGCGACGTTTCAGTCCCTGAATATATCAGAAAATTCCGCATGGAGATCGGTACTTCAGGTTTGAAAGGAACAACTGCGCAGCTCCAGGCCTTTGTTAAAGTATCGCTACAAAAATTCTTGAAGCAAATGTTTTATCTATGAAAGAAGCATATGAGAAGGCAGAACAGCTTCATGGCGCTTGGGAAATGATGCGAGCGCTTGGGCGAAAACCAGGACAAGGGAATCGTTCAAATTTTAATCGAAATACCAATAATAGGGGCGGATCAACCCGATCAGTAAATGCTATGCCCACTGGACGTTTGACAGATGAACAAAAGGAGGAATACATGAAAACTGGAAAATGTTTCAGATGTGGAAACCAGGGGCATGTTTCAAGGAACTGTCCCAAACGAAACACCACGTCAAACGCCTCCTTCAGGGCCTCCTCATCGTTTCAGAATAAAGGGATCAGATCTATCCCTGAAGAGGCGTCCAAAGAGAAGAAAGACGACCCAGTTGCAAGCATCAGAGCGATCCTTGCTGGAATGAACTCGAGAACGAGGGTTTTTAACCCGGAAGCGTCATACAGCGGTTGGCACTTCCATAACAAATGGACATTCACAGTTAGCGCTCGATTCTGTAATAGTAAAATCGAATAATGACAAGCGCCTTTCAATTTCTGTGGAGACGTCCGATTTACCCGCTGAAACTTCGGCTCTAATCGATTGTGGAGCAGAAGGGAATTTTATTGACGAAGAAGTAACCACCAAGTTATCAAAAGAAAAATTGCGAAAACCAATCAAAGTCAGAAACGCAGATGGAACGGTTAACACTAATGGAATAATCACACATCGAGTCCATATTCAATATTCGATTGGAGGAAAACGATACAGCAACTGGTTTCTAATCACTAAATTAGGAGATCAACGATTAATTTTGGGGATCCCTTGGTTAGAAGAAAACAATCCTACTATTGATTGGAGAGATAAAACGATACACCTCATCGATGAACAACGGAATGAAGGAACTATCTGGCAAATGGCATTGGACAATCAACAATGGGGAGAAGACGAGTACTGGATCAGAGTTAAGACGTCAGCATCTCAAGCGTTAGAACATCAGTTGAAAAAGGATGAACCAAAAACGGAATTACCATCAGAATATGGGAAATGGCGCTCAGTCTTTGAGAAAAAGGCATCAGAACGATTCCCAACTTCCAGAACTTGGGATCACGCTATCGATTTGAAAACCGGTTTTAGTCCTAAAGTTAGCAAAATCTATCCGTTATCAATCAAAGAACAGTTGTCGCTGGATGAATGGATTGAAGAACAGCTAGCTAAAGGCTACATCAAACCGTCGAAATCTCCTCAAGCATCGCCATTCTTCTTTGTCTCAAAGAAGGAAAGTGGTGCGCTTCGGCCATGCCAAGATTATAGATATTTAAACGATTGGACAATCAAGAATGCATACCCATTACCCCTAGTATCCGACCTCCTTACAAAACTTGCTGGTGCACAATATTTCACCAAATTAGACCTCCGATGGGGATATAATAACGTCAGGATCAAGAAAGGGGACGAATGGAAAGCTGCTTTCATTACCAACAGAGGATTATACGAACCAACTGTTATGTTCTTCGGTTTATGCAATTCGCCATCTACATTCCAAACTATGATGAACGAATACTTCAGAGACATGATTAATGAAGGATGGCTCATTATCTACATGGACGACATCTTGATATGTTCTCAGAATTTGAACGAACTAGAAGAACGAACAAAAAGGGTTCTCGATCGATTAGAAGAGAACGATCTGTTCCTGAAGTTAGAAAAATGTAAATTTGCTGTTCAAGAAGTTGAATTTTTGGGCATGATCATCTCACCCGGAAAAATACGAATGGATCCTATCAAACTCGCAGGAATAGCTGATTGGCCAGTACCATCAACGGTTAAACAAGTCCGATCATTCCTAGGTTTTGGAAACTTTTACAGACGTTTTATTGGAAACTTTGCAGCAATCGCAAAACCACTCACAGATCTAACCAAGAAAACGGAACCATTTGACTGGAATAATGAGCGCCAACTTGCCTTTGATACCCTAAAGCAACGGTTTGCCTCTATGCCAGTATTGTTAATGCCAAATCCTGCAAAACCATTCATCCTTCAAACCGACGCCTCCAATAAAGCAATTGGAGCGGTACTGAAACAGGCTGATGAATCTGGAGTACTCCATCCGTGTGGATTTATATCCCATGTGTTAACACCAACGGAACAGAATTATCAAATTTACGACAGAGAACTGCTTGCAATCATCAAGGGACTTGCAGTATGGCGCCATCTATTACATGGTTCTCCTCACACGATCATCATCCATTGTGATCACAAGAACTTGTCTTACTATCGAACTGCTCAACGCTTAACACCTCGACAAGCTCGGTGGTCATCATTACTATCTGAATATGATCTTCGTATTGAACATATACCTGGCACAAAAATGTTCGAAGCAGATGCATTATCCAGACGGCCAGATCATATGGGAAATGATGAGGAACAAACTACGGTCACGGTTTTGCCGAGTGACCGATTTATTCGACTAATCAATGATGATCTTGCCAGCGAATTAAAGAAATACATGGCAAACGACGATTTTGGACGCATCCTTATTGAAGTTATCACTAAGCAAAGGGCACCACCAATTAAATCCAAACTACAAGACTGGACATACACTCATGGTATCGTTTATTACTTGGGCAAGATCTATGTGCCTGATCGAATTGAGTTGCGCACTCGATTAATTAAGGAGACACATGAAGCATTATCTTCAGGACACCCTGGACGATTGAAAACACTAGCACTTTTGAAGCGTGATTATTGGTGGCCTGGAATGTATAGACATGTCAAAGAATGGGTTGAAGGTTGTGCACTTTGCCAACAGATGAAAGTCAATACCCACCCAAATTCACCGGCATTAATCCCTATTCCATCAAAAGCTACTCGGCCATTTCAACAAGTCACACTGGATTTTATCACCGATCTTCCCATATCTGACGGTTATGACTCCATTCTGGTCACGGTGGACCATGGCCTTACGAAGGGGGTAATTTTTACTCCTTGCAATAAGACGATCGACGCCTTAGGAACTGCAGACCTCTATATCTCTGAAATATTCAAACGCTTTGGACTCCCTGACATCTTAATCTCGGATAGAGGACCACAATTCTCCGCCAAAGTATTTCAAGAAATACGAAAAGCTCTAGGAATCGACCATAGAATGAGCACAGCCTACCATCCTCAGACAGATGGAGAAACTGAACGTGTAAATCAAGAACTCGAAATTTATCTTCGAATGTTCTGCGCAAATGAACCTCATAAATGGAAACCACTACTACCCATCGCTGAATTTGCACATAATAATCGATATCACGACACAATAAAGACATCACCATTTCAACTTATGTACGGATCAGATCCAATCGCTATCCCTACAGCAGCAATCAAGATGACCGCACCAGCAGCAGAAGAACGACTTCTGATGCTCCGAAAAGCTAGAGAAGAAGCCCTAGCCGCTCACGAACTAGCTAGACAAATGGTCACTCATAGATACAGAGACAAGTCAATCAGATTCGAAAAGGGTGACAAAGTCTGGCTCGAAAACAAGAATCTCCACATTCCATATCAATCAAGAAAGTTAGCACCAAAACGGGAAGGACCCTTCCAGGTTGAACAAGTCATGGGACCAGTTACTTACAAATTGAAATTACCAAAACAATGGCGCATTCACCCTGTGTTTCATGCATCGCTCCTCACTCCATATAAGGAAACCTCAATGCACGGCCCGAATTTCACTATGCCACCTCCCGATATGGTTAATGGACAAGAAGAGTTTGAGATCGAGGCTATCCTTGGACATCGAAAACGCGGAGCCGGTTATCAATATTTAGTCAAATGGAAAGGCTATGGAGCAAATGACAATACCTGGGAACCAGAACGACATCTGGGCAATGCTGCGGATATATTGGTAGAGTATAAAAGCAGAAGAAACCTCTGAAACAGTCAATAAAATGACTTACTATCGCACCAACCTCCAACTAAAGCATAATATCCGTTATGTCAAAAGATTTTGCAGAACCGTTGGAAGATATACCCCTACTGTCAAAACCAGATACTCCGTCACGCAGATGTTTGTTCCTGCCTTTAAACATCCCTCTAAACGAACGCTATCTATTTATCAGAAACTGAAATACGTTCCAATGATGTCAAAACCACCCAAAGTAGCACGATTACCTCCTCATAAACGAACCCATCCACAAGGACGCACTGAGATTCCATATAACGCCCTATCAAAATATCTTCCTCAGTATCACCGCCTCTCTTTTGATCTAGGAGAATTACCTACGTTCCAAGAAGCTGAATCACATTATCTCCCAGCATCAGTTCACCCTTGCTTTCAATATGACAATGTATATCACAGGGTTTGGTTACGACGAACCTTCCCAGAACTATCAGAAGCCTTACAATGGATCATTCAGTTAGGCAGAGATATCTCCGTGGAACAATGGCAATACGAACGACGAATGAATATAAGGGGAAGTGAAAATTTTAACCGCACACGAGCGCAAATGGAAATTACAATTGCAACCGAACGATATTACGATCTCTTGAACCAGGCAATACAGGCTAGCATGAACAATCCAGAAATACGTGTTACACGACATGCACACCCTGAACAAATCCGTATTCCACACCCTGACGATGCAAGAACCCGATCAGAACAAGAAGAAACAGCTAGGAACTCTCGTGAGAACTTTCTCAGAACCAGGGAACCTGAGATCGAAGAAATCTTAGCTTTGGACTCCGACGATGAGATTTGGGATATTTAAACCACACTAAATGGTCTAATCCCCATCATATCGATACAGCATGTCCACAATCGTCGTCATCGCCTACCTCGTTGCTTTCGCCTTTGCGCTCTTGGTCACAGCTTGTGGCCACTGTTATGACCCTTTTCTCGTCGCCGCCTCCCCGTTCCTCGCCACCGCCCATGACCTCCCTATCGAGGTCTTCGTTACCACCACCACCACCGTCGACGATTACCTTTTCCCGAATTGGCCCGCTTCTCCCTCATCCACCGTCGCCGACCTTCATCAACATCCAGATGAGCTCACGGATTTCGTCATTGAAGAAGAGGCACCCTTACCCGCTCTACCCGCACCACCTCTCGCTAGGATCCCTAACGCCACCCTTCTTCGGGCTCAGGAAGCCCTCGCCACCTTCATCGTTGACTATCAACTTTTCGCCGGACCCCTCGACGCCATGCTCAACACCGCCCTCACCACCGACCCTCATACCATCACGGATGAAGAACGCGATGCAATCCTTGAACAAACGGTCCAGCTCGACTATATCACACGGACATTGCAATGGCGGTTTGAGACCGCTAACCACGACATCAATACCATCGCCGAATGGTTGAAATCGCGAAGGGATCATGGGTGGACAAATGGTGGAAACCATGGTTGGGGAACAGGTTAAGAAGTCGGTGACTTCTTGCATACGAAGGGGGTAATGTTACGATTTCTTTCCCTTTCGTTAATGGACTCATTTTATTATATAATCATTGTTATGCGTTTCATGGACGCTCATCTCCTTTAGCTACTTTACCTTCACATTTCCTTTCTTAGGTATTTAGCTGTACGTTTCCTTTTATATTTCTCTTGTTCTTTTACATATATAAACCGTCTTGTAAAGTAGCTAGACTTCAGTTCCAACTTAATCGAATTCTTCTCTCAACCTCTGAACGAAACTCCTCGCTCTCATCTTTAAGCTCGTCGTTAATTTGACCTTTGTCATCATTTGACTTAGCGTCCAGAACTTGTCCAGTAGGCTGGGAGCAGACCGAGACTCTGCTTGCCACTGTTGACTTAGAACGAATTGCGTTGAGAGCATCGATCTTAACATAATCGTGTCAAGAATTCTCCTGAAGCTCGGGAGTTCTTCTTGCCTGCTAGGGTCTATGACAGATCCGCCTCACATATATGGAATGCAGTCGATGCATCTGTCCATGTATTTGTTTACGATTGTTTCCTCAAAGAGGAAGTTCGCATTCACCCCTCGTACGACATTAATTGTACTTCTTCTGAAAAGACGTTGGGAGTCAAATATGTCAATGCCAATGGTTTATGTATGAAAATTTACACTCATCCAAATCAATTAACTGAAAAAATTGATATAGTTGTAAATGAATACGTCGTGCCCAGTGAGGCAAACAAAGTTGTTTACCCCCCTCTTTCTTCCAAATCGCCAATACAGGAAGAAGGGGATAGCAGCGAAGAAGGCGAATGCAGCGGCAGTGACGCCGACCATTATGATGGTGATGACGATGAAAGTATCGAGATTGATGATCAGGACATCATCAATAATGATCTTCTTGCACCGCCACCACCGACAATGACTCAAAGTGCCCCTGAGTTACCGCCTCTCGTGGACCAACCTCACTACGATGGTCCAGCAGTTCACATGCTTGGTCTTGGTGGACGTCCAGGACCGCGATACGAGTCTCTAAGGGACCTTCGAGGAGAAGCACTTAGCGAAGCGCTAGCTGAAAGACGCAGAGCAGAAAGTCTGCCTGTCTGGATGCTAAACGAGAAGGTTTATCATAGTCACATCGATTATGAGGAGGCTGTTAGGCAGGCAGAATTGCAGAAGATGGACGATGAGTTATGTCGTGATATGCAGTTGGCGCAGATAAAGTTGCATGATGTCATGCAAAAAGAAGAACCAAAGGTGACTTATGAAAATCAGCTATTATTTCCAAAAGCTGATAATTTTGTCACAGCGTACGTTCTTTGGGGTTACGAGAACCCCACTTGTACGAAAATCTTTGAGGCACAATCCCCTCAATTATACCAGTCTGGGGAAAAGTTTATCCCCAGTAGAAGGAGAAAGGTCTCTGAGACAACTCCGGTCATCCCCGGAGTTAATGCCCCCGTCGGGCATATCGAAGGAAGATTCGGATCAAGGATCTGAGACAAGTTATTACAAGGTATGAAACCTTGTAATAAATATATATGTACCGTTGTGGACCAAAATGGTCCAAATATAAATTCTTTTCAGTTGTGCGATGAGTGTGTTAATCAAACTAAAAAACTCAAGTTGATAAAGTTTGATGAGGACATTCGACAAAACGAAGTCACACACACCTCAGATGGTAGCACATTTATTTACGTTCCTGAAGATAAATTTAAGGAATTGTATTATCCTCCAGGAAATCCTTTTATGGGAGAAGAACAATCGGCATTCATGATACATAATGAAAATGTTGTTCAAGATTTTCCAAAGACGACTAAACCTCTTAATAATACCCCTGAGCCTCAAGCACCTGATTGGGTTTCAGATATGATTAAAATGGTTATTCAACGTCTAGAAAGGATTGCTATGAAGCAAAAAGCTACTGATACTGAAGAAGATCATCATGATAAAAAGAAAGATCATGATAACGATAACGGTTGGAATGGTCCTTGGGAAAGTTATCCATTGGAGGAAGATAAACCTTCAAAGGATGAATTGGAACATCAACAACTCAAAGAAGCAATTGAAAATTGGCCTGATAATGAACATAAGTCATCACCAAGGTCATATAATCCATACTGGCCTTTTAAGGAAGATGATGGCTTATGGCTAGGTGAGAAGGATGTTGTTCCACCAAAACAATCATACAAAGCATTTCGACAAATTCGTCGAGTTAAGAAAGTCAAAGACTTTTGTCCTTTCTTTAAGAAGACTTTTCTTAAAAAGAAGAGCTTCAACAAATCAGATGAAGAAAAATCTGAGCGAAAGATTTATCCATTAATCAAAAAACACAGATATGATCACGATTACGATGATTTTTCTGGAGCTACTCAAGTTAAATATAGAGAATTTGGAGAAGTAAAAATGGTTATTCATACCAATGAGCATCCTATTTGGAACAAACCTGGATTATGCTACATGGCATTATTCAAACAAGCTCATTTCTTCAAACGGATATGGGAAATGTATCCTGCTTTATGGGAAATAGTAGCATTACCGAAAATATGGAGACAAAATTCAAATTTTGTCTATAAATCTGAAGGACGACGATATTTGCACTTTGAAGTTACTCAAAGAGGAACTTGCAAATGGTGGAATCTAGATGACATGGTAAAATCTAATTCTAGATTTAATTCATACCTTTGTGGTGGCAAAGATGATGAAGATTCGCTTGAGAAGATGGTTTCTATCTTCAATGGTGTTTCTGATTTTCAAAAATGGCGTACTAACATTATGTCATATATGGCCATGAAGGGATATACTAAATATGTCACTGGAGATCAACCAGAACTTCCTTCAATGTATATTGACACTGCTGCACATCCAGCTTCTGCAGCTACTAAACTTGAATATGAATTAACATTCAAAAGAACTTGGCAAGAAATACAAGATTGGACTGAATATTCTGCAAGAGCAAATGCAATTTTCCAAATGTCGCTTGCTGCAAATCTTCATGTCTATATTAAAGCAACTCCTAAAGAAACTCTAGCTGAACTAGATAAGATATTTGGATTAAAAGGAATAGCTAGATATTTTATTCTTTATAAGAATATATTTAGCTGGTCTATGAAACCAGGACAAGATCCTATCATAGCTATATCCAAATTAATGAAATTAGTTGCTGATTTAGGTACTGAAAATAAATACAAAATTCCTGATTTTGTAGTACTTTTCTTTATCTTACATAATCTTGGTCAATCATATGGTACTTTAGTTACAAACTTGGTTGATACCAAGGTTGTAGATTTTACGATAGATAACATTATTCCTCGCATTCAGAATGAGTATAATCTACTCATGTCAAAGGGCAAGACACGTCATCATGCTCAAATTGCTAATATTGGATCAAATATTCAAAAGAATTCTAACACAAACCCAAATTGGAAAGATCAACATTCCAATACTAGTTATAACAATAATAACAGGGGAAAAGGTTCTTTTAGAGGACGTTTCAATAAAAGCAAGACATTTGTACCTTGACAGAGTTACAATAAATTTCCTAACAGAGGAAATGCATCTTCTATGTCAAGGGATGACAAGAAGAAACGTAATGAAATAAATAGGGCTAACAAGAAATTAAAGAATAAAGCTCTAATCAATGAATTACGAGAATTGAAAGGGAAGAAGAAGGATTCATCCACTACAATCCATTTTGCAAATCCAATGATAGTGGATACAGCTCCTGGATATTATAAACAGTATCCATTGGAAGAATCTGCTGGATTTATAGAAGAACTTGTACCTGACGTACAACACAATAGTTCTTTATTGGATAGGATTGGAGACATTCAAATGGATGATGATGACACTCCTATTGAAGATAGGGTAGATTATGAATACTTTCAAGATGATAGTATTCGTCGGTTATTCAAAACCGATTCTTCACCTTTAACACTGATTTCCAGTGATAGTTCTCCTGAAGAGGAAGAGCAATATCATAGTGGAGAAGACTCAGATCCATTCAAAAGTGATTATTCTGATCATGGATTAGAATATATTGATGGAACTGGAAATGATAACAACATGGCTAACCTTAACATTGGGTATGGATTAAATTCTTCAAATAATTACTTATCTAATACTGTTCTAGTGCTTGATAATATTACTAATAATGGTATATTGAATATGTCAAATCAAGACGTAAATAACAGTAGTTACAAATTTGTATGTAGTAATTATGAGAATAAAGTTCCTGGTGAACAAATTATGCTCTTAAATAAGAATGATTGATGGGTCATTGACTCTGGAGCGACAAGACATTGTACACCATTCTTAAGTGATTTTACATCATATAAGAAATATATTAATCCCATGAAGGTTACCACTGCTAATAAACACAATCTGACATTTATTGAAGGAGAAGGACAAATCTGCTTCAGACATAATAAACATGTTATGAATTGGAATGTATGCTATATGCCAATGCTACCATACAGAATTATATCTGTACCACAATTAACAAGTATGGATTATCATGTTTATCATGGTAAAACCAAAACTATAATATATAAGGGAAACATAACTCTTATTGGACACCCAACAGAAGCCAATTCTGTACATTGGCTGTCTACTATAATTAAAAGACCTTCTCATCATTTATTAATCAATAATAGTTCTAAAACTATTGATTATTTTATTTGGCATAGAAGGATGGCACATCCTAGTGATAATGTATTAAACCATATGTTCAGAAATACTGAAAATAGTTCAAAGATTACTAAACCCCATATGAAGAGCATTTGTAAAACATGTATCATGGGTAAACTTGATAATAAACCGTATCATGTTTCTTCTAGTAGAGCAACTCAGTTGCTAGAATTAATACATGTTGATCTTATTGAAATGCCAATACAATCATATCATAAACAGAAATGGGCTTTATTAATTCTTGATGACTATTCTTCTTTTGCTTATGTAGCATTACTTTGATCTAAAACTGATACTTTTAATTCAATTAAAGCATATATTGTCTTTATTGAAAATCAGTTAAACCTACAAGTAAAAAGTATGCGTTCAGATCGAGGGGGAGAATTTGTAAATCAAAAGTTAAATAACTATTTTCAAGACAAAGGTATTAAACATGAACTAAGTGCTCCACATGTTCATCAACAAAATGGTCGTGCAGAATGATTAAATGAAACTATTCTAAAGAAAGCTCAAACACTTTTATTAGAATCAGGATGCCCCAAATCCTGGTGGTCTTTTGCATTTGAGACTGCAGTTCATATATATAATCAAACACCATTAAGAAGAACTAAATGGAAAACACCTTATGAAACTATGATGGGTAAAAAACCTGATATGTCATATTTTAAAATATTTGGATGTTTGGCATATGTCTATATAGTCAAAGAAAGACGTAAAGATAAGTTATCACCAAGAGCTGAACCAATGACATTCATTGGATATGAAAGTAAATCATATAAGTTCATGAATGATAAAAATACTATAGTTATTGCCTCACATGCCATATTTGTTGAAAACATATTTCCTAAGTTATCTAAAGATAAGATTATCCATAAAGATAAATACCCAACTTTAGATCTAGATAAAATTCTCACAACAGATAATCATTATAATCATGACGCTACAAAAAATGATAAAAGGCAATCATTTCATGATTTGAATGATTCTGATGATAGTGATTTGTTGGATACAGATGATCATAAGTCTGACACAAAAAGAAAACCATCAGACAATCAATCAGAAGACAGTGATTCTTCTAATAATACTTATCATGATGCAAATGATAAATATTTTAAATCACAAAGTAATAAATCATACAAAGATAATATTCCTACAAAGGTTGATAAAGGAAAACAGAAAGATGTTATTAATAGATTAACTTCTTCAGAAATTCAACGACAAGTTGAACAATTTAAAAAGGATTCTGAAGAAATTAATAGAAGATATTCCAGACTTGGAAAATGGAATATTGTTAATAAACAAGTTGCAGAACTTTCTAATAATACTCCTTCAACATCAAAAACTAAACATATAGATTTATCAAAGATATATAAAATACTTGATAAACATGAAAAAGAAAGACTTGCAGAACTTGATAATCTTTCTGGATGAAATAAAAATATTAAAATAGATGAGAAATCTATTAAAGAAGATATTAAAAAAAGAGTCAAAGAAATTTTTGATAAACCTCTTCTTAAATCTAAGTTTGAATTGAATACTGGAGATTTTTGGGATCCTACTGTTAGCATTAAAGATAATGTTACTACAGGTTCTAAACATATTGGAAAAAAGTTAGACCTGCAAGCAGCTAAAAGAGGAAAACTAGATAATGATAGACCAAAAATTATATCAGATCAATCATCTCACCCATTTGGTTTTAGAGAGCAAGAAAGAAAAGTTATACAACAAAAACTTGCTACTAGAAAATCATCTAGAAAACCAAAAGTCAGAATAATTGATAATAATGTTTATGGAGATAAACATCCTGCTAAAATACAAGCAGAAATTCAAACAGATAAAGATTTTGAAAAAATTGTTAAACAACAAAATAAAAAAGAAAAGGAATGGCATGATATGCTTAAAAAACCAATTAACATATCAAAGCTACAAGAGTTAGATACTAAATCAGCTAAAGAACAACGAATTGTTCAACCTGAATTAACTTTAGAAGATCTCATGCCTATAGATAAGTCTAAGCATGAAAGAGATCATCTTAATAAACTCTTTGGTAGAAGACCTAGAAAGGAAATTATTGTTGAACCAAAATTAGATATAAAATCTGATGATAAAAAGGTTGATGATAAACCAGAAAAATCAGAAGAAGATCTGGAAAGCACAGTAACACCAGCACCTTCTGATAATGTGATTTCAACAATTCCTAGTTCTCCAAGTTCAGAAATCAGTAATGAAGACTGGATGGAAAGACATAAACAAAGACAGAAAAGAATGGATAAATTCTTATTATCCAAAGCAGCAGCAAAACTTGTAGATCAAGAGAATAGGAAAAAGGGTATACCTGTTGTATACAGAGATCTTTTAAAGATAAAAGATAAAGATCCTGAATCATATTCAAAATGGGTAGAAGCTATGAAAGAAGAAATTAAATCTATACAGAAAAGAAATGTATGGGAATTAGTTGATAGACCTAAAGATCGTAAACCTATAGGTTGTAGATGGGTTTACACTATAAAGCAACAAGATAATAGATATAAAGCGCGATTAGTTGCTCAAGGCTTTTCACAAGTACCAGGAATAGACTTTGGAGCCACATTTAGCCCGGTTTCAAGATTCGAAACTGTTAGAATCTTATTAGCATTAGCAGCTTTAGAGGGATGGGTACTCAAAGCACTAGATGTTAAAACTGCTTTTCTATATGGCCAATTAGAAGAGGAGATATATATGGAACAACCAGATGGTTTCAAAACCAATGATAAAAATAAAGTCTATAAATTAAATAGAGCTTTATATGGTTTGAAACAAGCATCATTAGCTTGGAATATTCAAGCTCATAACAGTATAACTAAATTAGGATTTAGAAGATTATATGCCGACACAGGAATATATGTTAAACGAACAGAGAATGACATCATAGTCATTATATTATATGTTGATGACATAATATTCATGGGCAATAATGAAAAGACTGTTAATGATCATAAAAAGAAATTCATGGATAAATGGGAAAGTAGAGATTTAGGAGATTTAAGTGAATATTTAGGAATGAACATTGTGATTGATAAACAAAATCATATAGTCACAATTGATCAAGCTAAATATGCCAAGAAGATTGTTGAAAGGTTTGGTCTTATTAATGCAAAACCAGTAAACACGCCTTTACCAGCTGGTTATGTACCAAACAAACAAATAGAGGGTCAAGCAACACAAGAAATGATTACATACTATCAACAATTGATAGGATCATTATTGTTTCTTGCAATGTGTACAAGATTAGATATTGTTTATGCAACAATTCTAATGTCACAATTTGTAAGTAATCCTTCACAGGATCACATTAAAAAGGCATTACATATAATCCAATATGTTGGAAGTACATTGGATTACTGCATTAAATATAACGGAAAAGATAAATATGGTTTAATTTGTTATGCTGATGCTGATTGGGCATCAAATCCTATTGATCGAAAATCAACAACAGGGATGGTTGTCAAGTTAGCTGGAGCACCAGTATATTGGAAATCAGCAAAACAAAAAACTATTGCATTGTCTTCAACAGAAGCTGAATACATGGCTGCATCAGATGCATGCAGACAGATATCTTGGTTGAAGAATTTGTTTGAAGAGTTAAGATATAACATAAGATCCATTCCGTTAATAATGGATAATCAAGCAGCAATTTATATGGCTTCAAATCCAGCTCAAGAACAAAGAACAAAACATATGGATGTCAGATATCATTATATAAGATCATGTGTCAAAGATGATTTAGTTGATCTTTATTATATTAAAACTGAAGATCAAGCTGCTGACATATTAACTAAAAACTTATTGTTGAATAAGCATAGTAGAATGCTTAAATTATGTGGAATACACATTTAGTAAAATATTCAACAAGGGGGAGTGTTAAAAGTTAGATTAGATAATTAAGAATTAATTAGATAATTAGAATTAGAATTAATTAGTGTTTTATATTTAACTAAATATCTATTCAGATTATGTGATATCACATGATTAGTCATGTGATTAGTCATGTGATTAGTCACATGATTATAGGCTCATCTAGACTCTGATTAGTAATAATAAACTCTTATTTGTACTTATGTACAAAATTATAGAGTTTGATGGGACGATCATCAACTGAATTGAATAGTTGATAAGAATCATCTATATTTAGAATATGACTCATATGACTGTGCATTGCTGTGCAATGACTGTGCAATGACTCAGATTGCTGCACATGAGTCATATAGCTGTGCACATGAGTCATTTAGAAGGAAATGATGTCATATAGAACATCATAGAATGATTAAAAATAAATAATAATAAAAGAAACTCATTTAATAGTATTTTTATTATTATATTTTGTACCTAGATTAGGGTTACTGAAATGTATATAAGGAGGGTGTTTTAGATGCTAAGCTCCCCAGTTTTTCCACCTAACACATAGGCAGATAAGCACTCTAACTAAGAAATGTAAGTCATTGAAACCTTACTTAGCTAGTGTCTGTGCTGCTGTCACTTGTTTCAATAGTACATGCATTGAGAACCTGACATATAAGAAACCAGAGTTGAGTGACTACGTTTTGACTCGAAATGGAGATACATGTATGCGCTAAATAAACACCTCATTTTGTTTTCATGCAAACTGTGATACCTGCCTTCTTCAAAGCGTCAATCCTTTCCTCGTGATCACCCTGGCTATAACCCTTGCCACATATATCCACTTCCCTCAAAACGGTAATCATTTCTCTCCAGCCGCACCTGTTCTCAATCATCCTGTCAACCGTTCTCTTGCGCATCTCCACCATGTTGAGCAATCGATTCACATCAGCATCACAGTCAATTCGAAGGTTTCTGAGATAACGTCCAAGGGTGCCATTTGACAGACCCACAATCGCTTCATCGTCAAATGCGACCCCAATCATCACAAGACTCCGTAGTTTAGGCGCCTCCTGTAGAATAGAAGAGGCAGGAATATTAGGATTGAAGAATGAGAGTGTTTCGAGTCCTTGCAAGTTGTATTGTTGATTGATAATTTCTTTCGACCGTACGCTCCTGTTCATGTCAAGTTCGACAAGGGTGGACCCGCAAGTGATGTTACTGATGATCCTATCAGCATCGTCGCCATGCATGAAGAGCTTCAAGCAGATACGCCGCAAGTTAAACATAGTTAACTCTTTCAATGAAGCTAAGTGATTGGAAAAGCTTGATCGAACAATGAGACGGAGTTCCTGTAGCGATGGCATCTGTTGCAATGCATCAAAAACTGGTACCAAGAATCTTGTTTCGAAATGGAGACTCAAACACTGCAGCTGACTCCATGGGAGAGGGATATTGAGTAAGGCGGCGAAATGCATTGGCATAACAGAGTATCGATCACTAATGACCACTGATCGTAGTCTGGGGAAACTGATCGGTACGCTGCTAAAATATTCCCTGCGATCGAAGGATTCGAGCTCAAGTTCGAGCTTTTCGACGGTTCGTAAAATAGGATGGGGTAGGAATGATAACGCTTTGAACTGACAAAAGGTCAGATCAATGTGGTGCATATTGATCTGAAGCTTTGAGTGCGAGGCAATACCCCGGATAATACTGGCGGCTGCGCTAGCATTTCTATCGGCCGCAAGCACATTCTGAGATGAGGATCGTAACGATAGCTCTATCGGAGAACTTCCAACGCGTGAGAGCCATTCATAGAAAAGTAGACTGACACGACTGTCATCTCGATTGACAAGACAGACGGTATTCCATAACTCGAATGTACCGAGTGCCAACGCGCGCCATCGTGAACAGACATGTGACAGCACGAGCTGAGGAGGATGGTTTCGAATAGGGAATACCACGGGTCCGTGGTCTTGTGAAATGAGGACAAATATATTGACGAGGATATCATTGGGGAGGGTATAATGAGATGAGGGTGCAGTCTTAAGTTCTGGGCGCATAGCACGACCGCTTTGTTTGCTCTTTGGCCAAGCGAAGTCGCCGATTCTAGTAATTCCAACTCCGCCAATCACGCTCTCGTCGGGCACTAAGACACTGCCTTCACACCCAACGGCAAAGGGCTTGTGAGCAGCAAATTTTCCGCAATCCGTTACTACTATGCCTATTTGATGTCCGTAATACGGCAGACCCCCCTCCGTGTGCCTATTTCGCCGCTAAGTGCGTTCTGCTGCGCTGATGGTAGCGACCAAGACAGGCGAACCACTACTATGGTTGTGACAAGCAGATGAAGGCATCGCTTGCAGTTACTCTGGTGTAACTTGAACAATTTATTGGTCCTAGTATCACAAAATACAATAGCACCTGCAGTCAAGCTAGGCCGAGGACGACATTTTTGCATATAACGGTAGCCAAACTGTAATACCTACCTTCTTCAAAGCGTCAACCCTTTCCTTATATCTACCCTCATTATAATTGCCATAGATACTCACTTCCCTCAAAATAGTAATCATTTCTCTCCAGTCGCATCTGTCCTCAATCAACTTGTCAACTGTTCTCTTGCGCATCTCCACCATGCTGAGTAATTGATTCATATCATCAACACAATCAACTTCAAGTTTTCTGAGATAACGCCCAAGGGTGCCATTCGACAGACCCACAATCGCATCGTCGTCAAATATGCCTCCCATCATCCGGAGTATTTGTAGTTTAGGCGCTTCCCGTAGGATGTAAGAGGCAGAAATAGTAGGGTCGAAGAATGAGAGTACTTGGAGTCCTTGCAAGTTGTATCGTTGCTTGGTAATTTCTATCGAGCATACACTCCCGCTCACGTCCAATGAGGAAAGGGTGGGGCCACAAGTGATGTTACGGAGGAGCCTGTCAGTGTCGTCGTCGTTGAGGTTGAAGAGTTTCAAACAGATACGCCGCAAGTTAAACAGAGTTAACTCCTTCAGTGGAACTGAGTCACGGTGATAGGAAAGATTTGATCGAACAATAAGACGGAGCTCCTGTAGCAATGTCATCCGTCGTAATACATCAAAGACTGGTCCTAGGTATCTTGCTTCAAACTCGAGCTTCAAGGACTGCAGCTGACTCCATGGCAGAGACATGTTGAATAAGATGCCCAAACCCAAAGAGTGTATGACCACTGATCGTAGTTTGGGGAAACTGATCGGTGCATTGCTAAAATTTTCCTCGACATCAGAGGAATCGAGCTCGAGCTTCTCGACGTGTGGCAAAATAGAATTAGGCAAGCTTGATAACGCTTTGAACTGACAAAAGGTCAGATCAATGTGGAGCACCTTGATCTGAAGCCTGAAGCGCGAAGCAATGTCCTGGATGGTTCTGGCAGCTGCGCTAGTTTTCCTAGCGCTTGGATGCTCATTCCGAGACGAGAATCGTAACGATAGCTCTATCGGAGAACTTCCAACACGTGAGAGCCATTCATAGAAAAATAGACTGACACGACTGTCATCTCGATTGACAAGACAGACGGTATTCCATAACTCGAATGTACCGAGTGCCAACGCGCGCCAACGTGCACAGACATGTGACAGCACGAGCTGAGGAGGATGGTCATAATTTCGAATAGGGAATAATACGGGTCCGTGGTCCTGTGAAATGAGGACAAATATGTGGACGAGGATATCGTTGGGGAGGGTATATTGAGATGAGGGCGCGGTCTCAATTTCTGGGTGCATAACGCTACCCGTTTTGATTGTTCTTTGCTCGTCGACAAAAACTGCCTTCGGCTTGTAGGCCTGTTGGCACCACCAGATCAGTAATAAGTGAGACGAGCGTGCAATTGTGCCGATGAGGAGCAATAATTCCAACTCCGCCGCGGCTCACAAGCCAAACGAAAGTCGGCGTCCGAATATAACCGTCCGACTGAGGTGGTCAAAAATGAGGCCTCGAGGCGACGGCTATGCCGAACGAGTTGGAGGCTAAACCCAATGAACAAGTTCAAGAACGATAAAGAATTTCATCAGAGCCGTCAACGACACTAGCTCTGAGAGCCGAAATTCGGCTCCAGGTCCGAGAGGAATGAAGGTGAGAATTCGCTACTTGGTTCGCTTATCGACGCCAAGTCTCATCACGCTCGCTAAATGGGCACATATTACATGGCGCCGCTTCTTGGACCGGTTAGTTCCAACGTAACGCGTCTATGTTTGGATGAACTCACTGACTCAGCTTCAGTTGCTTGGCCATATCCTTGGTGGCGCATTGACCGTAGGGTATGGTTGGCGGGCGATATTCTGGTTTCTAACTGTCTTTGCGGGAGTCAGCTGCCTTTATTCTTCAAGGACACTATCGCAAAGAGCGAAGCCTCGTATACCAAAAGGCGCTCAGGGCAAGATTGAAGTATCATACAGCGACTGTCAACAGTTCGAGAATTCCAACGCTTGTGGATCAGGAGAAGGCAGAAGGCGAACCACCCCATGACCCAGGGCTGGACCTTGTGGAAGTCAATGTATCATTGAAAGATCTCAACCCGTTTATGCCTATGTGGCTCAGTCTTCGTCGTTTGAACAATTTAATCATCTTCATTGCGTCAGGTAATTGTGTCACAACTGTTAGGAAGTTGGTGGATATCTCGTCAAATAGGCCTGTCACTTGCCTTTAATATCATGGTGTCATACACTGCCGCGCGCACGCTTGGGTTCAAATGTGAGTATAGTCCTCTCAAAATTGGGCTTGTAACGCTGGTATTTGGGATAGGTAAATAGACACTCCAATTCCGCATATCATCCTAGACTGTCTATACCCTCTTGTCATTCTATTTTTCTCCGTGCATCTTGTGCATAAAAGGCTGTTTACCAGGCAGCTTTCTCGGTGGACGTTGGTCAGACTACAGTTTGGCGAAGTTGAAAGAGGCAAACACAGGTGTCAGCTACCCAGAGGTTAAATTCCTTCTTCGTCGCAATGCACGTTTTCTGATGCCACTCTTCTCTGCGTGGGTAGATCGGTCATCACGCGTCACGAGAGCCATGTCAGTAAGCCAAGCGCCACAAGGAAAGAAAGTGAAAAATCTATCAGCATGAGTGGACATAGAGAAAGATTTACCGTCATAGAATCTAATTTTCGACCGCTGCATGCGCCACTGTGCTTATTCGAACGACACCTTCTACATCGAAAGCATACAATATCAACCGCCCTGAAATGTGTTCATACAGAAAACGGAGCTACGAATAGATTTCTCAAACGTACAAGCCAGAACGGTTCATGCTGATAAGCCTTGGAAAATACGACGATTGCAACCAATCGTCGAATCTATAGGATACTTGTCAAAAATATTCAAACATCCTGAAGAACCACGCAATACCTTTGTCATAGAACAACGCGCTTTAAACCTGTAACGCCGCGCCCGTGTCCGCTCGTTCGTCTTGTTTCCTTTCGTTTCCGTATGACACATTCCCTTTGACTAAAACTATTGTTCCCATCTTTTGTTTCGGTTCGCATCCATTCCTTCTATTTTTAGCTTTACTTATATAGACACTCACTTGTACCTTACCGTAGGATTCGAAATACCCCTTGACCACGCATTTCCGCGACCGTCAAGATTCGAACGCCTCCGCTGGGGTCCCCTCTAGCTCAACGCTTGCCGGAGACCTCACAAAACCTCTCTGACCTTCAGGTGCAAGATTTCCGTGCTTTTGGTTCGATCCCGAAGAATCTTAAGCCCGGGGCCCACGACAAGGGAAGCACGAGGAAAAGAGACAAATAGCCTCTTCACCATCCCCGGGGACGTACCTTATATGTTTGGCGAACGAGGCGGGCGATGGGGCGACGACGACAAGAAGTCTAAATAAAATACTGGAAACGCAGAGACGTCAGCCAAATGCAAGAAGAAAAAGAATAGAAATCAAATGAATTATCAGAAAACCCCACTCCCACTCCCCTCCTCGCCCCAACCGCCTAGTAAACGGTTTGGAGCTTTTTGACCGTAACCTTTGCCGCCTCTCTCATCTCTTTCATAGCCACGGGGTCTCCTAGCACTACCTTCCTCGTCACGCGCCTGACCAATGGTGTTGGACTCGCCAACGTATTAGGACGATTAGGTGTGCGGCAAACATCTCTGGCCGCGTTTCTTGTCCGGTGGATCCGGGCAGCGCATGTTGTTCTCATTTCATCATGGACATTGTCATTCCTGGTCTTGCGCTGGACCGCCGGTGGAAGACTGGTCAACCGAGTAGGGCATTCAGGTGCAGGGCGGACGATGGCAAGCATACTTTCTGTGTTACGCATTTCAGCCTTCTTCATCTCTCGTGGGACCGATGGCGGACGGATCAACCTCATGGGGCGGTCAGGCGCCTGATGAAAAACAATAACAAATGGATCGTCGTCGTCGTCATTGCAATCCAGTGTCTTTTTGTTTTTGAATACGCCTTTGGCGGCGTTCCAAACGCGCTTGAGACCAGCATCTGTACGGGTAGGAGTTTGGGCGTTGCTCGCCACAGATATCGTGAGAATCACCAAATCTTCGTCCTCGTCATCTTGTTGGAACACTGGCGACTGGGCGACTGGCATGTTCTCGGGCAGTTCTACAAAAGGGTCAGCAGGGTGAATGTGCGGGGGGGGGTAGAGGTGAGGGGTTGACGACCAGCGTCGGTGTTAAGAGGAGTGGGTGACATGATTGTGTGCATGGTGTGTGTGTGTGTGGTAGTAAGGAAGAAAGAAAGGCGGGCACGCTGGTTGGTCGTATATTCAATGTCGTCAGCCGCAAGGTGCGATTGAAATTCCCGATTGGGACTGATGTCACTGTTTTCCTAAATCCGCTCTCAGGTGGTAGCAAAACACCCCTCCGCCATAATTCGGTTCTCCGATCGTTTATGATTCCGCGCCAACGGGCAAGCATGGCAAAGAAAGTTCATTGCAATACCTATATCGTCTATGTTATATTTACAGATTTTATCGAGTCGGGATCGCCGAGTCCTACATCAATGCGCTAGCAATCCGCAATGCCTATTCGATGTCCATGATACTGCGAACTGTCCTCTCTATTGTCCGCCTTAACCTCCTTCCATTCGGTGCCAGATGACGTAGTTGCATGAAGCACAGACTCCCCTCGTCTCTACTCCAGTCCATTGTCACTACCGTAATGCCTCGGTGTGCCCGCTTTTCCCCCAGTGCACGTGTTGGGGTTTGTAACCCTTTTACACCAAGCGCGTCCAACGGAGCTTGTGGTGGCGATCAAGACAAGTTCATTTGTCATTTTTGACCTTGAGTTTGACGTACGGCAAATGTATAGTCGGCTTGGTGGAAGTGAACTGGGAATTTGCGACTTCTTGACATATGCAATGTCATTCCCTGCGATTTATGTTCAAGTAATGGTCTCTCAACAATACTGAAGATGTGACATGGCTCATCTTCACCGTTGCGTGCTTAGTATCCATCTTCCCCAGATGACGTAAATGGCACGTATCCGATGATGGAGGACTTTTGACATGAATCATGGAGTGACCGGTGTATGAGGAGTGGAACGATCTCAATTGTCTCCGTGTATACTACGATACTGGCACTACGTGATAGTCTCTGCGATAACCCTCTCTCTCTGTCTCCGTTAATCAAACTATCACATTGCCCGAGTCATGATTGTTAGGCGTGTCTCAGTGCCAATCCCCTCGTGAAAGTTGACTGACATTCCTCGTTGCTCATCCTCCGCAGCAGCTACTTGAGATGTCACATGAAATGTGCTGAGTTGCACAGTTATCATATCGAACGTGACACTGTCGGAACGAGGAGAGGGAATGCGACTATTAACGAGGACCATCATCGAGTTGGCATAAAGTTTGGAGAGGACAATCAATAGTCCATAGGAGTATCCAGAAGTTGAGGGGAAGATTGATAAAAGAAGTGTACAAAGATTTGTAGCGGCTAATGTTTCTATTGGGATTCTAAAGTGCCATATCAAAGGGCGAACGCGCACCTGTGAGAAAACCTGTGCCCAGTATTATATATATTAAACGTGTTATCTTTTTATCGAGTTGTTTGGAGTATATTTTATCTTTCTTGAGCTTGGACACAGCATGAGATATGACACGAAACGGAAATGGCTGATCCATGCTTACAAACCAGACCATGATGCTCGTAATCGTTAAGTCAACGAACAGGGATATACAAGTCCAAACCTATATCAAGTCAGCCTTCGCTTATCAACATAATTAACAGGAATGTCAAGCCATGCACAATTATCGCCAATTTCATTGATACTAGTATTGCAGCGGTTAACAATTGTACTACCATCACCTATGTCGAATATTTAGTTACTAGCACGGCATACATTCAAAGGATTTATGCACCAAGACGATGACCCACGGTATGTACTTCATCTTTGTGATGACTCGGATGCGGTATGCATATATTGACTGCGTTAGAAATGCCACTCTTGGAATCTTAGTCATTCTCGTTGCATCTAAGCTCCTGACGCACCTGTTGCCCCGCTTGCCCCAAGAATTTTAACTGCCAGAAAAGGATTGTAGCAGACAGAAGCTGCGGTTTCCACAAAGTAGGCGTTCAATGTATAAATGAGGGAGACAGTGCAAAATGTCTCGACGATATATATCACAGCCTTGAATGGCTTGCGGTCATTTGGAAATGACGTATGATATTGATCTATCAATGATGTGAGTACTATGGTGTATCTCAAGATCGGCGTTATCAAGCCAGTGAAGTGCATCATTTGAAGGGATTGTTATACATACCATGCAGAGCTATGCTATGACCTCAGATTCGGCATTATTCTCTCCGTGCATAGGATTGTATAATCAAATATGGCGATTACCTCGTTCAGTTCGAAGCGGGCTGTTGAGGAACCACGTGACTCGTATGTTTGAACAATTGATGTCTGCATTTGATGCATTTTCTTCCCGATGAGAGTGTAAGGAAAAGTGAAATGCATATTGTAGCTCGATTGGGTTTTGTCGAGAAGAAGAAGGCGGGTTGGGGCAGTGGAAGGAATTCGGACACAAACAATTATATCCGTAACGCGTAACGCGTAACGCACTCATATGTCTTCGCGCGAACACGACCGGTCGTCCCTTTGTTGATAACATCGATGACGCTGTCGCACAAATGGAAGCTGAGATAGCCCGAGATGAGGAGGCCGCCACCGAGAAAATGGCGCAAATGAAGGCCGCTCCAAGCCAGGAAGACAGGAGATAGCCCAAGAAGTGGAGGCCGCCGCCAAGAAAATCGCGCAAATGAAGGCCCCAAAAGAGCTCAAAGCCAGGGAGTTGGTAGAACAGAGGACACGGGAAGCTGAGGCTAAACGAATTGCGGAAGAAACAGCAAGGCGCGAGGCTGAGGAGGCTGTGCGTCAAAATCCAATGACGTCGAAGTGGCTGTCACTAATGATCACAGATCGCAGTCTGGGAAAGCTGATCGGTATACTGCTAAAAGTTTCCTTGACATCGGAGGAATCGAACTCAAGTTCAAGCGTCTCGATGTGTGGAATGATAGAATCGGGGAAGCTTGACAATGCTTTGAACTGACAGAAGGTCAGATCGGCGTGGAGCATCTTGATCTGGAGCCTGAAGCGCGAAACAATATCCTGGACGGTCCTGGCGGCCACGCCAGCTTTCTTAGCGGTCGCACGCTCATGCCAAGACGAGAATCGCAACGATAGCTCCATCGGAGAATTTCCAACGCGTGAGAGCCATTCATGGCAAACAAGGCTGACACCGTAGGCATCGTCTCGATTGACAAGGCAGACGTTATTCCATAGCTCGAACGTACTGAGTACCAACGTGCGCCACCGTGAATAGACATGTGACAACGTTGCAGTGGGGAGGCTTGTCATGGCTTTGAATAGGGAATATCGCGGGCCCGTAGTCTTGCGAAATGAGGACGAATATATGGACGAGGACATCGTTAGGGGGGGTATGATATTGAGATGAGGGCGGAGCGGGGGCCATGGGGCAACCACAAATCTGTGATGGTCACGTTCATACTGAGCCTGTAGGCTTGTTACAGGCGCGTCCATCAAGCACAAAATTTGCTTAAACAGATCACTGGTAAACTGGGAACCAGTGGGCATGGGGTAGGAACTTAAGCATGCCACGGTCAGCCCAGCCCTTTGAATTCTAATTGTCAACCGCTTCCGGTTTGTGACTTTGCGCGCCGCCCGGATCCACACGAAACCTTCATTTTCTCATTGCAAACGGCAGTACAAGACTAGTCATATTCAGCGATAAAATGTTGCCTCAACACATACTCAACCCGCGCAACCCCAAGTACTGCATCATTTTGCCGTCGAGCCACACCCGGCTTGCCTACTATCGACTTTGTCGTCACCTACTTTGTCGAAGTGAATCCCAACTACGTTGCGCCGGTACAATTATGTAAGATTCCGATTTCGGAGTCCACTCAGACATGTTGCCTCAATACTTGCTGGACCGATTCGCTCGCATCCCCAACAACACCCCCACTGTTGACAACAAGTACTACGGGGTGTTCTACCAGATCCTCCATACACTGTGCTTCCCCGAACATCATTTTTCTGTCGAGCTACGGTACCCCTTTTCTGGTCACGTAAAGGACACCGTCTTTACATACGTCGTTGAAGTGAACGATCTGCCCATCTTCTTCCTTGAAATCAAATCCCCTCTCCATATCGATCACATTCCCACCAGAGTCAACACAGACGCAGAGATGAGGGCCAGGTTTCTTGCCCTTTACGAGAGCGTCTCGACACCTAGGCTTCATGGCGTCAGTGCCATGGGACAAAGGCTAGCGTTTTATTACCTGGACAAGGAAACCAGCCGTTTAACTCCCAGCTACATTGCCCCATCTTCCAATACCGACGCAATTCCACTAGAGAGGTGGGATACGGACATTACGACAGAGGATGGGTATCAGAGGTTCATGGCTGTTATCAACGACGTCAAAGAAATGGCTGCAGCACTATTATGACCGTGTATGTTGTACAAATAATCGTTTCAGCACCTACAAGTTATCTCATGCTGTGTTAGCTCGGCGACCGCACTGGCAGAACCCTCGCTCGTCTCCCTTTCCAATCTGGTGGTGCCAACAGGTATACCAGCCAATGTCCCCGGAAGTATTTCTTGTCAAGCACGTCGTTCGGGTGCAAAGTGATTCGTCCTCTTTTCGCAAGACTACGGACCCGTCCAGCTCGCATTATCACATGTCTGTTCATGATCATTGGCGCACGGTGGAAATTCGAGCTATGGAATACTGCTTGTCTCGTCAATCAAGATGACCACACTCTTCTTTGCCACGAATGGCTCCCACGTGTTGGAAGTTCTTCGATAGTGCTATGACCTTCCGTCAGTTCAAAGCGTTGTCAAGCTTCCCCGATTCTATTATACCACACATCGAGACGCTCGAACCTGAGTTCGATTCCTCCGATGTCTAGTCAGTTTCCTCAAATCATCGAAGCGATTGTGTCGAATGGTATCCTTGGAGGCTTGGACATCATTTGAGAGAATTAGCAGTCAGTTGGTTTGGTGACGAGATGCGCAAGGGAGCAGTTGACAGGTTGATTGAGAAGGGATGTGGCTGGAGAGAAATGATCACTGTTTTGAGAGAAATCAATGTCGTTGACATTATTATGACGGTGATTACGCAGAAAGGATTGATGCTTTGAAGGTGGGTATCACAGTTCAGCTACTGCCATACTGGCTGAGTACGCTGCGCAGTGATATGTCACATATCCGAGAGCCGACAGTCCTTTTCGATATCGATAAAAATAGGTTTGTGACTTGGACCGCCCGCCTCTCTTCTGCAATCTCATCCCAACTCCCGCATCGAGCGGGCGCAGATGGTGGTAAGCCCGGTCTGAGGCGGAGTCGCGCTCCAAAGTATTCAATCACATGGATGATTACGACTTCATGTTCTCTTTATTGAATCTCGATGTATGAGGTATAATGTACAATGGGCATTATGTTGATTCTGGTATATGCACAGGGGAAATAATGTTCTAGATCTAAGATATAGCATCGAAAGCTACAGAAACTCCGTCAGTCTAGGCTTTCCTTACAGATGCCTCAAACTCACGCTGCGATTATGATATCAATCTCGAAAATCATCGCTATCGGTATAATTTTCATTACTTCCATACTGGGCATGATCGTCAACATCAACGTATCCCTGCAACAGGTTCAAACGCGTACCTCCTTTCTCCACTTTCTCATTATTGATCTTGTCTTCTTCATCAGCAAATTCCCCGTCGCGTCATCACTGCCAAAGCCTGTCTGCTCCGAAAGCAAACAACACGCATTAGCCAGAGAGCGTGCCTTACGTCCCACGCTACATGCCACACGCTTGCTTTTACCATCCTCGGCTTTGTAGCGCATGACAGCCAAGGACATGACAGTATCGTATTGCTTTAGCAACGCGTCAGCTGCAGCAATGGCCTTCTCCGACCGAGCGTCTGCTGAAGGATCCTTGGCCTCTTCTGCCAACGTCATGGTGACAGGATAATCCGAGGCGCCAATCCCCAACAGGCGATGGCTAGATCCATCCTGATGAGCGTTCACCTCGGAAATGAGCTCGTCAATCAAATGGTACAGGATAGCAAAACATATCCAGCCGAGACCATGTACGCGTCGCCTGGCTCCTGGCACTTTAGCATTCAGAATATTCTATCGTAAACAATCGTTGTTATAGCCTTGTGCTGAAAAGTGAACAAAAACTCACTCTGATCGCAGTCAAGACTGGTTGGAAACCTTGCAGCCATGCCGAGTACATCTCGGTCTCCAGCCACTTTCCATTGTCATCCGTGAGCTCCTTGCCAGCGGATCGGACACTGCGAATGATTTTTTTGATAGCATAAAGAGGAGGGCCGTCCTCTGTGATCACGTCTTTTGTTCAACTTGGCGCCAAAATGGGCGTGGGAGGTATTACCTCTTTTAATATCCCGCAGTTCACACAGCCATGATTGGTCGATGGACTGCCCCACACAGCGACTGAGGATGTCCTCCAAGTCCAGATTCACGTGCTGAATGCTTTTCCTTGGAGCTGCTTATGAAAATCAGTTACACCAAAAATAGATGAAAAGGCAAAATCTGCACAGTGACGCGTTTCGCCGTGCATCAGGGTCCCCAGCCATTCACGACACCTCCGTTTGGGAGGAGACGGTTCCGTATCGCTTGAATTCGTGAAATCATGCGAGGCTGCACGTCTCTTGCGGGAGCTGGAGCTGGTAATTGGACTGGACATGGCCGTTGCGAGTGGCAACTATGACCAAATAATGATAAATCCGTGATGCGACTCTTTAGGGCAGGCTGTTACGTGTGGTTCGCGGACTTTGGAATGATTACTCGGTGACATCACTACTACATCTCGGAAATTATGCCAACACCATACCACAACCTACAAACGTCCCTGAACGTGGACGGGCCAGGATTGAGACCTGACCGTAGTAATCCAACTCGAGTCGGCGTCCGGATACTGAGTCGTTTCCTCAATTCAGCCAGACTGACCATCAAAGAAACGGCCATACAATCTCACCTCCCAGACCATAACACCCCCAGCTACACAACAATAATCGATTAATTATTCGTAAATTTTGCACTGACAGTACTACTCACTCCATTTAGCTTTCTTGGCTCGTGCCAGGCATGACGCGAGGGTATTAGGATCCATATACCCATTCGATGCATCACCTGCTACAGCCGGCTTCCCAATTACCATTTGGTGAAAGTAAACACCATTGGCGTGGATCTGGTACAAAGCCGTTTCAGGCCACACCTGGGATGACTCCATCAACAGGCCTTTAGTCGTGGTATACTCGTTTTCTCCCTCTCGAATTCAGCGTCAGCGGCTTAAACTTGGAATAAACACGAAAAGGCTTCCTGACTTACGGTTGTAAAATTGAATATTGTACCAATCGATTAGCGATCCGACTGCCGAGTGTACTTTGAGGTATCCACCACCACCCCACATCCTTGGTGAAAACCTTGAAAAAAAAAACGAGTCAGTCCCATAGTACTAGATGACGCGCTCAGGGCACACGAATGTATCGATACCATGGAGCAAGCGCTTCATCCAACTTGATTAGCATGGTATCCCAGAACAATATATGAAATATGCCTACGTGCGTGTGTAATGATGTATTCGCCCGCGGGTAGTTGCGCCCTTAATTGCGTAGTGAAGGAAATCAACCATCCCTTCAAGAAAAGCGAGTTAAGATTTGTTCTGATATGATGATGATGGTGATGATGACCAAAGAAGAACGCACCTCGCCGCTGCCGTCACCCGCGTTAAATGCATTTAAATCTTCATAGTCGACGTCAATTCCATCCAGTTGATATGTCTTCACCCACTGCGCCATCGTATTTGCAGTAGCAATCGGATCCGCTCCAGATGAAGTAGGTGTATCCGTCGCCCCAAACGCCGACACTAGCAGTTTGATCCCTGCTGACGCATATTTGGATTTCACCGCAGATCGCTCAGAGTCCGACAGGCTTGACCAAGCATATGCCTTGAGTCGCAGTCGTCAAAATACTAATCATTAGTAGCCCAGGGTACGCTACCTACATTATCTGCAGGCCCTGATCGGAGCAAGAAGCTGATGTTGCTACGTAAGTTATGAAGAGAGTCAATCAACTGGTGAACGCGGCGTGAATTGTCAGGGATTGGCGTACAAGACATTGAATCCCTAGAACCACCAACACAGAGGTAGTCGATGTCAACTTCAATTCATGAAAAGGATTATTAAAAAAAAATAAAAAAAAATACCTTGATGGACGACGGATCGGGCGGACTCGAAGATCCAGTCCATTGGTCCGAATAGATCACAAAATACGGAGCACTAAGAGTTGTGTTCGTACGCATCACCATTGTATGGCGCAAAACTGCACCGGATAACCCTACTTCGAGTAACCATTTTTATACCACGATTCGTGCCTTCGCTTACAATACTGAATGAAATATGCTGTTTGGTGTCATGGCACAAGCATCGCGTATTACTCGGTGTTAGTCGCCACCATCACTACGAAGGGCCACTACGTGTCACCCTTGGCAGTTCGGTAAACTCTTCCCCACAACTTTGCACGTCATGCGGTCTGAGGAGCTCTCTCACCTTCTGATAGTGAATGCTACAACACAGTTCCTCACTGATTGATGTGTCCTACTCCCGCTAGGCCAGTGGGGACTTTCGGATGGCACGTCATCTAGTGAAATAACTTGTTATCAGCATCCTCATACATACCGTGTTTATCAAACGTACGCGTAAGCTGTCGACATGACTATATCGCGCTGTAAAATGAAGCTTGAAGCTTGAAGGCTGAATGATGTGCTAGGATTTATCTTTGATTAGTACTGCCAAGATCAGAAATAAATAAATAGCATATCGTTGAGTTCCGGAACACATTCATAGCCGCCTAGTGCCCTGTGGGTTGGGAGATGACGGCTTGGGTGATTCGCATCTTCCATATTGTGGGATCTGAATCCACGCAATGTCTTGGCGAGGCGACAGAACTTGTAACATGTATACGATTAATCACGGTTTTTTGTCTTCAATACATATGAGATATCGGTGTACACTTGAGTACAATGAATGTTTTTTTTTGTTTTTTTTGGCCCGGCCCGCCTTTCCAATTCATGTGATCTGTAATAGCACAAACTTAGTTTCCTTTTCCGAAGAAGTATCCCACTGCGCCCCCGATGACGCCCATGATGGGACGAGCATAAGGAATCCCTTTCATACCGGCCCTCTGCAAGGTGGCGAACCAACTACCACGCGTCACTCTAGCCCCAAAGAACCAGCGCTGAGCCCAAGCTGCAAGAGAACCTGGAGATGGAAACATATGAAAAACCCATTCAGTGATAGTCATCAATTAACCACCTACTTTTGATAGGGCCATCTAAACCAAAGCCTACCACCTTGAGAAGCGGACGCAGGATCCATGACTCCGGAATCAACATGGCCACCGCAGTATATACCAACGTGCAGAAAAAATTGGGGTGCTTCTCTATCAGGTCACCTAGTAGAAGATAAGCTGAGTGCGGAGTGGGATACGAACGACAGACAAGGCATATACCCATGATGACGACCAGCCTCCGGACATGGGACTTCAACTGGTCAAGGGAACTACGGGGTTTTTTTATCTCGTCTTCGCATACTATGTCATGTTTGCAAGCAAAATCGGGGAGCTCTTGTTCTGTTCCGTCGAGAACACGTGTGACCATCTCTTGCCGCTCCTCGTGACTAGGTGCACGTCTTCTTGAGGTGATTTGAAGATGACATCCAACTCATGTCCAACGTGAGGCGATAACGCTAGTCACGCGTCACGCGTCACCTATCACCTGAGACCAAACTATCAGAGTGCGAATTATGTAACATTCATGATAAGCGTCATGAAAAGATAGTGATACTGATAATGTACGAATAAGTGGCCAATTCTTCTTGCCTCTACACTACGGCGTAGTAGCTGTCCCTGCATCCGTAGTCATACGCTCGGTGCTGAAAAAATATGTCACATGGGTGTCTTGCCTCGCCTTCCATTTTGCCATCTCGTCTTTGTGCGCGTTAACGAACTCCAGCGCACGGCGGGCGAGTTCATCCCTCTCGTGCCGCAGCTGGGTCATGCTAGCGTCGGCATCGGCCTTGTCTTGAGGAGTAGACTTGGGCATCCTGGGGATCTTCCCAAGACGCTTCTTGATCACCTCCATATCCCTTGCCATCTGCGCATACATGTCCAAGCTCGCCGGTTTCAGGGAGACGCGGGACGGCGGCCAGGGTACCTCGGAGCCAGTATCGGGGTCGTATCGCTTTCCATGCTCGTCGAGCTTGAAAGTCACCACCACAGGAGGCATCTCGACTTTTTCTTTCTTCGTTCTCATGTTGCGCTTGGTCTGAAACCCAAACGACCTCACCCAGGAACTCGCCTTCTCCCCTGCATCGACAAACGCGCGTCTCACCTCCTCCTCATATGCAAACCACCCCCCCACGCCTACCTCGATCTTGATATCTGCAGAAAGATCGTTTGCACGGACCTGCGCGCGGTCGACTGTGTGCTTTGTGTGCGCGAGGAGACGTGAGATGCCCTCTAGTCCGTGATACGAGGCGTAAACAAAGGCAGAGAGATCGTGTGTAAGCTCGACAAGCCGCGCGATGCGGAGGTTGCGAAGTTGAGCGTTGTGCTGCGCTCTAATAGCGTCCTTTAATTTCTTTGAAATTTTCACGTTTTTGGTAATTTTCACGCTTGTTGTGTCCTT
The DNA here is from genome assembly GCA_023014435.1 of Amanita fuliginea. NCBI lineage: Eukaryota > Fungi > Basidiomycota > Agaricomycetes > Agaricales > Amanitaceae > Amanita > Amanita fuliginea. The sequence goes on from JAEBUQ010000003.1 coordinate 3,364,251, forward strand.
GCATTCGGCGTCTTTCCCCTCGGCGTCTTCGTGCTTAACAGCTAGACCTTCAGAGTCCTGAGTGCCGCTGGGTGCAGGAAACGTCAACCATGGGATGTACTGATTCGTTGCTTCTGCGAGCTTGGGCGCAAGGGACGAAGAGGCGTGTTTCTGGATAAACGTGTGGAACATAAGGCCATACACGAGTGCCTTGCATAGCTGGGATAGGGCAACAGCGAGTGGGCGAGTTGGGAGCGTGACCGTCAGCAGCGGCCGGAAAAAGGATTCGTGCTCGAGTGTGGGGAGGTAAGCTTCGCGAAGCCGGAAGCCTAGTAGAAACGGAGACGGGGCCGTTTCGACCCTTTCTAGCGGTTCCTGTCCATCCTCTCCCTCTACAGCCGCCGCTTTTCTGGCCTCCTCCTTTAATTTTTTCTTGAACTGCGGCAGCCACGGCCATACTGCATTATCCATCGTCTCGAGAATATCGTCAGATTTGGCCGAATTATGCTTCGCCACGAGTTTTTCAACATCGCCCGCCTTGCAGATTTTGACAGTGTATTCGTATGAGTCCTGTCGACCCACACCTCGCTGTATTTGGTAGCGGCTCTCGAGAACCACGATGGTGTGCGGTTCGTACGCTTCAGGTGCTGCGCAGTACCCCGCTTCGCCAGGTCCGTACCTCCCCTTGAAAAGCCAATTAAAACTACGGATTTTCGCAGCCCTTGTGAACCCACCCATGTGTCTACGAATAGGAGCTTGTCCTGTAAGCACTGCGTATATTGTAAACGTAAAGACACGCACGTTTTGGGGGGCCGAAGCGCATTGCAGATGTCCTTGCGCTCGCGCCGCTCTATTTGCCGGATTTTGTCCTCCGCCAAGCGTAGCGCAGTTTCATCCTCGTGGGTGACGCCTGTCCATTTGGTTCGCCGCCAGTTGAGGGAAGCTGGTGGCTTCTTCAAGTTGACAACGACGGATTTGAGCAGCATTTGGCGAATACCTTTCTCACGGTTTTGATGCTCACGTGCTCACGTTCCTTTCTTCTTTCTTTCTGACATTTGTTGCCCCTCTTCCGGCCTTTGGCTCTATTACAGGCATTTTCAATTGTACGCCCGGGCCGGTATACAAGCGAATGTCCCCGAAAGCCGTTCTTATCGAGCATGACATCAACGTCATTCAGGAGCAATATAGATATACCCTCCCCGACGATGTCCTCGTTCATATATTCATCCTCGTTTCGCAAGATTACGGACCCGTGGTATTCCCTATTCTAAGCTTTGACAAGCCTCCCCAGCTCGCACTGTCACATGTCTGTTCACGTTGGCGTGCCTTGGCACTTAGTACATTCGAGCTATGGAATAACGTTTATTTTGTCAATCCAAATGACAACTATCACGGTGTAGCTCACCGCGTCGCCCACGATCAATGCAGTTCACGTCTGAGTGGTTTGATCAGGCTACTTCTGAACGAATGGCTCCCACGTGTCAGAGGCTCTCCAATATCATTACGATGCACATCTCCGAATCGCGTTAGGATCATCCAGGATATTGTTTCGCACTTCAAGCTTCATATTGATCTGACCTTTCGTCAGTTCAAAGCGTTATCAAGCTTCCCCGATTCCATTTTACCACACATCGATAAGCTCCGACTCGAGTTCGATTCCTCTGATGTCAAGGAAACTTTTAGCAGTATACCGGTCAGCTTCCCCAGACTACGATCAATGGTCGTTAGTAATGGAAACTCTTCCGAATCATTGGATTTGGGCGCCTTGTTCAATATTTCTCTGCCATGGAGTCAGCTACAGTGCTTGGAGCTCCAGTCCCATATCAGATACCTGGTACCAGTGTTTGATGCGTTGCGACAGATGCCATTGTTACAGGACTTCTATCTCTGGATTCAATCCGACGTTCGTTCTCCTCACTTGCCAGCATTGGAGAAATTGACTATCCCTAACTTGCGGCATATCTACTTCCAACTCTTCACCCATCCCGACGACGCTCACGAGGTCCTTCGTAGTATCACTTGCGGGCCCGCCCTTATCGAATTCGGCGTAAACAGTAGCGTAAGGTCAAAAGAAATTATCAAGCAACAATACAACTTGCAAGGACTCGAAGAGCTCTCATACTTTGATTCTACTATTCCTGCCTCTTATATTCTACAGGAAGCACCTAAGCTACGGAGACTTCGGACAAAGGGAGGGAAATTTGATGACGAAGCGATTGTGGGTCTGTCGAATGGTACCCTTGGACGTTGTCTCAGAGAATTAATCATCAATTCTGCTGGTGATACGGGTCGATTGCTTAGCATGGTGGAGATGCGCAAGAGAATGGTTGATAAGTTGATTGAGAACGGATGCGACTGGAGAGAAATGATTACTGCTTTTAGAGAAGTGAGTATCTATGGCGAGGATCATAGTGGGGGTGAATATGCGGAAAGGATTGATGCTTTGAAGAGGGTAGGTATCAAAGTTTCGCTGCTGTTCTGGTAACCAGGCAGAGGACGGCCCCTGCTCATACGGATACGTGTTAAATTTTGTCTCACTAGTGCTAATAACAAAATGAGGTGTTTATTGTAATTGATGTAACGCTACCGCGCCACGGCTTGGTATGGGAGGAGTTGACATTGGACATGGACGCAACGTGCGGACACCTTGCGCTGTTGTGATGCCTGCTGTTCAAAGAATCCAGCGCATTCATACCAGTGATTGGCTTGCGTCGGTGTTGGGTTCATGCTCTGGTCGGTGACAGAAGAGTCGTTTTTCCATTCTTCCCTTTCTCTCGTGGTTTAGTTTTTTGATTCGCCCATAGACCGGAGGTCCAGGCAAATGGTCGCACCTTTTTCTCTTCCACTTGCGTAGCTGATTTTTATAGCTCTATATCAAGAAAGGGGGGCGATGTGGTATAACTCAAGCTCGCTTTGACGCCAAGCGACACTCCCTTTCTTCTCCTGCTGAAATCCTCTGGCCACTCGTTTCCCGTCTTCCTTTTCTCCGTTGGCACTGCTGACGTTCCTAGCTAAGCGACAGCAAACGTCAAGAAAGGTGGGCGATGACGGCGCGCAATAATTACGGATTGAGATGAAGAGTAGCCTTTGGTGTTGGCCAGGCTCATCGTTAGAACGGAAAGGATTGGGATCGTTGAAAATCAGACTGGCGCTCAACGACTCCTTACCCATGCCAGCCTGTCCTGATCTCTTGCGGTGCTGGTGGATAGTAGTAGATAGTTCCCGGGGAAGGTGGAGAAGCTGTTTAGCCTCCTTTCCTCGTGGTCCCTTGTCGTAGGCCCTGGGCTTAGACCGTATGGTCGGCCAAATGCACGTTAAAACTTGTGACTGAAGGTCTGGTAATTTCTTAGTGCCTCGAAGTCGACACTCTCCAGATCTCTCTCTGCGAATCAACTTTCGTCGGGTGAACGGCACCAAATATACAATAGAAATGTAAGAATTTGAACGACTATGCCTCATCGTTCCTGGGGCACCTGATTTTTGGAATATCTGAGAGCGCGATATTAGTCGTTGTTTCCAACTAATAAATTGAAGTTACACCATTGCAAGCAACCGATCCGACTCAGTCACTGCAAGCGTTTCCTTCACGTGCTTATTGCAATACCTTCCTCCTTAACATACGCGGGCGGCAGAATGATTGGATGATGGTTGGTTGGCTTTCTGGCAGCATAACCAACTTTGATATCGTTTCGCACCCTTGGTTCCTCGATGTAATCAGTGACCTGGCAACCTGTAATGATGTTATCCGGCCACCCACGTCCCTTCTTTTCCGGTCTCCTTCCCTCCGAAGCAAGAACACTGGGACCATTAGAATTTCATGTTCTATTCGATGGACGTACGAATCTGGTGTCATATTTAAGCGCCGACTCTTTCTCGTATTAATAGCGCCGCCGCAATAGCCTGGGCTCCCAACAAACATCTGAGGTTGCTCCTCATCCAGCCTTTGGATGTTAGATCAGCATCATCGTCGCACTTGTCATGCTCTATTTCAGGCGTAAAATTCCAATTGCACGCCGCTGGTGGTGCCAACAGGTATACAAGCGAATGTCCCCGAACGGAGTTCTTGTCGAGCATGATACCGAACAGCAATATACCCTCCCCGACGATGTCCTCATCCATATATTCATCCTCATTTCGCAAGACCACGGACCCGTGGTATTCCCTATTCAAAGCCATGACAAGATTCCCCAGCTCGCACTGTCACATGTCTGTTCACGTTGGCGCGCCTTGGCACTCAGTACATTCGAACTATGGAGTAACGTCCATCTTGTCAATCCAAATGACAACTGTGTCAGTCTACTTCTGAATGAATGGCTCCCACGTGTCAGAGGCTCTCCGATGTCGTTACGATTCACATCTCAGAAGGGCGTTGCAACTGCTGAGAAAGTTAGCGCCGCCGCCAGGGTCATCCAGAATATTGTCTCGTACTTCAGGCATCAGATCAAGATACTGCACATTGATCTGACCTTTCGTCAGTTCAAAGCGTTATCAAGCTTCCCCAATTCTATTTTACCACACATTGAGACGCTCGAACTCGAGTTCGATTCCTCCGATGTCAAGGAAACTTTTAGCAGTATACCGGTCAGCTTCCCCAGACTACGATCAGTGGTCGTTAGTGACAGACGCTCTTGGGCTTTGGGCGCCTTACTCAATACTCCTCTTCCATGGAGTCTGCTACAGTGCTTGAAGCTCAAGTTCACAATAATGTACCTGGTACCAGTCTTTAATTCATTGCGACAGATGCCATTGTTACAGGACTTACATTTTTGTATGCAATCCGACATTTTTTCCCGTCACTTGGCAGCATTGAAGAAGTTAACTATCCCTAACTTGCGGCGTATCCGCTTCAAGCTCTTCACCCACCCCGACGATGCTCGCGAAATCTTCCGTAGTATCACTTGCGGGCCCGCCCTCATCGAACTTGACATAAGCAGGAGCATAGGGTCCAAAGAAATTATCGAGCAACAATACAACTTGCAAGGACTCGAAGAGCTCTCATTCTTTGATTCTACTATTCCTGCCTCTTCTATTCTACAAGAAGCACCTAAACTACGGAGACTTCAGATAAAAGGAGGCACATTTGACGACGAAGCGATTGTGGGGCTGTCTAATGGTACCCTTGGACGCTGTCTCAGAGAATTAACAATCAATTCTGCTGGTGATACGGGTCGATTGCTTAGCATGGTGGAGATGCGCAAAAGAACGGTTGATAAGTTGATTGAGAACGGATGCGACTGGAGTAAAATGATTACTGCTTTTAGAGAAGTGAGTATCTATGGCAAGGATCATAGTGGAGGTGAATATGCGGAAAGGATTGATGCTTTGAAGAGGGTAGGTATCAAAGTTTCGCTGCCGTTCTTGTAACCAGGCAGAGGACGGCCCCTGCTCATACGGATACCTGTTAAAATTTGTCCCACTTAGTAGTGCTAATAACAAAATGAGGTGTTTATTGCAATTGATGTAACGCTAGTACGTGTTCTCTATTTCGAGAGAGTCGCCCTTGAGCCCAGATTTATAACAGAAAATAACACTGGTGGGATCCAAGATCAGCGCGATCAGCTCTGGTGCTCTTCAGCGACAAAGACAAGAAGCCAACCACGATCTTATGTCTGTCGAGACAGCAATTTGATTTAGGAAATTGACTTGAGCCCGCTTCTTGAAATCGATATGTTTCAACTAACTTCGCACCTTAGCCTCGAGCGCGCGGGCCGCGGCTTGGGACGGCAGGAGTTGACATTGGACATGGACGCATGTACGTACAGACGCCTTGCGCTGTTGTGATACGATAAGAGAGCTGTTCAAAGAATCCAGCGCAGTCATGATTCACCTGCGTCGGTGAGTCGTAAGGTCGAGCTCAGTCGAAGTTGGCATATAGTACATGGATGATTTCTCTGGCCTGCCTTGGTTTCAAATTCATGTGATTTGCAATAACACAAACTTGGTTTCCTTTTCAGCAGACAAGATATCCCACTGTGCCCCCGACGACACCCATGATAGGACGAGCATAAGGAATCCCCATCATACCGGCCCTCTGCAACATGGCAAACCAACCACCACGAGGCACTTGAGCCCCGAAGAACCAACTCTGAGCCCAAGCTGCAAGAAACCCTAGATATGCACCATATGAAAAGCCCGCTCAGTGATAATCGTCAATTGGCTACCTACATACCTTTGATAGGGCCGAGTGGGCCGAATCCTACCATTCTGAGGAGTGGAAGCAGGATCCATGACTCCGGGATCAACATGGCCACCACAGCATATACCAACATGCAGGAAAGAATGGGATGCTTCTCCATCAGGTCACCTAGAAGAAGAAGAGAAGCTGAGGGCGGACTGGGATACAGACGACGGACAAGGCATACACATGATGGCGAACAGCCTCTGGACGTGGGGCTTCAACTTGTCAAAGGAACGCTGAAGGTTTTTCATCCCGTCTTCGGACATGCCATGTTTGCGAACAAAGTCAAGGAGTCCTTGTTCCGCCCCATCGAGAACACGTGTGAGCCGCTCCTCGTGACAGGGTCCCTGATCTGATAGTGGAGGAAAAGCCTCCTTGAGGTGATCTAGGACGTCGTTGAAGATGACATCCAGCTCTTCCGATATCTGGTCCAACGTGAGACCTTTCTGAGTAAGCTCAGCCATGTGTCCCCGAATCTCGCTGGAAGCAGAGACGATATCGCGGAATGTGTTTCGAAAGTCGCCTATCTTTTCCTGTATCTGGAGTTCATATGCAGTATTGTCAAGGTCCTTATTGATCACTTCCAAGAGTTCATTCGAGTGAGCGGGGATGTTCTCCGATGAGGGGAGTTGAATGGCACTCCCTACAACGTTTTCAAAGTTGGAGAAAGCGACTGGATGACTCGGGGTACTAATCAATCTCCAGTACCTTCGGATTTATAGTCCGCACCTGTAGCACCCTCGGAAATATACTGCGACAGGCGGTTCCATCTGTTGAAGAAAAACATTGAGAAAAGTTGCCGTCTGGGTGATGCTCAAAGTAGGCACTGACGGAACCATTCCTGCGTCAACGGGATCTTGATCCTCTTGAAGGTTTACCGCAGTAGCATGCGGCGGTATGAGGATACACAAGGCGAAGAGAACTGCGACGACGACGGTATTCAGGCCGAGGGTACACATGGGCGGCCATGAGCGGCCCAGTCACTAGTCACTAGTCGCTAATTACGCGTCACGCGTCACCCTATGTCGCGCCATCTGTGCTGAAACACTCCGGATGTACAACTCTACCTTTTTCTGTATCAACATCTTTGCAACATTTCGTTTACGCAAAAACCGTGGGGTATCCCACTCTGGACCCACCCAAAAATTGAGAGCCCTGTTAATTTGTTCACGTTGCACTCCGTACGTTCGAGCTATGGGAATAATGTCGATCTGGCCAATCGAAATAACGACTTCTGAACGAATGGCTCCCACGTGTCGAAAACTCCCCGACGATCCTTTGGCTCTACCTCAGGCGCCACCTATTTTACACATTGATAAACTCGAACTCGACGTCGATTCTGTGGCATTGAGTCACTAATTACGCGTCGCGCGTCACCCCTTTTTTTTTTTTTGAAAAGGGACCTGTTCGGTCACGACATCGCGGGCCCTAGTACAAGGACGACGAAAGAACGACTTCTAAACTAAGCTACACACCTATCCGGAGACTCTGGGAGAAGTTCCTATTGGCCTGCTAGGTGTCCAGGGTTGTTCTGGAACTGACGAGGAATTGAATTCGACAAAGGTATGTAGGGAAATCGAGGGGTGTGGCTAAACAATCTTTCGAGGGGTATTGTACAAAATAAGCATTGCGCAGCTCAGCGTCTCCCACTTGCCAAGCTCGTCGCCCCGCCTAGACATCTGTTCAGTTCATTATTGTTGTCTATGTGCTTCAGGGTCTGTTTGAACCAGGGAAAACTTTAGTCGTTTGTGTCGCTCGCAAGTCGCCTGAATCGTCAACGGTGACTGACCCTCTTTTCTTCCACTGCAGTAAACTCGCGATGAGGTTTCTTGTTTAAAGTTAGTAGCGGGAAACGCGAGTCGTCTGCGGACGTGAGTGCTCGATTCGGGGATGGTTCGTCTTGACGCTTTGGAGCGGTGATCAACCTATGAAAATGGGCCATGGCACTTGTACCTTCTGAAATGCAGGCAACTCACGAAGAGGAAGCTAGCCAAAGAGTATGCCCTTTGCTCGAGTCATGTGTTTGCAAAGGGAAATGTTCTTACTAAGCCAGAGTCGTGACCACCAGTGCGTGACATCGTGACTCGGACAGCCTTGCTTCCTCCCACACCGCCGTCCAACTGCTTACACTTGCGTAACTCGACGCACAAGTACCAAAGTCTTCTTGCGGCACAGTTTTTGGTATTCTTGTCGACTGCTCTAGTTCCAGACACTTGTTTCTTCGCACAGCGTTTCGATACAGAGGCTTGGCTGAACGGGCCATTACGCTATTTCTGGGATTACAAGTAACATCTGCAGTGTCTATATGTTTATCCTCCTCAACTTGCTCCTATGCCAGATTTCACATTCCACTGTCAACTGAGTCATGTCTGAGACTGCACATCTACAAGATGCACATGCTGTGGGTCAGTTTGAATGCTTGTACTAGCAACTATGAAATTCTAATGTAATTGCAATAGTTAAAGACCCAGAAATGATGATGATACTCAAGAATCGATATGCATGCCCTCACTTCCGCATCCTTGTCATTGGAAGAGCTAATGCAGGCAAGACAACTATTCTTGAGAAAGTTTGTGGTGTGGCACAGGGTACAAAGCCCATTGTATATGATAAAAATGGAGATCTACTTAAGCCCAGGGGATTGGCGCATTTAACACAATGGCTGCAGAGGAAAAAACCTGACACTCATTTGCAATCATCAATAGAGGTGGGCTGGCTTGTGCACTTTGACTGCCATTACTTCACAGTGCCTTTCAGCGGGGTATACATGATATTGAGCACCAAATTACATATCCTGGCAGCAACTTCATCTTCCATGACTCACAGGGCTTTGAGGCTGGTTCAAAGGATGAGATGGAGAATGTTTGGAGGTTTATCCAGATGAAATCAATGGCAATACATCTCAAAGATCAATTACATGCAATTTGGTACTTTCACAATTTGTTCATGTTTCATCTGATGTATGGTGCTGCAGGTACTGTATCCCCATGGATAGTCCTCGCCCCCTAGCACATGCTGAGCTTCAGTTCTTCAGCAAGGGGACTGGAGGTACATCAGCAGTTATTCCAATCACAGTTATTGATAGAAATACAGTTCCTTTGGTACTGGTGTTCACCAAGTTTGATGGACAAGTCATACAAGAATGGGGTAAACTTACTGACATGAAAGATGACAAGGCTAAGTGGGAAAGGGCTAAGGAAAATGCTGAAAAAACTTTTCAGGAAGTTTACCTGTATAGAGTAATGGATACAGCTCACCCCCCAAAAGCATTTGTGAAGTTAGAAGGTGAGCAATAAGATCTATTTAACTCTATTATAATCATTGATACTGTGTTGCTAGAGATGCACAAGGCTGAAAAAGATTGTCCTGAGCTGACAGAGAGAACAGCTCAAGCAATTGACAATGCCAGTTTGCATGATCTTTTTATCTCAACTCAGGCAAACAACTTGGATCTCTGTGTTAAAAATGCTCTTGAGTGAGAACCTCTACTACCATGACCAGCACTCAATGTGATGCATTGTAGAAATGTTTTGAGCAGGAAACTTAAATTGAGATTAATTCCTCGAGTTGTGTTGTCACATTTTCCATATTTTTGGGTAAGTAAAGGGCATTCTACCTGGTAACAGGATGATTATATAAACAGTCTACAAAGGTATGTCAATCTCATAATGAAATAACAATGATAAAATATTGGGAAGGGGAAATATAATGTGATTATATCTGCATAATAGTATGTCACATATCTCATGCATTGTTTATAGGATGTGAGTATTTTCACATGGAAGGTAATAAAATATACAAGGAATACTATCTTGTGATCTTTTAATAGAATTTGAAAAATGTGGGTGATAAACATTTTTGTCATTCAAGCTAATCAATATAAAATTAGTGGGTAAATGATGCCAAAATCCATGTTGATAAGCAGTCTAAGGATGTTACAGCAAGTGAGTGGCAGTAGTACAATTACCCTTTCCATGGGTTAATCCAAGAACATGTATAGGGAGTAGGTTATGTTGACATTTTGCTAAAGAATTGATCAACTTGCTGAATGAACAGTTGGTCAGTGTCATTGGTAATGCTTGATCAGTTTTATCAAATAGTGACCAATAGAGAGTGAGTGACAGCAGTTCATTTTATGCCAGGGTCTAACATCTGATTCCATGGCCAACAGGGAGTGAGTGACAGTGTCCATTTGATGCTAGGAACTCTCTTGACATCTGATCCCATGACCAACAGTATGTGAGTAACAGTGCCCATATGATGCCAGGGACTCTCCTGATATCTGATCTCATGACCAACAGACAGTGAGTGACAGTGCCCATTTGATGCTAGGGACTCTCTTGACATCTGCTCCCATGACCAACAGTATGTGAGTGACAGTGCCCATTTGATACCAGGGACTCTCCTGACATCTGATCTCATGACCAACAGTTTGTGAGTGACAGTGCCATTTGATGCCATGGACTCTGACATATGATCTGTGACAAACAGGAAGTTAGTAACAGTCCCCACTTGATTCCAGGGACTCTCCTGACATCTGATTCCATGACCAATAGACAGTGAGTGACAGTGCTCATTTGATACCAATAACTCTCTCAACATCTCACCAACAGAAAGTGAGTGACAGATTTGATGCCAGAGACTACTGACATCTGATCCCATGACCAATAGTCAGTGAGTGACAGTGCCCATTTGATGCCAGGGACCCTCCTCACATCTGATCCCATGACCAACAGTTTGTGAGTAACAGTGCCCATTTACTCTCCTGGTGTCTGATCCCATGACCAACAGTATGTGAGTGACAGTACATGATGCCAGGGACTTTCCTGATATCTGATCACATGACTAATAGTATGTGAGTGACAGTGCCCATTTGATGCCATGGACTCTCCTGACATCTGATCCCATGACCAATAGTATGTGAGTGACAGTGCCCAGGGACAGTGCCTGGGGACTCTCCTGACATTGATTCCATGACCAACAGGAAGTGAGTGACAGTGCCCATTTGATGCCAGGGACTCTCCTGACATCTGATTGCATGAAAAACAGTATGTGAGTGACAGTAGGGACAGTGCCATGGACTCTCCTGACATCTGATCCTGTGACTGATAGGAAGTGAGCAACTGTGCCTAGGGACACAGGGACACTACTGACATCTGATCCTCTGACCAACAGAGAGTGAGTGACAATGCTCATTGATGCCAGGGACTCACCTGACATCATCCCATGAACAACAGTCAGTAAGTGACAATGCCCATTGATGCCAGGTACTCTCCTGATCTGATCCCATGACCAACAGGAGGTGTGCCCATTTGATGCCAGGAACTCTCCTGACATCTGATTCTGTGACCAACAGGAAGTGAGTGAACAGTGCCCATTGATGCCAGAGACTCTCCTGACATTTGATCCCATTACCAACAGTTAGTGAGTGACAGTACCCATTTGATGCTAGGGACTCTGACCCCATGACCAACAGTTTGTGAGTGACAGTGCCCATTTGATGCCAGGGACCTGACATCTGATCCCACAACTAACAGACAGTGAGTAATTGTATCCAATTGATGCCACAGAATCTTTTGACATTTGATCTCATGACCAATAGTTAGTGAGTGACAGTGCCCATTGCTCTCCTGACATCTGATCCCATGACCAACAGACAGTGAGTGACAGTGCCCATTTGATGCCAGGGACCATCTGATCCCATGACCAACAGGAAGTGAGTGACAGTGCTTACTTAATATCAGGGACTCTCTTGACATTTGCTATGTATAGATAGTGAGTGATATCACTCACTTTTCTTCAAGTAAATAATTTGTTTACAGTTTGTATGCTTGTTCACTTGCACCAGATTCAATTCTCATGATGTCTATCATTAGCTCTCTGTGATTTATGCATTTGGGGTAACAGGATATGAAAAAAGTGTATTCCATATGGTTATCATTTAACTTTCCTTCAAGGATTGTTCATTGACTTTGACATTATCAGCCATCCCATTGTCAAGCTTTAGTTGGTAAACTATTCTTTCCTTCATCAGACTAATGATTCATATTGACATATTTCAGCAATTATTATAATTGCTAAACAAGCATTTTGGGAAAGGGAGCATGTTCAGACAGCTTTGATGAATGCTTGTGACCAGTTCTTTGAACAGGGTTATGTGGATAAACTCAAATTTCAGATTACTGCTCAGTCTATACCATCTAAACATGCAGATTTGATCACATATTTGTGTAACCACACTGGCATCTGACAGGATATACTTGATTTGGTCCTGATGTTTGCGATGCACAAATCCCACATTTATGTCCACATTGTTATTATATCTTCTACATTTTTATCCAATTTATTTATGGTTTGCTTTTCCAAGAATACCTATGATGAATGGAAATGCTTGGTATATCATGTTCTAAGTAATACTTACTATGTGGTAAAGGAATATTCTGCAAAATTCTGTCCAAGTTTATAGCAATCTTGGAGGTCTTTATGCTGAGCCACACATTTTACCTGGACTTCATGTAAAATGCATGCATGTTGATTTGGCTGGAGACCCAGCATTTTACACAGGGCCATGTGACTTGTGAGGGCTCTGTGGTGTTCCTCAGAAGAGCCCTCATCTTGTTAAATATTTTTCTGTCAGTGTGTATTTGATATGCACTTTATCTTTTTTATATATATCATTAGTAGAGCAATTAACACTCCCCCACCTATCCTAGTGGAATCCAAGCTCAGTCTGAGTAGTCCAAGTAAAATCCAAGTCCAGTCCAAGTTCAGTTCATTTAAGTGGTAAAATCCAAGTAGAATCCAAGTAGAATCTGAGTCCAGTCCAAGCTCAGTCCAAATTCACAATAAATAGCACTCAATCTGACTTGAGCTTGGAGTGAGCTCAGACTGGACTTGGACTGATCTTGGACTGAGATGACTGTTTGACTGCAATTCCACCCAGACATGCAAATAAAGCCAAATATTTGTACTTTACACTACCCCACCATCCATTAGGAGGTATTTACACTCCCCCCCCTTCTGTGTGGAATACATGGAATCTGTGTGAAAATTTACCTATCTAGGGTATAAACATGCCATAACAGTTACAGAGTGGCATTCTACATGTAATTCAAGCATATTTCACACTGCCCACACTCTCCCCTATTACCACAGCTACCACCTGCCACACCTGGCCTTTCCTGCTCACCTGCCTGTGTATTTTCATGCCCTCTCTGGATTCCCTGTAATAAGTAATTAAAATGAAATTACTATTATTTGCACATTGTGATAGAACCATTGAGATTGTATTAAAGAAATGGTAGTACCCCACAGATGATCATAGTAGTCCACAGACAATGGTAGTGGTCCATAGACATGGTAGGATATGGCAGCTACTACAGCACTGGCTGACTTTGCTAGTCCATGAATAGTCTATAGTAGCTGCCATATCCTACCATAGCACTATGGTAGCACTACACAGCAAGTAGACCTTTTCTACCAGCACTATGGCCACTATGGACCACTATGGACTGCTATGGACCCTATGTAGCACTACCATAGCTATAGTAGTAATGTGTGGAGACCCCCCAAGTTTGCTGATGAATGCAGTTCATTCTAAGTCAACAGTGGCAAGCAGAGTCTCAGTCTGCTCCCAGCATACAAGTTCTGAGTGCTAAGTCAAATGATGACAAAGGCCAAGTCAAATGATAAGCTTGAGAGAGAAGAGAGCAAGGAGTTTGTTCAAGAGTTTGAGAGAATGATTCAATTAAGTTGGAACTAAGGAATTGTACTTTACATAAGGGTTTATATACCTAAGAGAACAAAGAAAATGTAAAAGGAAATGTAAAAGGAAATGTGTAGTATGTCCAGCTAACTACCTATGAAAGGAAATATGAAGTGATAGCTAAAAAGGAATAAGCTATTGAAATGATAAGCAGAACACAGTACACTAGCTAAGTAAGGTTTCAATACACTTACATTTGTTAGTAGTGTTAGCCTTATCAAACTGTAGTTAGTTGAAAAACTGAGGAGCTTAGCATCCAAAATGCCCTCCTTATATGCATTTCTGAAACCTTAACCTAAATACAGTTTATACTACTATCTGGAGATAAGTAGGAGTCATATCTATTATTATTCCTTCTATGATGTTCTAAATGACATCATTTCCTTCTTTATGATTCAATGCACAGCAGCTGTGAGTCATTGCCAGACTTATTTTATTAATATATGCTCTAGACCACTCTAGACCACTCTATATGATATCATGCACAGTTATCTGAGTCATAAATTATAAATAATTGTTCTAGACCTGATCTAAACCAATCTATGATCATGTGATAGGTCATGTGATGATATTTAGTTAAATATGAAACACCAATTAATCTAATTCTAATTATCTAATCTACTTATTGTAATGTATTAGATTATCAAGGCAATGATCATTAGATTCAATACATTAATCATTAGTTATTATTATTATTACTATCAGGACTACCCTTGGTGCGACGCCTTAGGGCCCCAACAGCAGACTATAGAGGAGGAGAGGAGTGAGGGTAGGAAGAAACCCAAGAGAACTCGACTGAGGACTCTGGGTGCTAGTTGCTCAGTTTATATACTACAAGGGTGGTCTGTGCACCACTCTAATAATAGTATCTATGCTGAGTAAGTATGAGTAAAGGAAATAGCATAAGCGGCGGCCGTGCTGCGCATGGCTGTGCCATGAGTCATACATAATGAGTCATCGGTCCGGTAGTCCGTAATCTAATCTAATCGTTATCTAATCGTTATCTAATCTAAGCGCTGACCAGATAAGATAGACGCCGGGTTTGCTAAGATGTTTGGCTACCGCATCAGTAAAATACAAAGAAAATAATAAAAATGTCTGTTACAGTTTCTTTTCCTCTTCTATGATGGACACTTTATTATTACATCATCATTACTATACGGTTTAGCGGACGTTTATCTCCTTTTGCTAACGCTTTCATATTTCCTTTCATAGGTAGTTAGCTGCGCTTACTGCGCATTCCCTTTATAGCTTTCCTTGTTCTCAAAACGTATATAAACCTTAGAATATCTTGTACATTCTCCAGTTCCAACTTAATCGAATCATACTCCCAATTTTGACTCGAACTCCTTGCTCTCTTTCTCTTGAGCTCGTCATCGACTTAAAGACCTTTGTCATCGTTTGACTTAGTGTCCAGAACTTGTCCAGTAGGCTGGGAGCGGACCAAGACTCTGCTTGCCACTGTTGACTTAGAACGAACTGCATTGGGAGCATCAATCTTAACACAAGTTGGAACTCTCAGACCGCTCAGTGTTTCTACACTAGCCAGACACCATTGATACCAGAACCTCGACCCTCAGACCCCCGAACGGCTCTGTCCGTTTCCAACGAAAGTATTATTTAGATCGAAGAGAAGTCTTTCCATCGACTACAGGAACAGGGTGGTTTTTCCACTCAGGAACCAAGAAAAAGAACAAACCAGTACCAGAATCCCTCTTCGAAGGTGATTATATTGAAGGACAAGAGAACGCCCTCCCAGACGACGTTTGGATTGATTGGGTAAATGAAGAACACGAAGAAGGATTTCTTTCGTTATTCAAACCACCTACAGACGAACCAGAACTCTCTTGGTGGAACGAATATCTCAGTCTTACCGAAACAACAGGAAGAGAGCGATATGCACTTGGGGAAGGAGAACTACAGCCTTGGATAGAATTCCAAGAACAGAAACAGATCGAAGCAATTCTATTCGGAGATCCAGAATCAGGAAAGAAGAAAGACGAAACAGGAGAACCCACAGACCCAAAAGAAGAAACAGAAAAGATGGCATCTGATGCAGCAGCACCTGCCTCTAAAGGAGATATTAAGCCGCAGCCTATGCGCATTTTTACAGGGAAACGAACTGAAGCAAAAGCTTTCATTGGAAACCTGGAAGATTATTTCGTTTTGAACAATGATAATTATAAGAACAAAAGCCAGAAACAGATTCGATTTGCTCTTGCCTGCCTAGGACAGGAACTCGACGATTGGAAAGTCCTAATCAAGGAAGAATTAGACGACGACGAAGAAACAACCCTTACTTGGACGAGTTGGGCTGAATTCAAGAAGCGCTTCTTAGCAGATTGGGGCGAAGTTAACAGCGCACTCAGGGCCCTAAACAATTTGGCCAATCTTAGAGTAGGAGGCGACATTTCAGTCCCTGAATATATCAGAAAATTCTGCATGGAGATTGGAACTTCAGGATTGAAAGGGACAACCACACAACTCCAGGCATTCGTTAAAGGACTTCCTGAAAGTATCGCCACCAAAATCCTCGAGGCGAACATTCTATCAATGAAGGAAGCATATGAAAAGGCAGAACAGCTTCATGGCGCTTGGGAAATGATGCGAGCGCTTGGGCGCAAACCAGGACAAGGGAACCGCTCTAATTTTAACCAAAACACCAACACTAGGGGCGGATCAACTCGATCAGTTAATGTTATGCCCACTGGACGTTTAACAGATGAGCAAAAGGAGGAGTACATGAAAACTGGGAAGTGTTTCAGATGTGGAAACCAGGGACATGTTTCAAAAAATTGTCTGAAACGAAACAACACTCCAAATGCCTCCTTCAGGTCCTCCTCATCGTTTCAGAATAAAGGGATCAGATCTATCCCTGAGGATGCGCCCAAAGACAAACAAGACAACCCAGTTGCGAGTATCAGAGCAATCCTTGCTGGAATGAAGGCCGATGAACGAGAAGGTCTTCTTAATGAACTCAAGAACGAGGGTTTTTGATCAGGAAGCGTCATACAGCGGTTGGCACTTCCACAGCAAATGGATTTTCACAGTTAGCGCTTGATTCTGTAATAGTACAATTGAATAATGACAAGCGCCTTTCAATCACTGTTGAAACGATCAATTTACCCACTGAAACCTCTGCCCTCATCAATTGTGGAGCAGAAGGAAATTTTATTGACGAAGAAATAACAACAAAACTACCAAAAGAAAAACTAAGAAAACCGATTCAAGTCAGGAATGCAGATGGAACAATCAACATGAATGGAATGATCACTCATCGAGTATTAATTCAATATTCAATTGGAGGAAAGCGTCACAGTAACTGGTTCTTAATCACCAAGTTAGGAGACCAACGATTAATCTTGGGAATTCCTTGGTTAGAAGAAAATAACCCGACCATTGATTGGAGAGACAAAACGATTCACCTCATCGATGATCAATGACAAGACGGGACGATCTGGCAACTGGCACTGGACAATCAATGGGGAGAAGACGACTATTGGATTAGGGTCAAAACATCAGCATTGCAGGCATTAGAACATCAACTGAAAAGGGACGAACCAAAAACAGAATTACCTACGGAGTACGAGAAATGGCGATCAGTCTTTGAGAAGAAAGCTTCAGAGCGATTTCCTACCTCTAGAACTTGGGATCATGCGATCGAACTGAAAAACGGTTTCACCCCTAAAGTTAGCAAGATCTACCCGTTATCAATTAAGGAGCAATCATCTCTAGACGAATGGATTGAAGAACAACTTACTAAAGGATACATCAGACTGTCGAAATCACCCCAGGCATCGCCATTCTTCTTTGTTTCCAAAAAGGAAAGCGGAGCGTTAAGGCCATGTCAAGACTACAGGTACCTGAATGATTGGACAATCAAGAACGCGTATCCATTACCCCTAGTATCCGATCTCCTTACTAAACTTGCTGGAGCGCAGTACTTCACCAAATTAGATCTTTGCTGGGGATACAATAACGTTCAAATCAAGAAAGGCGATGAATGGAAAGCAGCTTTTATCACAAATAGAGGATTATACGAACCAACCGTCATGTTCTTTGGACTATGCAATTCGCCATCTACATTCCAAACCATGATGAACGAATATTTCAGAGATATGATTAACGAAGGATGGCTCATCATTTACATGGACGACATTTTGATTTGTTCCCAAAACAAGACAGAATTGGAAGAGCGGACAAAACGAGTTCTAGACCGATTAGAGGAAAACGACTTGTTCCTGAAACTGGAAAAATGTAAATTCGCTGTACAAGAAATTGAGTTTCTAGGGATGATCATATTGCCTGGAAAAATACAGATGGATCCTGTCAAACTAGCAGGAATAGCTGATTGGCCAGTACCAACAACAGTCAAACAAGTTTGATCATTCCTAGGCTTTGGAAACTTCTATTGATGATTCATTGGAAATTTTGCGGCTATAGCAAAACCGCTCACTGATTTAACAAAGAAAACAGAGATATTTGACTGGAATAATGAACGACAAGCTGCTTTTGATATCCTGAAACAACAATTTGCCTCCATGCCAGTTCTCTTAATGCCAAACCCAGCAAAACCATTTATTCTCCAAACCGATGCCTCTAACAAGGCAATAGGAGCAGTATTAAAACAAGCAGACGACTCTGGCGCACTCCATCCCTGCGGTTTTATTTCCCATGCCCTAACACCAACGGAACAGAACTACCAGATTTATGATAGAGAATTACTTGCCATCATTAAAGGGTTGGCAGTTTGGCGTCACCTTTTGCATGGATCACCTCATACTATCATTGTGCACTGCGATCACAAGAACCTATCCTACTACAGAACAGCTCAACGATTGACACCTAGACAAGCCAGATGGTCATCTTTATTATCTGAATTTGACCTCCGGATTGAACATGTACCAGGAACGAAGATGTTTGAAGCAGATGCTCTATCTAGACAACCAGATCATATGGGAAATGATGAAGAACAGACCACAGTCACTATATTACCAAACGATCGCTTCATTCGCCTCATCAATGACGATTTAGCTGATGAATTAAAGAAATATATGGCGAATGACGATTTTGGACAAATTCTAATTGATGTTATTAAAAGACAAAGAGCGCCACCAATCAAATCAAAGCTACAAGACTGGACATATACCCATGGCATCGTCTACTATCTTGGGAAGATCTATATCCCTGATCGGATCGAATTGAGAACTAGATTAATTAAAGATACACACGAAGCTCTATCTTCTGGACACCCTGGACGATTGAAAACATTGGCACTTTTAAAACGCAATTACTGGTGGCCAGGAATGTACAGACATGTCAAAGAATGGGTAGAGGGATGTGCATTATGCCAACAGATGAAGGTTAACACCCATCCAAATGCGCCAGCATTAATTCCCATTCCATCAAAAGCAACACGCCCATTCCAACAAGTAACCCTTGATTTCATTACCGATCTTCCTATCTCAGATGGATATGACTCAATATTGGTCACGGTGGACCATGGCCTTACGAAGGGGGTAATTTTCACCCCTTGCAACAAGACAATCGACGCTTTAGGGACAGCTGACCTATACATCTCTGAAATCTTCAAGCGCTTTGGACTCCCTGACGTCTTAATCTCTGATAGAGGACCACAGTTCTCCGCCAAAGTATTCCAAGAGATACGAAAAGCATTAGGAATCAACCACAGGATGAGCACTGCCTATCACCCTCAAACAGATGGGGAAACCGAACGTGTCAATCAAGAACTCGAGATCTACCTTTGGATGTTTTGTACTAATGAACCCCACAAATGGAAACCACTCCTGCCTATCGCCAAATTTGCACACAATAATCGCTATCATGACACAATAAGAACATCCCCATTTCAACTCATGTATGGAACAGATCCAATTGCTATTCCCACAGCAGCGCTCAAGATGACTGCCCCAGCAGCAGAAGAACATCTTCAGATGCTTCAAAAAGCAAGAGAAGAAGCTTTAGCAGCACATGAGCTTGCCAGGCAAACAGTTGCTCAAAGATTCAGAGACAAGTCAATTAAATTTGAGAAAGGCGACAAGGTCTGGCTTGAGAACAAGAACTTACACATCCCATACCAATCAAGAAAGCTTGCACCGAAACGAGAAGGACCCTTTCAGGTTGAACAAGTCATGGGACCAGTTACATACAAGCTGAAATTACCGAAACAATGGCGCATTCACCCTGTATTTCATACATCGCTTCTCACCCCATATAAGGAAACGTCAATGCATGGACCAAACTTTACCACACCACCTCCCAATATAGTAAATGGACAGGAGGAGTTTGAGATCAAAGCTATCCTTGGACATCAAAAACGCAGAGCAGGCTATCAATATTTGATTAAGTGGAAAGGCTATGGATCAAATGACAATACCTGGGAACCTGAGCACCATCTGGGAAATGCTGCAGACGTTCTGATAGAATATAAGAACAGAAGACGCCTATA
The DNA here is from genome assembly GCA_023014435.1 of Amanita fuliginea. Lineage (NCBI taxonomy): Eukaryota > Fungi > Basidiomycota > Agaricomycetes > Agaricales > Amanitaceae > Amanita > Amanita fuliginea. The sequence continues at coordinate 3,384,642 of JAEBUQ010000003.1, forward strand.
GAACTTCATCCATGGCCTATAACCGATCAAAGAAATTCTGGAAAACCCTTTATGTGCTCAAAGGACGATCCCTTCCTCCTCGGACTCGTTTATTACCACATCGTCACAATAAGAAACACCTAATATGACTCCCACACGCACGACGCTACCCAATCACCAGTAGACACATACTTTTCATTTCACCAAGACGACCACTGTCATTATCAAAAGCTATTCAACCGAACTTTAATGCACTAAGAACGAGAGAACAGGAACAAGAATTCCGAAATCTACAGCAATGGATCCTCCACAAAATGAATATATGGGTATTAGATCGACGACGAGATCTACAAGAACATGGGTGCAACCGTTTCATGCAATTTTATCATCTCTTCCCACAGAAAATCGAATTCCCTGTGGAAAATCTTGATGCAATCATTCCACCACCATACGACTTGTTAACATGGGAGCGCATCCCTCCTCCTTACCCACCAAAACCACCACATTATCCCACTTATGACTTCGAACCAGGATACCCAAAGATTACCAGCAGGGTCACAGCTCAAGGAGCATTCATTAGAGAAGATGAATTCACTCGACCAAACACTCCTGAATCACCATCAGATGATGCGCTATATCACGCCATTCTTGCTCACTCCACAGAATCAGATGGTAACGAAACAGAAGATTCCATGGAAAACCTTTACATTTGATACTCCAGGATAAAAGACGATCCACCAGCTACTCATTCTCCCCATCCTACTCGATACACAATGTTCGCCTTCACTATCACCCTCGCCTACCTCATCACCTTTGTCCTCGCCCTCCTGATCACTGCTTGTGGTCATTGCTACATCGAACCCATCACCGCCGCTTCCCCCTTCCTCTCCACGGCCCATGACCTCCCTCTCGAGGTCTTCGTCACCACCACCACCACTATTGATGACTTCATCTGGGCAGACCTCCCAGAACCCCACCAACACCCAGAAGAACTCACTCCCATGACCTTCGCCAACCCCATCGTCCAGGACCCAGTCACCCACATTCCTTATGCCCACTGCCCTCGTCACTCCGTCCTCTCCCCCGTCTCCAAAGCCCTCAGCACCCTCGTCGTCGACTTCAACCAGCTATCCATGCCCCTTGATGCTGTCACTCACCTCATGCTCTCGACCGATCTGCAATGTCTAACATATGAAGAACGAGACAATCTCTGGGAGCACGCCAAACAACTGGAGCGCGTCACAAAAACCCTCCAATGGCGCATCGAGGCCGCCAATAAGGACCTGGATTCCATTATCAAGTGGATCGAATCCAGGAAGGACCATGGCTGGACCACAGACACACAATGGTAAGAAGTTGGTGACTTCTTGCATATGAAGGGGGTAATGTTACAGTTTCTTTTCCTCTTCTATGACAGACACTTTATTATTACATCATCATTACTATATGGTTTAGCGGACGTTTATCTCCTTTTGCTAACGCTTTCATATTTCCTTTCATAGGTAGTTAGCTGCACTTACTGCGCATTCCCTTTATAGCTTTCCTTGTTCTCAAAACGTATATAAACCTTAGAATATCTTGTACATTCTCCAGTTCCAACTTAATCGAATCATACTCCCAATTTTGACTCGAACTCCTCGCTCTCTTTCTCTTGAGCTTGTCATTGACTTAAAGACCTTTGTCATCGTTTGACTTAGTGTCCAGAACTTGTCCAGTAGGCTGGGAGCGGACCGAGACTCTGCTTGCCACTGTTGACTTAGAACGAACTGCGTTGGGAGCATCGATCTTAACAATGTCTTAGTCGAAAAACGAGTTTGACCAAGGTCATGACAATTACAATAACTTTGTTATCTTATTACAATATCTAATCTAACTTTTCAACATAAGCATCCAATGACATAGTAATGATGATGTAATAAGAATTGATAGAAAGGGAAAAGAAAACCATAACATACAGATTGCTTCCATGGACTGCCACAGACTGCCAGCAGACTGACAGTACTGTACAGTGCTGCACAGAACATACACCTTATCTCCAGGCCCTGTGGGCTTCTCTGCCCCCTAAATTTGCTGATGAGACAGCTGGACCAACTTGACTTGTTGTATTGGAGCCTGAGAAGGTTGAGTCTATGAAGTTCCATGATCCAAACAAAGCATCTGCCTTGACTGCCAATTGTATAGTGCCTTGCCACACACCACATCCCTGGTTTCCATGGCCATCTATTTCCCAGCACTGATAGAATGGGTATTCTACACTACAACACATGAAAGCATTGATGACTGTAAACGAGAGAAAGTTATTCAACGTTCATCGTCATAGCGGGCCATAGCTCCCTAAGTGGGTATCAGCACCACGACGTAGGAGGTGGTTTAGAAACCCACATATCGTCGCCTGCCAATCTCCACTACCCGTAGCAAGTAACCCACCCACCGGGCTCAAATCGACCGTAATAACCGAATTCCTGTGTCCCTGAAGCGTGCACTGCGTCTCCGCTGTATCTGCATCCCAAACGACTACGCCCCTGTCCTTGGAACCCGACGCGATCCACTGTCCATCGTGCGACACCGCAACGGAAAGAACGTAATCCTGCACGGTGGTTCCGACTGAGATAGAAGAACAATGGAAATATAAACCGCTAACACACACACCTGGTGACCCCTAAACTCCATCGAACACGGACTCCTCGAGGGTTCGACTCCGTCCAGCGGCACACCCAACTCGCTGACATCCCAAAGCTTGAGCTTCTTGTCCAAACTCCCGCTCACGAGCCCTTTTCCGTCGGGCGTGAATGCGACGCTGAAGACGCTATCCCGGTGCCCCCGCAGCTTCTCGATGAGACGCCCAGTCGCCACATCCCAGATGTACACAAAATTGTCGAGCGAGCCAGTTGCGACTAATTGGCCGGTGGGAGAGAAAGCGACAGAGGTGACACCCTCGCGCGAGTGGGTCTCGTTGATTGCCAACACCTATGTATGTGTATGTATGCGCGTGAGTGCACACTGCAACGTCAGAATCGAGCTGGACGAACCTTTGGAGCGACTTCTGGATCGACGATGTTCCATATCATCGCCGTGTTGTCAGCCGATCCGGACACGATTAACTTCCCATCGAGAGAAAAGTCCAAAGAGTAAATTTCCTCCTGGTGTCCGTCAAGTACACGCAAAATCTGTTCCTTTTCAATTTCCCAAATCTGTTTGCCAGAGTTGAAGTATATGATATATGAATTATGATCTCGGTTGCATAAGAGGCGCACTTGCCCTGATTAGCTTATCGTCAGCACCAGTGGCGAGCAGCTTGCCGTCAGGGCTGAAGCAAACACTCCGGATGTACAAGTCTCCCGTCTCTTCAACCGAATCATCCGTGAGAACGCTGAGGTGGTCAAGAGATGAGACGATGACGGAGGGATGCACTGGGGCAGCCAACTCACCAAGTTTTCGTACCTGTCTCGGTGTCGTAAATCTGCGCTGTCCAATTGCACCCTGTAGCGAGATATTTGCCGTCTGCCGAGAACCGAACGCAGCATACGACGCTATATATGACAATATGTGACCGCCTTCAGCATCAAGCTTGCATCCTCCATTTGATTGGCGCACCTTTCGTGCATCAAGGTATGCGCCAACTGGACATCTAGCACTCTCTCGACATTGGGGTTGAAGTCAGCATACCATCTGCGGTCTGGTGGAATGTCCTGGATATGGGCCATGCTGAGGAACGGCGGCACTGGCAGAGGTTCGGCCATAGACGGAGGCAGTGATTGCGACTTTGTCGCGCGTCGCACGCGCTGTCAGTCACTAGTCACAGGTCTCGATAGCAATGACAATCTTCAGGCATCAAATTTCAAATTCCAGCAACAATGCAAACAAGCCTCCCGGACCTCCCTTTTACGAATCACGGAAGAGCAGAGCTCCGTCCCTGTGGTACCCATAGCACTACCCCGTCTCCACGGAGGCGTCTTAGGACCGATCTTGAGACCCTCACCCCTTGGACTTCCTTCCCCAACGAAATCCACCAAGCCATCCAAACTGCAACCGCCCAAGCCCATTTGCCTTCCACCCCATTCACTATCCAGGTCTTGACAGGGAACACATATGTAGAGAACGAAGAAAGGATCCGCGCGCACGCAACATTCGCGCTCCATATGGCAGTTGAAAATGTGTTGGCGAAGCTTGGAGTGGACGGAGAGTTTATCTTAGCAGGTGGCGGGAGTCCTGTCGCCGTAGTAGGGGATCCCGATTTCTCGTGGGTTAATACTACAGGTTTGGCAACCAGCTGGCAGCCGAAACTCGTCGTATGTCTATCAGTCACTACTACTAACGACAGCGCATACTTGTTAAACACCGCTTGTTGCAGGTTGAGTATAAATCTTGGTGGGCAGAGGATCTCATGTATGTTGTCGAGGCTTTTAACGGCACTCGTGACGACGCTCTCAGCAAACGATCCTTGGAAGCCCTCCACCAGATTTACGCATACATGACCTTCAACAACAACAAGTTCGGTATCCTTACCAATTGGCAGCGCGCCTTGTTCCTGTGCCGCGGTGAACCATCAAATGGCAAATCCCTTCAGTACTACCTCATCGAACTAGGCGGACCTCAAGGCCAAATGTCGATGCTCAAAGCGTGGGTCGGCATGGTATTGCTTTCCGAGGCCGGCTGGTTCTATGCGCCACCTACTACCACAGGTCTATCAAACTTTGGAACTTCGAAAGCTGCCTGGAAGGAACAGGCGAGAGCGTTTCAAAACGCGCGAGGGTATCATATGTCACCTAACAGGGGTACATATAAATGCCTCACTCTCGACTTTCGCCTGTGTCGCTTTAAGATCGGCTCCGCTCGCCATGCATCAATGGCCTGTGTAGTTGACGCGGAATTTTTAGCACCGGCCGTCGGGAAACCTAACCTCCAGGTCGTTTGCAAAGTTTTCGATGTCTTGCGCTACCACGACGCAGCGGATATGCTAGACAGTGAAGTTCGCGCCTACGCAGCTCTCAAACATCTCCAAGGCAATGTAATCCCCAAACTCTATGGCTTCTACAAAGTTTGGGGGATCCTGCGCCTCATTGCTATGGAACCTGTTGGTAGTCCCGTTCCTGAAGACGAACCCATTGATGAGACACTTCGCACGAGGATGAAGACAACTCTCCAACACATTCATGCTGCTGGGTTTATCCACGGCGATATTGCGCGTCGTAATTTTTGCAGGAAGCCAAACGGTGTCGTTTCCTTGGTGGACTTGGAGAGATGTCGGCCTTTTAAGAACCAATCCGAGCTGGACGGTGAGATGAATGAAGTAGACAGGTTGTAGCCTCCAGACGGCGATTTCGAGCTCAACATGCATTCGGAAAGTTCTGGCGTACCCCTCAAGTGCCTCTCCATCGCTGAAAACTGGGATGACGACTACGGAAGCAGCACGCAATAGTACACTTGATTACCTCATATTGAGTGCATAGCGTAGGTCAGTCCCAAACGTAAGGCAGGAGAATTAACAGCTATTTTTTATTGTGATATGAATCGATTGCTCATAATGGTGCGTAATAAAACGGTTGACAAGTTGATTCAGAACGGAGAGACATAATTGCTGAAGTCCCGTACTAGTATGGCGAGGAACGCAAATAGAGATACAAGGAACCAGTCTACTTGTACGTTGTCAAACTTGTCAATGTCCATGCATGCGATGTGGGAAAACAGCAGCTTCACCAGAGGGGAGAGAGTTGTTACGATAAGACCGATTTTATTGAGGATGTATCATCAACGCGCAAGATATACATAAACCGTCCTCGGGATTATTCATAGTAGAGCGTGACTGTAATACCTACTTCATTCAAAGCATCAATCCGTTCCTCGTATTCGCATTCGTCACTATCGGAGTTGTAGGAGTAGACGTCTAGTTCCCTCAGACCAGTAATCATTTCCCTCCAGTTACATCCCTTCTCAATCAACTTGTCAACCGTTCTCTTGCGCATCTCCACCATGCTGATCAATCGATCCATATGAATTATATCAGAAGCAGAAGCCGATAATTCTCTAAGATAACGTCCAAGGGTACCATTTGATAGACCTGCAATTGCTTCGTCATCCAGGTCTCCCTTTATCCAAAATCCCTGTAGTTTAGGCGCATCCTTTAGAATAGAAGAGGCGGGAATAGCACACTCAAGAAATGAGAGTGATTCAAGCCCTTGCAAGTTGTACTGTTGTTTTAAAATTTCATAGGCTTCTTTCGGCAATACCTCCCACACCATGATAAGTTCGACGAGGGCAGGGCAAGTGAAATTACGGATGATCTGGTAAGCATCTTTCTGACAGGATCGGAGATCCAAACCGATGCGTCGCATGCTAGGCATGTTCAAATTTTCCAGCGGAGCTAAGTGATTGGAACTGTGTGATTCAACACCGAGATAGAGGTCCTGTATCAATAGCATCTGTCGCAATGAATCAATGAATGATATCAGGTCTCTTGCTTTGAGGTAGAGCTCCAAGCACCGAAGTTGACTCCATGGTAGAGAAAGGTTCGGTAGAACATTTGAATTCAATGATACGGAATCATATACGTCCCGAAGGGACACTAATTGTAGTCTAGTGAAGCTGATTGGCGCAATGCTAAAGCCTGTTTCCCTGACATCGTCAGAATTGAACTCGAGTTGGAGCTCCTTGACGTGCGATAAAATGGTATCGGGAATGTTTGATAAGGCTTTGAACTGACGGAAGGTCAGTTCAATATGGAGCATCTTGATCTGAGGCTTGAAGGGAGAAACAATATCCTGGACAGTGCTGGCGACTATTGGGGTACCATCACTGAGAATTACGTCTTCCGAAGCCGAGCCAATGAATTGCAACCATAGATCTATCGGTGAGCTTCCGGCTCGTAAGAGCCATTCACGGTACAGTGGGCTCATGTCATAAAGACATACATTATTCCATAGCTCGAATGTACCGAGTGCCAGCGTGCGCCAACGTGAACAGACATGCGACAGCACAAGCTGGGGGGGGATTCCATAGTCGAGGCTTTGAATAGGAAATACAACGGATCCGTGAGCTTGCGAAATGAGAACAAATATGTGGATGAGAATGTCGTCGGGGATTCGGGTGTCCTGCCAACATGAGGGCGCAGTTTCGATGTCTGGATGCAAAGATTTGATTAGTCTTTTCTCCTGAGCGACATCGATGTCTACGCCCACCTTCTTGTACTACTTCCGGGGACATTGGCTTGAAATCTGTCACACTGGCACAAATCGTGTCACGAGCTTCGTGCGCCGGTCTTTGGACTTGTCATAGTATCACCTTTGTCGCGCGCACCGTGGCTGCCATGCCTTACATTTTACAAATGTCAATGACAGGGCATCAAACTCCGATTCCACGCTGTCTCAGTCGTAACGGTAAATGTAAATGTGCCAAAATAGGACCCACGTTCGTCTCATTTACTGACTATACAAGCCAACAGTATCCCCGAAAGCAGTTCTTGTCCAGCATGACATCGATGTCACTCCGGAGCAAATGACGATCAAAACCGGCCCCGCTCTGCATCCAGAAATTGAGACTGCGTCCTCTCCTCAATATGCCCTCCCCAGCGATGTTCTCGTCCATATATTCGTCCTCATTTCGCAAGACCACGGACCCGTGATATTCCCTAGTACTATTCGAAAGCTTGAAAGACCTCCCCAGCTTGTGCTGTCACATGTCTGCTCACGTTGGCGCATGCTGGCACTTCGTACATTCGAGCTATGGAATAATGTCCGGCTTGATGACATCAGTCCACTTTGCCATGAATGGCTTTTACGGGCCGGAAGCTCTCCTATAGAGCTATCGTTACGATTCGCTGTGGCATCTCGGGATGGTGACGCGGCTCTCATGCATGCCAGGATCATCCAAGATACCGTTTCTAACTTCAAGCTTCAGATCAAGATGCTCCATCTTGAGCTGACCTCTCGCCAGTTTAAGGTGTTATCAAGCTTCCCAAATACTATTTTACCATACGTCGAGAAGCTCGAACTCGAGTTTGACTCTGAAAATTTCGAGGAAACATTTAGCATTTTACCGATCAGTTTCACCAGACTACGATCAGTGACCCTTAGTGCGAGATACTATTTCCTCGCATCATTAGATTCGGACGTCTTGCTGAAAATTTCTCTGCCGTGGAGTCAGCTGCAGTGCTTGATGCTCCACTTCAAAGCAAGACATCTAGTACCACTCTTTGATACATTGCGACAGATGCCTTTGCTACAGGAACTCCATCTCACTGTTCAATCAAACTTTTTCCATTACTTGGCTCCGTTGGAGACGTTGACTATCCCTAACTTGCGGCGATTCTGCTTGGCACTCTTGATCAATCCCGATGATACTAACAAGGTCCTCCGTGGCATCGCATGTCCTGCCCTCGTCGAATTTGATATGAACAGGTGTGTATGGCCAACCAATGACGCCTATGAAACTATCAAGAACAGTACAACTTACGAGGACTCGAAACACTCTCACTTCCACTTCTTCATCCTACTATTTACGCCTCTTCTATTCTAAAGGACGCGCCTAACCTACAGAGACATTGGATAAGGGGAGACTTAATAGACGACGAAGCAATTGCGGGTCTATCGAACGGCACCCTTGGACGTTATCTCAGAAAATTAACGATTAGTCACTATGCCGATGAAATGAATCGATTGCTCAGCATGGTGGAGATGCGCAAGAGAACGGTTGACAGACTGATTGAGAACGGATGCAGCTGGAAAGAAATGATTACTGTTTTAAGGGAAGTGGAGATCGACACCAGGGATGGTAGTGAGGAAAAATGTGGATATAAGGAAAGAGTTAACGCTTTGAAGAAGGTTGGTATCACAGTTAGCCTACCTAAACGGTACATGGAATATTGAGGGTGTTCTTGTGATGCTAATAATGAAAGGAATAATTTTTACGTTTTCCGGCTGACTATTGTTCTCTCGGAACCGCTGAAAGCTCTCTCAGAACTTATAGCTTTGTCGATGGCGTCGAATGCAAATCGACAAGGCCGTCTTTTAGCACGACTGACTTTCATGAGTGAGAGCAGGGCAGAGGACGGCGACGGGTGAGGACAGCAGATTGATGGTGGTTCCAACGATCTCTGGTGCAGGCACAGGCTGTGATAAGTAAAGTGTACTATGCCTTGATCATTCGTTCGTTGCATCTCTGCCTATTCAAGTTGGCAGTATCCCAAATGTCGGTCCAACATGTCAGGCTAACAAGTTTGAGCCCTCTGCATGAACCCCTTGTGTCCATGCCTCCAGAGTTGCTGTGTCAGAATACATATGTGCTACTCAATGGATAACCAAGTGCAACCGGGACTTGAAGGGTTAAGACATACCGTCATGGAGTGGAAAGACGTCCTCAAAATCATAATCTGTGCAAGGACCAAATTAATAGTTCATGGCTACTAAAAGGAAGAGGTACACACCATAACCACTCATGAGCGCCGTCCCATAAGCCTTCCGTGCTTCCAGATCAGCACTTGCAAACCACGCACGTGCTTTACGACGTCTTTCTGCCGTCCAAGCACCGGGCAGGGTCACGATGTCTTTTTCCATATCAATCTCCTCTCTCTGAACGAAATTCGAAGGGCCAGCCACTATTCCTTCATCTTGTCGGCCGAAATGCTGGTACTTGAGCATAAGTGCCTCCCCTCGCGAGCCCTTGGTCGGCACTGGATTCCAGTAGATGCGATCTACCAAGTCCACAGTACGACGCATGACATTTATTACATCGTCTGGGAGGGGCATTGGTGGAGGGTTCCGCTTGATCATCTCAAAGTAGCGTCGGAATTTGATTTCAGCATTCAGAATTACGAGGAAAATATTCATTGCCACGGAAACATGACGGTTGTTGCGGAATGGTGGCAAGGGAGGGCTATTAGGATCGGATGATTCGCGAAGACGTCGATCGCTAGCTGCAACGTAGTGCTTGTGTGTTCCTGCTCCAGAATCATAGACCGTGAGGAGGGTGCCGTGAGGAAGGAAATGCTCAGGATGTAACGCGACGAGCTCGTACTCTGGATTGACGAAGCTTGGGAATGAGAACTGTTCATACAAAGGTTAGGGCACTACAACATTAATAAAACGGGCACCGACATCGAGCGAACGGAAAGGAATGCCTCCAGTTTCATCTGACATCTTCTGTCGGCGATCGTTGTCTGATTTGACCATCTTGATAAGGTCATCGAGAGTCGATAAAGATGCCGTCACAGCAATGAAAGCATAAACATCGAGTGACGTGTGGACAAATGCTTCGACTGTTCAACGTTCAACGTTCAAGAATCCGAAAGGCCTTGATGCATGTAATTTTCAAAACTTACGGTAGGCAACATTAGAGGAATCATTGAGGGTGAAACCCTCGAAAGGAATGATCTCCAAATCCCGGCAAAGGACTTCCTCCTATGTGTAGGAGGCGCATTCAGAAACTGTCCGGCGCGTATGGAACTTTAACTCACAATATGACGGGGGTCCACACTTTTATGAGCTGAATTAACCCAACGAACGAGCTGGTGTGTGTGCTTAACCGTCCTTGTTACGAGGCAGCCTTCGGCCCTGGCACCACCGCTTTGTTCGAAAGATGACACGTTGGAAACTGAAGCAGGTGCGCGCTTTATTTTAGGAAGACCACGCAACGCTCGAACTCTTGCAAATGATTTGACCGAAATGCGGCCTTCCTTCGTGAGTAGCGACATCAGAGTAGTGGGCGTACATGTCTCACTACACGGACTAACTGTGGCTGTGAAGAACTCCTGGCACCCGCCACTTTTCGGATGTGTCTCGATTCTTAATCACAAAGTCAGATCAATACACGGAATTGTCCATGTTTGGTTCACGAGAATCGCTGAATTTGTTCACCTGCAAACGCCCATGCCGTATCAAGGATGCGATTCTGAGATCCGCTGTGATACCTGTCGGTGAAAATATACCTTGTTCAAGCTCCTCGCATCCCGATAGAAGAGCACGCGATCGCCGACAGAAGATATCAGATGAAACTGGAGGCATTCCTTTCCGTTCGCTTGATGTCGGTGCTTGTTAATCTATTAATGTTGCAGTGCCCTAACCTTTATACGAACAGTTCTCGTTGCCAAGCTTCGTCAATCCAGAGTACGAACTTGTCGCGTTACATCCTGAGCACTTCCTTCCCCATGGCGCCGTCCTCACGGTCTATGATTCTGGAGCAGGAACACACAAGCACTACGTTGCAGCTAGCGATCGACGTCTTCGCGAATCATCCGATCCTAATAGCCCTCCCTTGCCACCATTCCGCAACAACCGTCATGTTTCCGTGGCAATGAATATTTTCCTCGTAATTCTGAATGCTGAGATCAAATTCCGACGCTACTTTGAGATGATCAAGCGGAACCCTCCACCAATGCCCCTTCCAGACGATGTAATAAATGTCATGCGTCGTACTATGGACTTGGTAGATCTCATCTACTGGAATCCAGTGCCGACCAAGGGCTCGCGAGGGGAGGCACTTATGCTCAAGTACCAGCATTTCGGCCAACAAGATGAAGAAATAGCTACGGGTTTCGTTCAGAGAGAGGTCATTGATGAGAAAGAAGACATCTTGGCCCTGCCCGGTGCATGGACAGCGGAAAGACGTCGTCAAGAACGTGCGTGGTTTGCAAGTGCTGATCCGGAGGCACGGAAGGCTTATGGGACGGCGCTCATGAGTGGTTATGGTGTGTACTTCTTCCTTTTAGTAGCCATGAACTATTAATTTGGTCCTTGCACAGATTATGATTTTGAGGACGCCTTTCCACTCCATGACGGTATGTCTTAACCCTTCACGTCCCGGTTGCACTTGGTTATCCATTGAACAGCGCATATGTATTCCGACACAGCAACCGTAGAGGCATGGATGCAAGGGGTTCATGCTGAAGCGCTGAGGGCTCAAACTTGTTAGCTTGGCATCCTGGACCAAGCGTGCGTATTTTTTTTTCGGCGAAAATGACTGTCCATGATTTGAAGAGCATTATTTAGTCACCTAGATTCAGGGAGGAATAAGCATATGTATTATAGGCTCGGAACATTATCTAGCAGACAAATAGCCAACTCATATAGCATCGCGCTCCAAGCGCAACATCGCATCTTACACAAATACAACTGCATAACTACAGTTTAGCGTGTACCTGCTCGTCGACTGGCCAGGATCGAGATCTAACAGTGGTGATCCAAGCGGACCCAGCGTCGGGATACTGAAGGAGTCGTCAGACGAATCACTCAAAGCAAAGCATACACGATGGCACCCACCTCCCAAACCATAACGCCTCCGTCTTCATGACGATGAATTAATTATTATTCAGATTTCCGAGTTAAATAAAGGCAAGTACTCACTCCACTTGGACTTCTTGGCATACGACAAGCAAGAAGCGAGCGTATTTGGGTCCATATAACCGGTCGTTGCGTCACCGGGTGTCGCTGGCTTGCCTATCACAATCTTGTGCAATGGAACACCACCACCATGAATTTGGAAAACAGAAGAATTGGGCCACGTGTTCGACGACGTCGTCAAAAGGCCCGATGAAGTAGTATACTCAGTTGGTCCCTCTAATGTGTTGTTAACGTTTTTTGTTTTTTTTTTTTGCGTGGATATAAAAAAAAAAAAAAAAAGAAAAAAAAAGGCTTGTAACACTCACGGTTATAAAACTGAATGTTGTACCAATCGATCAAGTGTCCGACTTCGGAATTCACTTTGAGGTATCCTCCTCCACCCCAGACGTTGGGCGAAAACCATGGCGCGACGGCTTTATTCGATCATGGATTAGCATTTATTCACGGCCAGTTTTAACATTCAATTCGCTTACGGGCATGTGTAACAAGGTACTGGCCGACGGGAAGATTCACCCTTAATTGCGTCGTGAAGGAAATCAACCATGCCTATGCAAAGGGTCGTATTTCAAAAACGTGTTCGTCATGATGATTTGAGTTAAGTTAAAAGAACAAACCTCAGCGCTGCCATCGCCTTTGCTCATGGCACCAAAGTCTTCATAGTCGATGTCGATTCCATCCAGTTGATATGTCTTCACCCAGGCGGCCATGGTGTTAGCAGTGGCAATTGGGTCTGCCCCAGACGACGTGGGCGTGTCTGTGGATCCAAACGCCGACACCATGAGTTTAATTCCTGCGGCTGCATACTGGGATTTGATGGTCGAACGGTCAGAGGCGCTAAGGCTGGTCCATGCTTCCGCCTTGAAACGGAAAAAAAAAAAATCAGAACGTGAATTAAAGTTAGTAAGGTGATATTTCACTGACATTGTCCCAGGCGCCTTGTAGAAGCAGGAAGCTAAGATTGCTATTACGAATTTCAGTTTAGAAGTCTCGTGGTGAAAAAAAAAACTGTCGTACAAAACGTTGTAACCCTGGAATTTAGTTAAACAAGTGTCAACGTCAACCGTAAGTTTGAATGCGTGAATTGTTTACCTTGATGGCCGACACGTCTGGCGGGCTCGAAGATCCAGACCATTTGTCGGAATAGATCACGAAATGGGGAGCAGAGTGGGCTGGTTTAGAAGTCATTGTATCGAGTATGGGATGCGGCTTTTCTGGTGTATCTGCCGGCTAGTGCTGCTAGCGACTCATTATATAGGCAGACGCTTGTTTGGTCCAGGGGAAAGAAGCATGTGTTTACGAACCGCGCCCAGGCGGGAGAAGCACGGATAGCGGCATCGCCTTTGAACAGGCGGTAGCTGCATCTGACAACTTCAAAGAGATTTGGAAGGAAGCCCAGAGGTGGCACTGATAAGTGTCTAAATTTTGTAACGGTGCATCGCCCAAGCCGTGCAACGCGTCGCAAGTTACCTGTGCCCCATCGGGAATGCTTCTGCGCTCCAACTGAACCTATTGAATTGACAGCGGGGCGGAGAGGAACAGCTTGATCAATTGAATTAACCAGATGTGGAAATAGTCTAACTCACACGCTCTCACGTTTTGTCAAACATTGGGGTTGAGGGTGGATGGAATGGGGAGAGAGTGTGTGTGCTCTTGCCCAATCCATCCGAATCAGTTGTGACTGGGGCCCTGCGATCGATGTGAAAGGTTGACGACTCCGTCGGAGGGACGAATACTCCGGGCCATTCATCTAACAGAAGATGTGGCATGCAGTACATATCATCTTCCCGCTATGTATTGTGATGGCAGATGCACATATCAGTCGGTTCTCTAGAACGCACTTGCTTTTGTTGGATATTCGTTTATGAAAGGCCGCATTTTTCACATGTGACATTCGGCCGCTCGCCGGAGTCCGCCAATTTCCGGTGCGTGATTGAAAGGCTCATCTCCGTCGCAAACTAGTACCTAGACGTCATTGTTCAGCGCTTGTCCTCAGTCAGAGACGAACAAAGACAAAAGAGGCTAAATTTAATCACAGCATCATTTCCGAAAATCATCAATTCACGGGGATATTCTGCCATGCCAAGTTTAATTATACACTGGTTGTTGCTAATCAAATAACGTTATGTTATGGCCAAGTCGCTGTCAAGTGCGCATTGGACGCAAGCCTTATTCTGCTTCTCTCATGGTACCGGAAGAGCACATGCACATGACAGGTGCGCTTATGAATGTCACTATAGTGACTCCCATCGCTTTGGCAGACAAATACGCGGGCGGATCTTGCCGATGTAAAAATGGTCGGCACATGTGGCTGTCCGAGCGCTGCTTGCTATTATGCGGTGTGGGGCAGGAACAAATGGAACCGTTGTTTTCGGGAAGCGTGAAGAAACTGCGGCGCGCCCAGTGCGGCGGCATGAGAACGAATGGCGGCTAAGGTTTGGAGTGATGCGAGAAATGAGCGCTAATGATCATGAAATTTTGTGTAACAGCGTAATTGCTGTGAAAGGCACCTAGAACACCATTTGTTATCGATTATCATTACAACATGTCAACAATGCCCATCATCCAATGTACATTATACTGAAGACAAACAAGAAGAATAATATATCAAGTACAAAAGAGCTGTCCACGAATAGCACCGGAATGGAATAAGAGATCATCGATCAGCGGCGACCTTCAAAGGGGACTGGTCATCGCCCACCAACCAGCGATGTTCGCAGATATGGCCCATTCGCCGTCATAGGCCCAAAAGACGCAGAGGGTAACGGAGTCGGTAGCGCTCCCATTCCTAGACCGACGCCTTGGCCGGCCTGCACGCCGTTAAGCCCAGGCGTTTGACTGCGCTCCCTCAATGGAGCACGGTCATCTTTTTCAGCTATCGTTGCCCCCCCTCGTGTTGGATCGACGTATCCATTGACGAGGTTGAACGTTTGCCCAAGACCGTAGAGTTTCCCAGAATATTCCGAGTCGTCTATTTGGTTATTGAAGTAGAGCTCGCGCATTTTGAAGAACGTCGAGGCGGTGAGCAGAGAATCCGAGCCTGCTTGATGTGATGGACCTGTTCGGACGACCTGTCAAGTCGGTGGGCTATAGTCCGCAATACGTTGGAAAGGTACCCACTCCAAGGTCATCTGCCACGTCTTGCAGACCACCTTTCAAAACTTTCGAGGCTCGCATCATGAATTTTATATCGTAGACAGTAGGGAACCAAGTCCGCAGCAATGAGAAGAAACTATCTTCGCTCGTTGGTAATGACTCCGCGGTTAGCAGCTTGACAAAGTACCCGAAGTCGTAGCCACTGTAAACGCAACGCATGAGTCATCCCATCCAACTCGCCACTCCACGCCACGAAGAACTCACCTGTGAAACGATATCCATTTCGTATCCGCCGTCAGAACCAAACCCGACGTGATCATCAACTCTGCAAAATCATTTGGCTGGATTCCATACTTCTCATGCCGCTCAAAGTCAATGCCGGATTTTTGCAACAGCTCTATTGATTCAGGCGCATAAATGTCGTCGCTTAATCAAAAAAAAAAAAAAAAAAAAATTCTAGTCAGTAGCCTTCATCAAAGTATGCGCCATACAGCACCCCCATGAACCGCCCACATACACCCAACACACACACGTAGTCAGAGAGACTCACCCAATGCTAAATTTGAAGTTGAACTGCCACGTACAACACGGCTCTGGTAACTGCCCGTTCTCATCCGCCAGCGTGATTCCGACTTGGATGATTTTCAACAGATCGACGTTACACCGCATGGTTTGGTAATGGTAATCCGAAGACGTCTTGAACGTCCCTATCGGGCGGGCAACGACGCCAGGGAACTCTGTATCCTGATGAAAGGGTAAGTCTGATGAGCCATACTAAGCCGAATAAGTGCATAGCAGGACCATTGCGATGCATGGGTACTGCTCCACGACGTCTCGTATCATCCGCATCTCTCTGTCAAGAGTTTGCGCCCATACCTCCCGTATCCTTGACATGCCTAGGATCGTCTCGTGTCGTGTTACTCTGGCGGATATGTGGAGAAATTGTAAATCGCACAGACTACATAAGCGCCATTTTTCGCACGACGTGTCCTTACTAAATAAGCGTCGGCTGCCGCCGACAGTGACTTTGCTTTGGGTTATTTTTCAATCACAAACATGGTGTCATTTCGTAGTTGTTATGATACATTTAATTACGTTTTTCTGATTTTTTGAATTGGACCAGGATCCGACGGTCGTAAAGGTTTGTGTTTAATCGAAGAAGAGTGAGGTTTTGTAAGACTCGAATGGTTTGAATATCAGCCGCGAAAAAGTCATTGGTTTTGACGTGCCAGTAGTGCATGGTGAAGTCCATGCATACTGCAGCACTTTCCAATTCGAGTCGGTATTCGAGTGGAGGAATGATGTCACCATCAATGTCGTATGCCAGTGTCCAAACTAACTGGTTTGGAAGAGCACATCATACCAATAGAACCTATGACAATGTCAATGACCCTAAAACAAGGAACAGAACATGGGAACAAGAACATCTCTATTCGTCACACACAATATCCTAAGTAACAGGAGCCTATGCATTCACCGATTATCATAAGCAATCGTCGACATTGCGCTTCCCCCAAGCGGAACCTTAATTTATATGTGGCCTTGTCCCGATCACCTGGGCGAGATCAACTGCAATTGTTACGGGACTTCTGACATGAAATATTACTAAAAAATCACAACAAGGAATTGTTAGAGGAAGATGAACAGTTAAACATGTTGGATATGGACATGAAAACATGGGTGACAATGTCGAAATGCGAGCCTTAGGGACAGAAGGCAGGATGTACAAGATAGCCACCCAATTATAACAGTTATGAGCTATCAATAGGGAATGGTGAAAGGGAACGATAAGGACGGCTATATGCATGGAAAATGAGTACTTGCACTCTTTAATGTTTGCGCAGAAGAGTGGTCAAGCTTCAAGCTTCAAGAGTGGGTGCCGGTGATGGAGGGACGTGTGACAGGCCATCATTGAAAATCAGGAGATCAAATCTATGTTGTGTTCACCTGGGCGACTTCAACTGCAAGTTGCAAGCATAAGATGATAAAGATAGTCCTGATAGACTTACCGTTTGGGGAGGGGGGGAGAGGAATTATGCGACTTTCAAAAGCTAAGAGGTGCGCTATGATAAGATGGCAAGTTGATAAGATAAGATAGCCACGAGATAAGAGTGGATTAAGCCCAGGAGAGACCTTGCCACAGTCGCTACTCGCAACAAATTGCAGGGCGTTATTAAGAATAAGAATACAAGTTTCATAATTATCTGATTCAAAGTCATTTTGCATCCATAAAACTTAATTGAATGCACCCATGTTCGTAGTCCTCATTGCACAACCAAGGAAATCAATGATTTGCTGTTGACGTGCAGCCTCAGAGGTGTTGGCAGGCAGAGGAGGGAGCCCAAGAGCATGTGAAACGACTTGCGCATCATCACCTGCAAGACGTGTGAGCATCGAGTCTAGAGACATGCACTTAGAGTTAGTACCAGTGAGAAAAAATAACTCCTGCTTTGTTCTCGGGAATTGGGTACCTACGACCACATTTGGAGGGTACTGAAGTGGTGCATCCAGGCAGATTGTGGCATTTCGCAGCTGCATTGGCAGTCGCCTCTGGCTACCAAGAAAGGATGATTTGTGAGTCATTGCCTGGTGGACAATGTCTGGCACGTACGCTTCTTCCAAAATATCCAGGCGATCTATAAGTTCTTGGTGTTGAACGGCTTGTTGGGCGAGAACGGCTGCATGTTGCTCAGCGAAGTGTTGACCCAGTTGGGCGAAGTCAGGCTGCGGTAGGTCTTCCATAATGACGGGTGAAACAAAGGATGAACCACCTTCCTTTTGTATGCGCGCAGAATAGGGGTGTCCGGGGACACAGCGCGCTTGCGGCCGTAGATCCCAAAAGAGTTTACAAATCTTTAAAATCTATCATACAAATATACAAACCCTCTGAGGAAATCCCCCCAATTCCAAAATCCGGCATCAAAACCATGCCATATAGCTTGTTTCATCCAAATCCGCAGTCAGCGCGCCATAATCAAAGTTGAAATTTTCATTCTGCCCTACCCTTGGCAGAGCGGGAATGAACGGCGTGGGTCGCGCAGAGGCGAAAGTACACCGTTCCCGAGGTCCCGATCCGGCGTTTGAAAACTGATAAATATCAGGCAGCCATGCATCAGAACGTGCATTCCAATCTTGGGCGTCTTCCATCGCTGTCAACCTCGGTGGCGATGTGTATTTGATCTGTTCAGCGAATTGTACGAGTGCTGGGTGGACGTTTTGGAGAGAAGGAAGTAGCTCAAACGGCCGTTCTATATTGATCGTGTATACATATTTCGAACGACGCGAAGAAACATACCATGGTGGACGTCGCTTTGGTGTTGTCGGTAAGTTCGCCTGCACTTATCGATGAGCTTTTCGATAACAGGCTTTTTGCCTTGGTTAACATATCATTCCTCGATTCTGTGGACTGTAACCTACCAAAGCCTTGGCGCTGAATGGCAACATCGTCCCCGCTTTCAGGAACAGTCGAGATATGGACTCCAAGTCCTGCAATGCATATGGAGCCAAGGGGGTCGACGGCGTCCGTGATATAAAGAGCCCCAGGGTAACCTGAGAAACATACATGCTCAGTCTACCCGAGATACCCCTGATTATCACGTACGGCAGCAGAGAAGGCATTGAACCAAAAGTGGAGAAATCGAGCACTTAAATCAGGTTCCTGATCAAACAATGTTTGCACAGCTTTGATTAGCGAAGATGCTCCAAGGTACGTTGCGAGGACGGAAGGAGAATACTGATGATGCAGATCAAAAGGTTCAGGATCATTCATGGCCCGAGTAAAATACCGACGATGCAGTTGCAATAAAGCTGCGAAATGATCGGCATCCCCCGTTTGAGTGAACCTGAAGAACCTTCGCACCTAGATCGCGACCCATGGAATATAGCGCCCTTTGCATATTAAGATATCGTGGAGTGATGGCGTCTCTCTCACTTCCATTGAGCAGCTTCGGCGTGTCAAAATCTCGTATCTTGCCGTCCAGGGATAAGATGTGGCTATAATCTGGAGGTGTAACAGCAACCATCGTTTGCAGAATAGGCGTCAAGCATTGGATGAAAAATGAATTCTTCCATTCATGATCTGCAAAAAGATATATTGACGCATTTTGAACATGGAATCCAAGTTGAACGCCACCTACAAACGATCTCTTCCCTCGGCACGTATAGTCCTGGTCCAATATACGTCGGCGGTTTCGTATCGACATGGGAGAGGGAAATTGACGGAGGACGGCCGAGCGAGAGGCTCTGCAGCGGCAATCAGACCAACATCAACATCGCATGATGCTCATTACCATCCTACAATCCAGATTCAACAACTCCCAGAAAATGGTCCTTCGTTTCTCAAATTCTTCCGGTATGCGTTTCAACCGAGTACCATCGCGATCTATGCTGCACCGTCTAAAAACACCAGGAGTATTAAATGATATACTGTTCACGCACGGAGTCCGAGCTGAAAATATAATTTAGACCCCCTGAAATTGAAAGGAGAGTGAGCGTACGAACTCCTTGCGCCAATTTAGCAACGAAACCCATGAGATTCCAAGCATAACCAACTGCTTTCTTGTTATCGGAAAATATCAGGTGGTACCAGATCATGAAAAACTGTAAATGTTCCGTCAAATCATGTCCGATGCGATACCCACACACGTGCGTACCAACGTATGTAACACGTCAAAATCGGGCTCCTCCATTAAAGGTATTTCACAAACCGCCGCGCGGGCGAGATGGTGATAAGCTTCCCCATGTACGTTTCCCAACGGCTTATTGAGATCGACGAGAGAGCCAATCGAAAGAATCATCAACAGTAGAGCAAGACGTCGAGGACTAAGATCTTCCACCGGGGTCATATAGCAGTAATGAAGAAGATTGGGCAAAAAGGTTTCCGAAGCATCCACGTTGTACCTGGACAAGGGCAAATCGAGTGAGAGAAAAGGAGTCGGTAAAAAAGGTAAACTCTACTCGTGATCAACAAACTCACTGCCAAAGAGCATTACGCCTAGCTTCTTCGCAAGTCGCTTGGGCTTCAGCACGAGGAGGCAGTGCATCGCGTATTCGCTTCCGAATACTGAGATCCATCGACCAGGGGAATGGGAACGATGTGCTCAGTTGCAGGATGTCAGGTGGGACCTCTGGTGGTGCAGATTGCGATCTGGGGGACTTGTTCACATCTGCGTTTCGGGTAGTTGCGCTGGGAATGCTACGTCAGAGATGGCATTCAGGGACGTGAGAAATACTGACTTTCTGACGATTTCGTCAGGTCGAGGACTTGCCTGAATCGTTTGCTGACTGAGAGTGTTTTGAGATGTATACAAGTCCTGTGACGTTTTGATGCTTCGCAGTTCGGGTGCTAGCAAAGGATGGGACTGGTTGGAACTCGACGCTTGCAAAGACTCCAGCGCATCTTCGAGTTGCCGTACCCGATCGCTCAGCTGAAGTATCTTCTCGTGCAATTGTTCCGTGTTCGCGAGAATGAATCTGGATTCTCAGATTAGTTCAGCGCCGTGATACGATCGTCAATGCGTTGGCTGGATCCATGCTCACCGACTGCCGCGGCCCGATGTCAGAGCACCTGCAGAGGCGGAATGAAAAAGTCTGGATCAGAATCTGATGATCGCAGGGGGAGGCACGATTCACACCTTCCGGGCAGAGGCTGCTGCACCCTCTTTTGACACAAGACTACATGAAATAAATGTTCAGCACATAACTAACGTGCATGGAAGAGACATAAACTATGAAAAAAAAAAGGGCTAACCTGGCATGGAAATACACGATCGCACTGTGAAAAAATGCATGAGAGAGGGAGAAAAATTTTTAGGACGATGAGCAAAGCATGTAGGTGAAGCGTTCTTGCCTTTAGTTTCAACCTATGTGTTATCGCAAAGTAGTTAGAAACAAAAATAATAGAAATTAAATGTAAGAGCGACAGTGGAATATGGTGGTGTTGGCGCGATGCTTGCTAACGGCTACGATTCTTACCTTCGACATTCCTTGCACGAGAGCTTGCGATGCTTTTCCTCCGGTCTTCCTCTCTGAGGTGCCATAGGAGGTTGTAGATCCTGGCGAACATTTTTCTCGTTGTCTTGGAGGACGGCTGATGTTCCTACACTGCGATCCTCTGCGGTTCCGATGTACGCGGAATGAGGATATAGGTGACCCGCATGGCGCGGCCTCTTAAGTGGACGAGCTGTGTCGTCGTCCTGAGAGTCGCTATCCCTGTGTTCGTGTGCGCTACCGCTGAGCATTTTCGCTCTCAAAGGACTCGGAGCAGGAGGAGGAGAACGAAGATGTAGCAGTTTAAGGTAAGCCGGCGGACCCGGTGAATCCGGAGATATAAAACGGAAACGGCAATTTCAGGCTCAGGGAAGGCACTTCCTGAAATTCTAACTGATTTGATCCACTGCTGTTCAGTGGATCACTCTCACTCGCTCATCGGCTCTGACTCATTAACTTGCCTTCTTTACCCCGGATTTCTCACATGCATGCCGCCTACAGCCTCGCAGGCATTAATGGTCCGCATTCCAGGACCTCTACAGTGTATTTGTAGTAGTAAAAGGCGAAAACAAATTGATACCGTATGGTGGAATTTATCTGATACAAATCAACCCTATATCCCGAACTGCCGGGTAGCAGCAATACAATTACAGATACAAGTCAATCTAGAAAAAGGACATCAGTCCCTGGTCGTTGTTGATGCTGATTGCTCCAATCTCTATGTTGAGCGAGGTGACCGTTGATAATCTTGAAGTAGGTGACAATGGCGAGGGGACCGTGGGCGCGTCGCCGGGAAGCACGGTAGTAGAAGTCATACCCGGGCTTGATTGATACAATCCCCCATGTCCCAAAACGGGGGATGTTAAGCCAGGAAGCACCGGGGAAGCATATGGCACTTTCGGAGGGGGGCTCCATGAATGTGAAGGTGGACACGACTTGGCCGTTGATGCCGAGCATTGACACGGCTTACGCATGGGAAACATCACTTTTGCCCTCTGATGCACCTCCACGATGCACTGCGCCAAGCTCTGATGAGCGTACAGGAATGAATCAGGCTGGGGTGGCTGTTGTGCATAGCTTGGTGGCTGATAATAACTATCCTCAATCTCCGCTCCATAGTCATCCATGGTATGCTTGAGAACGACGGTGGGAATATCCTGTCCTTGGGACCACCGGTTATAGATATCGTTCGTCTTGTCAATCATAACATCCAATATAGGCTGAATGTAAAGAATGGAAATAAAAAATGAAAAATCAAATTGAGTAGCGAAGGACAGGAATCGCCGGTCGCACCTTAACTTCAGATGCCCGAAGACATGTATCTGCTGCTTTGGTAAATAGAATCCTCGCTCGCTGCAATTCTTGTAATGCCGCCGGTGACAAACACGTAAAAGGTGCCCGAGACACGAGTAAACACAGTGCAACCTGTTTAAGGCAATGGGGAATCCATTCGCAAGCAGCAGCGCGCCAAAGACTTACAGCAGACGAAAAAGCGTTGGACCAGTATCCCGACAACCGTGCTGTAAGTTGAGGCTCTCGATGGAACAACTCTTGGATCGTTGCTACCATACGCGAGGCACTGAGAAATACGGCGACCACAGATGGTGCATATTTATGCCGCCGATTGAACGCTTCTTCCGGTCCGCTCAATGAGCGGATGAAGAACGTTCGGTGAAGTTGTAGCAAGACTATCCCGACCAATGAGTAGCCGGACTCTATATAGCTACGCACACGATACTCACCAGCCTCCAAGCCAGCCGATAACGACCCCTTTTGCAGAAAGAGCGCCTTTGTTTGGCCTCGCCGTAGAGGAGAAGGCACGAAAAAGTCACGTATCCGCTTATCTAGCTCCAATACCACCGTATAATTCAACGTTGGATTTGAAATCGCCTCAAGGACGGGTGCTAGGCATTGGACGTAGCAGGAGTGCTTCCACTCCTGGTCTAGTAATGACTCAGCTAACGTTGCGGCACGTATGAATCACGCACAGTAATGAAGGCTGTCTGTTGGATCGCGTCCTTCGCTCGGGGTGTAAGATGGCCGAGGGCAATCAGTGTAGTTGATGCTCAACGAAGGCGGTCTTCCCAAAGAAAGCGACTTGGGGCCATGAGAAAGGCCCAAGTGATGTCAACACCGGCACCACTCACTAGTCGTGCATCCAGATACAGTAATTCCCAAAAGAGCGACCTCCTTTTCTCCACTTCTTCAGGTATAACCTTTGCTTTATTGCCATTGCGATCTGTACGTCACGTCAGCGTGTGGGAAAATGCGAGAAGAGCGGCTCAAAGGGTTGAGCGAGGGAGCGAGTGACTCACGTAGGCCGATCTATGTCGAGAAAAACGTCAACAACGCAGGGGGATGAGCGGGAAACTGATGTCGTATAGATAAGAATGACGAATAACTCACACTCTGCGCTAGCTTCGCCGTCAGACCCATCAATCCCCATGCGTATCCAGCCGCCTTTTTCTTGTCGGAATAGACGAGGAGATACCAAATCTCGTAGAATAGCGCCAGGATGGTGTCCACCGTCGTCTCTTCCATCACAGGGATTTCACAAAGCGAGGCGCGAGCGAATTGGTGATATTTCTCTCCATCAGGGGCATCGGCAGGACGATTCACGTCTACCTGACAGCCGACGGCTAGTATCATGAATAGCACGGCTAGCCGACGAGGGCATAGATCTTGTATCGCGCTCTCGTAACATTGGTACAGGAGGTTAGGAAAGAAGGTTGCACTTGGGTGAGGATTATACCTATAAAAGGTTTAGCAAGATGGACCTCCTCCCCCGAAGAGTCGCGTCAACGGAGAAAACGTACTGCCAGAGAGCATTTTGGCTCGCCTGATCCCAGAGATATTCTGCTTCTGACCGAACCGGCAGCATGCTTCGTAAATATTGCCGCAGTGGTAGATTTTGCTCTGCAGATACCCTGTCTGACATCGGAAAATTGTGGCTTAGTCTCAGAACTTCGCTCGCAAAGTGATCCGAATGCTCAATTTTGGGGTTTTCATCCTGCGCCGCATCATGATTTAACCGACGCAGGCCGTGTTTATCGATAAGGAACGTACGTGGGGTACAGCTGTCGCGGTCTCCTCGCTTGAGCAGCGGAAGGAATGTGGAGAACTTTTCTCCGTCGCAGAAGAAGAACCGTTGGGTTCTTTGTGATGAGGATCCTTGTCGAAATTGGACTGCGAGCTATTATACAAGCCGACGGTACTCTTAACCCCCAGTAATTGGGAGGCCATGAGCGGATGGGATTCTTCCGATACTTGGGATTGCAGAGATTCCAATGCATCTTCAAGACATCGTATTCGCTCACTCATTTCGTGTATCTTTGCATGCAACTGTTCGGTGTTGGCGAGGATGAAACGTGTTCCCTTGCCGGACACCAGAACACCTGTCACACACGCACAAGGTTTAGGGACATGCAAAGTTTTCAAAAAGGTTGGACACGCACCATCTGGACATATCTCTGAACAGCCGCGCTTCTACAATGTATGTTAGCGAGATTGGAAGGTAAAACCTTCACGGCTTTTACAGTCGCAAGACGCCGTGAGTTTAGTCAATAAGAGGAAGTAGCGTACCTTGCATGAGGCGCAAGGAAAGCTTCGATCACACTAGACCCACGTAAGGTGAAACCAGACCCGATGAGTTGGATGGCAAGAAAGGCGAACCTTCAGTTTCAGTCTAAAAGAGAGAGAGAGAGAGAGAGAAAGAGAGGAGAGGGTGTCATTGTGAGGTAGACTAAGACAGTTAGATGCACACACACACACCTTCTACACTCGCAGCAAGACAAGGGAGCCTGAGAATGCGTTCAAGGTGGGCAAAGAGGCAATGAAGGAATGCGGTGAAGCTTACCTTCTTTCCACCAGGCTTTTTTGTCACAATACCGTCTGTGATGAAGATGTGGTCGACCGGGACAGATGGGGCGTACTGGTTATGGATATCAACGGTGTCCCTGGATTTGGCGGATGATGATTTGCGGGCTCGTTTGAGCGGCCGGGGGTCCTGCTGGGCGTCATCATAAGAGGACTCTGCCTCGTGAGGATGCATAGAGAAGCTAGTGCGCGTTCTTCGGAGGGAGACTGAAGGTGGTAGGTGAATAGCTAGTGGGAGCAAATATGATCAAGAATACTATTAGTACTAGGCACATATACATACCTCGCTAGTCAGCCGGTTGGCGAATGGGAAAGCCAACCTAATTAGCATCACACTGTGACCGAGAAGTTCCGTGGCTCTGGCGCACACCCGCGTCCCAGACCTTATGTCAGGCAGGCCCGTCTGCTCTTCCACATTAGTTTCACTGTACTTTTGACACTGATGGTACCATCATGCCAAATCCTTGACACAAATTTCAACACCCGCCCTCATCCCGACCTGTCACTTTTTACCGTATCGATGCGCACAGGAACAACGTGCTCCATGTTCGCCGGGATGTAAGGGAAGCAAACCAAATCGATCCGACTCACCACGTGGATCTTGCCCTGCCCTTCCACATGCGGTGTAGTCTCTCTCAATGACAAGCCATCAGCGGCCTTTTTTTTTTTGTCATGTTTAAGTATTGAGTCGTCGCGGGATGTATCTGCCCACTTGGCTAGTATACATTCCACACCAACTCTCCGCCGGATTTCCCACCAGCGGGAAGGCGGTCTTGTCGAAACCCAATCGAAACCTGGGAACATGGAACACGCTCCCTGGTCGCTCTAACCCCGCAGGACAGCCCTACTTTTGTTTCGGTCGAGTTCCCAGGCATTCCCCCCCGATGAACGTAATACCGCGCATTGTACCCGATCTCTTCTCTTGGGCAAACAAGTCGCGACCGCTCTCCCGACCTGTTCGGAAATCACTCTTTCACATCATGCTGGCGGAATGCCCGACAGACGGGAAATCTCAGCACCGCAAGGACCGAGCATACTCGAGAGTTGTCCCTGGCGCGCAACAAGCTCCAAAACGTTAGTCCGTGGCACAACTCTCATGCACTAGCCTAATCAGTACAGTATCAACGTCAGCGGTTAAAATTATCTGTGACTCGAAAATGGTATGCTCCGATACTCACGGATATGTTTGCACCCTTCACAACGTCCTTGTCAAACGCTGACACCTGAGTCACTCGCTAGACCATGTCTCCTTAAATCGATCCTCAAAACGCCACCACCTCGGGTCGGGCAGCGGCGCAGGCGACGTCCAAAGCTCTACTTGTCCAGCCGTCATGGGGGGGTCTTCTCATCGAGCTATTGTATTCCATTGATGTCACCCCACAGATGCAATTGGATGTTTCAACCTGCCCATTTCTCGAACGTAATGAACTACGGCATACGTTCACAAACGCCAGCGAGACGGGCTCGAGTGAGCCAACATAAGTAACCCAAATGGCAAAATACAGGTTATACTTATCTCCGAACCATAGTAAAAAAAAAAAATTCTCTTGGCAGAGAGCTTCAATTTGGCACTTGCGTCCAAGATCCGCCCTGCCCCAACACCATCCATACAGTCCACTTATCATCATCCGCATGGTTGTGGCGTCCGTACCTGCGCCTCGAGTCCCTCGACCTCGGTTCCGATTCATCTGAGGCCTACCTGCCACGGTATCCAAAATAAAAAAATTAAAAGTTACTTTGCAACACTGTCTGCAGTAGTGATCACCAGTGTTTACCTTTCCGTAATTAGCCCATGATTTCAATCAGACCCGTGGCTTGATACACTACAAACTAGGCTGATGGACAGGCCAGACCGCTATCAGTTTGGCATTTGCACCACCATCGTCCCCAACCGAACCATGTACTAGTACAAGCACGATCCTCTCTTCCCTCTCCTCCCTCCCTTCCCTCTTTCTCTCCCAGGAACCATCAAAACAGCGAGTATATTCAAATAATGTATAATCCACCACGTGCCGATGCTGTCAGTGATCGTCGGCGCTGGTGCCAGTCAACCCGGCTTTTTCCCATATGCCAGAGAGAGAGAGGAAAAAAAAAAAGACATACACTTTTTTTTTTTTTTTCATTACCCTGACCATGTTTGCCGAGGGGTTTCCCTTCACAAGAGCCTCATCCAGGTCTCAATACTAATGGGGCGTACAAAAGAGAACACATCTGCTGCGGCCTGACCTGACCAATGACAGGAAAGAGCAATTCCGCGGGGCCGGCGCCTGCTAGCCGCCCCCCCCCGCTTTGACGTGCGGCTCTCTCAGCAATCACGTTATGGAAGTACGACAACGGGGTGGAGTATCGTGAGTATCGATCAAATAGAAGCAGCAAAAAACATGGCATGAAACCGACCATTAGCCAAATAATCGATTCATCAATAACGTATACTTGGCAGCAGCAGTCAAGGCCATAATATTCACAACTTTGCCTCCTGTTTCTTCTTCTTTTCCACCTTGTCTGCGTGCTCCATCATATACTTCACCTCCGTCGCAGCCTCTGCCAAGTAGTGCTTCAATTCCGCCGTGCTCCTCTTCAGGCTTGTAATCGTCCAGCGAATATAGTCGTTCCCAATTGAATACGACAGTCCATACCCGTCTGGGACCACTACGGAGAAACGCGGTCGCATCATCATCAGTTGACGTGAGACAACACGAGAAATGGGGAAATCATTATGAACCTTCGCCGTATCCCCACCCCTCGAAATAGGGACTGCTCAGCTGGCTTGTCGATAACTCCCAATGGCTGCTTTGGGTGTACGACTCATCCTTGTAGATCTCAGGCAGCGGTTCGTCTCCCTTTAGACTCTTTTTCAGGCCGAACAAATGCCGATCCACTCCATGGCCATCAACGGCCCAGGCCGTGTATTGCATGTGGCGCGCAGCAGCCCTGCGGAAGAGATCTCTGAGATGGAGAGGGTCCTGTTTATGATGACAATAACAACGTCAGATGATGTATGCATGTAAATATTAAATTATGGCTAGAAAAGGTCACCTGGGGTACGGGACTGGACATGGCCTTTGCCCACTCTTTGGTTTCGTTGCTCGCACTCCTTATCACTTCTGTTCGGCCGAGCTGGAATGTCCTGGTCTGAGCACTTTCGTACGTCACGCCAGGCCTGCCAAACATCTTATAGAACGCCAGTTGCTTCACCAGCTGGGTCCATGCATCGGGAGAAAGTTTGAATTTCTTGACATAGTCCTTGCCATAGCCCTCGTAGTGCAAAACCTAAAAAAAGAACAACGTCCATATTCAATAATACAAAAGACCACCGAAAACGGCGTACATGTAAATCGTGCTTGGCAATCAACTCATCGAACCTTTGTGCGGCACCTGTAACAAGTTCTTCAACTTTGCTGTTTACTTCAAACACCAGTTCTTCGGGCTGCGGCAAGTCTTTCCCAGTTTCTGCTGTACGTCCAGGGCCGAGATCAGCCTTCCCCAATGCAATCGTGGCCAGCATGTATTCGTTCATGCGGAGCGTGGGGGTGCCATCCATGCACGAATGTTCTCCAAGGAAACCAGAACGCCCGTTATCGTATACGATAACTAGAGACGTTTCCAGCGCAATAAGCAGAAGATCATGAAATGACGTACGTTGATGTTTATCATACCATCGGTTTCTCCCATCTCCAACCCACGTATTCCAACTGATATCCTCACGCGTCACGGGCTTAACCTCGTCCAGCGGGACGACGATCATGGCAGACTCGATCTTTCTGAGCATCGTCGCATTGTGTGCGGGAGAAGCAGCGATGAGCGCCGCACGAGCATCCGCCCAAAGGTCACGATTATCCGAAGTGAGAGCGCCGATCGGCAGGGCAGGTGGCGCGTTGGCCGCACGTGCGATAATTCGCTCGAATTGCCTGTATCAGATCAAGAACGGAAAGAGAAAGCAAAGAGTCAATTAACGAATCGTTGAATCAAGGTAAGGGGGGAAATTGTCTATACACTTCTAGCTCGGCAGCGGAGACTTCGCGGCCAGATGCATCCGCCAGGGGGATGACGTAGAACCTATTTCTTCGGATGGCGATGATATGGTTGTTGGTTCGGGCATCGAATTTGAAGGCGGTGTCGGAGGGCTTGACGGGATAGCGAGATGCATGGAACATCCACTTGTACGAATGCATACTCTGAGGTGCCCCGCGCACCTTGTCCGGTTCTAACCGTCCGCTAAATTATCTTCCATCAGCCGTTAAATTCATGGTGCATTTTTTTCTTTTTTACAAGCACATCGTACCCACCTCTCAACCATTTCTCTGAAAGGCAACATCGCTTTTATAAGACTTGCCGCTCTTTCCGCAGGCTCCCTGCGAAGTCTGTCGTCCGCATGGACGAAGAAATAACTGACGAAGACGACGACGGGGTCCCTGTAGCTCATGTATGCCACATCGTTCCACCATTCGCTCAGCCAGTTCTTGATGCCTTCTCTTGATCTCCGTTCTTGCAGGCGTCTTTGGAGCTCAGCAGCCTGAGGAGAAGCGATAAAGTCCTTCACGAGCGTTTCTGTCCGAGCATAAGCGGCAGGGGTCACAAGCGGGCGAACCGTCTCGAGATACTTTTCCGCAGTAGATTGGAGGGATGGAATAGGCAATGTGGGTAAAGATGCCTCATACCGAAGCATAGGCGGTGCAGACGAATCGACTGCATAGCCTGGTGGAAGGGGTTCCTGGGCCGTGGTCGTCGCAGCTGACGAACCTGCACGTCTGGGCATTACAGCAGTTGAATATAACGTAGATCTCTGCAGACGACATTCATTAAGTCTGTTTAATGTATACTCTTTCCCAAAAGTGGGAAAGTTGTACGTACAGTCCGAGTTGCGCTGGCAAGATATCTGAGCATTGAATTGATGAAAAATCAAATATGGAGACAGCTGGGAGACCGCACGCCTCCAGTTGCGTTTCTATCGGGCCGGATGAGGTTGGATGAAATAGTTGTGCTGGCGGGTGGTGCCGGGCCATCCGGTGTCACGCCGTGACATGTGATAGTCACTTCCGTCAACATGTCCAGCGCAAGCTTGGACTACTACCGCGCTTTCCAGAGACCATTATTAGCGATCTAGGGTTTTTTGTATGTTTTTTTTTTTTTTTTGGCTAGCCACGGATAAAGTTATGACTCGGGGTTTGAAGTAGGGCGGTGATGGTGATATTTATCGTTCATCAATGCATTGCGGACCGCTAAACGTCACACGCCAGTTTATGAATCATGAACATGTTAATCAATTTTCATAACAAGCGTTATGAAGTTAAGCAAGCCAACCATATATTTCGAAAAGGAACCGCTACGTATGAGACTACCATGCCATCAACGGGTCCTGCGTACTGGAAGTACCGCTCCGATCGAGCCATACAGCTTTCCTCATGATCTTCGCCTTCATTTTTTTATTATATCACATCGATCCATTTAGCGGGCTTTGAAACGCGCAAGCGAATGGTCAACAAATTTATTGAGAAGGGTGTACTAGTGATCGGGGGGGTTAAAAGGTATCATCGTCACTCGTGACACGATTTGCGTTACAGATTTCGAGATAATGTCCCCAGAGGCGGCAGTAGTACAAAAACACCCAGACGATGGTGAAGTGCGCGTCGAGCGCGACATCGACACCACTCAGCAGCAAAGAGCAATCACAACGGACATCAAGACTCAGGCTGGTACTGCGCCCTCACCTTGGCAGGACACCCTCCCCGACGATATTCTCATCCACATATTTGTTCTCATTTCGCAAGACCACGGACCCGTTGTATTCCCTATTCAAATCGACCATGAAAGGCTGGCGCCCCCCCAGTTTATACTGTCGCATGTCTGTTCACGTTGGCGCACTTTGGCGCTCAATACATTCGAGCTATGGAATAGTGTCCAACTTGATGACATCATGGCCAGTCCACCTGGTTGTGAGTGGCTTTCATGGGCCGGAAGCTCTCCTGTAGAGCTATCGTTACGATTCGTTGGCTCAACTCTGGAAGACGCAATCCTCGATGATGGTACCCCAGTAGTCGCCAGCGTCGTCCAGGATATTGTATCTCACTTCAAGCCTCATGTCAAGATGCTCCACATGGAACTGACCTTCCATCAGTTCAAAGCCTTATCAAACATTCCCGATACCATTTTATCGCACGTCGAGGAGCTCGAACTCGAGTTCAATGCTATCAATGTCAGGGAAACTTTTAGCATTGCGCCAATCAGTTTCACTAGACTACGGGCAGTGTCCCTTAGGGACGCATACGATTCCGTATCATTGAATTCAAACGTTCTACCGAATCTTTCTCTACCATGGAGCCAGCTCCGGGGCTTGGGGCTCAACCTCAATGCAAGAGACCTGATACCATTCATGGATACATTGCGGCAGATGCCATTAATACAGGACCTCTATCTCGGTGTTCAATCACACAGTTCCGATTGCTTAGCTCCGCTGAAAAATTTAACCATCCCTAGCATGCGGCGCATCGAGTTGGATCTCCAATTCGCGCACGAAGACACTCACCAGGTCATCCGTAACATTACTTTCCCTGCCCTCATCGGACTCGACATGGCGAGTATGGGATGCTCAAAAGAAACCTATGAAATTTTGAAACAACAATACAACCTGCAAGAACTTGAATCACTCTCATTTCCTGAATGCGCTATTCCCGCCTCTTCTATTCTAAAGGATGTGCCCAAACTACAGAGTTTTTGGATAAGGGGAGACATGGACGACGAAGCGATTGCAGGGCTATCTAATGGCACCCTCGGACGTTATCTTAGAGAATTTACGACTTCTGCTTCTGATGTGATTCATATGAATCGATTGCTCAGCATGGTGGAGATGCGCAAGAGAACGGTTGACAGGTTGATTGAAATTGGATGTAACTGGAGGGAAATGATTACTGTTCTAAGGGAAGTGGACCTCTACACTCACGACTGTAGTGATAAATGCAAATATAAGGAACGGGTTGATGCTTTGAATGAAGTAGGTATTACGGTCACACTATACTATGAATAATCCTGAGGACGGTCCTATCTATGTCTTGTGCCAATACTAGCCTTCGTCGAACATCCTAGCAAATGTCATGTTTTCCATTCCATGTAAATCATTATCGGTCTACATGCATTCTGCATAAGCGTGAACGTCATAAATACAGGAACTGGAATCACCGCAAACCGATATCATTATTGAAAAACGTTACTGTGCTTTCCTTGCTCAAGTGCTCAATATTTGTTTGGTTACAATATCTGTCTGTACCGACACGTCGAGATCAATATGCGCGGGTTATAGGTTCAGATGTGACGTAAATGGGCTCAGAGGGATCAGGGAAATATAAGGACTTAAGAAGGTGGACATGCTAGACCAGAAGAACACGAGCACGTACTCGAGCTCCACTTTTCGACGAATACACGCAAAGTGAACGCGTTCTCCATGTTCAGATACCATTCTCAGAAAGAGCTGGGAGAGAAAGATTTCAGCGTGTGCTGTCACTGTATTGAACTTGTATACGACATACTCAGGTGGAGTTTTGCATTCCTTCCCGAGGCCTGAGTTAGTACCTCCTCAGCCTCAGCCTCTTCGATGTGGTAGTCAAATTCGTCAGGGCGTGGCATGAAGCCCATTGGGTTTAATGAGTTTGCTGTGGATTCTTAGTGAGTTTTTCTGTGTCTCTCTCTACGCGAGATGGCTGAACGTTCTGCTTTGACACAATGGCGATTGTAAGAGGCTTTTGCGGGCGAGATACGTTCATCACGGTCGCGCCAATGTCGTCTGACTGTCAACCACATTTTGACGCATTGTAGCAGATGACAAGCCTGACCGGTTTTTGAACGTAAGACATTAGCGGAAACATCAAAGCACGGATTCGGGTATTACCACGAAGCGCTCACTAAACAAGACAAACGTATCGTGCAAAGGTTTTCCAGTCTGGGGCTATTCAAGTTTTGGTTGCAATAAAGTATGTCAGCTCCTGCGTTTAGAATATTCATTAACGGTGAACGTTTGAACCCTGGAGTATTCTGATAGTAAGCTACATTATTGTGTCCAGTATGACGAGGGCAAGGAACACCATTACGTCGACTACCCAGTGGCGGATGTCCTACAAATGATGGGACAAGCCTGTCGACCAATGGAAGGTGAACGCAGCTGACGCGTCACATGTGCCAGCACATGCGGAAGGACATCAAGATCATTGGGAATAAGCAAGATGCGATAGACATCCTGACGTGTACGTATGTACTTCTATAGGCGGATGACACAGAACGCTAACTATTACAATCTGCACAACGTTAGCCATCAGTATCTGTAGGATCATTTGTCGGAACTCGTCTGCAGCCTACTGCAGCCTCTCATGCGTCACCGTGGAGGTGTATACGGTCTCACTCAAGGAACAAATAAAGCCTCAAGGGGTTGCTCGAAGTCTGCTGAGTTTGAGACAGTTTCCATTCGTCGGCACGAGGAGGCAGTCCTGCGCCGTATTTACGAGTGTGTTCCTGTCAAACTGGATTAGGTCGTTTTGAAGCGATACACTTCAAGACTTTCGTGCTTCTCAAAGCTCTTTTCTCGCGTACTCAGCTGCCGGCAGATCTCGCGGCTGCTCTGGAGAAAACTCTCAACCTGCCCTCGGCTTGCGTGGACGTTACATCGTTTAATGCGTGATGCATTGTCAATGCTTGTTCCGCATTTTGGCGACGACTTGATCAAGCGTTCCAAAGCAGCGGATATTGAATCCGTGTACAATATCATGGAGACGGAGGACGAACAGCGTAATCACTTGCTGCAGATGACAACGGTGTAAATGTAAGGCTCCTCATGCATGTCCTATTCACTGCAAACCCTCACATTGTCTAGGCATGACGTGGCTACGTTTGTCGACTCATGCCCCGCTTTGGATGTTCCTCATGAGCTTGCTAAGGGGGAGTCGCGCTATCGAGAGATGTTGACGAGGACGATAAGATGACGAGCACCATTCTGCCCACTCAAAAGATGACCAATTGGCGGCCCGTCGTTGGGGATCCAGCAACGCGACAACTTTTAGTGATCAAACGGGGAATGGTGGCCAAAAGTCTTGCCGCCAAGGTTCACAAGGAAAACATTCGTTGAAACTGTATGTCATCTGCGATTCTTATATTGGGGCGGGCCATTGTGCTTGATCAGATCGATGCAGCGAGGAGAGCAAGAGCGATGGGGGCGAGATGGACAGCGAAGACTGACCTTTCTTAGTGACATTACTATTTTCAAATATGTGTCAGCAAGGACATTCGATGAACTCAGGATGGTCACGGAATGGACGGATGGGATTATCGAATGACGGTATAATAGCCAAGAACTTAAAGAGCTCCCGTTTCCTGGAATACTACACGTGTGATCACGCGATCAGATCTCGTGACGATTTGTGACAGATTTCGAGCCAATGTCCATGGAAGTAGTACAAGACGGTGGGTGTGTCGAGCGCGACATCGACGTCGCTCAGGAGAAAAGACTAATCAAAACTCTGCAT
The DNA here is from genome assembly GCA_023014435.1 of Amanita fuliginea. Classification (NCBI taxonomy): domain Eukaryota; kingdom Fungi; phylum Basidiomycota; class Agaricomycetes; order Agaricales; family Amanitaceae; genus Amanita; species Amanita fuliginea. The sequence goes on from JAEBUQ010000003.1 coordinate 3,419,410, forward strand.
CCAGACATCGAAACTGCGCATTCATCTTGGCAGGACACCCGAATCCCTGACGACATTCTCATCCACATATTTGTTTTCATTTCGCAAGATCACGGATCCGTTGTATTTCCTATTCAAAGCCGAATGCCCCCCCAGCTTGTGCTGTCGCATGTCTGTTCACGTTGGCGCACTTTGGCGCTCGGTACATTTGAGCTATGGAATAATGTATGTCTTTATGACACCAGCCCACTGTATCGTGAATGGCTCTCACGAGCCGGAAGCTCTCCGATAGGGCTATCGTTACGATTCGTTGACACAGCTTTGGAAGACGCAATCGACAGCGATGGTACCCCAGTAATCGCCAGCACCGTCCAGGGGATTGTTTCTCAGTTCAAGCTTCAGATCAAGATGCTCCATATGGAACTGACCTTCCGTCAGTTCCAAGCCTTATCAAACATTCCTGATACCGTTTTACCGCACGTCGAGGAGCTCGAACTCGAGTTCAATGCTGACGACGTCAGGGAAACATTCAGCATCACACCGATCAGCTTCACTAGACTACAAACGGTGATCCTTAAGGACGCAGAGGATTCCGTACCATTGAATTCAAACGTTCTACCGAATCTTTCTCTACCATGGAGTCAGCTCAGGAACTTGGGGCTCATCCTCAAAGCAAGAGACCTGAGACCATTCATGGATACATTACGACAGATGCCATTGATACAGGACCTCTATCTCAGTATTCAATCACACAATTCCGATCACTTAGCTCCGTTGGAAAAATTGACCATCCCTAGCATGCGGTGCATTGGTTTGGATCTCCAATCTGCGTGCAAAGATGCTTATCAGATCATTCGTAATATCGCTTGCCCTGCCCTCGTCGAACTTATCATGACGTGGGAGGGATTGTCAAAAGAAACCTATGAAATTTTGAAACTACAATACAACTTGCAAGAACTTGAATCACTCTCATTTCCTGATTGTGCTGTTTCTGCCTCTTCTATTCTAAAGGATGCACCTAAACTACAGAGTTTTTGGATAATGGAAGACATGGATGATGAAGCAATTGCAGGTCTATCGAATGGCACCCTTGGACGTTATCTTAGAGAATTAAAGACTTCTGCTTCTGATATGATTCATGTGGATCAATTGATCAGCATGGTGGAGATGCGCAAGAGAACAGTTGACAGGTTAATTGAGAACGGATGTAGCTGGAGGGAAATGATTACTGATCTGAGGGATGTGGACGTCTACTCTTACGACTCCCTTAGTGACGAATGCGAATACAAGGAACGGATTGATGCTTTGGATGAAGCAGGCATCACAGTCACGCTCTACTGCCGCGATGAATAATCCCGAGGACGATCTTATCTATATCTTGTGCCAATACTAGCCTTTGTCGAACATCCTAGCAAATGTCATGTTTTCCATTCAATGCAAATCATTATCGTTCTACATGCATTCTGCATAAGCGTGAAAGTTGTAAATACAGGAACCTCTGGAATTACCGCTAACCGCTATCATGTCAGCTCCAACATTCCCGTTTGTTTGATTACAACGTCTGTCTGTACCAACGCGTCGAGATCAATATGTGCAGGGCAAAACCGTGTAGGCGGTCCTTACTAATGCCGTCTTGGTACTCGACTTGGACGACCCAGTGGGCTTCAAGCTTGATGACGGCCTGGCACCACCTTAAGACCGATTCCTTTGAGGTGTTTCACAACTCACGAGCGTTGCCACGGGCGAGTCATTGAAGCCAGGCTGAAGCACGAAGCTAATGATTGAAACGAAAGTTCCGCATACTGATGTCAGCACGAAGCCAAAGTGCTCGGGAGCAAAGAACAGTCAAAACAAAAATCGAGACTACGGCCTCACCTCAATATGCCCGGGCAGCTCAACCTGGCAAATGATTGGCTGATTGAAACTGGATGAGACAACGGTCCGTTTTCACGCGTATTGACATTGAATCCGGAAAATCAGCATCTCATTACTTTTCTTTGGTCCAGTCAATTCACTTCTTTGAATCGCCCGCTCTGTGACTACTAGTAAGTTTTTACATCCTCTCGTCACCACTGGTGGGAAAACGAATTCGCTTTGCTGCAGTTATGGAGTAAGCGTGAGCTGCCAATAGCAGTTTGCATCAAACCGTATCAAGAGATGGTCGGTTAGCACGTGGTGGGATGAGAGGTACCGTTGCGTCGGTGAACGGATGTCCTACAAATGATGGGATGAGCCCGCCGACCAATGGAAAACGACCGCAGCCTAGTACGCGTCACTGTGTCAAATAGAAGACGAACGCAGCCAATGCGTCATACGTGCCAGCACACACGGAAGGACTCTTACAATAAGTTTCACGCAGAAGTCTCATATGCCTCAGGATTACTTCTTGGCCGAGATTACAGTCAAGACCATCGAGAACAAGCAAGATGCGATAGACATCCTGACGTAGACGCACAACGTTAGCCATCAGCGCTTCAGCATCTGTCGGAACTCGTTGAATACACTCAACGATCTTGTCAACTCATGCATCTCTATTGAGAACGAGATGGACTCACCGCTAAATAGTCTACTGCTCTCAAGGAGGAACTCTTGTGTTGTGCCATATTTACGCGCGTGTTCCTGTCCCTCATGCGTGTCTCATTCATTGCAAACCGCTACGTTTGTCAACTCATACCCCACTTTGGATGTAGCGCATGGACTTGCTAAGGGGGAGCACACTGCACGCCTATCGTGCTCAAAGTCGCGCTATCAAGAAATGTTGATGAGGACGATAAAGATGACGGGAAAACGGACATTGCACACCGTTCTACCCGCTCCGAAGATGACCAACTGAGGCCATCGTTGGGGATTCAGCGATGCGACAACTTTAAGTGATCAAACGAGTAACCACAAGTAAAACATTCGTTGAAACTGAATGTTATCTGCGATTCTTATAGTGGGACGGATCACGACATTGCGCTTGAAGGCGAAGAGAGTGAGAGCGACGGGGACGACTCAGATGGACAGCGAAGAAGACTGACCTTTCTTAGAGTCATTACTCTATGTTTCAAATACGTGTCAGGCGTGTTCAGTGGGAGGTGAGAGTATAACTTAAAGAGCTCTCGTTTCCTGGAGCTGAATGATTGCAGTGAATAGTACACGTGATCATCATCCGAGATCATGCATCATGCTGGGACACGAATCACACGATTTGTGTGACAGATATCGAGCTAATGTCCTTGGAAGTAGTGCAAGAAGGTGGGCGTGTCGAGCGCGACATCGACGTCGCTCAGGAGAAAAGACTAATCAAAACTCTGCATCCAGACATCGAAACTGCGCATTCATCTTGGCAGGATACCCGAATCCCCGACGACATTCTCATCCACATGTTTGTTCTCATTTCGCAAGCTCACGGATCCGTTGTATTTCCTATTCAAAACCCCGACTATGGATTGCCCCCCCAGCTTGTGCTGTCGCATGTCTGTTCACGTTGGCGCACGCTGGCACTCGGTACATTCGATCTATGGAATAATGTATGTCTTTATGACATCACTTCACTGAACCGTGAATGGCTCTTACGAGCCGGAAGCTCACCGATAGAGCTATCGTTACGATTCATCGGCTCAGCTTTGGAAGACGTAACCCTCAGTGATGGTACCCCAGTAGTCGCCAGCACTGTCCAAGATATTGTTTCTCCCTTCAAGCCTCAGATCAAGGTGCTCCACATTGAAATGACGTTCCGTCAATTCAAAGCCTTATCAAACATTCCCGATACCATTTTACCGCACGTCAAGGAGCTCGAACTCGAGTTCAATTCTGACGATGTCAGGGAAACAAGCTTTAGCATTGCGCCAATCAGCTTCACTAGACTACAATCAGTGTCCCTTCGGGACGTATACGACTCCGTATCATTGAATTCAAACGTTTTACCGAACCTTTCTCTACCATGGAGTCAGCTTCGGTGCTTGGAGCTCAACCTCAATGCAAGAGACCTGATACTATTCATTGATACATTGCGACAGATGCCATTGATGCAGGTCCTCAATCTCATTGTTCAATCACACAGTTCCGATCACTTAGCTCCGCTGGAAAATTTGAACATGCCTAGCATGCGACGCATCGCTTTGGATCTCCGATCCTGTCAGAAAGACGCTTACCAGATCATCCGTAATATCACTTGCCCAGCCCTCGTCGAACTTATCATGGTGTGGGAGGTATTGCCGAACGAAGCCTATGAAATTCTAAAACAACAGTACAACTTGCAAGGACTTGAATCACTCTCATTTCTTGAGTGTGCTATTCCCGCCTCTTCTATTCTAAAGGATGCGCCTAAACTACAAGGATATTGGGTGATAGGAGACATGGACGACGAAGCGATTGCAGGTCTATCAAATGGCACCCTTGGACGTTATCTTAGGGAATTAACGACTTCTGCTTCTGATATGATTCATGTGGATCGATTGCTCAGCATGGTGGAGATACGCAAGAGAACGGTTGACAGGTTGATTGAGAACGGATGTAACTGGAGGGACATGATTACTGTTCTGAGGGAAGTGGACCTCTATTCTCGCGACTGTAGTGACAAATGCAAATACAAGGAACGGGTTGACGCTTTGAACGAGGTGGGTATCACAGTCACGCTATACGATGAATAATCCTGAGGACGGTTTGTGTATATCTTGTGTGTTCATTAATGATACGTCCTCAATGAAATCGGTCTTCTTATCGTAACAACTCTCCCCTCTGACGAAGCTGCTGTTTTCCCGAATTTCGCACATCCGTCAATTATCAACAGCGCGAGCATGGACTTTGATAAATTTGACAACATACATAGGGAGCTCAACCTAGTTTTCTTTGGCCCAAGTAATTCACTTCTTTGAATCGCCTGCTCTGCTAGTAAACTCACACTCTCGTCACTACATTGCGCCGTACTTTTATTTGGTGGGCTATCATCAATGCTGCGGTGCGCACTTTCCAGCGACCATTAGCTCGGATCTTCAAGGATTAGCGCTTTAGCGCTTAGCCACGGATTTGGCCCGGTTTGAAGTTGAGATAACGCGCGCTGAATGAGAGCCTGCTCCTCCGGTTCTCACATTCCAAATGATGTGCCAAAACTTCGGCTAAGGCATATATGATCGCCAGTGGAAATGCGCAAGCAATTTTGATCCCCGCAACTATTAGGTTGTGGGTCTTACGGTGTCACACGAACTGAAATGTTCCCTCACGTGTTGTTCTCAGGCTCACGTGTGGGCAGAATCGCGGTGTTTTCAGGTTCACGTGTATTCTCTGTTTTCTTTTTTTTTTTCTCCTGCATTGTTGGCGTGGTGAACGAGCGCCGGACATATCCGAGCGCGCTTAGGTAATACGGACTTCCGATCCGGTCCCTTACCTAAATATAGAACCGGCTCCGCTCTCTTTCCGCACGCTCTACTCCGTGTATGTTTTTGCGTTACTACAGGGTCACGGTCTCGTGACACGATTCATGTGACAGATTCCTTGTCAATGCGGCAATGTGCCCAGAACATGCAGTGTATGTCGAGTGCGACATCGACGCCGCTCGGGAGATCACAATCAAGACGGATATAGAGACTGGTACTGGGCCCTCACCTCAGGACACCCTCCCCAACGACATTCTCATCCACATATTCGTCCTCCTTTCGCAAGACTATGGACCTGTGCTATTCCCTATTCAAAGCTACCATGCAACGCCTCCCCAGCTTGTGCTGTCGCATGTCTGTTCACGTTGGCGCACGTTAGCACTCAGTACATTCGAGCTATGGAACAATGTATGTCTTTATGACATCACTCCACTTTACCGTGAATGGCTCTTACGAGCCGGAAGCTCACCGATAGAGTTATCGTTACGGTTCGCATCTTGGGAGGGAGAAGTCAGTAGTAGGATTATCCAGAGTACTGTTTCCTACTTCGAGGCTCAGATCAAGATGCTCCACATTGAACTGACCTTTCCTCAGTTCAAAGCGTTGTCAAACATTCCCAATACCATTTTACCATACGTCGAGAAGCTTGAACTCGACTTCGATTTTGAAGATGTCGGGGAAATTTTTAGCATGGCGCCGATCACCTTCACCAGACTACGATCAGTGATCCTTAGTGACAATCACGATCCCGCATTATTGGATTCGAGCGTCTTATCAAATATTTCTCTACCATGGAGTCAGTTACAGTGCTTGACGCTCAACCTCGAAGCAATTTACCTCGTACCATTTATGGATACGTTGCGACAGATGCGTTTACTACAAGAACTCCATCTCCGAAGCGTTCAAGCATACAGCTCCAATTACTTGGCACCGCTGGAAAAGCTGACCATCCCTAGCATGCGGCGCATATGTTTGGAACTTTTTGTTGACGGCGAATACGCTTACCAGGTGATCCACAACATCACTTGTCCTACCCTCGTCAAACTCAATATAACGAGTATTGGATGCCCAAAAGAAACCTATGAAAATTTGAAGAAACAATACAACTTGCAAGAACTTGAATCACTATCACTTCCTAATCGTGTTATTCCCGCCTCTTCTAATATTCTAAAGGATGCACCTAAACTACAGAACCTTTGCATAAGGGGCGACTTGGACGACGAAGGACTTGCAGGTCTATCAAATGGTAGCCTTGGGCGTTATCTCAAAGAGTTAACGATTATGTCTGCTTGTAATATAAGTCAATTGCTCAGCATGGTGGAAGAACGCAAAAGAACGGTTGACAGGTTGATTGAGGACGGATGTAACTGGAGAGAATTGATTACTGTTTTGAGGAAAGTTAATGTCTACTACTCTAGCGGGGACTGTAATGGCAGATGTAGCTACAAGAAACAGCTCGATGCATTGAAGAAAGTAGGTATCACAGTCACGATGTATCAACAAACCTGATGACGATTTTATATGTCTCGTGATACCTGCCTTTGTATTTGTTCCGTTATAAAATCATTATCAACGATAATGTCTATGTGCATTCTGCATATGAAGCGTACCACAAACCACTACCCCAGCTCTGACACATACTCGATTACAATATCTGTTCCAGTACCGATGCGTCGAGATCAAAACGCGCAGGGCAAAGTCGGGTAGGCGTGTCTACTCATGCAGCTCTTAAGGTTTTCATAGGCGCTAACCTCACAAGCAAGGTCGGCCTGCTCATTTTCAATCTTTAAATATTCTTCCCTATAAGTTCGTCAGCCTTTATAATGGGCGAATAGATGATGGTATTCAGACGTCATGGTGTCAAAATGGGATGTAGTTATGAAATATCGCAGATATCACAATTGGATGGTAGCGGAATTATCTGAAAAGCTGAAGAAGGTGTTTGTGTTTCAAAGTGGCTTGGGAAATTTCAAGGTGGAAACAGCCTGCATCTAGAGACGCATTTTGTCACATAGAAATTAGTTGGACATGAAAGATATACATACTTGCCTGCAATTGCGGCGACTGTTTCTTCGGACTGCGCCAAGTCTTTCCCAATTTATGTTGTACGTCCAGGGCCGAGGTCAGCCTTCCCTAACCCAATCGTGGCCAGCATGTATTCGTTCATGCTGAGCGTGGGGGTCATCTATGCATGAATGTTCTCTGAGGAAACTAGAACACAGCGTGAGGAAAAGCTCGAATACAGTCCTCCGCAAGTGTTTCTGTTCGGGTATAAGCGGCTGGCGCAATAAACGAGCGAACTGTCTCGAGCCTTCTGGATTGGAGGATTGGAATAAGCAATGTGAGTGGAGAGGCTTCATGACGAACCTCCGGTATTCCTCTCATCCACGACGTGTGATGCCTTTGTTCGAGGAAGTAGCGAACCAATTCGGCGCTCTTTCTGCTAGGAGGCTTGCGCCGTGACGGTTTGCTCGCGGTCGCATCGGAGGCAACTTCCAAGCCTCTCGCCTGGGTTGCAGCAAGTCTTTGCCAGCCATCCCAAGGTACCCTTCCCCCATGGATTGGAGGGGTGGAATAGCAGAGAGGCTGCAATCGGTGCAGACGAATTCATACCCTGGTGGAAGGGCTTGACTCTTCCTCCGCTGTGGTCGTCGCTACTGACGGACCTTATACCCATTCCCAAACGTGAAGGGGTACAAGTGGCGCTGGCAAGATCCGAAAATTGAAGTTAGAAACAATGTCCCGGATGATCCTGGCGACTGGGGTACCATCGCTGGTGGTTGCGTCGTCCTGAGCTGAGCGAGCGAATCATAATAATAGCTCAATCAGAGATCTTCCGACACATGAATGAGTCAAATGAGTCAAATCTTCCAACGGAATGCTCAGCGCTCATCTCTTGGTTGACGTGTCCGCTGGCAACTTCGTGCTCTGGTTCCTCTCTCCCCACCAAAGCTGGCAAACCACGGTGCGCCGCGTCTGCATATCAGACATCCAAACAGGCCGATGTCGGCAGGAACGTGCCTTCGAGAGATGGTAACGTGACCGTGTCACGCGGTGTCACGTTCCGCAGCTCCTATGGAAGAGTGGTGTCTGGATTTTAGATACACAAGAAACGTCATCCTCAAGGATTCCGGGTTCGAGGTTTTTTTAGACAACTACAACTACGTGTGTCAACTGGCTCTTGGCTTGATATACTTATCAATTCAGTTTCTTCAAGGGTATATAAACCGGGAGACCTTGCTTGCTCGGTTTCCTGCAGCTAATCCTGAACCTGTAGGTTGAATGTGACTTCTGACTAGCACCAGCACTGAAGTGACTCCTAGTGCAAGTCCTCTCTCTCCAAATGCTTCCAATATTGTGATACGGTTTTTGTTGGATGCACCTTCGTGCGAGTTGATGGCCACGCAGTACATGGAACTCTTTTTTCTCCAGCAGTGGGCATTCTGACACTATATAGGTCAATCATGTTATAGATCAAATTGGCATACTCAACAGCCAAGAAATGGAGAATGGTCGTACCACTAAGTTGGTATGCCAATACGCTCCTGTTTGTTTCTTAACAAAATGGGCGCTGAGTTATGTGGACAGATTCGACCTCTGCGATCACAAAATCGCTCCAAACGAGTCTCTTTTTCTGGGGTAACATTCATGGAAGTTGAAGGAAGAAATGTATCTTAAGTCCCTCGTTTTTGCAAGCTGTCAGCAACAACTTTCTCCATAGACATCAATCCTTAATGGTGACGTTGTTGAGTCCCCAGGGTTAAGCTTCGATTCGGGTATCATAACTGGATTATCTTCGCATGTATTTTGAGTTCCTTAATTCCGCACTTAGTGCAAACTAATCTTCTGCAGGACTCTACATTTTCCTTTATCTCTAATGCTTTGTCCAAAAACCGCAAGGTTTTTGATTCGAAATTCATGACAGTTTGCAAAAATTATGTAGCGTATTTCAATTCTTAACGGCACATTATAAGCTCTGATGATCTTTAGACATGCGAACTTACTGTAGATCCAGCTTTGCAGCCTTCCTTGCGCCCTTCCCAGAATCAAAATAATCCCCGGTCACTTAGTCTGGTAAGCGTACTGGTGGCAGATTGGTTGCTATTCATTTCATTTGTTGTGTTATAAGAACAGTCTTCTCTTGCATGCCACCAACGATGCACTTTTTGTACGATGCTTATTTGTGTCCATCGAGGGTAATTTGGTATATCAATAGCCTCAGAGTCTATGCTGTGTACTCACAGCTTGTTCAGGTTATGACTCGGATGGTTCGGGATGGAATGCCTCAAATCCCTCGAGAGCTGCCTGCTCCTCGAAGTTCTAAACGAGTCCGGGATAAGACAATGGGAGGTGATAATCTAGGGAATCCTAATGAGCATCCGGTATGACTTCATGGAATCGGCATTGTGTTAGGCTGACGCCGCTCTCGAACCCATTTTTTAAAGGATTCTGTCCACAATGGTGATTTTTTCAGACGGTTTCGTCGCGCCAAGGTAAGAATCTAGGTGGTTCTATGTAGAACATTGCATCGAATCGTTTTGCTAACGCTGTTGTCCAACCAAAAAATTTTAAAGGTTTCCGTCAATAATGGTTTCTTAAACTCATCCAGATACGTCAAGGTGATTGGAAGTGAAATGAACGAAGTTCATAGGGACCAGGTATTCCGTCATGTAATTTCGATATCCTTATGCTAACAAAGAGAAGCACATTACAAATAATTATCACATTCAAATCAACACCCACTGCAGTGGTCCTACGGGAGAAAATGTTGACATTGCTTTATAGAACATGCTTCGATCATTCTCGTGGAGACGAAACCTCTGGTCGTCTTAATGAGTCAATGATATGTATAGCTAGTTTATTTGCCATCAGATATTTTTTCAGGCTGTTAGTTACACTTACTACTAATAGTTGGGAGTATCTAGGGCTCCCAAAGTTCAGTTCAGTTTGGTTTGGGGCTATTTTTGGCTGAACCTGAACCTGGAACACCTGGAGCTTACCTGAACTGTGGGAAAAATACCTTTTTAAGAAATTTCAAGTGTAATTGCAGGTTAGAACATCCCTGCATGCTTGCACTATGGTCCCACACCTCTAGGATTTGATATAACAGCATAGAGTGGTGTATGACAAAAAAGTGCTTAGGAAATACAGCAATGTTGTGGCTAGGGCTCCCGAAGTTCGGTTCTGAACCTCAGTTCAAACCCAAACTGGCCGAACCAAACCGACGGTTCGGGTTTGGTTTGGGTTTGGTTTGGAAAGCTTCGAAAAAATTGGTTTGGGTTCGGGCAGTGCCAGCATCGGTTCGAACCGAACCGAACCGAGGTAGGTATGTCCCTGCTAGTGTTGCCAAAGCTTAGCTAAGCTAGGCTATGGCTAAGCTAAGTCACTGGAGCCAGTTTTCAGCTATAGCTCAATAGCTGTAGCTGATTGTTTGGCTACAAAGCAGCTACATAGCTGGCTATAGCCGGTTTTAATAGGCACCCATCTCCATCACCACTACCACCATCGACCACCTCCCACCACATCATTACCGCCTCCACCACTGCTCACTGCCATTCACCATCGCCACTTCCGACCCCACGTCATGCCTCTTGACAACCGCCACTCCCCCCTTCACTCGCCGCCACACCCATTCACCCTGTTCGAGTCCACTGGGCCCAGACGATAAGCCCTGGTTTTTGTTGTTTTTATTCGCAGCAAGCTAAACCTTTTTTCAGCCCCTCCACATTTGCCCACCCACTCGCACCTGACCACGCACCACACACCACGCACCATGCACCACGCACCATGCACCACGCACCACGCACCATGCACCACGCACCACGCACCACGCACCACGCACCACGCACCACGCACCACGCACCACGCACCATGCACCATGCACCATCGTTGTCCATCACGCGTGCCAGTGTGTTGGTGACACAGCCCACACACTCTCGATGCATGTCACACATTGCCAACGAATGTCACACATCACCAACGAATGTCATGCATCGCCAATGCATCGCCAATGTGCCTCATGCGTTGCCGATGCATCCCATATGCATCAACTATCCCACCCCCAACCCCAGTGGCCATCGGTTGTCCACCCGGACAACGCATCAAAGATGAGAAAACGACAACTTCCAGGTGCATCACCAATCTGTCACCAATGCACCATCCACGCACTGTCCACGTGTCACCAACTTACACCCAGAGCCCAGACGAAATCCATTCGTCTGGGTGGTATGTTTTTCTTGTTTTTTTTTCCGCTTGTTTTACAACTAATCATTACCTACTTTGTTCGTCCACAGGCTGCCCACAACCCGCCACTGCTCACCACAGCCACCCACTGCCCTCCGCAGCCACCGACTGCCCTCGCCCATACCCCATCCACTCGCCTTCACCCTGTCTGCTCTCGTTTGCTGTGTTCTTTATTTGCAGCCCACTAACCTTTTTTTTAGCCACTCCACGTTAGCCCACTCATTCGCACCGGACCACACACCTTACAACCACCACTCACCATCGTTTGACAGTCACATACTGCCACACACAACCAACTGACTCTGTCCTGCCAGTTCACCCTCAGATGCACACCCACTCGCCTTTGCCTTTGCCCTCACCCACCAAGTGACTCAACAAGCACCCACCCCATGCCATTGTTTGCCCACCAAACATGACCTAAAGGATGGCGGACGGCCCTATTGCCCAGATGAACGGATTTGGTATGTTTTTTTTTCACTTTTTTTTATAATTAAATACACTTTTTTTTATTGTTATCACCACCTTGACCCCACTCGCAATGGCCCCTGGCAGCCGTAGCCAATCCACAGACCACCCACAGCAACAACCTATCACGACCCATTGCAACCGCCACTTAACAACAACAACGACCGACAAGTCTACGGTCGCAATAACCCTCACTTGCCCTGACTCTGCCACCCCTACCCCATGCCTGCGCCCTCGTTGGCCTAACCCTCACTGTTCCCCTCATCCCCTTGCTGTCGTCCATGCTGTCGTCCATGCTGTCACCGTCATCCCCTCACCCATGCCCATGCCTCATCCCCTCCCTCGCCCTCACCCTCACCCTCCATGCCTATGCCCACACCCACGTCTCATCCCCTCGCCCACATCTCATCCCCTCGCCCACGCCTCATCCCCTCACCCTCGCCCTCACCACCTACGCCCATGCCTCGCCCATGCCTCTCCCATGCCCATGCCCACTCTCACGCCCTCACCTCACCCATCCCATCGCACACACCCATGCCCATGCCCATGCCCATACCTGTTAAGATTGATGCTCTCAATGCGGTTCGTTCTAAGTCAACAGTGGCAAGCAGAGTCTCGGTCTGCTCCCAGCCTACTGGACAGGTTCTAGATGCTAAGTCAAATGATGACAAAGGTCTTTAAGTTGGCGACGAGCTCAAGAGGAAGAGAGCAAGGAGTTCGAGTCAAAATTGAGAGTAAGATTCGATTAAGTTGGAACTAGGGAATGTACAGGATATTCTAGGGTTTATATACGTTTGAGAACAAGGAAAACTATAAAGGGAATGTGCAGTAAGCACAGCTAACTACCTATGAAAAGAAATATGAAAGAGTTAGCTAAAGGAGATAAACGTCCACTAAATCATATAGTAATGATGATGTAATAATAGAGTGTCTGTCATAGAAGAGGAAAAGAAACTGTAACATTACCCCCTTCGTATGTGAGAAGTCACTGACTTCTACCATTGTGCATCTGTGGTCCAGCCATGGTCCTTCCTGGATTCGATCCATTTGATGATGGAGTCCAGGTCCTTGTTGGCAGCCTCGATGTGCCATTGGAGGGTTTTTGTGATGCGCTCCAATTGTTTGGCATGCTCCCATAGATTGTCCCTTTCTTCATAGGTGAGACATTGCGGGTCGGTGGAGAGCATGAGGTGGGTGATGGAGTTGAGGGGTGCAGATAGATGATTGAAGTCGATGACGAGGGTGCTGAGGGCTTTGGAGACGGGAGAGAGGACGGAGTGGCGAGGACAGTGGGCATAAGGGATGTGGGTGACGGGGTCCTGGACAATGGGGTTGGCGAAGGTCATGGGGGTGAGTTCTTCTGGGTGCTGGTGAAGTTCTGGGAGATCTGCCCAGACAAAATCATCAATGGTGGTGGTGGTGGTGACAAAGACCTCAAGGGGGAGGTCGTGGGCTGTGGAGAGGTAGGGGGAGGTGGCGGTGACTGGTTCGATGTAACAATGACCACAAGCAGTGATCAGGAGGGCAAGGACGAAAGCGACGAGGTAGGCGAGGGTGATGACGAAGGTGAACATTGTTATCGAGTGGAATGGAAAGAATGGGCAGCTGGTGGGTTGTCTTTTATCCTAAAGCATCAAATGTAAAGGTTTTCCATGGAATCTTCTGTTTCATTACCATCTGATTCTGTGGAGTGAGCAAGAATGGTGTGATACAGCGCATCATCTGATGGTGATTCAGGAGTGTTTGGTTGAGTGAATTCGTCTTCTCTAATGAACGCTCCTTGAGCTGTGACCCTGCTGGTAATCTTTGGGTATCCTGGTTCGAAATCATAAGTAGGGTAATGTGGAGGTTTTGGTGGGTAAGGAGGGGGAATGTGCTCCCATGTTAACGAGTCGTATGGTGGTGGAATGATTGCATCAAGATTTTCAACAGGGAATTCAATTTTCTGTGGGAAGAGATGATAAAATTGCATGAAACGGTCACACCCATGTTCTTGTAGATCTCATCATCGATCTAATATCCATATATTCATTTTGTGGAGGGTCCATTGCTGTTGGTTTCGGAATTCTTGTTCCTGTTCTTTCGTTTTTGGTGCAGTAGGGTTTAGTTGAATAGCTTTTGATGATGATAGTGGTTGCCTTGGTGAAATGAAAAGTATATGTCTACTGGTGATTGGATAGCGTTGTGCATGTGGGAGTTGTATCAGGTGCTTCTTGTTATGACGATGTTGTAATAAACGAGTTTGAGGAGGAAGAAATCCTCCTTTGAGCACATAAAGGGTTTTCCAGAATTTCTTTGATCAGTTATAAGCCATAGGTGATGTTCTATAGACGTCTTCTGTTCTTATATTCTATCAGAATGTCTGCGGCATTTCCCAGGTGGCGTTCAGGTTCCCAGGTGTTGTCATTTGGTCCATAGCCTTTCCATTTAACCAAATATTGATACCCTGCTCCGTGTTTTCGATGTCCAAGGATAGCTTCGATCTCAAACTCCTCCTGCCCATTTACTTATTGGGAGGTGGTGTGGTAAAGTTTGGTCCATGCATTGACATTTCCTTATATGGAGTGAGAAGCGATGCATGAAATACAGGGTGAATGCGCCATTGTTTCGGTAATTTCAGCTTGTATGTAACTGGCCCCATTACTTGTTCAATTTGAAAGGGTCCTTCTCATTTTGGTGCAAGCTTCCTTGATTGATATGGGATGTGTAGGTTCTTGTTCTCAAGCCAGACCTTGTCGCCTTTCTTGAATTTAATTGACTTGTCTCTAAATCTTTGAGTGACTGTGTGCCTGGCAAGTTCATGTGCTGCTAAAGCTTCTTCTCTTGCTTTTTGAAGCATCTGAAGATGCTCTTCTGCTGCTGGGGCGGTCATCTTGAGCGCTACTGTGGGAATAGTGATTGGATCTGTTCCATACATGAGTTGGAATGGGGATGTTCTTATTGTATCATGATAACAATTATTGTGTGTGAATTTGGCGATAGGTAGGAGTGGTTTCCATTTGTGGGGTTCATTAGTACAAAACATCCGAAGGTAGATCTCGAGTTCTTGATTGACACGTTCGGTTTCCCCATCTGTTTGAGGGTGATAGGCAGTGCTCATCCTGTGGTCAATTCCTAATGCTTTTCGTATTTCTTGGAATACTTTGGTGGAGAACTGTGGTCCTCTATCAGAGATTAAGACGTCAGGGAGTCCAAAGCACTTGAAGATTTCAGAGATGTAGAGATCAGCTTGTTGAAATTTATATGACGGCGGCGCAGACCGAGGCTTAGTAAGTGGGAGACTTACTTAATACTGTTTGTATGTGTTGAAGGCTGTTTAGGAGCTAGGGGCTCAACTAACAGATAACAGAGACGATGCTATGTTATTGAAATGAGGGCATAAGGCCCTCCTTATATACATGTGGGCCAGAGTATATTAAGACTACCTAAGGTAATGCCAGCAGAGTGCTACTGAGGGTAGCGCCAGGTGGCAACTGGGTGTAGTGCCAGGTGGCACTATGGGTAGCACCAGGTGGCGCTTTGCTGGCGTCTCTACTCTGAGTATGAACTCTATAATTTCTGTCAAACTCTATAATTTCTGTCAATGATTATAATAAGGGTTTATTTAGTGTCTCATTAATAATGATATTATAATACATGAAGCTGTGGGTTCAATCCCCTTAGCTCCAGATCATTATTAATTCAACACGGCTGTCCCTAAAGCATTGATTGTCTTGTTGCAAGGGGTGAAAATTACCCCCTTCATAAGGCCATGGTCCACCGTGACCAATATTGAGTCATATCCATCTGAGATAGGAAGATCGGTAAGGCCCTTTTCGGTACCCGGTCAGGTTACAGTTAGGGTAGGTTAAGTTTCCTAATATAGTAGGTCAGCTTAACCTAACCAAGGGGGTCATTCGGTAACCCTCGGTTAGCTTAAGGTTCACTGTCACACAAGTGACTGCTGGCATGAGGCTGCCTCGGAACAGGCTCTCTTTCTCTCCTTCATCTACCCTCCCCCCACTGTCCCTACTCAGCCATAACTGTTGCTCTTCATGGCTCCAAAGTCTAGGGCTGTCTGGAACACTGCCACTGATGCTATTCTGCTTGAAGTACTTTTCAAGCAGCATGATGATGGAATGCAGACTGGTAATGGCAACTGGCACAATTCTGCATGGACGGCTGCTGAGAAGGCTCTCTCTGGCACTGAGCTTCATACTGGTGGTGTGAAGAAGACTGCATCAAGCTGTCAGAATCGTTGGTGTGCTGTAAGTGTTTTTATTTTATTTTATTTTATTAAAATATAAATAATGGTTGGAAGCTCAAGAAGGAGTATAAGGAGGTCAAGCACATACGTGACCTATCAGGTTTTGGTTGGGATGGTGTCAAACATGGTAACTGCAACTCAGCAGGTTTGGGAGAACTTGATCTCAGTAAGTCCACTTTCAGGATTTTCCTAGTCTAACAATTATATAGGCACACCCATCATATAAGAAATGGCGCTCCCATGCTTTTCCCCACTTTGATGACATGTATGGCCTCATAGAGGGGACTTATGCTACAGGTAAAGGTGCCTATCATCCTGGATGTGATCCTGCCAGTAGAAATGAGGATTCTGATCATGATGGATCAAGTCATGAGCCAGAGATTGATCCTTCTCTTCTTTCCCAGCCAGTAAGTATTTTTCCCTTATTTGTTCTCTGGATATTGATCATTTGAAATAGGAAAATGTCTCCACTCCATCACTGTCCCCCCCTTTGTCTACCAACCCATCTCCTACTCCACCTCCTGCTATTGTTGCACCCCAGAAAAGGCAAGCTCCTGATACTGATGAAGCCCCTCATCAGAAGCACCTTCGAATGGATTGGCATGGTCATGGTCACAAAACTTCAAGTAGTCAATGGCATCTTCTATTGATTGTTTGGCCTCAGCTGTGGCAGGCCCTAGTATTGTTTTGGCATCATCTCCAGAGCGTAAGAGGGCAGCTATCAAGCTAGTTGAAGAAGATGGTGATATATCAGATGATGAATTGATTAAGGTATACAAGCTTATTCGTCGTGATACTACCTTTGCAGATATGATTCTTGCCATATCTCAGAAGACACGTCGTACATCATACATTCACAGTGAGCTTGATGATTGAAATACCCTTCTCTTTTCATACTATTTGATTTATTTTCTTTGCTAGCCTATTTCTTTCCTCATAATGCTCTACACTCCTTCATCTTCTGCTAATACCCTTTGGTAGTCATCCCACATTGCCTGAGCAATTATATCCTGCCTTTCATTTGCCCTATTCTTCTCAGTTTGAGTAATATGGTGCCCAAGGTGTTCTGGATTAATTTGAGAAGCCTGAGGTAAGGTGTTGTTATTGTCAACATGATCATCATCATGTTGTGCATCATCATCAGGATCTGTAACATGAATGAAGTTGTGGAGGGCAGCTAAGGCAGCAGGAATTTTTGTCTGGGTTGCAATACTGTATTGTGGTGCAACAACCATTAACTTGAAGCGACGTTTGCATACACCAAAAATACGCTCAATGACATTCCTCAGAGATGAATGCTGCAAGTTGAATAGCTCTTCAGCATTTGCAGGCCTAAAAAGTCTTAAAATTGATATTGGATTCATGCAATGTATTTCTTACCTCAATCCACTCTGAGCCCATTCCTGGAGATGGTAACGAACACCACGGTATGGCACCAGCAAAGCATCACAGGAAGGAAAACCTGCATCACCTAAAAAGTATGTCCCAGGTGCAATTGCAAGATCTGTCCTGCATGCATTATCAAACACACGACTGTCAGCAGCACTACCCTCCCAGCCAGTGAGGAGATAGCAGAAGCAAAGATCAAAAGTACAACCTGCCAAAATATTTGTGGAGATCCTGCCTTTTCTACTTCGGTAACGAGAAAGATCCTCCTCAGCCACAAAGGCATCAATCAGAGTCCCATCAATTGCACCACGACAGGCAGAGAAAAATGGAAAGAAGCAAGGATTGTCTGCAATTTCAGGGGGGACTTGATCAGCAATAGGGAGAGAGACATATTTTGCATAGAACTCCTTGGATACAAGCATGTTGAGGATGCGATGGAAACACCTCCAGCAGTGATAAATAGCACATTGTATGCAGTAGCAGTGGCATACATACTTTGAGATTGTCTCCCCACTTCTCTGAAATCGCTCCTGCATTTCATGATTCCCCATTCCAGTATGTGCAATCCATAGAAATATTGCAAGCTGCTCTTCAGCTGTAACATGCTTGGTGGCTTTTAAACCACAATGGGTTTCAAGCTCATGCAGCAACTTGTGGAAAACAAATCGCTCCATGCCAAATTGTCGCCGAAAGCGTACTGGATGACCTATTAATGCCTGATCAGGATATGTTATGGGTAAAACTACAATTGGACTCACCAACCATCAACTCATCTAGCCATTTCTGGCCAGTAAGGACAGATGTGTGAATAGGCTGCTTATCAAGATGAGCAGCAGCATGAGTTGTCACTGTGAGAGCTGCTCCAAGCCCAGCAAGAGCTGCTGCAACCTTTCTATGCTTCTCCCTGTGTATCTGAGCACTGGATAGATGCTTCTTGGACTTGGACTTAGAAGGGCTGGAGGTGACCATGGAGTGAGTGTGAGAGTGAGGGCTGTGACTACTCTGTTACATGTTGTGATTAACCAGGTCACTCGGTTTGTGACATGGGATGGCTAGCCTAACCGTAACCTAGCTGTAACCTAGCTGGGTACCGAAAAGGGCCTAATGAAATCAAGGGTTACTTGTTGGAATGGGCGTGTCGCTTTTGATGGAATAGGGATTAAAGCTGGCGCATTTGGGTGAGTGTTAACCTTCATCTGTTGGCATAATGCACATCCCTCTACCCATTCTTTGACATGTCTGTACATTCCTGGCCACCAGTAGTCACGTTTTAGAAGTGCCAATGTTTTTAATCGTCTGGGGTGTCCAGAAGATAAAGCTTTGTGCGTATCTTTGATTAATCTAGTCCTCAATTCGATCTGATCAGGGATATAGATCTTTCCAAGATAGTAGATGATGCCATGGGTATATGTCCAGTCTTGTAGCTCTGATTTGATTGGTGGCGCTCTTTGTCTTTTAATAACATCAATCAGGATCTGTCCAAAATCATCATTTGCCATATACTTCTTTAGTTCGTTGGCTAAATCATTGTTGATAAGGTGAATGAAGCGATCATTTGGTAACATGGTGACTGTGGTCTGTTCTTCGTCATTTCCCATATGATCTGGTTGTCTAGATAAAGCGTCTGCTTCAAATATCTTTGTTCCTGGCACATGTTCAATCCGGAGATCAAATTCAGATAATAGTGACGACCATCTGGCTTGTCTAGGTGTCAATTGTTGAGCAGTTCTGTAATAGGACAGGTTCTTGTGATCGCAATGAACAATGGTTGTATGAGGTGATCCATGTAGAAGGTGACACCAGACTGCCAACCCTTTAATGATGGCAAGTAATTCTCTACCATAAATCTGGTAGTTCTGTTCCATTGGTGTTAGGGCATGGGAAATAAAACCACAGGGATGTAGTGCACCAGAGTTGTCTGCTTGTTTCAATACCGCTCCTATTGCCTTGTTAGAGGTGTCAGTTTGGAGGATAAACAGTTTTGCTGGGTTTGGCATTAAGAGAACTGGCATGGAGGCAAATTGTTGTTTTAGGGTATCAAAAGCAGCTTGACGCTCCATATTCCAGTCAAATATCTCCGTCTTCTTTGTTAAATCAGTGAGCGGTTTTGCTATAGCTGCAAAATTTCCAATAAATTGTCGATAGAAGTTTCCAAAGCCTAAGAATGATCGAACTTGTTTGACTGTTGTTGGTACTGGCCAATCGGCTATCCCTGCTAGTTTGATAGGGTCCATCTGTATTTTTCCAGGCAATATAATCATTCCTAGAAACTCGACTTCTTGTACAGCAAATTTACACTTTTCCAGTTTCAGGAACAAGTTGTTCTCCTCTAATCAGTCTAGAACTCATTTTGTTTGCTCTTCCAATTCTGTCTTGCTTTGGGAACAAATCAAAATGTCGTCCATGTAAATGATGAGCCATCCTTTGTTAATCATATCTCTGAAATATTCGTTCATCATGGTTTGGAATGTAGATGGCGAATTGCATAGTCCAAAGAACATAACAGTTGGTTCATATAATCCTCTATTTGTAATAAAGGCTGCTTTCCATTCGTCGCCTTTCTTGATTTGGACATTATTGTATCCCCAGCAGAGATCTAATTTGGTGAAGTATTGCACTCCAGCAAGTTTAGTAAGGAGATCGGATACTAGGGGCAGTGGGTATGCATTCTTGATTGTCCAATCATTCAGGTATCTGTAGTCTTGACATGGCCTTAACACTCCACTTTCCTTTTTTGAAACAAAGAAGAATGGCAAGGCCTGGGGTGATTTTGATGGTCTGATGTATCCTTTAACAAGTTGTTCTTCAATCCATTCATCTAAAGACGACTGCTCCTTAATTGATAGTGGGTAGATCTTGCTAACTTTAGGGGTGAAGCTGTTTTTTAGATCGATCGCATGATCCCAAGTTCTAGAGGTAGGAAATTGCTCTGCTGCTTTCTTTTCAAAAACTGATCGCCAGTTCTCGTATTCTGTAGGTAGTTCTGTCTTTGGTTCGTTCCTTTTCAGTTGATGTTCCAGTGCCTGAGATGCTGATGTTTTGACCCTAATCCAATAATCGTCTTCTCCCCATTGATTGTCCAGTGCCAGTTGCCAGATTGTCCCATCTCATTGCTGATCATCAATGAGGTGAATTGTTTTGTCTCTCCAATCAATAGTTGGGTTATTTTCTTCTAACCAAGGAATTCCCAATATTAATCGTTGGTCTCCTAACTTGGTGATTAAGAACCAGTTACTATGATGCTTTCCTCCAATTGAATATTGGATTAATACTAGATGAGTGATCATCCCATTTGTGTTGATTGTTCCATCTGTTCCTAACTCGAATTGGTTTTCTTAGCTTTTCTTTTGGTAGTTTTGTTGTTATTTCTTCATCAATAAAATCCCCTTCTGCTCCACAATCGATGAGGGCAGGGGTTTCAGTGGGTAAATCGATCATTTCAACAGTAATTGAAAGGCGCTTGTCATTATTTGATCGTACTATTACAGAATCAAGCGCTAACTGTGAAAGTCCATTTGCTGTGGAAGTGCCAACTGCTGTGTGATGCTTCCTGATCAAAAACCCTCATTCTCGAGTTCATTAAGAAGACCTTCTCATTCATCGGCCTTCATTCCAGCAAGGATCTGTTACAGTTTCTTTTCCTCTTCTATGACGGACGCCTTATTATTACGTCATCATTACTATATGGTTTAGTGGACGTTTATCTCCTTTTGCTAACACTTTCATATTTCTTTTCATAGGTAGTTAGCTGCGCTTACTGCGCATTCCCTTTATAGTTTTCCTTGTTCTCATAACATATATAAACCCTAGAATATCCTGTACATTCTCCAGTTCCAACTTAATCGAATCATACTCCCAATTTTGACTTGAACTCCTCGCTCTCTTTCTCTTGAGCTCGTCATCGACTTTAAGACCTTCGTCATCATTTGACTTAGCGTCCAGAACTTGTCCAGTAGGCTGGGAGCGGACCAGTACTTCACACTCCCCCCCCCCTTCCACATGGATTCCGCGGATTCCGCGGATTCCGTGCGGAATCCATGTGGAATCCGTGTGGAATCCATGTGGAATCCATGTGGAATCCATGTAGAATCCACTTTTTTTGAGTTAACCCCAACACAGCTTGAGCACTTCCTCCTGATCACTGTCTCCCTGGCTCAATTCCCATTTCCAACCCTTCTCACACATGTTACCATGGTAACAGGGTGGTTCTCATATGTGTCACATGATTTATCATTTTCCCACAGTTCATAGACTGTGAACCATAGCATCTGCCAGCCTCATAGACCTCCTCAATATTTCCTCCTTTTCACCTGCCATCCCCTAGCCCTTTTACCATGTTACTATTGTTACAAAGTGGTTCCTATGTATTTTACCCAAATTATTATGTTTACCACTGTTTGTAAACTATAAATTGTATCTACTATTCCATATATCCTGTATGCCTGTAGCATGGTTTACTGAGTCCATGTGTATGTATTACAGATTTAATAATCCCATCCAGTCTTCTACTGTGTTGTGCACTCCTGATGTTTGCACACATGCTACCATTGTCACACAGTACTCTAACACATGTTACATGAATTTTCAACCTTCACACAGCTATACAAGTGAGAATTGTGATATTCATATCAATTAATCAAGAAATATGGTTGTTTGCTTGGCTCTCTAGTTTTTCCACAGCTTCCTTGCACATGTGACAGGATTGGTAACTTTTTCCTATGGTCCAAAAATAAAGTGTGTAGTCAGATTTTGATGACAGAAAACTTGAATACCTTACAGTATCCCAGAATGCAAATAAGGGTAAACTAGGCAGCTCAAGAAACAGGTGAAATGCTTTTGCAAAATTTGGGCAAATGCTAGATTTACACTTATTTGTATTGACCTTTTTGGTCAAACTCTCTATGTATATGTGTTTTTCTGAATGAGGTGACATGTGTGAAAAATGCTTGGACAAAGGATGTGAGATAGGGCAGGAACCCTCCAGAAGTAGAGGAATGAGGAAGTAAGCTTGAAAAAAGTGGTAAGCAGGATGTATTGTAAGTGTCTTGTTCAAAGAAACAATATGATTTTCAGTTTAAGAAAAATGACAAATGATGTTATTGAGCAGCATTGGTCTAGTGGAGGAGCCATGAGCTGCAAGCAATGACTAGACTACACAAGGTAGGAGAGCTCACTCACATGCTGGTAGGCAAGAAAGAGCAATGAACTGTTTATTGAGATATGAGCCTTCTCATGTACATATCTAATGTTATGCTATTGTAACTATAATAAACATGTCAAAACATTATCTGAACAGATGAATGAAAAGCATCAACAGATGACACATATAGGAAGGACCATGTTTCCATGGACACAAGTGTGAGAATGTTAGGAGAAGGAAACTTGGTGAAGAAGAATGTAGTGAGGAGGGTGGATGTGATTTCTTTAAAAGAAGATATGAATTTAGTTTCTGGACTGTGAGAAAAGTCATAAATTATGTAACATATAACAATAACCCTATTGCAATCACAGCATGTGTGGAGAGGTTAAGAGAACTGGAAACTGAGTGAAGAAAGCAGTGAGGAGGATGTCTGATTTGTTCAACAGAATGATGCAATTTTCAATTTCTGAGCTATGGGAAAATAAAAGATGATGTGACATATGTATGAGGCACCCTATAACAATGATGAAAATTCTAGAAGAAAGAAACTGAATGACTGAATGAAGAAGGAAACAGTGAATAGGATCTCTGTGAACTTTTCAACAAGAATGATACAATTTTCAGTTTTTGAACTGTGGGAAAAAAATAAAACATAATGTAACATATGTATGAGGCACACTATAACAGTGATGAAAATGTTAGGAGAAGGAAACTGGATGAAGAAAAAAGCAGTGAGTAGGATGTCTGATTTGTTCAACAAAAATGCCCAAATTCTCAGTTTTTGAACTGTGAGAAAATATAATATATGATATGACAAATACAGGTAGCAGTTAGTAATGATGGAAACATGTATGGAAAGTAAAGGGGAAAGGAACTGAGTGAAGTAGAAGTAATGTGATATGGAACTTGATCAAAAATAAGTGGATTTCTTGTGGAATCCATATGGAATCCACATGGAATCCACACGGAATATTCCGTGCGGACATTCCGTGTAGATTCCGCATTCCGCACTGTGTGACAATGTGACAAGGCCCACAGCACAAGCACGTCACATTGATTCCACACAAAACAGTATGAAATATGCTTGAATTACATGTAGAATGCCACTCTGTAACTGTTGTGGCATGTTTATACCCTAGATATGTAAATGTTCACACGGATTCCGCATGGATTCCGCATGGATTCCGTGTGGATTCCGCGGATTCCATGTGGAAGGGGGGGGGGAGTGTAAAGACCTCGAGCGGACTGAGATTCTGCTTGCCACTGTTGACTTAGAACGAACTGTGTTGGGAGCATTGATCTTAACACAAGTTGGAACTCTCAGACTGCTCAGTGTTTCTACACTAGCCAGACACCATTGATACCAGAACCTCAACCCTCAGACCCCCAAATGGCTCTGTCTGTTTCAGACAAAAGTATTATCTAGATCGAAGGGAAGTCTTTCCATTGACTACAGGAACAGGGTGGTTTTTCCGCTCAGGAACCAAGAGGAAGAACGAACCAGTACCAGAATCCCTCTTTGAAGGTGATTACATTGAAGGACAAGAGGATGCCTTCCCAGACGACGTTTGGATTGATTGGATAAACAAGGAACACGAAGAAGAGCTTCATTCTTTATTCAAACCGCCTACAGATGAACCAGAACTCTCCTGGTGGAACAAATATCTCAACCTTGCTGATATTGCAGGACGAGAGCGATACGCACTTAGGGAAGGAGAACTACAGCCTTGGATAGAATTCCAAGAACAGAAACAGATTGAAGCAAATCTATTCGGAGATCCAGAATCAGGAAAAAAGAAAGACGAAACAGGAGAACCTACAGACCCAAAGGAAGAAACAGAAAAGATGGCATTGGATGCAGCAGTACCTGCCTCTAAAGGAGATATTAAGCCGCAGCCTATGCGCATTTTTACAGGGAAATGAACCAAAGCAAAAGCTTTTATTGGAAACTTAGAAGACTACTTTGTTTTGAACGATGACAATTATAAAAACAAAGGCCAGAAACAGATTTGATTCGCTCTTGCCTGCCTAGGACAGGAACTCGATGATTGGAAGGTTCTAATCAAAGAGGAACTAGATGATGATGAAGAAACGACCCTTACCTGGACGAGTTGGGCCAAATTCAAGAAGCACTTTTTAGCAGATTGGGGCGAAGTTAACAGCGCACTCAGGGCCCTAAACAATTTGGCCAATCTTAGAGTAGGGGGCAACATTTCAGTCCCTGAATATACCAGAAAATTCCGCATGGAGATTGGAACTTCAGGATTGAAAGGGACAACTGCACAACTTCAGGCATTTGTTAAAGGACTCCCTGAAAGTATCGCCACCAAAATCCTTGAGGCAAACGTTCTATCGATGAAGGAAGCATATGAAAAAGCAGAACAGCTTCATGGCGCTTGGGAAATGATGCGAGCGCTTGGACGCAAACCAGGACAAGGGAATCGCTCTAATTTTAACCGAAACACCAACACTAGGAGCGGATCAACTCGATCAGTTAATGCTATGCCCACTGGACGTTTGACAGACAAACAAAAGGAGGAATATATGATAACAGGGAAGTGTTTCAGATGTGGAAACCAGGGACATGTTTCAAAAAACTGTCCGAAATGAAACACTACTCCAAACGCCTCCTTCAGGTCCTCCTCATCATTTCAGAATAAAGGGATCAGATCCATCCCTGAGGACGCGCCCAAAGACAAGCAAGACGACCCAGTTGTGAGTATCAGAGCGATCCTTGCTGGAATGAAGGCCGATGAACGAGAAGGTCTTCTTAATGAACTCGAGAATGAGGGTTTTTGATCGGGAAGCGTCACACAGCGGTTGGCACTTCCACAGCAAATGGACTTTCACAGTTAGCGCTTGATTCTGTAATAGTACGGTCAAATAATGACAAGTGCCTTTCAATCACTGTTGAAACAAACGATTTACCCGCTGAAACCTCTGCCCTCATCGATTGTGGAGCAGAAGGGAACTTTATTGATGAAGAAATAACAACGAAACTACCAAAAGAAAAGCTAAGAAAACCAATTCGAGTCAGGAACACAGATGGAACAATCAACACAAATGGAATGATCACCCATCGAGTATTAATTCAATATTCAATTGGAGGAAAGCGTCACAGTAACTGGTTCTTAATCACCAAGTTAGGGGACCAACGATTAATCTTGGGAATTCCTTGGTTAGAAGAAAATAACCCAACTATTGATTGGAGAGACAAAATGATTCATTTCATTGATGATCAACGACAAGATGGGACGATCTGGCAACTGGCGCTAGACAATCAATGGGGAGAAGACGATTATTGGATTAGGATCAAAACATCAGCATCTCAGGCACTGGAACATCAACTGAAAAGAGATGAACCAAAGACAGAACTACCTGTGGAATACGAGAAATGGTGATCAGTCTTTGAGAAAAAGGCTTCAGAACAATTTCCTACCTCTAGAACTTGGGATCATGCGATTGAACTGAAAAACGGTTTTACTCCCAAAGTTAGCAAAATCTACCCGTTATCAATTAATGAGCAGTCGTCCTTGGACGAATGGATTGAAGAACAACTTGCTAAAGGATATATCAGACCGTTGAAATCACCTCAGGCCTCACCATTCTTCTTTGTTTCAAAAAAGGAAAGTGGAGCGTTAAGGCCATGTCAAGACTACAGGTACCTGAATGATTGGACAATCAAGAACACATACCCACTGCCCCTAGTATCCGATCTCCTTACTAAACTTGCTGGAGCGCAATACTTCACCAAATTAGATCTCTGCTGGGGATACAATAACGTCCGAATCAAGAAAGGCGATGAATGGAAAGTGGCCTTCATTACAAATAGAGGATTATGCGAACCAACTGTTATGTTCTTTGGACTATGCAATTCACCATCTACATTCCCAACTATGATGAACGAATATTTCAGAGATATGATTAACAAAGGATGGCTCATCATTTACATGGACGACATTTTGATCTGTTCCCAAACCAAGACAGAATTGGAAGAATGAACAAAACAAGTTCCAGACCGATTAGAGGAGAACAACTTGTTCCTGAAGCTGGAAAAGTGTAAATTTGCTGTACAAGAAATCAAGTTTCTAGGAATGATCATATTGCCTGGTAAAATACAGATGGACCCTATCAAACTAGCAGGAATAGCCGACTGGCCTGTACCAACAACAGTCAAGCAAGTTTGATCATTCTTAGGCTTTGGAAACTTCTATTGACAATTCATTGGAAATTTTGCAGCCATAGCAAAACCGCTCACTGATTTAACAAAGAAGATGGAGATATTTGACTGGAATACTGAACGTCAAACTGCTTTTGATACCCTAAAACAAGGATTTGCTTCCATGCCAGTTCTCTTAATGCCAAACCCAGCAAAACTGTTTATCCTCCAAACCGATGCTTCTAACAAGGCAATAGGAGCAGTATTAAAACAAGCGGATGACTCTGGCGCACTACATCCTTGTGGATTTATTTCCCATGCCCTAACACCAACGGAACAGAACTACCAGATTTATGATAGAGAATTACTTGCCATCATTAAAGGGTTGGCAGTTTGGCGTCACCTTCTACATGGATCACCTCATACTATCATTGTGCATTGCGATCACAAGAACAACGGATTGACACCTAGACAAGCCAGATGGTCATCTTTATTATCTGAATTTGACCTCCAGATTGAACATGTACCAGGAACGAAGATGTTTGAAGCAGATGCTCTATCTAGACGACCAGATCATATGGGAAGTGATGAAGAACAAACCACAGTTACTATGCTACCAAATGATCGCTTCATTTGCCTCATCAATAATGATTTAGCCGATGAATTGAGGAAGTATATGGCGAATGACGATTTTGGACAAATTCTGATTGATGTCATTAAGAGACAAAGAGCGCCACCAATCAAATCAAAGCTACAAGACTGGACATATACCCATGGCATCATCTATTATCTCGGAAAAATCTATATCCCTGATCGGATTGAATTAAGGACTAGATTAATCAAAGACACGCACGAAGTATTATCTTCTGGACATCCTGGACGATTAAAAACATTGGTGCTTTTAAAATGCGACTACTGGTGGCCAGGAATGTATAGACATGTCAAAGAATGGGTGGAGGGATGTGCATTATGCCAACAGATGAAGGTTAACACTCACCCAAATGTGCCAGCATTAATCCCTATTCCATCCAAAGCGACACGTCCATTTCAACAAGTAACCCTTGATTTCATTACCGACCTTCCCATCTCTGACAGATATGACTCAATATTGGTCACGGTGGACCATGGCCTTACAAAGGGGGTAATTTTCACCCCTTGCAACAAAACAATCGACGCTTTAGGGACAGCTGGTCTCTACATCTCCGAAATCTTCAAGCGCTTTGGACTCCCTGACGTCTTAATCTCTGATAGAGGACCACAGTTCTCCGCCAAAGTATTCCAAGAAATATGAAAAGCATTAGGAATCGACCACAGGATGAGCACTGCCTATCACCCTCAAACAGATGGGGAAACCGAACATGTCAATCAAGAACTTGAGATCTACCTTGAGATGTTTTGTACTAACAAACCCCACAAATGGAAACCACTCCTACCTATCGCTGAATTCGCACACAATAACCGTTATCATGATACAATAAGAACATCCCCATTCCAACTCATGTATGGAACAGATCCAATCGCTATTCCCACAGCAGCGCTCAAGATGACCGCCCCAGCAGCAGAAGAGCGTCTTCAGATGCTTCGAAAAGCAAGAGAAGAAGCTTTAGCAGCACATGAACTTGCTACGCAAACAGTTGCTCAAAGATTCAGAGATAAGTCGATTAAATTTGAGAAAGGCAACAAGGTCTGGCTTGAGAACAAGAACTTACACATCCCATATCAATCAAGAAAGCTTGTGCCGAAACGAGAAGGACCCTTTCAGGTTGAACAAGCTATGGGACCAGTTACATACAAGCTGGAATTACCGAAACAATGGCGCATTCACCCTGTATTTCGTGCATCGCTTCTCACTCCATATAAGGAAACGTCAATGCATGGACCAAACTTTACCACACCACCTCCTGATATAATAAATGGACAGGAGGAGTTTGAGATCGAAGCTATCCTTGGACATCGAAAACGCGGAGCAGGGTATCAATATTTGGTTAAGTGGAAAGGCTATGGATCGAATGACAATACCTGGGAACCTGAGTGCCACCTGGGAAATGCTGCGGACGTTCTGACAGAATATAAGAGCAGAAGATGCCTATAGAACTTCATCTATGGCCTATAACCGATCAAAGAAATTCTGGAAAACCCTTTATGTGCTCAAAGGACGATTCCTCCCTCCTCGAACTCGTTTATTACAACATCGTCATAACAAAAAGCATCTGATACAACTCCCACATGCACAACGCTATCCAATCACCAGTAGACATATACTTTTCATTTCACCAAGGCAACCACTATCATCATCAAAAGCTATTCAGCCGAACCCTACTGCACCAAGAACGAGAGAACAGGAACAAGAGTTCCAAAACCAACAACAATGGATCCTTCACAAAATGAATATATGGATATTAGATCGACAACAAGATCTACAAGAACATGGGTGCGACCGTTTCATGCAATTCTACCATCTCTTCCCACAGAAAATTGAATTCCTTATTGGCAACCCTGATGCAACCATTCCACCACCATACGACTCGTTAACATGGGAACGCATTCCCCCTCCTTACCCGCCAAAACCTCCACACTATCCTACTTATGATTTTGAGCCAGGATACCCAAAGATTACCAGCAGGGTCACAGCTCAAGGAGCGTTCATTAGAGAAGACAAATTCACTCAACCAAACACTCCTGAATCACCATCAGATGATGCGCTATATCATGCCATTCTTGCTCACTCCACAGAATCAGATGGTAACGAAACAGAAGATTCCATGGAAGACCTTTACGTTTGACACTTTAGGATAAAAGATGACCCACCAGCCATCCATTCTCCCATTCTACTCGAGTATACAATGTTCGCCTTCGTCCTCACCCTCACCTACCTGATTGCTTTTGTCCTCGCTCTCCTGATCACTGCCTGTGGTCATTGCTACATCGAACCTGTCGCCGCCACCTCCCCCTTCCTCGCCATGGCCCACGACCTCCCCCTCAAGGTCTTTGTCACCACCACCACCACTATTGATGATTTCGTCTGGGCAGATCTCCCAGAGCTCCACCAGCACCCAGAAGAACTCGCCCCCATGACCTTTGCCAACCCTGTCATTCAGGACCCCGTCACCCACATCCCTTATGCCCACCATCCTTGCCACTCTGTCCTCTCCCCCGTCTCTGAAGCCCTCAGCACCCTCATCGTCGACTTCAATCAGCTATCCGTGCCCCTCGACTCCATCACCCACCTCATGCTCTCCACCGACCCGCAATGTCTCACCTATGAAGAAAGGGATAACCTATGGGAGCATGCCAAACAATTGGAGCATGTCACAAAAACCCTCCAATGGCGCATCAAGGCGGCCAACAAGGACCTGGACTCCATCATCAAGTAGATCGAATCCAGGAAGGACCATGGCTGGACCACAGACGCACAATGGTAAGAAGTCAGTGACTTCTCGCATATGAAGGGGGTAATGTTACAGTTTCTTTTCCTCTTCTATGACAGACGCTTTATTATTACATCATCATTACTATACAGTTTAGTGGACGTTTATCTCCTTTTGCTAACACTTTCATATTTCTTTTCATAGGTAGTTAGCTGCGCTTACTGCGCATTCCCTTTATAGTTTTCCTTGTTCTCATAACGTATATAAACCCTAGAATATCCTGTACATTCTCCAGTTCCAACTTAATCGAATCATACTCCCAATTTTGACTTGAACTCCTCGCTCTCTTTCTCTTGAGCTCGTCGTCGACTTTAAGACCTTCGTCATTGTTTGACTTAGCATCCAGAACTTGTCCAGTAGGCTGGGAGTGGACCGAGATTCTGCTTGCCACTGTTGACTTAGAATGAACTGTGTTGGGAGCATCGATCTTAACAGGATCACTCTGATACTTGCAACTGGGTCGTCTTGCTTGTCCTTGGGCGCATCTTCTGGGATGGATCTGATCCCCCTGTTTTGAAATGATGAGGAGGACCTGAAGGAGGCGTTTGGAGTAGTGTTTCGTTTCGGACAATTTTTTGAAACATGTCCCTGGTTTCCACATTTGAAACACTTCCCTGTTTTCATGTACTCCTCCTTTTGTTTGTCTGTCAAACATCCAGTAGGCATAGCATTGACTGATCGAGTTGATCCGCTCCTGGTGTTGGTGTTTTGGTTAAAATTAGAGTGGTTCCCTTGTCCTGGTTTGTGTCCAAGCGCTCGCATCATTTCCCAAGCGCCATGAAGCTGTTCTGCTTTTTCATATGCTTCCTTCATTGATAGAATGTTTGCCTCAAGGATTTTGGTGGCAATACTTTCAGGGAGTCCTTTAACAAATGCCTGAAGTTGTGTGGTTGTCCCTTTCAATCCTGAAGTTCCAATCTCCATGTGGAATTTTCTGATATATTCAGGGACTGAAACGTCGCCCCCTACTCTAAGATTGGCTAAATTGTTCAAGGCCCTGAGTGCGCTATTGACTTCACCCCACTCGGCTAAAAAGTGCTTCTTGAATTTGGCCCAACTTGTCCAGTAAGGGTCATTTCTTTGTCATTGTCTAGTTCCTCTTTGATTAGAACCTTCCAATCGTCAAGTTCCTGTCCTAGGCAGGCAAGAGCAAATCAAATCTGTTTCTGTCCTTTGTTCCTATAATTGTCATCATTCAAAACAAAATAGTCTTCAAGGTTTCCAATGAAAGCCTTTGCTTCGGTTTGTTTCCCTGTAAAAATGCGCATGGGCTGCGGCTTAATATCTCCTTTAGAGGCAGGTGCTGCTGTGTCAGATGCCATCTTTTCTGTTTCTTCTTTCGGGTCTGTAGGTTCTCCTGTTTCGTCTTTCTGGTTCCCTGATTCTGGATCTCCAAATAGATTTGCTTCAATCTGTTTCTGTTCTTGGAATTCTATCCAAGGCTGTAGTTCTCCTTCCCTAAGTGTGTATTGCTCTTGTCCAGCAATATCAGCAAAGTTGAGATATTCGTTCCACCAGGAGAGTTCTGGTTCGTCTGTAGGCGGTTTGAATAACAAAAGAAATCCTTCTTTGTGTTCTTCGTTTATCCAATCAATCCAAACATCATCTGGGAAAGCGTCCTCTGGTCCTTCCGAGTAATCACCCTCAAAGAGGGATTCTGGTACTGGTTTGTTCTTTTTCTTAGTTCTTGAGCGGAAAAACCACCCTGTTCCTGTAGTCAATGGAAAGACTTCCCTTCGATCTAGATAATACTTTTGTCTGAAATGGACAGAGCTGTTAGGGGGTCTGAGGGTTGAGGTTCTGGTATCAATGGTGTCTGACTAGTGTAGAAACACTGAGCAGTCTGAGAGTTCCAACTTGTGTTAAGATCAATGCTCTCAATGTGGTTTGTTCTAAGTCAACAGTGGCAAGCAGAGTCTTGGTCTGCTCCCAGCCTACTGGACAGGTTCTAGACGCTAAGTCAAACGATGACAAAGGTCTTTAAGTTGGCGACGAGCTCAAGAGGAAGAGAGTGAGGAGTTTGAGTCAAAATTGAGAGTAAGATTTGATTAAGTTGGAACTAGGGAATGTACAGGATATTCTAGGGTTTATATACGTTTGAGAACAAGGAAAACTATAAAGGGAATGCGCAGTAAGCGCAGCTAACTACCTATGAAAAGAAATATGAAAGAGTTAGCTAAAGGAGATAAACGTCCACTAAATCATATAGTAATGATGATGTAATAATAGAGTGTCCATCATAGAAGAGGAAAAGAAACTGTAACAATACCCACCCACTAATCACCCACTTCCACCACCAACACAACCAGCCACTGACCAGCCACTGACTATTAATTATGTATAATTATTTCAATATAATGTTTTGTATTAAATATAATGACAATAACAAATAAAATTGATCAAGCCTTGTAGGAACTGATTCCCAAAAATAAGCAGGGTAGATGAACTTGGTGGGTGTTGGGTAGGTGGTCTTGACTCAATCTTGAATGCTCTGTTGTAACACCATATATTTTATGCAAGGAACAGTTGACTGATAAAATGAAGAATTTGAATCTATACAACAAATAAGGAGATGTGTCAGATGAGCGTGCAAGAAGTAATAATTGACTGATAGTATGTGAATGGATTGTCTGAGATAGGAATAATGTGAGAAAGTTCCCAGGTGGTGGGAAAAGAACATACATATGAAAAAAACTGTGACAGCAGCAAGCAGGTGTGGAGAGTGGATGACATCATGAATAAAATACTGGGAAGTGTGGGAGCATGTGGGAATATACATATAGATAAAAGAAGATGGTGAAACTGTGTAAAGGTGCATGGGAACATGATATAAACACAGACAGGTGTGTGAAAATAGTGAGAAAGTTAATATGTGTGTGAGAACCTGGGAACAGTTGGAAAGGTAACAGGTAGTATGAATATGGTGGGAATATGGACAGCTGAAGGAATGTTGACTGGTCTCCTTCACACTGCCACCTGTTCTCCTTGTTCACCTTCCCTCACACTGTTGCCCATTTGCCCACCCTTTTGCCTCCCCCCTCATTTGCCTCACCCATTGCCTGTTCACCTCCCCTCCCCCATACCGGTTCTCCTCCAACTTCACCCACTTGGCCATTTGCCCATTTGCCTCCACCCTCACCTGCACACCTACTCACTTCTGCTGCTTATTTGCCTGCCTGCTCCTTTGTCTACTACCTGTTCACTCACCTGCCTGTTCTTATATCTATTACCACATATTCCACAATTTCTCAGCACTTGTCATCCATTGAAAAAACCTTTTCTTTCATTTGTGTCTTATCCACTTCCTGTTCTTGTATCTATTACCACATGTTCTCACAATTTCTCAGCATTTTTAATCCATTACAAAAACCTTTTCTTTCATTTGTGTCAGAAGTTGCATGTTTGTAAATGAAAAATGTGGTGACATGTCTGTTCCTCAAATCTTCAGATTATACTCCCACTCTTATCCACTTCCTGCTCTTATATCTATTACCACATGTTTTTGCAATTTCTCAGCATTTTTCATCCATTACAAAAACCTTTTCTTTCATTACAAAAACCTTTTCTTTCATTTGTGTCAGAAGCTGCATGTTTGTAAATGAAAAATATGATGACATGTCTGTTCCTGCCCACACCCTTCAGCTACCCCCTGTCCATTTCCTGCTTGCCCTACCCACCTCATTGCAACATCTTCACTTTCCTCAGACTCAACAATGCCTTCCTCATTGACATCCATACACTTGTTGGCCTACCATTGCTATCATCTGAGTGGACTCTCTTGGCCCTCTGGCTGCCTTCTTTATCACCAGCTTGAGTCTGCAAAATGCATATCACCACAGCTTAAACATGAATCAAACAAGACCCTCACTGCCCCCTCTTTTTGCTCACAACTGTAATGGTATTTTGACATAGGCTTAGCAGTCAAGTACATATGATACATATGATTCTGAAAATCAGAACAGGAGGGAATAAAATAATCTCTCACCTGCCAAAGCTCTAAAATGCCTGTGTTCTCATCTAAGGCAGTCATGTCAGGCATTGATCTCTGTTTCCAAAGGAAATGCTTCCAATTAGCATAATGTAATTTCAGTAATTGAGATATATATATCCCTGACTCTTAGACATACTCAAGTCCACCTTCTGAGCCTTCATTCTCTTGATCCTCCATGGCCTTAGTCACTTCCTCAATGATCTTCTCCAGCTCATCTTCATCCTGCCCTGCCTGCTTCAAATTCCTACCATAACGATCTGGATCTTCTGGCTGGGCAATTCTGGCTATATATTCAAATCCCCTAATTTCATCATCCCATGACAATCCATCTGTGAAGCTCAGGGAGGGGCCTTTCCTGATTGTAAACTTTAAAACCTGAAGTGCCTCCATCAGTTCAGGAGTAATCCTCCTCCTCCTTGCTGTCATGGTTTCTTTTCCAGATGAAAAAACTCTTTCACATGGAACACTGGTGGCCTGAATAGGTAGGATGTCAATGGCAAGCTGGAATAAGTGAGGGTACTGAGATTGCTTTGCCTTTTGTCAAGATTCAAAGTTAGACAATTCAAAAGAGATTGCAAACTTAGGTACCTGCCAAAACTCCAGAATGCCAGTCTCCTTGTCTTGAGAGCTTAGATATTGATCAACCTCTATTTCCAAAGTCTGTGACTTGGGTGCTGAGTGCTGCTTCTTTGGAAATAAAATGCTAGCAGCAGCATGCCTAGATGATCTGGTTACAGGCTGCTGCTGAGGCACATTCACTGATGTTGTTTTGCTCTGATATGCCCTTAACTGTCAGAAGATGAGATAGGGTTAGATATGTATTTTGAAGGCCAACTCACTGCCTTCAACAGTGTTCTCTTGGCTGAGTAGGCTTTATCTTCTGATAAATAAGAAAATTTGCAACTAGGTTCAAGAGCTAAGAGTATATTAGTCCATGACAAAGTGTTGTTCTCAGCATACCCATTGCCAGTAAATATGCTGGGGTTTTGTCTAGTTCCTCTTCATACTCTGCCAATTTGTCTAGGCCTGGTTTGATGATGCTCTCCCAATGCACATTCTCCTCTGCAAATACTTTCCACCTCTCACTGAAAGCTGCAAATGCAGGGATGATATAGGGGAGGGTAGGAGTCTTCTCAGTTCCAAGCATATGCTGAAATGCATGAGGCACCTTAATTTGTATTAGCCCATATTCTTCTAGACACAAAATCTTACCTGGAGAATCTGATTGTAATCTTCCAGTGTTTGCCAATCTTCCTCAGTTAGATCATATGTATCTAAGCCAAATTCACTGTCATTGATCATATCAATAATGGCCTATGAATGTATGAGGATACTTTCCCAAAATCTATGCTTGACATACCAGTTTAAGCTGCAATGCCCTCTTGATCATTAAAAGTGTTGAAGACCATCTTGTGGATACATCACAAAGGAGCTGGTAGTCCTGCCCATAGTGTTTCTGGACATACTCTGAAAAATGCTGTTTTTTGGCATTACTATTGTGAACCTGCATTATAAAACAATTAGTCAGGCATAATAACTGATAAAAAGGCTTTACAGCATTGATAAAAGATCGGATTGTGGCAATACAGTCCTTCCTAAATGTATGTGCCACATACTCTGATTGACTTTCTGCATATTTCAAGTCTGTGATGGCATTGAGAGCTGCTTTGCAGGCCAGGTTAACAATATGAGGAAAGCATCTAGAAAATGTCAATAAGACCACCAAAATAAGTGGAAATCTTACCTCATCACTTATATGCTCACAGATTGGATGGGTGACTTGTGACAATGCTAGTAATAATGATACCATGATGGCTTCACTGCAGATCATGCTTCAAAAGCAGAAGATAAACTTTGGTGCTGTTGAAAACAGGATTAGCCTTGCAGAGCTTCACATATTGCCACAGTCTTCTGGTAGTCTATGGTAGTCTATGGTAGTCCATGGTGGTTTATGGTAGTCTATGGTAGTCTATGGTAGTCTATGGTAGTCTATGGTAGTCTGCTGGGTCTGGTCAGTCCAAGTGAATAACTGTATCAATAAGCCACAGTGCCTCACAAAGTCCCATAGAGCCCTACAATGCTGACAGGAAGGGCAAAGTGTTCAGAGTGGTGTGTAAAAAATTAATATTCATTAACATTATTAATTTGCCTGACCAAATAATGACAAAGTTGGACTTACAAAAAATTCTTGGATATGCTCTACTGAGGTGTGTGAAGAGTCTGCAGGAGTCTACTTGCACTACAGATTACTGCAGTTTCACTTCAGATTCACTATGAGCACTATGGGCACTTGTGGTGCTATGGTGCTATGGTCACTACAGTGCTATAGTACACTACCACAATCTATAGAACTATGGAATATCTATAGCTTACTACAGCACTACTACAAAATCTCTACCACTGCCTCTGTGACTATGGGAGCTACTGACACTACTGACTCACTACAGTCACTACAGATGATTGTGGGAAACCCCAAGGTTTGCTGATGTGGGCAAGATGTTTGCCAGTGTGCCTTCCAGGAATCTTGGTGAAACCAATCAGATCACTTCTCAGCTCCAACTTTCTTTCCAACCCTGCCAGAGTCTTCACCTCAGTTCCTTGAACCCAGTGGGCTGTGACAGCCATAAATGAGGTAAGATTAGGATCTGACCATGCATCAGTTGTTAGTGATATCTTTCCAACTGATCCCTGTCAAGTATAAGCTAAAGTTAAAAGGTGCAAAGAGTCAAACTAACCTTCATTTCCTCCTCCAATTTTTCAATATGGTTGGAGAATGCACTCATTATGTGATTCCTGATGGCACTTCTCCCAGGAATATCTGAAATTTTCAACTCTTTCCTCAGGAGAAAAAAGACCTTGCATAGCCTTGGGGATTCCATAATATTGATAGACTGCTCTCAGTCCGACTTGCAATAAAAAGATTCAATGCATGCCTACCAAATCATCTCCAACAATAAGCTCAACCAAGGCATCTTTAAAGGCCTCCTTAGAATAAAGGGGATGCTCAGTGGCCTCAGATTCATTCCCCTCTGTGTTGATGACTTGAAGTGCAGAAGTGGCAGTGATGGGAATGCTCATCTTTGCACAGGACTTGGTCCAATCCTCCAGATGGACCTTGATTAAGTGTAACCTGAGATTGGAGACACCAGTGGTACTGCCAAAGGCTGCAACTTCATAGTCAGGATCAGCCTCACTAAAGACAAACATGCATTAAACATTAGAACAGTTGGGAAACTGTGGAACTCACAGACAAAACTTGCAGACACTCTCCATATCCTCTCCATCTCCAGGAGTTTTCTCTTTCCCCTTTCCCTTTCCCCTTCCCCTTCCTCTTCCCTTCCCCTTTCCCTGTCTTTTTTCAAAAAATGTCCAAACATCTCTTGCACCACCTTTCTTTCCTTTATATTTAGGCTCTGCAGCTGAAGCCTCTGATTCCAAAGATAATGACTTCAACTGAGTGGTTATCTCAGTTGGTGAATCATGTGACTCATGATCATCAGATGTCCCTGAACCAAATTCCACTGTAGCCATGGGGGAAAACACCTGGAGTGGAGTGAATAAAACCCTGACAGCATGAGCTCTTGACTTTGAGGGTGTTGGTGGAACTGGTTTCCTAGCAGGTGTCAGTGTCTCCAATGGATCAAGCTACAGGTTTTAGGTGGTGTAATAAAAAGTAAGTCAATGATAAATACTTACCTGGAGAGCATGTCTGGATGGCCTACGTTGTCTCATTGCTAGTGGGAATGTGAGTTCTAGAAGAATTCCCTTGTTTCTGTGCCACTCACCTGGTTGAGACTCTTTTCCAGGAGGTACTGGTGTCCTTGAGGAGTCAGGTAATGATAGGGAAGGGCTCTCAGTTGTTGCTGATGATTCAGCCCTTAGCATCAGTCTCTATGCTGCAATTTTCCTCCACTTACAATGTATTATGTTATCCTCATGAGATGATAGCTGCTCAGTGGGCAGTTTGTCTTAACACTGTTTTAGATTGCATAGTGAAATGGAGAGAAATATGTACCTGGAGTTGTTGGTATGTTTTCCTTTGCAATGGGTACACCTGATTGCAGAGCTATAGTCCTGCAATTGAGTACATGTATACATGACAAAGACAATTTGTCATTACCAGCAGGCTTTTTTGCTTTCTTCTGACTTTTCCTTGGAGGCATTGTGATGGCAGGAAGAAAGAAAGGCACAATCCAACAATGCTCTTATATTCAAGTACCCTAAAAATAGATGATACTACACCCAAGGTACCCAAATATGGTAACTGTCTGGATGCAATGGAAGCAGGGGAGGGAGTGAGCAATGGTGAATGGGTTGGGTGAGCAAGCAATCAGGAGAGGGAACAGATGCAACCAAGCACATGAGGGAACAGGCAGGTAATCATGCAAGGAAATGGGGCAGGCAGGTGAGTGGGCAAGGGAATGTATGGGCAAATGTGAGTGAATGGGTAGGTGAGCGAAACAGCAGGCAATTGGGCATGCATGCAAGTGGGGGAGTGGGTGAGGGAATGGATAGGTAAGCAAAAACAAATAGGTGGGTAAGCAAGTGGAGGTGATGATGCACAGCGTCGTGGATGTAACCCAAAATGAACCCAACACACAAACCAACCACAAAATCGAATCTGAATTGGGGCACACCTTCAGTAGCAACAGGCTGGCTGGAGGGGAGCACGGGTGGACAGGCGTTTGAAGTGGCACAGAGGCTGGACGAAGGGGATTCGAACACGCACTGAGACTGATGGTGAGGGCGGAAGGGGTTTCTCAGTCTTCACTAATACAATGAAGTATGAAAGTGACTGTAAGTGGGGGCCGACTGAGAGTAGTCGAACCAGAGTGTTTGTTTGAAGGAGGGGACGAGGGATAAGGGTGTGGAGAAGAGGATGAATGGGGCAGACAAGAGGAGACAGGGCAAAGACAAGGTCAAAAACAAGGCTGGACGCGGGCAAGGGACCTAAGGCAAGACTCAGAGAGAGGGCAATGCTAGCACCGAACTCTGAGGGGAGGGAAAGAAGGTCAATTTTTCTCTGTTGCATGAAGGCGAAGATACATGTATATAAAGTAAATGATGGTAGCTAAGAATCAATTCGAAGAAAAAAATCCACTCCACTGACTGATAGGAGTCTCC
Source organism: Amanita fuliginea (assembly GCA_023014435.1). Classification (NCBI taxonomy): domain Eukaryota; kingdom Fungi; phylum Basidiomycota; class Agaricomycetes; order Agaricales; family Amanitaceae; genus Amanita; species Amanita fuliginea. The sequence continues at coordinate 3,458,931 of JAEBUQ010000003.1, forward strand.
TGGACACCATCCTTTCGAAGGTCATAGGGAAGGAACGGAAGAAACAAGTCCATAACAACAAAACGAAACAGGTACAAACTGAGTGCAGAACTCATCTGCCATCACCGATGCTCACAACGCCCATATAGGCTTCTATCGCCGTTCGGGTTCCTCGGTCGAAGTCTTCTGCGGCGATGGTGACCGCTCCACAGTGTTTCCTAGGCTTCGAAATCATGACGTAGGAGGTTCTCTAAGTCCCCATGACTCGTCAAGTCCACAGGAAGGCACGCCACATGCCACGTCAAATAGTAGGGCATTAACTGGTCTGCTGGAACCAGCCTCAGATGCAATGTTCCCTCCCTGTTGATGACCGCATATCTGGCAAGAGTTTGACCTACTATGATCCAAGGGCCCCCAGGGGATATTGTCCTTTGAAAACTGTTGTGCTCGGCAATCACATTGGTCCGCCAGACTACTTGTCCAACCATGAAGTGTGTTTGTTCGACTGAGGCTAGCTCCCCCACCGAGACCAAGCTGTTGATGAGTTCGAGGTAGAACTGGTTTCGAAGGTGCGGGTCCCTTGGTGCCATTAAGGTGGATACTTCATTCGTGTCGTGGAACATATTCTCCCGGCCTCCCCTAGCTCCAATGCTGTACGTCAGGTGGGTCCAACAGTCGTCGGGGACCAGCCTCGAATCCGCAAACTGCATTCCAATCGAATTCATAATAGCCATGCTCGTTCGTTCAGACGATGGTATCATTCGAACTGCGGCTCCTGGGTCTACCGTGGCGCTGGTGGTGCTGGATGGCGTGGGTGGTTCGACTGGGCTAGGGGGTACATCTACCATTGACAAATCTGGGTCTACAGTGGGAGATTCCACGCGGTCTGTGATCCTGGTGGCGAGCGACAACTGATTCGACGAGGAAAGCCTTTCTCTAAGGCTTAAGTGCTGGCCAGAAGGAGTGATTCTGTTCTGTCGGACAGATCTACGCATGCTGTGTGTGATAACCGTTGAATAAGGTTCGGATAGGAGTTGGGGAGCAGCAGGGATGACTCTTTATGTTTTTCGAATCATGCGACGGCTGGTCTGGGCGGATATGAAATTCATCTGTTGTCAGGCACATGCCTGGTGATGCAGGTGCCGTTCTGTCTGGTGCTGCAGAGGCGGTGACGGGCTGGATGTTTACGCTTCTCCAAATGCTGAGGTGGCCGACTGAGCCGAAACCATTTCGAAATGCTCACCCTTCCTTCGAATGGGGTGTGACCTACTTCTAGCACTTCTTCCCTGGGCAAGTGGCTTCGAACGCCTTCTATTTTGCTTCTTCCGTTTATGTGTGCGTGTGGTACCCGTGTGGATACGTAGCCGGCATATCAGCGATGGAATGGGTTGGGCAGGCAAGCAATCGGGAGAGGGAATAGATGGGCAAGCTAGCACACAAGGGAACAGGCAGGTAAGCAGGCAAGAGAACAGATAGTGGGCAAGTGAACTCAGAGAGTGGATGGGGCAAAGGCAAGCAGACAGGGTATGGGTGAGGGTGGTGTGTAGCTGTGGTGAGCAGCTGTGGGTAATGGGTAGTCTATGGATGAACAAAGTAGGTATGGGGGAGGCTGGTCTTGTCGACATGGCAAAAAGGACGTAACAATGCAAGAGGACAGCGAGAAGACAGTGAGAGCTGCGCAAGGGTGGAACCATTAGTAACAAGTGAAAAAAAAGATAAAAAACATACCACCCAGATGAATGGATCTCGTCTGGGCTCTGGGTGTGGCCGAATTGACGTGTGAATGGGCAGGATGGATGTGGGTGGTCATTTGCGGCCAGTGAGTGTACATGAGGCCAGGTGAACAGGTGTGGGTGGTTGTAGGTAGTGTGTGTGGGTGCGGGTGGGTGCAGGTGGGCGTGGATGTGGGTGGGCATGGATGCTGGCAAACAGGGTGGGTGGGCATGGCAGGTGGGCATGGATGCAGGTGGGTGTGGATGCAGGTGGGCATGGATGCAGGTGGGTGTGGATGCTGGCAAATGGGGTGAGGGCACATGTAATGGTCTTTAGCAAAAAAGAAAACAAAAAAAACGTACAACAGGCCCAGACACAGCCATCTGGGCCCCATTAGAGGAGTCTGTGGCCATGGCGGTAGTAGTAGGGGATGAGGTGGTGATGGCGAGGATGAGGACAGGGTGACGGTGACGGGCTGGGTTCAGCAGATATTCAACATTGGTCTGGGACTTGTCATCACAGAGGCAGGTGATGTGTAGGCAGGCGACGGTCATGAGGTGGTTCAGGGCACAGGGCAGAGAGCAGAAAAGACGACTGCACGAGGGTGGAACTGTTAGTAACAAGTGAAAAAAAAGGCAAAAAAACATACTGCCCAGACAAATGAATCTCATCTGGGCTCTGGGTTGTGTTCAGTAGACGCCCGACATGGGTCTGGAACTGGTGGTTGTCATTGCTGAGGCAGGTGATGTGCGTAAGTGGGCAATGGTCATGTGGTGGTTCAGGGCACAGGGCAGGGAGCAGAAAGTCAGCTATAGCCAGCTATAGTCAGCTTGGATTGGCTATGCAGGAATAGCTTAGCCAATCATAGCCATAGCCCATTTTTGGCTACAGCTTGGCTAAAAACTGGCTCAGTTAAGCCAGCTATCGGCTTTTAGCCTAGCCGATGGCAACACTAGTCCCTGCTATGTCTGAGGGGTCTACAGCTATGTGTGGACCACCACTACCCAGTTTCACCACCAAATAATACCAATAAAGTCTCAAACAAACCTTGATTCTGGTTCAAGCATGCCAGCATTGGTTCAAACTGGACTGAACTGATGTCAGAAGGTCCCCACTATGCCTGACAGGCCAATGGCTATTTCTGTACCCATTACACAATTTTACACCACCAAATAACACCAATAAAGTCTTGAAAAACTTAGGTCCTAGCTTGGGCAGTGCCAGTATTGGTTCGAACTGGACTGAACTGATGTCAGAAGGTCCCCACTATGCCTGACAGGCCAATGGCCATGTCTGTACCTATTACACAATTTTACACCGCCAAATAACACCAATAAAATCTTGAAAAACTTAGGTCCTAGCTTGAGCTGGACAGTGCCAGCATTGGTTTGAACTGGGCTGAACTAATGCCAGAAGGTCCCCACTGTGCCTGACAGGTCAATGGCTATGTCTGTACCTATTTCACAATTTCACACCACCAAATAACACCAATAAAGTCTTGAAAAACTTAGGCTCTGGCTTTGGCAGTGCCAGCATTGGTTCAAACTGGACTGAACTGATGTCAGAAGGTCCCCACTGTGCCTGACAGGTCAATGGCCATGTCTGTACCCATTACACAATTTTACACCACCAATTAACACCAATAAAGTCTTGAAAAACTTAGGTTCTGGCTTGGGCAGTGCCAGTATTGGTTCAAACTGAACTGAACTGATGTAAGAAAATCCCCACTATGCCAGAGGGGTCAATGGTCATGCATGTACCACCATTACACAATTTCACACCAACAAATAACAACAATAAAGTCTCAGAAAACTTTGATTCTGGCTTGGGCAGTGCCAGCATTGGTTCTAACTGGACTGGACTGATGTAAGAAGGTCCCCACTATGCCCAAGGGGAGCAAGTGACACTCCCCCCCCTGTACGAGTGGAATCCGAGCTCAGTCCAAGGATTCCAAGCAGAATCCGAGTCCAGTACAAGTCCAGTCTGAGTAGGGTAAAAAAGTGCAAGGAATCTGAGTAGAATCCGAGTCCAGTCCGAGCTCAGTCCAAGTTGGGATATTTCACCACTCAGAATGAGCTTGGACTCCGACCAAAATCCGAGCTCATTCTCAGTAATTTCAAAAGTGCATATCACCAACTTATAGACCAGTCTCATATCAATTGACATAGAACATATCAACACTTAATATATGTCAACATTCTCACATTGTAATTGATTTTCCCACAGTCAAGTTAGCATTCTCTCTACATTCGAGGCCTTTACACTTAGCCACATATCCTGGCGGACTCTGTCAGAGTCTGATCAGAGTCTGATTGGAGTCTGGTTGGATTGAGCACAGTGAGACACCAGCCAAATTCCCAGTCCTATCTGATCAAAGTCTGATCGGAGTCTGATAGGACTCCTAGCTCAGAGTCCTCGGACTGTGACACATGTCACACTTTTGTCACACTTTCCCACAATTCAGAAAGTGAGAATTGTCACATGACCTATTAACAAAAAGTGTAGAGGGGGTAAATTTGACGCAGAATGTAAAAACCAAATAAGTGTAAACATAGTATCCATTGAGATAATTGCAAAATACTGTCAGAATTTCGGTTTTTTTAGCACAGCCACTGCACTCTTATGTACCAAAGTCGGATTCATGACATCTTCTATTAATCAAAGTTGTAGAGAAGGTAAATCTGATGCTAGTGATGGTAAGCAAACATCTGTAAACAAAGCCTTTCTTGAGATATAAGCCTTTTATTAAGTTTTTGTGTGACAATGCTGACATCCAGCACCAAAGTAAGATTCATGACATGTTCTATTAACCAAAGTTGTAGAGGTAATAAATCTGATGCCATTGGTGGTAAGCAAACATGTGTAAACAAAGCTGTCCTCAACATATCAGCCATTTATTCACTTTTTGTGTGACAATGCTAACATCCAACATCAAAGTAAGATTCTTAGCACACCCTATTAATAGAACTTGCAAAAAAAAAAACATTTCTACCCTGGTGGTGATATTTAAACATCTATAAACAAAGGACATCCATTGTATTTTATTTTACATTTTGACAATTCTTTGCTGTTACAGTGTTTCTTGTGCTTCTTGTCAACTTGCCCTTTGTCATCATTTGACTTGGTGTCCAAAACTATTTATCCAGTATGCTGAGAGCAAACCAAGACTCTGCTTGCTGGCTGTTGACTTAGAACAAATTACACTGAGGGCATTGACCCTAACTGTTACAGTTTCTTTCCCTTTCAATAACAGACTACAATGCTTTTATATTTTCCATGTTCTTCATGTATATAAACCCTCTCATGTACTGTAGTTCTCTGGTTCCAATTTACATCTATTTGTTCTTCATCACCATTTGACTTAATGTCTGTCCAGTAGGCTGGCAGTGGACTGAGACTCTGCTTGCCACTGTTGACTCAGAACAAACCATGTCAAGGGCATTGATCCTAACACTAACATTTGCTGTCCCACAATTCCAACACTACTGAAACTTCATTTGCCCCCATCTGGACACCATGTTTATACCCCTCTCTGCCCTGTTGTTCCCCACCTTGCAACTATTTTTCCCTTCCTCCTTCCCCTACCTGCCTTCTGTTACAAACTAACTTAATTTCCTTGATTTTCTATATTCCTCTCTCCTTCTCATGAGGCTTGTGATTGTGTGGAATTTGTCCTAACACTTTTCAATTTGTCTTGTATTCATTGCCACATATCCAGTGATTTTTTTCACATGCAAATCAACTTTCTGCCATGATCACAGCTAAATTGTAGGAAATTTTGAACTGCAAAAGTAACATTTCATGCATAACTGTGATAAAATTATAAATAATATTATTTCAACAGATTAAAGGAATTGAGGGAAAATTTCATGCAGTGTAATTCTCAAGGGGGAAATGTAGATGTATGAGTATGAGTGTGAGAAATGTGTAAAATCTGTGGGAAAGTGTATAACATGTATGGGGAAATGTATGCAAGTGTGGGAAATGTGTACAATGTGTGGGAAAATGTGTAAAATGTGTGGGAAATGTATGCAATGTGGGGAAAATGTGTGGGAAATGTATGCAATGTGTGGGAAAATGTGGGAAATGTATACAATGTGTGGGAAAATGTGTGCAAGTGTGGGAAATGTGTGGGAAAATGTGTGGGAAATGTATGCAATATGTGGGAAAATGTGTGCAAGTGTGGGAAATGTATAAAATGTGTGGGAATATGTGTAAAATGTGTGGGAATATGTATGAAATGTGTGGGAAAATGCACACAATATGTGGGAATATGCACAGGGAGTGAATTCATAAGCTGTACATAAGTCATGACAAGTTAAATGTGAAAATGAAATAACAGCATTGGTGGAATCTATTCAACTATGAGGAAATGTGGCTGGACAGATCTTACATATGAGTGTGAGAAAATGTAGGTAATGTGGAAGCACAGAGAAGTTAAGTTTATGGTGGGAAAAGTCACATCAGGTGTGGGAATAGGTGCAGCAAGGAAAAATGCAATAAATGTGGAAAATGTAGTATGGGAATGTTTAGTGGTAGTTAACTTGAGTGTGGGAAATAAAATAGAGCATGGAAATATGCCTGGGAAAGTATTCTATCATGATAAAGTGCTGACATGCATCACTGTCAGCACAGCTAGTCAGGTTGTAAGTTAAAGTCTGATCAGTGTCTGAGTGGAGTCTGATCAGACTGTGTAAATTTGTTAAGTCCAGGTCAGTCTGGTCAGACTCTGATCGGAGTCCAATAGGATATGTGGGGGAGTGTAAAGTACTGCTACATTCCCACATTAGCAAGTACTTTTCACTCCCTCCCATTCCACATGGATTCCATGTTGACTTTGTGCAACTCACACAGAATTCATGGGATCTGTATGACATTCCTACCCATTTAGGGTATAAAAATATCACACATCAGTCACACAGTGGCATTTTACATGTAATACAACTATATTCCTCATGGTTTTTTTAATAGCATCTGTGTGACATGCTTCCCCTGTGGAACTTGTTACTGTGTCACACTGTGGAATGCACAATGTGCATGAAATGTCCAGATGGAACATTCCATATGAACTTTGTGTGGATTCCATGATGAATCCACTTATTGTGGGTGAGTTCCAGAACATTTTGTCCTTGCTGCATTACCTTCTCCTAGCCCTTTTAAAGAAGCTCACATTGTCATAGGATATTTTTCATACATGTTACACTATTTGGCATATTTTCCCATGGTTCAAAAACTGAGGATTGTGGTGTTCTGTTGAATAAATCACAGATATCCCCTTCATTCCTTCCTTTTTGACTCCATTACCTTCTCCTAACATTTTCACAGAAGTTCACATTGTCACAGGCTGCTCTCCATACAGGTCACATTATTTGTCATTTTTTCCACACAGTTCAGAAACTGAGAATTGTGGGCTCTGTTGAATCCTCCTCACTCTTTTCTTCTTCACTCAGTTATCATTTCCAACTTTTTTTTACACATGTTCCATTGTCACAGGAAGCTTTCTAGACATGTCACATTATCCCTCATTTTCTCTCACAGCTCAGAAACTTAGAATTGTGGTGTTCTGTTGAACAAATCACAGACATCCCCTTCAATCATTTCTAAATTTCTCAGTTTCCATCTCCTAGAATTGTATGCATGCTATTGTTGCTTCATACATGTTCCAATTATTATGGGATGCTTCCTAGACATATCACATCATTTGTTTTTTTTTCTCACAGTTCAGAAACTGAAGAAAGTTTGGAAGGGGTTTTTCCAAGGTGCTAAGTGGTGATGGGTCCAAAAGTGGTTTGAAGGTTACAAAATGGCTTGAAGATTCCAAAGATGGTCTGGAGGGTCTGAACATGGATCAAATGTGCAGACATGGTCCAATTGGCATCAGTTAAGCTTATCAGGCTTTATCAATGTCAGGAATAGTGAGTGCTGTTTGGTAGGCATCAGTTCCAGCATAGCTGAGACCAATCTATCACACCAAACCATGGGGAAATTCAATAAATCATGTGACATCCAAGCATTTGCCCAAATCTGTGCCTGAACCATTAAGTGAAGGCAATGTTTCATAGGATCCAAACTTTGGCATGATATACTAGTAAGCCAAATCAGGCAGTCACATCAAAACACAGGCTTGTCACACTCATATTCCAACAATGGTGAGGAGATATAATTTAATTAATTTACAATATATTTTTACAAATATGCTTGACCAATAATATAATAATACTTAATTTAATTTAGTAATCAATATATATATATTAAAACTATACTTAACCAATAATACTATAACAAAATGAAAGACCTACCTCCAGTCATGAGAAAGGCTCACACATAGGACATGGGCATTGGCATGGGCATGGGTGGTAAGGGTGTCTGGGTGTAGGTATAGACAACAGTGGTGGGCATCAGGGGTGGAGGCAAGGGTGAGCAGGGTTGGCCAACTTAGCCACATAAAAACTTACTATGTGTCCTGTGACAATCCCACCCACCACAACCATCTTTGTTACAAGCTCACGCTCACAACCTAACCACAAGCCTCGCAGAGAGGAGAGGGTAGAGAAGAGGGGGGAAGGAATGTATTAGAACTACTACAATGATAACCTAAGGCTCAGATACAGAGCGTAAGGAAAACCATCTAGAGTCTAAAGAGACTCCAACTATCTACCAAGGTCCTTATATACTCCTCCTAGTAGACCCCTAGCCACCATGTCCCACCGGCACTCCCACAGCCGCGACCACCTTAACTCCCTGCCTTGCTGTGCATCCTATTGTATTCATGCTTCTTGGGCGCTGCCGCCTGTCAACTGTTTAATAGACCAGGCCTGGCCCATTCCCATGATGTCCAGACTTCCCACAGACTGTCCTAGGCTTCCATTATAGGACACGCTACCTCCCAGGCTTCCCGCGATCCCCATAGGTGTGTCTCCTGCCATATCGAGCATTGGTATCCTCCTGATGACTTGACCTGATGATGCGCTGATGCACTGATGCGTTGATGTGATCCCGAGGCGCCATCATGCAGGGTCTGATCCCCTGTGCTATTTATATCATTGGTTGGCTCAACCAACCGCCGTCCTGTCTTCTAGTGAGCGCTGCCATGCGCTGACCCACGCGAAGTGTTCCTAGAGTCTTCCTAAGGTCCCAGACCTTGTGCCAATGATGCAGAGTGATGCCTGATCACCCTATGAATAAAACCGAAAATAAGATGCTAGGATCGGTTCCTAACAATCTTCAGGTGCACAATTCTTAATTATGTTATTCTGCAAGTGGGATGTGATCATTGCTTCTTCCATGCCAACAACAGCCAATTGATCTGCTCTACCTGTGCCAGTGCCAGACTGTTCCATTGATGTGAGTACACATGCAGCAGGCTTAAACCAAACTTTTGAGCTGGACTTTGGAAAAATATAATAATTCTGATTCTTTGAACCATGGAAAAACTTTATAAATCATGTGACATGTGTGCAAAATGTCCTGTAATGATAGGAACATGTTTGAAAAGGCTATGAAAAATGTACATAGTGAGTAGATCTGTTGTGTTCTCAACCATGATAAATCTGGTAAATCATATGACACATATGGTAACACCCTACTTGAACAACTTTCTCACATTTGGGAGAGTGGGAAAGGGAATGTATTGATCATGGGTCATAGTTACGCAGATGGAGATAAGTTATATTTAATTTAATTTATTTAATAATCAATATATATTTTTTAAATACACTTAACCCATGTTACAACAAATTAAAATAAAACAGTCATGACGAAAGCCCGTAGGGCATAGGGCATGGGTGTTGGTGTGAGAATGGGCATTGGCATGGGCATGGGCGAGTGGGTGGTAAGGGTGTAGGGTGCGGTCGGTGCAATGCAGGTGTGGGTGGGCAAACGAGCATGTGTGTAGAGGTGGGTATCAGGGGCGTGGGTATCAGGGGGGTGAGGGCGATTGGGTGTCGGGGTGTGAATGTGAGTGGGGAGTGGTGGTGGTAAGGTGTGTGCAGGCAAGGGTGAGCAGATGGTGGTGGTGGTGGTGGTGGTGGTGGTAAGGTGTGTGCATTGCATCTGTGTCTGCGGCAGGTGAACGGGCGTGCGTGGTAGATGGTGGTGGTGGTGGTTGTAAGGTGTGTGCATTTGCGTCTGCATCTGCGGCAGGCAAATGGGCGTGCATGGTAGGTGGTGGTGGTAGTAAGGTGTGTGCGTTTGCGTCTGTGTTTGTGTCTGCCTCTAGTCTGCGTCTGCGGCAGGTGAATGGGCGTGGGTGTGGGCAAGGGCGATGCAGTGGGTGGGTCTCGGGGTGTGGACGTAGGCATAGGCGAGTAGGTGGTGGAGGTGGTGGCCCAGTGCGTGTGTTTACGTGTGCATTTGCGTGTGCAGGTGGGTTAATGGCCATGCATGCGGGTGTGCGTAGTCGCAGGAGTGGGAGTGGATGCAGGTGAACGGGTGGGGCACGAGTGGGCGTGGATGCAGGTGAATGGGTGGGGCGTGTTCATCAACCCTGGCAGTAGGATAAAATGAAATATTAGTTACGATGAAAAAAAGAAAAGAAAACGTACAATGGGCCTGGACGCTTGTTATCCGGGCCCTGGTGGTATAATCTTGGACGGCGACAGGGGGTAAGTGGTGGATGTGTGACGGGTGTGTGGAGATGGTGACAGTGACGCGAGGGGAAGGGCAATGGCGCGTCTGTGCACGACACAGCTATGGCAACGGTGGTGGTGGCAATCATCATTTGGCATCAAGCATCCTGGTTGACAGTGGTGGCAACAGCGATGGTGTGATGGTGACGATGGCGTTGGTGCGATGGTGATGACAGCGATGGTGTGATGGTGATGACGGCAATGGTGCGATGTTGGTGATGATTGGTGAGCTGAGGGTCAGGTGACGGTCACATGGTGCGTCCATGTGACAATAAACAAAGACGCGAACGCGCGCGTGAAGACACGTGTCACACATGTCACAAATGCTATATATGGCTCAGTTAGAATACAACCCACAGCTCAGCCAGCTCACACTCTACTCAGACTCTACTTGGAGTCTGAGCTCAGTCTTAGCATTGTCAGTCCTAGTACTCCTAGGCTGATTCCGAGTTCAGCTCGGATTCAGCTCAGACTGGACTAGGACTGAACTCGGATTACTAGTTCCTGTTTTAGTGAGTTCCAAGCCAGCTTTTTGAGCTCGGAATTGACTCGGATTCCACTCGGAATTCTAGGATTGGGCTCGAACTGAGCTCGGAATCTTGGAATAAGGGGGGGGGAGTGTCTTGCTCTCCCCAAGGGGCCAATGGCCATCATTGTGATGATGGGGACATGTGTTGAAAAGCTTGATCTTGCTGCCAATTTAGTGTCACATTAGCCAATCACACCCCACACCACACCCCACCACTGTCACACCACTGCCACACCAAGGTAACCTTTTACAGCTGTTTACTAGCCACAACATTGCTGTATTTCCTAAGCACTTTTCATCATACAGCACTATATGCTGTTATATCAAATCCTAGAGGTGTGGGACCATAGTGCAAGCATGCAGGGATGTTCTAACCTGCAATTACACTTGATATTTCTTAAAAAGGTATTTTTCCCACGGTTCAGTCGGTTCGAACCGGAACCGAACCAACCCGAACCGAACCCAAACTGACAGGTTCAGGTTCGGTTTGGGCAAGCTCCAGGTGTTCCAGGTTTGGGTTCGGCCAAAAATAGCCCTGAACCGAACTGAACTGAACTTTGGGAGCCCTAGTTGTGGCTAGTAAACAGCTGTGAAAGGTTACCTTGTTGTGGCAGTGGTGTGACAGTGGTGTGGGGTGGCATGGGGTGTGATTGGCTAATGTGACACTACATTGGCAGCAAGATCAAGCTTTTCAACACATGTCCCCATCATCACAATGATGGCCATTGGCACCTTGGGCATAGTGGGGACTTTCTCACATCAGTCCAGTTCAAACAATGCTGGCACTGCCCATGTTGAAGCAGAGCATGACAGGGGCGCAGTAGAATAGTAGAGCCAAGTAAGTAAAGACTTACTAAGCTGTAGATGTAACTAAGGTCTGCTTGTGGCGATCACCTTGTAGAACTGAGAGGATGTAGATTGACGTCTACCTACACAGGTATATATACTATCTATCTACTAGTATCATGTCAGCAATATTAGTAGCACTGACTGATGATTTGTATTGCACTTGGTAATGTGCAGTCATTGCTGTGCCAATAGCTGTGTGTAGCACAGCTATGCACAGTCGTGCATATGGTGCACTATTGTCTAAGTATGACTCCTGTCAAACTCTATAATCTGTCTAACTCTATAATTATGTACATAAGTACAAATAGATGTTCTTGGACAGATTACATAAGATCAGTTGAGATTGGAGTAATCCAAAATGTTCTCCTGGGCGAGGTTTAAGTTGTCAGCCAGACGGCTTTAGACGACTTTCCATAAAAGGAGAAGACCACCAGTGGGTGTCTCCTTTTATGGTAATTCCCGTTTCAACACTCCCCCTCATTGAGGATCTCAATGCCAATTTTATGTCTTAATTCTCTGAACTTTTGCCAAGTCAGATTCTTTGTTAAGATATCTGTTGAAAACTTATGACAGCAGCACAGACCGAGGCTTAGTAAGTGGGAGACTTACTTAATACTGTTTGTATGTGTTGAAGGCTGTTTAGGAGCTAGGGGCTCAACTAACAGATAACAGAGACAATGCTAAGTTATTGAAATGAGGGCATAAGGCCCTCCTTATATACATGTGGGCCAGAGTACATTAAGACTACCTAGGGTAATGCCAGCAGAGTGCTACAGAGGGTAGCACCAGGTGGCGCTTTGCTGGTGTCTCTACTCTGAGTATGAACTCTATAATTTCTGTCAAACTCTATAATTTCTGTCAATGATTATAATAAGGGATTATTTAGTGTCTCATTAATAATGATATTATAATACATGAAGCTGTGGGTTCAATCCCCTTAGCTCCAGATCATTATTAATTCAACACTCCCCCTCACTAATAAATCACTAATCCAATTTTAGATCTTAACTGTGTGAACTTATCAAAAGACAAGTTTTTAGTTAAGATATCAGCAAGTTGTTCATCTGTGGAAATATATATTAATTCCACTTTTCCTTCCTCTATGCCATTTCTCACATAGTGGTAGCAGATATCAATATGTTTAGACCTATGCTCTTGAGCAGGATTGGATGCTAAAAATGTAGCTCCTTGATTATCAACACCCAATTGGATGTTTCTTAAATACATCCCTATTTCATAAAATAAGGATTCTATCCAGACTAACTGTCTAGATGTATCTGACAAACTCATATACTCTGCTTCTGTTGAAGACAAAGCAACAGTTTTTTGTTTTCTTGAAACCCAGCTAACTGGTCCTCCAGCTAACTTTACAATGTAACCAGTAACTGATTTTTGATTAATCTGGTCACCTGCTCAGCCTGCATCACAATATGCAACAAATCCTTCTTTTTGTTTACCATTATATATTATTTTGCCATTAGGATTAGTGGCAACATATTTGACAATATATAATGCTTTCTGAATGTGTTCTTCAGAAGGATTAACCATGAATTGTGACATCATGATTACTGCATAAGCAATATCTGGATGAGTTCCAAGTGTCAGATATAATAAAGATCTAATTATGGATTGATAATGGCTTCTCTGCTGAGAAGTTGCTGTTCCATCATTTGGTTTAGGAACATAGCCTGCTGGTAAAGGTGTTCTAGCAGGTTTGGCATTTTCTTGACCAAAACGTTTAACAACTTTCATAGCATAGTCTATTTGATCAATAATTAATAATCAATTTTGTCTATCTCAGACAATTTTCATTCCAAGATATTCAGAGACCTTTCCTAAATCTCTGCATTCCCATATTTTCATGAACTTGCTTTTGAGAGTTTGTAGCGGTTCAGAGTTATTGCCCATCCATAAAATGTCATCTACATATAAGATAACTACTAAAATTGATGAATTTTTCCTTAAGATATAAACTCCTGTGTCTGAAAGACATTGATGGAATCCTAAGGATTTCAAGCTTTTATCAGCTTGTTTGTTCCAAGCATAAGATGCTTGTTTAAGACCATACAAGTGTTAGGACAGATCCCACCACAACCACAAGCCTCGTGAAAAGATGATAGGATAGAATAGAAATGAGAACACAGTAGACTAGTGACCTGGTAAGAGGAAACTATCTAGAGTCTTAGAGACTCGTACCTACAGAACACCCTCCTTATATGTATATCCCAATGCCTGGTCTGTGCGCACAGACTGCACAGCTACAAGACCTAGGCCTACCATCTAGAACTACCCGGACTTGCCCGGAGTCTTTGCCCCTATAACCCCATAAGCCGTGGTACAGCCACTTGCTGATCTAAGCCCTCGGAGTATCCCATTAGGGGTGGGAGTCGTTGTCCATATTCAGAGAAGTGTCGATAAGGAAAATAGATAAAAATATAGAAAATTCCCGTAAAAATCATTAGGTCGTAACATAGCCCTCTCCTCAAGACTTCACATCCCAGGAAGTTGATGCTATGGGTTGTGCCGTGGGGGAATGAAGTGCAGGTTTAACTGGCCTGCCACGCTCAAGGTTTCTTGAGAACACCCCTTCCATGTCCTTTTCTGCATATATATCTTGCCTGTCCCCCTTCCAACGCTGCCAGTTCTGCTTCAACTTTTCGAGGTATTCTTGCTCGAACTTCCCATCTTCCCATCCAAACAACTGCTTGGGCACATGTGCATCCATGTGATTTTGCCACTTGCAATAGTGCAAATCCCATGTGTTAACAAGGCGTCGTGGAGCAGCGGGATTAGCCTTATGGAATTTCTGAACCTCCTTAGCATTTTCAAGGTTCTCTGCCAGTTCCCAGGTGGAATCCTCTACTGGGTAGTTTTTCCACTTGACTAAATATTCCAATCGTCCACCGCCACGTCCGCTCACTTGACTGTCCATGACTTCCTCCACCTCGTATTCATCATCGCATGATTCCTCAACCATTTGCGCTTCCTGATGCTGCGCAACTTTTTCCTTCTGGTTGGGGAACCCTGATTCTTTGTATGGTTTCAAGAGAACCTTGTTGAACACATTGTAAACTTTCCAGGAAACTGGGACCTTTAACCGATACACCGACTCGCTGACTTTCTCAACCACCTCCAAAGGACCTACGAACTTGCCATCCAATTTCTTAGTTGCACAAATGACCAGTAGATTCTCTGTGCTGAGATAGACTTTGTCACCAGGTTTGTATTGCTGAGCCTGAGACTTGCCTGCATCGTACTGCATTTTCATCATAGTGGCCGTTTTTTCCAGCGCTGCTCGTGCCTGGGAATGAACGTCCTTCAATTCGTCCACCAGCATTTCGACTGCTACCACTTTTGGTTTGTACATGGGACTAAGACCCTTGTGCAGATGACGCCCATAGTTCATGAAAAACGGTGAGAACCCCGTGGACGCATGTACTCAGTCATTATGACAGAACTGCGCTACCAACAACCAATCACTCCAGTTGTCTTGCCTATGGTTGACAAACATCATCAGGAATTCCTTGACCTCCTGATTGATGTGCTCCATCTGTCCATCGGTTTGCGGATGA
This sequence comes from Amanita fuliginea, assembly GCA_023014435.1. NCBI lineage: Eukaryota > Fungi > Basidiomycota > Agaricomycetes > Agaricales > Amanitaceae > Amanita > Amanita fuliginea. The sequence continues at coordinate 3,474,200 of JAEBUQ010000003.1, forward strand.
TAGGTGGTTGATCGATTAGGTTTGATCCCCAGCATGCCATAAAGATCATCCATGAACTTTGATGCAAACTGAGGCCCTCGATCACTGATGACCTTGCACAGTAATCCATGGTCCCTGAACACGTTGTCCCTCATTAAAACAGCTACCCCTTGTGATGTGATGGATGACGTAGTTGGTAGGAAATAGGCTTTCTTGGTAAAGCAATCTACCACTACCATTATCATGTCATTGCCCTTGGATTCCAGAAGCGGTCCCATTAAGTCCACTGATATGACCTCCCATGGTTCCTGTGGCACTTCATTCAGTACTAGTGGCGCGGCCCTTGGTTGTCGGTCTGGCTTAGTGCACTGACAGGTTTCACAGCCAGCGATGTATTCCTCAATGTCCCGGCGCATATTTGGCCACCAATAATTGCGGGTGAGCTGTTCAACAGTTTTGGCAATTCCAGAATGTCCCCATGAATGATGAATCTGGATGATCTCCCCTCTAATACGTTTAACGGCGGGTACATATACACGGCCTTTCCATTCCACTAGTCCCTTATCCACCTTGAAATCTCCGTCTCCTTCCTCCAGACCTTTTAAGACTTGTTTTTCCCACTGGTGCTTTGGAATCTTCCTGATTCGATCCACAATTTCCTCCAGTGCTCTGTCATCGTCAAAGATCCTGACAAACAAGTGTTCCTTCAACAGAATTACACCTTCATTATCATTTTGACCTCATTCATGACCCGCTCTTCTTGACAACAGATCTGCTTTCAAATTGGATTTTCCCGACCTGTGTTTGATGACGAAATTGTATTCTTGTAAATCCATCACCCAACGAGCCTGTCGCCTGTTCAGATTCTGTGGTTTCCGAAAGTAAGTGAGGTTTTGATGATCGGTTAAAACCTCCACTATCTCCTTAGTGCCTTTAAGGTAGTGAGACCATTCATAAAAGGCATGCATAACTGCCAACATTTCCTTGTCATAGATCTTGTAGTTTCTTTCTGCGTCATTGAGCGACTTTGAAATGAAAGCCACAGGTCTCCACAGATTGTCCTTCCCCTGTTGCAACAGAATTCCTCCGATAGCAATGTCTGATGCATCCACCTCAATTCGAAATTGTCCCTCATCGTCAGGGATTTTCAAAGTCACCTCCCTCGCCACAAGGTCTTTCAGTCCCTGAAAGGCTGCAGTCTCAAGTTCCATCCACAACCAGTCAACCTTCCCAGTGAGACGAGTTAAAGGTTTTGCGACACGTGCAAAACCTTCCACAAAACGGCGGTAAAAGTTGATAAAACCCAAAAATTGCTGGAGCTCCCATTTTGAAGTTGGAATGGGCCACTCCACCAATGCCTTAACCTTTCTGTGTTCCATTTTGATGGAATCCTGACTAATTACCAGTCCCAAAAAGTCAATCTGGAGCTGATCAAACCAACACTTCTCCGGCTTTAAGGACAACTTGTGTTCCTCCAATTTTGCCAAGATGCAGTTAACATGACAAATGTGGTCCTGTTGATTATCCAAAAAGATTAAAATATTGTCCATGTAAATAACTACCCATCCCTCAGCAATTTCCACCCGGAAAATATCGTTCATCATGGTTTGGAAGGTTGCTGGCAAATTTGTGAGACCAAAGAACATGACTAGGGGTTCAAACAACCCTCTATTTGTTCGAAACGCTGCTTTCCACTCGTCTCCTTCTTTGATCTGGACATTATTGTACCCCCATCGAATATCCATTTTAGAGAAGATCTGCACTTTGGACAACTTGTTGACCAGTTCACCAATGAGAGGGAGTGGATACTGATTCTTTATGGTCATCTCATTTAACTGTCGGTAGTCTTGTACCAGTCTCAATTTCCCATCTTTTTTCTTGACAAAAAAGAAAGGCGATGCCATAGGGGATTTGCTGGGTTGAATGTGTCCTGACTCCAGGTTTTCCTTGAGAAACTCATCCAACTGTGCCTGCTCTTCACAGTTCAAAGGATAGATTTTACAATCTACGGCCTTTGAACCCAGAATCAACTCAATGGCATGATCCCAAGGGCGCCTTGGTGGTAGTTTGTCAAAGGTTTCTTTCTCAAACACCTTGCGATGGCCTAAGTAGTGCTTAGGGACGACTTCCTCCAATGTGCGCTTTGCTGCTGCACTGGCTTCCCTCGCTGCAATGTCCATTGCCACTGATCAAATATGAAGTTCCAGGTCCCCAATATGAACTGCTAATAACCATTCCCCTGGCTCGAGAGGTTGCATTGGGTTGATTTCCCCTTCTGGTTCCGCCACCTCAGACCGATCCCAACAGGTTCCTGGGCATCGATTGAAACGTACTTCCTGCTTCTTCCAATCCATCACTGGATTGTGATGCTGGAGCCAGTCGTGTCCTAGAAACAGGTCCGTCTTTCCCAGTTGAGCCACTCCGCACTCCACAACTTCTTCATGATCACCAATATGCAACTTAAATTGTACCATATACTCCAGGCTGCCCATCACATTGCATGTGCAATTGCATGTGCCATTGGCATTGTAGACTGCCATTGGTCAAAGCATCTTTCGCTTATTTAGTTTGTGTCGTTCCACAAACTCATCATTGATACATGACCATGTACATCCGGAATCTACTAATGCTGTGACATTGATTGTGCGACCTGTGTCTATAGTAGTGATCATGCCCTTCAAGTTCATTTCCTGCTTCCCTGAAGCTTTTACTAACTGTCCTTGCTGTTAAGATCGATGCTCTCAACACAATTTGTTCTAAGTCAACAGTGGCAAGCAGAGTCTCGGTCTGCTCCCAGCCTACTGGATAAGTTCTGGACACTAAGTCAAATGATGACAAAAGTCAAAGTGAACGACGGGCTCAAGAAGATGAGAGCGAGGAGTTTCGTTCAGAGGTTGAGAGAATAATTCGATTAAGTTGGAACTAAAGAAAAGAGACATACATGAGGGCCCTTATATACTAAAAGAAGAAGGAAGATATAAAAGGAACTGTACAACTAATTGCCTAAGAAAGGAAATGTGAAGGCTACTAGCTAAAGGAGATAAACGTCCATGAAACGTATAACAATGGTCATGTAGTTGTAAAAGTCCGTCAACGAAAGGGAAAGAAATTGTAACATTACCCCCTTTGTATGCAAGAAGTCACTGACTTCTTAACCTGTTCCCCAGCCATGATTCCCACCAAAGGAGGTAGGCAATGGTTACGAGGGCGGCGAACATATTGTACTATTGGGATGGAAAGCAAAATCGTTGAGTGCAATGTGTTAAATATCCCAGATTTTGTCGTCGGAGTCCAAAGCTAAGATCTCTTTGATCTCAGGTTCTCTGGTTCTGAGAAAGTTCTCACGAGAATTCCTAGCTGCTTCTTCTTGTTCTGATTGGGTTCTTGCATCGTCAGGGGGTGGAATACGGATTTGCTCAGGGTGTGCATGACGTGTAACATGTATTTCCGGGTTATTCATGCTATCTTGTATTGCTTGGTTTAGAAGAATGGAATATCGCTCGGATGCGAGTGTCATTTCCATTTGCGCTCATGTGCAGTTAAAATTTTCACTTCCCCTTATATTCATTTGCTGTTCATATTGCCATTGTTCTGCAGAGATTTCTCTGCTTGCTGAATAATCCTCTGTAAGGCTTCTGATAGTTCCGGGAAAGTTTGTCGTAACCAAACCCTGTGATAAACGTTGTCATATTGAAAACAGGGGTGAACTGATGCTGGAAGATAATGTGATTCGACTTCTTGAAATGTGGGTAATTCTCCTAGATCAAAAGAGAGGTGGTGATACTGAGGAAGATATTTTGATAAAGCATTATATGGAATTTCTGTATGTCCTTGCGGATGCATTCATTTGTGAGGAGGTAGTCGTGATACTTTAGGCGGTTTTGACATCATTGGAACATATTTCAGTTTTTGATATATAGAGAGTGTTTGTTTGGAAGGGTGTTTAGAGGCAGGGACAAACATCTGTGTAACGGAGTATCTGGTTTTGACAGTAGGAGTGTATCACCCAACAGTTCTGCAGAATCTTTTAACATAATGAATGTTATGTTTTAATTGGAGGTTGGTGTGATAGTAAGTCATTGCTGATTGTTTCAGAGGTTCCTTCTGCTTTTATATTCAACCAAGATATCCACAGCATTGCTTAAGTGCCATTCTGGTTCCCAAGTATTGTCATTTGCTCCATAGCCTTTCCACTTGACTAAATATAGATAACCGGCTCTGCGTTTTCTGTTACAGCTTCTTTTCCTTTTCTATAACAGACACTTTATTATTACATCAACATTACTATACGATTTAGTGGACATTTATCTCCTTTTGCTAACTCTTTCATATTTCCTTTCATAGGTAGTTAGCTGCGCTTACTGCACATTCCCTTTATAGTTTTCCTTGTTCTCAAATGTATATAAACCCTAGAATATCTTGTACGTTCCCTAGTTCCAACTTAATCGAATCCTACTCTCAATTCTGACTTGAACTCCTTGCTCTCTTTCTCTCGAGCTCGTCGTCGACTTAAAGACCTTCATCATTGTTTGACTTAGTGCCCAGAACTTGTCCAGTAGGTTGGGAGCAGACCGAGACTCTGCTTACCGCTGTTGACTTAGAACAAATCGCATTGAGAGCATCGATCTTAACATTTTTGGTGTCCAAAGATAGCCTCGATCTCAAACTCTTCTTGTCCATTGACCATATTGGGAGGTGGCATCAGTACTTCACACTCCCCCCCGTGTTCCACCGGACTCCTGGTCAGTCCTGGTCAGCCACAGGACTCAACCAGGACTCAACCAGGACTCAACCAGAACTCTGCCAGAACCCAACCATACCACAACTCCTGTACATACAAATAACAACAAATCCACCCTTGATTGAATTCTCACCTTCATCTCACTCAGTGTGCATTCTCACCATGTTCCCACACTTCCTACCATATTCCTACCCACTTGTCCACATTCTTACCTCATTTCCATACCCTTCATTGCATTTTCCCACACCCCAGTACTTCTTCACATGTTCCTACACTTCCACCCATGTTCCCACACCTCTTCCCATTTTCTCACACTTCCTACCATATTCCTACCCACTTGTCTGCATTCTTACCTCATTTCCAAACCCTCATTGCATTTTCCCACACCCCAGTACTTCTTCACATGTTCCCACACTTCCACCCATGTTCCCACACCTCTTCCCATTTTCCCACACTTCCTACCATATTCCTACCCACTTGTCTGCATTCTTGCCTCATTTCCAAACCCTCATTGCATTTTCCCACACCCTAGTACTTCTTCACATGTTCCTACACTTCCACCCATGTTCCCACACCTCTTCCCATGTTCCCACACTTCCTACCCTATTCCTACCCACTTGTCTGTCTTACCACTCCAATGCCCCTCATTGCATTTCCCCACATCCCAGTACTTCCACCCATGTTCCCACACTTCTACCCATGTTCCCACACTTCTATCCATGTTCCTACACCTCCTGCCATGCTTCAACACATATCTGTCTTCTCATCATCTTCCCACACCCTATGTGCAATGTTTTCACATCACTGTTATCCTTACCACATTCCCACACATCAAGTTTCCACCCATGACCTGTCTACCTTCTCACCATATTCCTGGACCCCTATATCCATTCCTATGATTTTCCCACCCCCTGTTGCATTCTTGCCACATTCTCACAGCCCCAATTCTTACTACCACATTCCCTTTATAAACTTTTTCAGCTACAATGGTCCATGACTTGCTTGAATGTATTTTTACCTTCTTTGTTCTTATGAAAATTCTTCAGCTATGATAGTCCATGACTTGTTTGAATGTATTGTTACATTCTTTTCATTGATTTACATTCTTTATAAAAATTTTCAGCTACAATGGTCCATGACTTGCATGAATATATTGTTACCTTCTTTGTTCTTATAAAATTCTTCAGCTACGATAGTCCATGACTTGTTTGAGTGTATTGTTGCCTTCTTTCCATTAATTTTGTGATAAATATACTTATAAAATGAATTGATTTGTCCATAACTCATATTTGCTTAATTTCATTCAAATGTATGTAGGAGTATTTTTATTCAAGTAACTACAACTAAACATAATTATCTATTCTTCTTCATTCATTTCCTCAGTTGTTATTCCCTTTATTTCTTGACCTTCAATGACTCGTTTAGTGTGGTAGCAAAGCATGGCATGTAAAAACCAATTGAAATTTGTAGAGGTCATTCTATTGAGTATCTGCTCAAATCCACCTAGCCATGCATTCAATTGTTCACATGCTTGTGTATTGAAAGCACGCTTGTAGTATAATTGTCCCTGGGCATTTCTTTCTGCAACTACCAAGTTGGGTGCAGAGCCATTCAAAGGAGCAGGATTGCACCAGGTCTGGCACAACCTATCTGTGGCTCGGTGGTTGACATAGTGGTAGGAGTCAACTATAAACCTTGTTGTCTGCTTCCACTGTTCCCAGCTACCATTTATTAAGCAGGAACGGAGAACCATGCATGCCTTATCAATACAGACATAGTTAGGCCTTGATTCTGCAGTAGGATAAATGCTCTCCAAGAACTGCAGAATGTTAGTAGGTGACTCTGACTTTGCAAACTTGGCCCAAGCAATCACAACTCCACAAGGGGCACATATGGTTTCAACACAGTAAAATCTTGGAGGAGTAAAATTATGTCTTGCTCTCTGTGTTGGTTGAATAACATCATGAGGCTGTACACTTGTAGATGCTTCAGGTAGCCATGGCAGGGCTTCATCTGGCCTTTGTCTGAGTGCCCTTCTGTAACCTCCTAGTGCCTGTTGTCGATGGTTTCTAATATGTCTCTCCCAGATACCTTCATGCTGTTCACATGCCTTGGTGCCTTGTACTTTGGTATTTGAGCAGCCTGAGACATGGCAAATTCCACCATAGAGATTCTCATGATATGCACAATAAACACCCCCACGTGCATTCTGAAGGTCATTGGTGCAATTCTGATAAGCACAATATGTATGGCCCATGACTATGCCATCCATTACAACCAATTTTACAGGAGCACAGTCATCACCACCACCACCACCATCATCATCACCATCATCATGAGTTGATTCTTGTTCATTTCCTGAATGTAGCACAATATTATCCATCTCCAATGTTGCTAATCCATCATTTTCTGTGATGACATCAGCAGTACTTTTATACTGCTGTGTGCATTCAGTGCATGCATGATGTTGAGCACTCCTAATGATGCCATTCTCCCCAAGGATGCCAAATGCTTCTGATGTCACTTCATCTATTGAAAGTTTATCATCCAGGATGAGATTGATATTGGACTCTGATGCTATGAAGCGAATAGATTCTTGTACAAAGGCATGCCAAATGTGGCGTCTTGTAACTGTTCTTACTTCCTTAAAAGCATCATTCCAGAAATCTTTATAGGCTGCTGCAGATGCATGAAAGCTATGCATACCACTTAGTACAGCAGAGGTGAATTTGCAGTCAACCCACAAATTCTGCCCAATCTTCATATACCTAGCAGTATTAAGATAGACCCTTTCATGGTCACCCCCACTTGTGGGTGCACTCTCATGGTCCATATAGTATGTTGTATTGCATTTTTTGCAATGTCCACAAAGCACTGTAACATTCTCATAATGGTTGAAGTCTTTGATCAATGACACATATGGAATGTCTTTTTTCTTTGTCCATTGGTAAAGAGCAGCATCATTGCATGTGGAAGTCTGACATACAGCCACTCCAGGGCAAATGCATTTGACAGGTTGCAGTATCCTGTGTGACACTAATTTCAACTCTCCTTTGAATTCACCCTTAGAATTACATGGATTTAATCCCAGAAGTTTGGCTAGAGCCTCAGCTTTGAAACCAAGTGCAATGCTGACTCCATTCTCTGACATTTGTGTGTTTGAGTCAGATTTTTTTAACAGATGTGCTTTTGCCCCTTTCAGCTTATCATTCAATGCATTCCCAAGACACCTGATCCAACCTGTTGCTGCTACAGGTTTCTCATTCATGCCTGCAGCACTCTTTTGATGGAAGTGCAAACTAAGAAGATCAGTATTCTGAGTGACTGTAAAGAGTGTCATTAAGACAGTTGACAATGTCACACTGGAATTGAAATTATCCTCCACAAATTTGTTAAACACCTTGAAAGTAATGTCAGGGAATGCTCTTTCTCCTTGTGCAGCAACACCAGGAATGTGACAGAGGAAGAAGATCACCATCAATAACCAGCTGACTTGATAGGCACATTCAAACACAAGGCAACTGTTAGATTGACACAATGAAATGCATATATACAAGGTACATGTCATGGCTTACTGATGTCTCCTGCTTTTCTTTGGCTGACCTGTACCTTTGGTTCCAGAGCTCTCCCTGCCTTTAGCTTCTTTCCTTCTCCTCTCCTTTTCCACCTTGCTTGTGTTCCTCCTTTCTTTCAGCTCCTTCAACTCAGAAAATGTGTAAGTTAACTTATCCTTGTTCCAAATATCCAAGTTGGTAGGGCTACCATCTTTTCCCTCCAGCCACTCCTTGATGTCTGGATAATTGTTGATGTCACAAAATGCTGGTACAATGTAGGTGAACCAAGTTGTCTTGGATGCAAACAGCTGAATGATGGAACCACTTGTTGGTTTCTTTCCAGGCCAAGTCCCAGCTTGCAACTTCTCATTCATTGTCTGTTGGGCTTCTAGGCATGCTTTGTACCTCTCATAATATTGTTTAATTCCAATATTCTTGGAATCAGTGACCAATTTCTCATCAATATTGAGAAGAGCAACAAGTGTATCCTTAGAAAGCTCAGCAGTGACTTGGCCATGTGTATGCCCAGAGGCAGAAGCAGAAGCAGAGGCAGAGGCAGAGGCATGGGTACTGTGCCCAGCTCTTGTGAGATCTAAGGGATTAGTAGCATTCTGGGTTCCTGAGATCAGAGTGGTTTTTAGAAAGGTAATTTTACTCACAACACAAAGAGTCAAAGTTGGTCTTCCATTGTCATGTATCCATTGAACCTCATCATCATCTTCCACAGCAATCTCATAGCGTCCTTTCATATTCCATTGCCCATCTTCATGGACAAGAATATATTGTCTACCATCTGACAATTTTCAATAGAAAAAAAACATATTAAGAATCAAACTTACTTTCAATGGGAGAATTACGTCTAGCCAACTTTCTGAGCACAGGAGCAATAGTTGGTGTCACCTTGGCTCTGATAATCAAGGGCTGGATGTTTGCATCTGCATCAGCTAAGCTGTTGAACAGCTTAACCACCCCCTCCTGCTCCTGACCAATCAGCAACTCCTGGGTATCTCCATAGTTAAAGGCATTTCCTATTGCTTTGCCTCTCAGAATACCACCAGTTGTACGAGATGAACCTTCAGGTGGGGGAGGGGAGGCCATGGGAATATCTTTAAATAGTTAGACAACCATCAGTTTCTGGAATTAACTTACCTTCATCAAATAAATTTCCAACCCCTGCCATATCACCACCAGTATTATCCTGCTTCTAACATTTGTCACTGCAAATTCCAGTTTGATCAGACTTACCTTTGCTTTCCCTTTGTCTACCTGGTTTCATCAATGGCAGGAAATTGTAAATTATGTCAGTACACTTACCTTTGCCTTTCCTTTCTCTGCTTTATTTATCTCACCTGCAAGGTCCTCCCTCTCCATGACTACCTTTGCTCCAATCTTTTGTTCCTGATTTATTTAGGAGATCTTTAATGCAGCAAGTTATGAGTGACATACTTCTTGGATTTCTTCCATGTCTCCCTCCTCTCCCTCCTCTCCCTCTCCCTCTCCCTCTCCCTCTCCCTCTCCCTCTCCCTCTCCCTCTTCCTCTCCCTCTTCCTCTTCCTCTTCCTCTCCCTCTTCCTCTTCCTCTATATCTTCCACTGCCTTAGCCCCATTGCTACTATCTGACTCATTCTCATTGCCAGACATATGCTCCTCACTCCCTAAGCTGGAGTCACAACTCTGCTCAAGCATATCAATTAATCTGACATACCTGTCTCTGACTGAGGCTTTTTACCCTTTACATCCTTGCGAATACGCATGGATTGTTGTACTGGGGCAGGTGCAAGCATGGAACCAGCTGCTGCATTGGTACGCTGGGGTGGTGCAACAGATACACCACTATCAATTAGTAGTTGTTCAGCTCTACAATTAGGAGTGGTTGGGATTATCATCAGTAAGACATATGATATTGGCAGTAAAATAATGATATATATAAATACATTACAAGGGATGAGCAGTGGCATGAAATGGCAATGGAGGATGAGGGGTGGCAGTGGTGAGGGATGGGCAGTGGCAAGGGATGGGCATTGGTGTAGGTGAGCATCAGCAGATGGGCGTGTAACGAACCCGGGGGTGTGAGATAGGCGCCAGTGGGGCAAGGGCAAGGGACAGGGGTGGCGATGAATGGGCGTTGGTGGGCGTTTGGATGGGCATGGATGGCGTTTGGATGGGCGTTGGCGGGGTGAAGGTGGGTGTTTGGATGGCATAGATGGGTATTTGGATGGGCGTTGGCGGGGCGAGGCAGGTGTTTAAATGGGCGTGGATGGGCAGATGGGCGTTTGGATGGGTGTGGATAGGCGTATGGGCGTTCGGATGGGTGTGGATAGGCGTATGGATGGGCGTATGGATGGGCATTGGCGGGGTGTTTGGATGGGCGTTTAGATGGATGTGGATGGGCGTTTAGATGGACGTGGATGGGTGGGCGTTGGCGTGGCGAGGCGAGCGTTTAAATGGGCGTGGATGGGCGGATGGGTGTTCGGATGGGCGTGGATGGGCGTATGGATGGGCGTATAGGTGGGCATTGGTGGGGCGAGGCGGGCGTTTGGATGGGCGTTTGGATGGACGTGGATGGGTGGATGGGTGGGCGTTGGCGTGCGGATGGGCGTGGATGGGCGTATGGATGGGCGTATAGGTGGGCATTGGCGGGGCGAGGCGGGCGTTTGGATGGGCGTTTGGATGGACGTGGATGGGTGGATGGGTGGGCGTTGGCGTGGCGAGGCGAGCGTTTAAATGGGCGTGGATGGGCGGATGGGCGGATGGGCGGATGGGCGTTCGGATGGGCGTGGATAGGCGTATAGATGGGCGTATAGATGGGCATTGGCAGGGCGAGGCGGGCGTTTGGATTGGATGGACGTGGATGGGTGGATGGGTGGGCGTTGGCGAGGCGAGGCGAGCGTGATGACGCAAAAATGAGTGGGGGACTGGTACGAAGATGTCATAACAAAAAAGAAAAAACTCACCTGGACGGAAAAGACAAATAAGCCAGGGGGATAGCACGCAGGTGAGGAGTTAGGAACAAAGACTAGGTGCGACCTGACGCACCGGGTGATCTTGCTCGATCCGTCGTCATCGCCTTTAGATTTCTTGCGCGACTCCTCGATGCTCTTGTTTGAGCTCGTCGACTTCGTGCGTTTACGGCTTGATCGTGTTGATCGCCGCGGTGGGGAACGGGGGGTAGCGCGGGATGAGTGGGGCGGCATACGTGGTTGTCTGAATAGCTTGGGCGTGACGTGAGCTCAGCACGTCACGTGTGTTAGCCGCGCAGCTTCACGTGACAATCAACAAAGCGTGTTACGCGCCGCGTCGTGACACGTGTCACAACTGTATATAAGCCGCAATTCTGCCCACAGCAGGGATTCCCCTGGAGTCCCGGGGATTCCTGTCAAGGCCAGTCCTCGGGAATCCTCGGGAATCCTCGGGAATCACCAGGAATGGACTGGACTGTCCCAGTCCATTCCTGGTGATTCTGCAGTCGAAAACTGGTTTTACACCAGTTTCCTGAGTCCCGGGAATTCCCGGGAATTCCCGGGACTCTACCGGGACTCCACTGGACTCCACCGGGAATGAGGGGGGGAGTGTAAACACCTCGGTGGCATTGTGAAATTTGGTCCATGCATTGAAGTTTCCTTATATGGAGTGAGGAGTGATGCATGAAACACAGGATGAATGCACCATTGCTTTGGTAATTTCAATTTATAAGTAACTGGTCCCATGACTTGTTCAACCTGGAAGGGTCCTTCTCATTTTGGTGCTAGCTTTCTTGATTGATATGGAATGTGGAGATTCTTGTTTTCGAGCCAGACTTTGTCACCTTTTTCGAATCTGATTGACTTGTCTCTGTATCTATGAGCAACCATTTGTCTAGCAAGTTCATGAGCAGCTAGAGCTTCTTCTCTAGCTTTTCGAAGCATTTGAAGGCATTCTTCTGCTGCTGGTGCAGTCATTTTAATTGCTGCTGTAGGGATAGCAATCGGATCTGATCCATACATAAGTTGGAATGGGGATGTCATTATTGTGTCATGATATCGATTATTGTGAGCAAATTCAGCAATGGGTAACAGTGGCTTCCATTTATGGGGTTCATTTGTGCAAAACATTTGAAGATAAATCTCAAGTTCTGGATTAACACATTCAGTTTCTCCATCTGTCTGAGGATGATAGGCTGTGCTCATCCTGTGGTTGATTCCTAAAGCTTTTCATATTTCTTGGAATACTTTAGCAGAGAATTGTGGTCCTCTATCAGAGATTAAGATGTCAGGGAGTCCAAAGTGTTTAAAGATTTCAGAGATATAGAGATCTGCGGTTCCTAGGGCATCGATGGTCTTGTTGCAAGGAGTGAAAATTACCCCCTTTGTAAGGCCATGGTCCACCGTGACCAGGATGGAATCATAACCATCTGATATAGGAAGATCGGTAATAAAATCAAGTGTGACCTGTTGAAATGGCCGGGTGGCTTTCAATGGAATAGGGAGTAATGCTGGTGAATTTGGGTGAGTATTGACTTTCATCTGTTGGCAGAGTGCGCAACCTTCCACCCATTCTTTGACATGTCTATACATTCCAGGCCACCAGTAATCACGCTTTAAAAGTGCTAATGTTTTCAATTGTCCAGGATGTCCTGAAGATAATGCTTTGTGTATCTCTTTGATTAACCGAGTTCGCAACTCAATTCGGTCAGGGACATAGATTTTGCCGAGGTAATAAATGATTCCATGAGTGTATGTCCAGTCTTGTAGTTTGATTTAATTGGCGGTGCCCGTTGTTTCATAATTACTTCAATGAGAATTCGTCCAAAATCATCATTTGCCATATATTTCTTTAATTCACTAGCAAGATCATCATTGATAAGCTGAATAAATCAATCATTTGGTAGAACTGTGACAGTAGTTTGTTCCTCATCATTGTCCATATGATCTGGTCATCTGGATAATGCGTCTGCTTCAGTACTTTACACTGCCCCACCTGTCCTGGTGGACTCCAGGTAAAAATCACAAAAGTCTCAAAAAGGGTAAGGACTCCAGGTGGACTCCAGGCTCACTCCTCCTTTGTCAAATTTTGGTAGGAGTCCAGGGACAACAAGGACTCCTTGTGGACTCCACCTGGACTCCCTGTTGTCTCATGAAGGCAAACTGCAACTCCATCTATTTTGAAAGAATTTGGCAGGAGTCCACAAGGACTCCCTGTAGACCCCTTGTAAGTACCCTGTTGAGAACCTCAGAACATGACAGAGGGAAAGATATATTACATATATCAACACACTAGCTACAAAATGACAGCAAGCCCATCTCAATCACCATCATCACTTTCTTCTTCCTGTCCTCCACTCCTTCTCTTCAGAGATTGCTTGTGAATAACATGCAAGGTATGATAAGAGAGCATGGTATGTAAAAACCAATTGAAATTTCCAGCAGTCACCCTTTTCAATATCTGTTCAAAACCTCCCAGCCAAGCATTCAACTGTTCACAAGCTTGTGTATTAAAGGCACACTTATAATAAAGCTGCCCTTCAGCAGTTCTATCTGCAATAACTAGGTTTGGTGCAGAGCCATTCATAGGGGCTGGATTGCACCATTTCTGACACAATTCATCAGTGGCACGGTGATTGGAGTAGTGATATGTGTCAACTATAAATCTAGTTGTTTTTTCCCACTCATTCCAATTTCCACTTCTTACACAACTGCGAAGGACTAAACATGCCTTGTCAATGCAAACATATGATGGCCTGGATTCTTCTGTGGGGTAAACCTTTTCCAAAAAGCTCATGATATTTGTAGGTGACTCAGACTTTGCAAACTTGGCCCATGCTATGACAACTCCACAAGGTGCACAAATAGTTTCAACACAATGGAACCTTGGTGGAGTGAAGTTATTTGCTCTCCTTTGTCTTTGCTGGTTTTCATCATGTGGCCACACATTAGTAGTCAACTGAGGCATCCAAGGTAATGTCTGATCTGGCCTTCTTAATGCTCTCCTGTAGCCACCAAGAGCACGTTGTCTATGATTCATGAGAAATTTCTGCCAAGCATGCTGGTGTTGCTGACAGGCCTGAGTGCCTTGTACCTTCACATTTGAACAATTGATCATATGACAGAGACCACCAAATTGATTTTCATGGAGGGCACAATAGACCCCACCACGTGCATTCTGTAAATCATTGATGCAATTGTGATGGGCACAATGTGGATGACCCATGACAATGCCATCCATTACAATCATTTTCACTGGAGCATTATATGTATTTATATCATCACTTTGTAAACTGGATTCACTATCATCATCATCATCATCATCATCATCATCATCATCATCATTGTCATCATCATTGTCATCATCATTGTCATCATCATTGTCATCATCTTGCTCTTCATAATCATCATCATTGTCATCATCATCCATCCCTACCATTTGTGAAACATCACTGGACAAGATTACATCAGCAGATGCCCTGTATTCATGTGTGCACTCTTTACAGGCATGATGACCAGCAGCCCTGATGATGCCATCTTCACCAAGTATATCAAATGCCTGCCTTGTAACCTCATCTATTGAAAGATTGTCTTGCAAAGTAAGGTTCATATTCATGCTTGAAGATATAAAGTGTATAGATTCTTGTATAAATGCTTGCCAAATGTGACGCCTTGTTACATTACATGCACTGACCAGTGCATCATTACAGAAATCTGAAAATGCTGATGCAGAAGCATGGAAAATATACATGCCACTTAACACAGAGGAAGTAAATCTATGATCAACCCACATATTCTGCCCAATCTTGACATATTTTGCCATATTGAGTATACCCTTTGATGACCATCCCTATTTGCATTAGGTGCTCTTTCATGATCTGAATAGTACAATGTTTTGCACCCTTTACAATGTCCTGAGAGAACAGGAACATTATCATGAGCATAAAAGTTGTGAATGAGTTTGACATGTGGAATGTCTCTCTGTCTTGACCACTGATATAGAGCAGTTTTATTGCAAGCTTGTGTCTGACACACAGCCAATCCTGGACAGATAATGTGAACTGGCTGGGTTGCCCTTAGTGAAACAGGTTTTAAGTTGCCTTTGAATTTCCCATTATTTTTACAGGGATACAGATCAAGCATTTTTGCAAAAGCATCCATTTTGAGACCTAGTAGAATGGCAATTTTCTCATCTGTTATGCCAGTATGGACTTCAGATCTCTTCAACAAATGGCTGTTTGTCTCTTTTAGCCTGTAATTGAGTGCATAGCCCAAACATTGAATCCAACCAGTTGCTGCTGTACTTTTCTCATTTTCCTGTTCTCCAGTCCTCTGATGAAAATGTAAACTGAGTAGATCAACATTTTCTGTGAGAGTAAAGAGAGTCATTAAGACCACTGATAGAGTTACAGTAGAACTGAAGTGGTCTTCAACAAATGCACTGAAGGTCTTAAATGGTATATCAGGAAAGGGTCTCTCTCCCTTTGCTGAAACAACAGGAATACAGGACATTGCAACCAAAAAGATGATCATCCATGAGAAAAAGGCACAAAGTGGTTTGCATATTGGACTATCAACCAAGGAGTACAAATACAATCATATCAGACTCTAACAAAAACAGAAAATCAGGGTAAAATCATGGCTTACATATCCTTCTTTTTCCTATGCTTTCTTGCATTGTCAATCACCTTTGCACCCCCATCCTTGCTATCTTTCTTTTTCCCTTTACCTATCCTCCTCTCCTTCTCCTCCTTAAGGTCTGAAAAATTGTAAGATGATTTGACCTTTCCCCATACATCAAAGTCTGAGGGACAATCCTCTCCCTCTTCCATCCATTCTTTAAGAATGGGAAAATTGTTGATATCTCCAAATCCAGGAACAACATAGGTAAACCATGTAGATTTAGAAGCAAATAATTCAATGATAGTGATGACAGTTGGCTTCTTGCCAGGCCATGTCCCTGCCTTAAGCATTCTGCTCAAAGCATCCTGGGCTTCTAGGAAGGCTTGAAATCTGGAATAGTACTGCCTTATGCCAACAGCCTTAACATCCCTTGTAAAGTGTTCAGGGATATTGAGCAAGGCAATAAGTTCATTCCTAGAATGGTCTTCAGATCTCCCTGCAGGTTCACTCACTGGAGGTCTGATGTGTGGAATGCTAGATGATGTTGCAGCAGTTGAATCAGGTGCCTCCTGTTCATCTTTAAGTTAACAACATACATTCATCAGAAAAACTTTTGAACTTACTGCACAGATGGTAATAAGTGGTTTGCCTTCACTATGGCTCCATTCAATCTCCTCATCTTCCTCCATGGCATCCTTAAAAGGACCCTTGAGACTCCAGTAGCCATCTTCCACCACATATATAATGTGGTTTTGTGCTTCAGCATGTCAATTTTGGGAAAGGGGGCATGACTGATAAAAATACCTTTCACATAGGGAAGCCTCTTTCCCAGCTGATTCAACACAGGAGCCAAAGTACCACACACTCCCAGTCTGAGAACCATCTTGGGGGCACATCCATCAGGATTCTCAACCAATATTTCATGCACCTTGACCATGCCCTTCTCAGGAATATTGAATGTTACATCACTTGCATCAGCAAGGTTGAATACATTTCCAAGGGCCTTACCCCTGGAAATACCACCAGTGGTTCTGGATGAGCCTTCAAGTGGGACAGTGATATTGATTTCTTGAATAAGTCAGGAACTCCACCCAAAATGAAATACTAGCCAAGCCTTACCATCATCTTTATCAAAGAAATTTCCTTCAGTCACCTTCTTGGCCCTGCCAGTCTCACTCTTTGGAGCAGTCAGTTATAAAGTGTGTGAAATGATTTTTCAGACTAGCCTGTTCCTCCAAATCATTTTGCAAAATTTTCTCATTATCCTGTCTCAAATTTTACTATAGGTAAGATGCAAAATCAAAGTACAAACCTCATTGCTCATATCATCATCTTTATCCTGATTACCATCCTGTACTTGTGTTCATGTTTAGAAACACATACTTCTCTTATGAGAATACAACCTACCTCATAATCACTGACTGTTAGCTTCTTCATCTCAATATCCCCTCCATCACTATCACCAGATTCACCCCCTCTAATGGAATTACCTCCCTCATGATGTCCACTACTGTCAGTAGAGGATTCTTCACTCTCCTCCTGATCCTCCTGGCGTATACGAGCAGAGTGATATTTGATTGACTGTGATGCAGCAGGTGTGGAGGTCCTCACACGTGGAGGTGGTGCAACAGATGTACCACTTGCTTCCAAGATTTGTTCAACTCTAATTATAGTGGAAGATTACAATTATACAATATGGTTTTGTACTGGTTTTACATGAGGTTTACATGAATATATATACAAAGCATGCACAAATGGATTCATTAGTAATTGGGTTTGAGATGCAGTTGCAGGGGCTTACCTGGTGGGCTCTTGAGTGGTGGCATCATTGCAAGCACTAAATGCATGGAAGTCAGGAACAGGGCAGAGGGTATGCATACAGTGCTTACCTGGTGGGCTCATTGCTAGTGTTAGATGCAGGTGGCAAGCTGACAGTGCAAGTGGTTGCAGCAAGCAGGCATGGTGGTGCTAGCTGATGGGGTTGGGGGTGAACAGGTAGGCTTACCATGACGTTGTGGGTGCATGGTGAGCATCTAGGCTAGATGGTACTGCTTGCATGGCCCGTGCATTGGCCCGTGCAACAGCCTGTGTGGATCGACTACTGTAACTGAATCAGATATAAAAAAGAAAAAATGGAAGAGGGGCACCGTTGTTGCTGCCCTGCTCCTCCTGATCCCTCATCCTGTTCTGTTGGAGCCTCTGCATGGGTGGGATTAGGCGGCACTGTATCCTCATCGGCCAAGTGGCAAGACTTCTTGCGTCCCTTGCCAGGGCTCTTGATGGACACTGTTGACTGGGCCCGTTTACGGCCAGATCGTGGGGGTGGGGAGTGCAGCGCAGTGTGTTTCCGTGCTGATTGAGTTGTTTCCATGCTGGTGGATGCTCAGTGACACATCACAGTGTCACAGTATTGTTGTAACAGTCCAGTATAACAGTCACATGATAAGAACCATTGCAAGGCTGAATATAAGATGAAAAAAAAATAATAAGGACCAAACAGGGGAAAGGGTGGTAGTTGTTGTAGAGGTAAATGCAGCAGTGATGAACCGTTACAACTGTAACAGTGATGGAGGCAGTGATGGCAACAGTAGACGACAGTGGCGGTGATGGATGGTGGGAGTGTCGGTGCACAGGCTGTTTGTAGAAAAAACTGAATTAGCCATAAAAAAGATAAAATTAAAAAAAGACATACAGCCCAGACGAACAGATTTCGTCTGGGCTCCGGCTCATGTTCCACAAGTGTGTGACTATGTGGAGCGGGCATGGGTGAATGGATTGGGTATGGGCGGCTGGTAGGCAGCTGGTGCAGGTGAGTAGGCGCATGGGCGTGGGGTGGAAGCAGGTGGGTAAGTGTGAGCGGAGAAGTTGACTAACCGTGATGCCGCGAGTGCAGTGGGTGGCAATTGCGGTACAGTGGGCGGACGGGCGTGAACGAACGAGGGCAGGTGGTGGTGAGGCTTGTGTTCTGCGAGCGTGGGCGAATGGGTTGGGTACAGGCAGCTGGTAGGCGGCTGGTGCGGGTGAGTAGGCGAATGGTGAGTGCGCAAGTGGGGTAGGTGGCAATTGCGGTGCAGTGGGCGGACGGGCGAGGGCGAACGAGGGCAGGTGGTGGTGATGGTGACTGCGATGAGCGGTACTGGTGACGGCCGTTGTGAGACGGCTGTAAAATGATTAGTTAACTCGAATGGAAGGATGAGAAAAACATATGAGCAGGTCCAGACAATAAACCGTCGTCTGGGCCCGGCAGCAATGAGATGGGTGCTGTACGGCGTGGTTGTGGTGAGTGAATGCAATTGACGGTGGTGGTGATGGTGGTGACAGTGACAAGATGGTGACGGAGATGGCGATGGTCGGGTGAGCACTCGAGTGGTGACGACAACGGTGGCAGTGTGGTGAGTGGCGGTGGTGACGACAGTGAGCAGTGTGGCTGGACGGTGACGACGATGGCGTCGGGGCGTGTCGTGTGACGTTGATATGCCAGCTACGTATCCACATGGGTACCACATGCACACACGAACGGAAGAAGCGAAATAGAAGGCGTTCGAAGCCACTTGCCCAGGGAAGAAGCGCTAGAAGTAGGTCACACCCCATTCGAAGGAAGGGTGAGCTTTTCGAAACAGTTTCGGCTGAGTCGGCCACCTCGGCGTTTGGAGAAGCATAAACATCCAGCCCGTCACCGCCTCCGTAGCGCCAGACAGAAAGGCACCTGCATCACTAGACGTGTGCCTGACAACCAGACGAATTTCATATCCGCCCAGACCGGCCGTCGCATGATTCGAAAAACATAAAAAAGTCGTCCCTGCCGCTCCCCAACTCCTATCAGAACCTTATTCGACAGTTATCACACACAGCATGCGTAGATCAGCCCAACAGAACGGAATCACTCCTTCTGGCCAGCGCTTAAGCCTTAGAGAAAGGCTTTCCTTGTCGAATCAGTCGTCGCTCGCCACCAGGATCACAGACCGTGTGGAATCTCCCACTGTAGACCCAGATTCGTCAATGGTAGATGTACCCCCTAGCCCAGTCAAACCACCCACGCCATCCAGCACCACCAGCGCTACGGTAGACCCAGGAGCCGCACTTCGAATGATACCGTCGTCCGAACGAACGAGCATGGCTATTACGAATTCGATTGGAATGCAGTTTGCGGATTTGAGGCTGGTCCCCAACGACTGTTGGACCCACCTGACGTGCAGCATCGGAGCTAGAGGAGGCCAGGAGAATATGTTCCACGACACGAACGAAGCATCCACCTTAATGGCACCAAGGGACCCACGCCTTCGAAACCGGTTCTACCTCGAACTCATCAACAGCTCAGTCTCGGTGGGGGAGCTAGCCTCAGTCGAACGAACACACTTCATGGTTGGACAAGTAGTCTGGCGGACCAATGTGATTGCCGAGCACAACGGTTTTCGAAGGACAATATCCCCTGGGGGCCCTTGGATCATAGTAGGTCGAACTCTTGCCAGATATGCGGTCATCAACAGGGAGGGGACATTGCATCCGAGGCTGGTTCCAGCAGACCAGTTAATGCCCTACTATTCGATGTGGCATGTGGCACACCTTCCTGCGGACTTGATGAGTCATGGGGACTTAGAGAATCTCCTCTGTCATGATTTCGAAGCCTAGGAAACACTGTGGAGCAGTCACCATCACTGCAGAAGACTTCGACCAAGGAACCCGAACGGCGATAGAAGCCTATATGGGCGTTGCGAGCATTGGTGATGGCGGATGAGTTCTGCACTCAGTTTGTACCTGTTTCATTTTGTTGTTATGGACTCGTTTCCTCCGTTCCTCCCCTATGACATTCGAAAGGATTGTGTCCAAGAGATTCCTATCAGTCAGTGGAGTGGACTTTCTTCTTCGAATTGATTCTTAGCTACCATCATTTACTTTATATACATGTATCTTTGCCTTTATGCAACAGAGAAAATTTGACCTTCTTTCCCTCCCCTCAGAGTTCAGTGCTAGCGTTGCCCTCTCTCTGAGTCTTGCCTTAGGTCCCTTGCCCACGTCCAGCCTCGTTTTGACCTTGTCTTTGTCCTGTCTCCTCTCGTCTGCCCCATTCGTCCTCTTCTCCACACTCTTATCCCTCGTCCCCTCCTTCGGACGAACACTCTGGTTCGACTACTCTCAGTCGGCCCCCACTTACAGTCACTTTCGTACTTCGTCGTATTAGTGAAGACCGAGAAACCCCTTCCACCCTCGCCATCAGTCTCAGTGTGTGTTCGAATCCCCTTTGTCCAGCCTCTGTGCCACTTAGAACGTCTGTCCACCCGTGCTCCCCTCCAGCCAGCCAGTTGCTACTGAAGGTGTGCCCCAATCCAGATTCGATTTTGTGGTTGGTTTGTGTGTTGGGTTCGTTTTAGGGTTTTGTCCACGACGCTGCGCATCAACGTTGCGGGTCCACGTGACAATCAACAAAGGTGCGAACGCGACGTGTCACCCAATGTCACATGCTCATGTCACAGTTGCTATATATAGCTGGTGGCAGGCATGTTACTGCCCCACCAGCATTGAGTTACTGGATTCCTTGTGGACTCCAGGTACTCCCTGGAGTCCAGGTGGAGTCCAGGGACAGGGAGTCCTGAAGAATCCTGGTACTCCAGTGGGACTCCACATGGACTCCATCTGGACTCCAAGCACATTTTTGGCTATGTCTCAGGCATCTCAAAATGTACCTGGACTCCACTGGACTCCCACTGGACTCCCACTGGAGTACCAGGAGTCCTCAGGAGTCCACGCGGAACACGTGGGGCAGTGTAAAGACCTCAAACGAGGGCATAAGGCCCTCCTTATATACATGTGGGCCAGAGTACATTAAGACTACCTAGGGTAATGCCAGCAGAGCACTACAGAGGGTAGTGCCAGGTGGCACTGTGGGTAGCACCAGGTGGTGCTTTGCTGGTGTCTCTACTCTGAGTATGAACTCTATAATTTCTGTCAATGATTATAATAAGGGATTATTTAGCGTCTCATTAATAATGATATTATAATACATGAAGCTGTGGGTTCAATCCCCTTAGCTCCAGATCATTATTAATTCAACAATATCAGCAAGTTGATCATTTGTGGGAACATAATGAATGTTGATATCTTTATCTTCAACACATTCTCTAACATAATGATAATGAATATCAATATGTTCTATGTTCCTGAGCAGGATTCTTGGCTAAGAATATTGATCCTCTGTTGTCCACATTAAGATCAATAGCTCCAACATTAAATCCTAATTCTTTGAATAAGGATTTTATCCACATAATCTGATGTGAGCAATCTGACAAGCTCATATATTCAGCTTCTGTGGAGGATAATGCAACAGTTTTCTGTTTTCTAGAAATCCAACTAATTGGAGCACCTGCCAATAGAACAAGATTACCTGTTACTGACTTATGCATGATTTGGTCTCCTGCCCAATCAGCATAAGCATAAGCATCTAATCCTTCCTTGTTATAGCCATTATATGTTATTTTCCCATTTACTGTGGAATTAACATATTTTAGAATATATAAGGCTTTAGCAATGTGTTCTTTGGAAGGATTAACCATGAATTGTGACATCATGATTACTGCCTGAGTAATATCATATCTTGTGCCAAGTGTAAGATATAATAAGGATCCAATAATTGATTGATAGTAGCTTCTCTCTTGAGAAGTTGCTTGACCTGTGTTTGCTGCAGGTATATATCCTGCTGGTAACGGAGTGCGCACAGGTTTTGCATCTTCTTGACCAAATCTTTTAACTATCTTTTTTGCATAATTAATTTGATCAAGAGTAATCAATTTTTTCTTCCTATCTCGGACTATTTTCATTCCAAGATATTCAGTAATGGGTCCTAAATCTCTACATTCCCATTTTTTCATAAATTTGTGTTTTATTTCCATGAGTAATCTTCTATTATCACCCATGAATAACACATCATCAACATATAGTATCACTACTATGGTTGATTTTTGTTTATAGCAAACATAGACTCCAGTGTCTGAGAGACATCGTCCAAAGCCTAATTCATTTAAGCTTTTGTTTGTTTTCTTATTCCAAGCTAATGAAGCTTGTTTAAGTCCATATAAGGCTTTTCTGAGTTTATAGACTTTGTGCTCTTGTCCAGAGATGATAAATCCTTCTGGCTGATCCATGTAATGTAAATGTCTTCTTCAAGATCACCATACAGGAAAGCTGTCTTTACATCTAGCGCTTCAATTTCCCAATCTTCTAGCACTGCTGTAGCCATAAGGAGTCTCACAGTTTCAAATTGTGCAACTGGTGAGAATGTACCATCATAATCAACTCCAGGTATTTGTGAAAATCCTTTAGACTAGTTGAGCACATTTTCAACCATCACTTTTAACTGCATAAACCAATCTACATTTTACAGGTTTGCGGTTTTTAGGACATGGTACTAATTCCCATACATCACAATCTTCAAGGGCTTTTATTTCTTCTTTCATTGCACTATGCCATTGTTCCCATTCTTTTGGGTCAGAAACTTTTAATTTATAAGCATCTTTATATGTCCATTGTTCCACATTTTTGGAATAATTTGGACTAATGGCTTTTGAAAGAAGATAATTTACAAAATTATTTCCTCCTTCTTTGTGCATTTTTTGTAGAAAGCTTATTAAATCATCACTAGGTGATTTAGTTAATAGATTTTTATCTATTTCATCTTCACTTGAAGCAAATGGATCATTATTTTCATCTTTTTCTGAATCTTTATCAGATTCATTTTTGCTTTTAGTTTTGTGTTCAGAACCAGAGTCAGATGGAGTCTTATACTCTTGTTCAGATTTGGAACTAGATTGTTTATCCATTTCAAGCTCTTCATCCATTCTATACAATGGATTTTGAAGTGCTTTACATGAAGATGTGGGACTGAAGACGGGTCTAAATTTCCCTCTTCCTTTTCCAAAAATCCTTTTCCCCAATCTGATTTCAATTCTTTTTCTATTTCAAGAGGATCTTTATCCCCATAGAAATTATCAGAAAGGAATTTAGGTTTTCTAATTCTGGAAGTCCTTCCAAGAGTTTCATTGAATCTCTCATCTCTGTTAGGAACTGATCCTAGCATCTAATTTTCGGTTTTATTCATAGGGTGATCAGGCATCACTCTGCATCATTGGCACAAGGTCTGGGACCTTAGGAGGACCATGGGAACACTTGGTGTGGGTTAGTGCACGGCAGCGCTCACTAGAAGACAAGATGATGGTTGGTTGAGCCAACTAAGGATATAATAAGCACAGGGGATCAGACCCTGAGTGATGGCGCCTTGGGATCACATCAGCGCATCACTAGGATCAGCCACAGGGACGGCACAGGGGCTAGGAGGCTCGTTAAGGCAGGAGGATCACCAGTGGGGATCGCAGGAAGCCTGGGAGGTAGCGTGGCCCATTATGGGAGTCTAGAGCAGTCTGCAGGAAGGCCAGACATCATGGGAAAGGGCCAGACCTGGTCTATTAAATGGTTGACAGGTGGCAGCGCCCAAACGCATGAACAATAGGATGCACAGCAAGACATATGGTCTGGGCGCATATGGCTGTGGAGGTGCCAATGGGACTTGTGGTGGCTAGGGGTCTCTAGGAGGAGTATATAAGGGCCTTGGTAGATAGCTGGAGTCTCTTTAGACTCTAGATGGTTTCTCTTACACTCTGTCTATGGGCCTAGGATACTATTTGTAGTAGTCTTAGTACATTCCCTTCCCCCTCTCTTCTCTATCCTCCCTCTGCAAGGCTTGTGGTTAGGTTGTGAGCATGAGCTTGTAACAATCTCTTCTAGCTTTCCCTTTCTCTGAACGTCTAGTTTGTTCAGGAGGTTGAATTGATCAATTCATATTTTGTTCTAATCTATCCTGATTTCCTTGATCAGGATTTATATATGAATCTTCAAGCCCTTTGTCATTATCATTATCATGAGACGATATGTAGTATCATGATTTGACTGATAATCAAAGATTCTTTTCTTGGGTGCGTCATCATCACTGTCACTATCATCAAAGTGACTACCATGATGTATGTGGGAATTGGAATCAGAACCCTGTCCCTTATTGGAATTTTCATCATTTTCCCAAGTATCAATACCTGGTGGACTTTTAAATAGTCTCTCATTTGGGCCTTTTTCAGCTCTAGGAAATTTATGTTCATCAAATATTGATTGAACACCAACAAATATGGAATTATTGTTTTGCATGAATTTATAAGCTTTTGAACTGTTAAGATTGATGCTCCCAACACAGTTCTTTCTAAGTCAACAGTGGCAAGCAGAGTCTCAGTCCGCTCCCAGCCTACTGGACAAGTTCTGGATGCTAGGTCAAACAATGACAAAGGTCTTTAAGTCGACGACAAGCTCAAGATGGAGAGAGCGAGGAATCCGAGTCAAGATTGGGAGTTGGATTCAATTAAGTTGGAACTAGAGAATGTACATGATACTCTAGGGTTTATATACGTTTTGAGAACAAAGAAACCGTAAAGGGAATGCGCAGTAAGCGCAGCTAATTACCTATGAAAGGAAATATGAAGGTGTTAGCTAAAGGAGATAAACGTCCGCTAATCCATATAGTAATGATGATGTAATACTAGTATGTCCGTCACAGAAGGAGAAAAGAAACTGTAACATTACCCCCTTCGTATGTGAGAAGTCACTGACTTCTACCATTGTGCATCCACCATCCAGCCATGGTCTCACCTGGATTCTATCCATTTGATGACACTGTTGAGGTCTTTATTAGCGGCCTCAATGCACCATTGGAGACTTTTAGTGACACACTCCAGCTGCTTGGCATGCTCCCACAAATTGTCGCATTCTTCATAGGTAAGACATTGGGGGTCGGTGGAGAGCATGAGGTTAGTGACAGAGTCGAGGGGCGCAGAGAGGTGGTTAAAATCAACGACGAGGGCTTCGGAGACGGGGGAGAGGAGGGAGTGGCAAGGGCAGTGGATGTAAGGGATGTGGGTGACAGGATCCATGACGACAGGATTGGCGAAGGTCATGGGAGCGAGTTCTTCAGGGTGCTGGTGAAGTTCTGGGAGGTCCACCCAGACGAGATCATCGATAGTGGTGGTGGTGGTGACAAAGACCTCAAGGGGGAGGTCATGGGCCATAGCAAGGAAGGGGAGGCGGTGGCGACGGGTTCGATATAACAATGACCACAAGCAGTAATCAGGAGGGCGAGGACAAAGGCAACGAGGTAGGTGAGGGTGATGAAGAAAGTGAACATTGTGTATCAAGTAGAATGAGAAGAATGGGTAGCTTACAGCGCATCATTTGATGGTGATTCAGGGGTGTTTGGTTGAGTGTATTCGTCTTCTCTAATGAACACTCCTTGAGCTGTGACCCTGCTAGTGATCTTTGGGTATCCTGGTTCGAAGTCATAGGTAGGATAATGTGGAGGCAATGGCGGGTAAGGAGGGGGAATGTGTTCCCATGTTAATGAATCATATGGTGGTGGAATGATTGCATCAGGATTTTCCACAGGGAATTCGATTTTCTGTGGGAAGAGATGATAAAATTGCATGAAGCGGTTGCACTCATGTTCTTGTAGATCTCGTTGTCGATCTAATATCCATATATTCATTTTGTGAAGGATCCATTGCTGTTGCTTTTGGAATTCTTGTTCCTGTTCTCTCGTTTTTTCTACAGCGGGGTTCAGTTGAATAGCTTTTGATGATGATAGTGGTCATTTTGGGGAAATAAAATGTATGTGTCTACTAGTGATTGGATAGCGTTGTGCATGTGGGAGTTGGATCAGGTGCTTCTTGTTGTGACGATGCTGTAATAAACAAGTCCAAGGAGGAAGGAGTTGTCCTTTGAGCACATAAAGGGTTTTCCAGAATTTCTTTGATTGGTTATAAGCCATAGGTGATGTTCTATAGATGTCTTCTGTTCTTATATTCTATCAGAATGTCTGCAGCATTTCCCAGATGGCGTTCAGGTTCCCAGGTGTTGTCATTCGATCCATAGCCTTTCCATTCAACCAAATATTGATAGCCTGCTCCACATTTTCGATGTCCAAGGATAGCTTCGATCTCAAACTCCTCCTGCCCATTAACTATATCCGGAGGTGGTGTAGTAAAGTTTGGTCCATGTATTGACGTTTCCTTATATGGAGTGAGAAGCGATGCATGGAATATCGGATGAATGCGCCATTGTTTTGGTAGTTTCAGCTTGTATGTAACTGGTCCCATGACTTGTTCAACCTGAAAGGGTCCTTCTCGTTTCGGCGCAAGCTTCCTTGACTGATGTGGGATGTGTAAGTTCTTGTTCTCAAGCCAGACCTTGTCGCCTTTTTTGAATTTAATCGACTTGTCTCTGAATCTTTGGGCAACTGTTTGCCTGGCGAGTTCATGTGCTGCTAATGCCTCTTCTCTCACTCTTCAAAGCATCTGAAGGTGTTCTTCTGCTGCTGGGGCGGTTATCTTGAGCGCTGCTGTGGGAATGGCGATCAGATTTGTTCCATACATAAGTTGGAATGGAGATGTTTTTATTGTGTCATGATAACGATTATTGTGTGCGAATTTGGCGATAGGCAAGAGTGGTTTCCACTTGTGGGGTTCATTGGTACAAAACATCCAAAGATAGATTTCTAGTTCTTGATTGACACATTCAGTTTCCCCATCTGTTTGAGGGTGATAAGCAGTGCTCATCCTGTGGTCGATTCCCAATGCTTTTTGTATTTCTTGGAATACTTTGGCAGAGAACTGTAGTCCTCTATCAGAGATTGAGACATCAGGGAGTCTGAAGCATTTGAAGATTTCAGAGATATAGAGATCGGCTGTTCCTAGAGCATCAATTGTCTTGTTGCAAGGGGTGAAAATTACCCCCTTTGTAAGGCCATGGTCCACCGTGACCAATACTGAATCATATCCATCTGAAACAGGAAGATCAGTTATGAAATCAAGGGTAACTTGTTGAAACAGGCGTGTTGCTTTTGATGGAATAGGAACTAATGCTGGCGCATTTGGGTGGGTGTTAACTTTCATCTGTTGACATAGTGCGCAGCCTTCTACCCATTCTTTGACATGTCTGTACACTCCTGGCCACCAGTAGTCATGTTTTAGAAGCGCCAATGTTTTCAATTGGCCAGGATGTCCTGAAGATAAAGCTTCATGCATTTCTTTGATTAAGCAAGTTCTTAATTCGAGTCGATCAGGGATATAGATCTTTCCAAGGTAATAGACAATGCCATGGGTATATGTCCAATCTTGTAGCTTTGATTTGATTGGTGGTGCTCTTTGTCTTTTAATAACATCAACCAAAATCTGTCCAAAATCGTCATTCGCTATATATTTCTTCAGTTCATTGGCTAAATCATCATTGATAAGGTGAATGAAGCGATCATTTGGTAACATGGTGACTGTTGTTTGTTCTTCATCATTTCCCATATGATCTGGTCGTCTAGATAGAGCGTCTGCTTCAAACATCTTTGTTCCTGGCACATGTTCAATCCGGAGATCAAATTCAGATAATAAGGACAACCATCTGGCTTGTCTAGGTGTCAATTGTTGAGCAGTTCTGTAATAGGACAAGTTCTTGTGATCACAATGAACAATGATCGTATGAGGTGATCCATGTAGAAGGTGACGCCAAACTGCCAACTGTTAGGAACCGATCCTAGCATCTAATTTTCAGTTTTATTCATTGGGTGATCAGGCATCACTCTGCATCATTGGCACAAGGTCTGGGACCTTAGGAGGACCATGGAAACACTTTGCGTGGGTTAGCACATGGCAGCACTCACTGGAAGACAGGACGGCGGTTGGTTGAGCCAACCAAGGATATAATAAGCACAGGGGATCAGACCCTGAGTGATGGCGCCTTGGGATCACATCAGCACATCACTAGGATCAGCCACAGGGATGGCACAGGGGCTAGGAGGCTCGTTAAGGCAGGAGGATCACCAGTGGGGATCGCGGGAAGCCTGGGAGGTAGTGTGGCCCATTATGGGAGTCTAGAGCAGTCTGCAGGAAGGCTGGACATCATGGGAAAGGGCCAGGCCTGGTCTATTAAGTGATTGACAGGTGGCAGCACCCAAGATGCATGGACAATAGGATGTGCAGCAAGACATATGGTCTGGGCGCATATTGCTGTGGAGGTGCCAATGGGACTTATGGTGGCAAGGGGTCTCTAGGAGGAGTATATAAGGACTTGGGTAGTTAGCTGGAGTCTCTTTAGACTCTAGATGGTTTCTCTTACGCTCTGTCTATGGGCCTAGGATACTATTTGTAGTAGTCTTAATACATTCCCTTCCCCCTCTCTTCTCTATCCTCTCCTCTGCAAGGCTTGTGGTTAGGTTGTGAGCATGAGCTTGTAACACCAACCCTTTACTGATGGCAAGTAATTCTCTATCATAAATCTGGTAGTTCTGTTCCGTTGGTGTTAGGGCATGGGAAATAAAACCACAGGGATGTAGTGCACCAGAGTTGTCTGCTTGTTTTAAGACCGCTCCTATTGCCTTGTTAGAGGCATCGGTTTGGAGGATAAATGGTTTTGCTGGGTTTGGCATTAAGAGAACTGGCATGGAGGCGAATCATTGTTTCAGGGTATCAAAAGCAGCTTGATGCTCAGTATTCCAGTCAAATATCTCCGTCTTCTTTGTTAAATTGGTGAGCGGTTTTGCTCTAGCCACAAAATTTCCAATAAATCATTGATAGAAGTTTCCAAAACCTAAGAATGATCGAACTTGTTTGACTGTTGCTGGTACTGGCCAATTGGCTATCCCTGCTAGTTTGATAGGATCCATCTGTATTTTTCCGGGTGATATGATCATTCCTAGAAACTTGACTTCTTGTAAAGTGAATTTACACTTTTCCAGTTTCAGGAACAAGTTGTTCTCCTCTAATCGGTCTAGAACTCGTTTTGTTCGCTTTTCCAATTCTGTCTTGCTTTGAGAACAAATCAAAATGTCGTCCATGTAAATGATGAGCCATCCTTTGTTAATCATATCTCTGAAATATTTGTTCATCATGGTTTGGAACGTAGATGGCGAATTGCATAGTCCAAAGAACATAACAGTTGGTTTCATATAATCCTCGATTTGTAATGAAGGCTGCTTTCCATTCATCACCTTTCTTCATTCGGACGTTATTGTATCCCCAGCGAAGATCTAATTTGGTGAAGTATTGTGCTCCAGCAAGTTTAGTAAGGAGATCGGATACTAGGGGCAGGGGGTATGCATTCTTGATTGTCCAATCATTCAGGTATCTGTAGTCTTGACATGGCCTTAACGCTCTGCTTTCCTTTTTCGAAACAAAGAAGAATGGCAAGGCCTGAGGTGATTTCGACGGTCTGATGTATCCTTTAGCAAGTTGTTCTTCAATCCATTCATCCAAGGATGACTGCTCCTTAATTTATAATGGGTAGATCTTGCTAACTTTGGGGGTGAAACCATTTTTCAGTTTGATCGCATGATCCCAAGTTCTAGAGGTAGGAAATTGCTCTGAAGCTTTTTTCTCAAAGACTGATCACCATTTCTTGTATTCCATAGGTAGTTCTGTCTTTGGTTTGTCCCTTTTCAGTTGATGTTCCAGTGCCTGAGATGCTGATGTTTTGACCCTAATCCAATAGTCATCTTCTCCCCATTGATTGTCTAATGCCATTTGCCAGATTGTCCCATCTTGTTGTTGATCATCAATGAGGTGAATCGTTTTGTCTCTCCAATCAATAGTTGGGTTATTTTCTTCTAACCAAGGAATTCCCAGGATTAATTGTTGGTCTCCTAACTTAGTGATTAAGAACCAGTTACCGTGACGCTTTCCTCCAATTGAATATTGGATTAATACTCAATGAGTGATCATCCCATTTGTATTGATTGTTCCATCTGCGTTCCTAACTCGAATCGGTTTTCTTAGCTTTTCTTTTGGTAGTTTTGTTGTTATTTCTTCGTCAATAAAGTTCCCCTCTGCTCCACAATCAATGAGGGCAGAGGTTTCAGTGGGTAAATCAATCGTTTCAACAGTGATTGAAAGGTGCTTGCCATTATTTGATCATACTATTACAGAATCAAGCGCTAACTGTGAAAGTCCATTTGCTGTGGAAGTGCCAACCACTGTGTGACGCTTCCTGATCAAAAACCCTCATTCTCAAGTTCATTAAGAAGACCTTCTCATTCATCGGCCTTCATTCCAGCAAGGATCGCTCTGATACTTGCAACTGGGTCGTCTTGCTTGTCTGGGCGCATCCTCAGGGATGGATCTGATCCCCTTGTTTTGAAATGATGAGGAGGACCTGAAGGAGGCGTTTGGAGTAGTGTTTCATTTCAGACAATTTTTTGAAACATGTCCCTGGTTTCCACATCTGAAACACTTCCCTGTTTTTATGTACTCCTCTTTTTGTTCATCTGTCAAACGTCCAGTGGGCATAGCATTTACTGATCGAGTTGATCCGCTCCTAGTGTTGGTGTTTCAGTTAAAATTAGAGTGGTTCCCTTGTCCTGGTTTGCATCCAAGCGCTCGCATCATTTCCCAAGTGCCATGAAGCTGTTCTGCTTTTTCATATGCTCCTTTCATTGATAAAATGTTTGCCTCAAGGATTTTAGTGGCGATACTTTCAGGGAGTCCTTTAACAAATGCCTGAAGTTGTGTGGTTGTCCCTTTTAATCCTGAAGTTCCAATCTCCATGCGGAATTTTCTGATGTATTCAGGGACTGAAACGTCACCCCCTACTCTAAGATTGGCCAAATTGTTCAGGGCCCTGAGTGCGCTGTTAACTTCGCCCCAATCTGCTAAAAAGCGCTTCTTGAATTTGGCCCAACTCATCCAGGTAAGGGTCGTTTCTTCATCATTGTCTAGTTCCTCTTTGATTAGAACCTTCCAATTGTCGAGTTCCTGTCCTACACAGGCAAGAGTGAATTGAATCTGTTTCTGGCCTTTGTTTTTATAATTGTCATCATTCAAAATGAAGTAGTCTTCCAGGTTTCCAATGAAAGCCTTTGCTTCGGTTCATTTCCCTGTAAAAATGCACATGGGCTGTGGCTTAATATCTCCTTTTGAGGCAGGTGCTGCTGCGTCAGATGCCATCTTTTCTGTTTCTTCTTTTGGGTCTGTAGGTTCTCCTGTTTTGTCTTTCTTCTTTTCTGATTCTGGATCTCCAAATAGATTTGCTTTGATCTGTTTCTGTTCCTGGAATCCTATCCAAGGCTGTAGTTCTCCTTCCTTAAGTGCGTATCAATCTCGTCCTGTTATATCAGCAAGGTTGAGATATTCGTTCCACCAAGAGAGTTCTGGTTCATTTGTAGGTGGTTTGAATAAAGAATGAAGTTCTTCTTCGTGTTCTTCATTTATCCAATCAATCCAAATGTCGTCTGGGAAGACATCCTCTTGTCCTTCAATGTAATCACCTTCAAAGAGGGATTCTGATACTGGTTCATTCTTTTTCTGTTCAGAAAACATGTGCTGCATTTATTGATCAAATCATGGCATGTTGGTGGCATGTCAGGGTTCATACAAACATGTGGCAGTCAGGAACGTAGCATGAGGACAAAAAATATCAAGCATTGACACTTGTCTTTGCATTCCTTGCTGATGAGTACCCAGCCCATATTACTAGCATCCAAACAAAAGAGGCGTTCCAAAAAAACAATTTTGTGTGCGAACAATGTTGAGGCAGCCAATGCTATTACACACGAGGATGTCAAAGTGGAAACAAAGGCAGGGCTATGAAGGAAGCATGTGAAGGTACCATTGGAGCCTCGCTTTGAGGCGCTTGGCACAGGGGATTCTCAATCAGCAGATATTCTCGATGGCTTTGACTTGAATTCAAATATGGATGCTGTGGAGGACTTCCTAGAGGAGAGAACAAAACCAAGCAAGGTAGGTGCCAATCATATTTATTCAAGAAATGCGATATAATGTGGGTAGACTCAAAGGGACTATGTGGACGAATTCCAGTACTTTACACTCCCCCACATATCCTATTGGACTCCGATCAGACTGACTAGGAGTAGTAACAAATTTACACAGTCTGATCAGACTCCAGTCGGACTCTAATAGACAAACTAAATGATTACTTATAGAGAGGAATATACCCAGTCCTATTGGAGTCTGATTGACAAACTAAATAATTTGTAGAGAAGAAATTTACCATGCCTGACTGACTGACCAGAGTCCAATCAGACTTCAATCAGACTTTCTGACTGACAACCTAATTAATGTTACAATGTATGTATGTTACACCTCAATCACTCCCTGTCACAATCACTATCCTCTTCCTCCACACTTTTTTCACCCTGCTTCTGCTTCTCAATCACATACCTTGTGTGATAAAATAGCATGGTATGCATTAACCAGTCAAAGTTAGCTGGCACCATTCTCTTCAAAATTGACTCAAAT
The DNA here is from genome assembly GCA_023014435.1 of Amanita fuliginea. Taxonomy (NCBI): domain Eukaryota; kingdom Fungi; phylum Basidiomycota; class Agaricomycetes; order Agaricales; family Amanitaceae; genus Amanita; species Amanita fuliginea. The sequence goes on from JAEBUQ010000003.1 coordinate 3,507,375, forward strand.
CCCCCCAGCCAAGCATTCAATTGCTCACAGGCCTGGGTATTGAAGGCACGCTTATAATAGAGCTGGCCATGCTTATCCCTTCCAGAAACAACAAGGTTTGGTGCTGAGCCATCAAGTGGTGCAGGATTGCACCATTTTTGGCACAGCATATCATTCTTGCTGTGATTCTTGTAATGGTATGAGTCAACAATGAAATGGGTGGTATTTTTCCATATGTCCCATTGACCCCTGCTGATGCATGATCTCAACAGAAGGCATGCTTTGTCTATGCACACATATGAGGGTCTGGAGTCTTCTGTTGGATAAATCTCTTCCAGGTAATCCAGTATTCATGTTGGTGACTCTGATTTGGCAAACTTGGTCCATGCAATGACTACTCCACATGGTGCACATACAGTCTCAACACAATAAAACCTTGGAGCACTAAAGTAATTCTTCTGCTGTTGTCTTAAAGGAGCAGCCTGATCATGAGGCTGTTGATTCTGTTGGACCTGTGGATGCCATGGCAGGTTCTCTCCAGGATGCCTCAATGCTCTCTTTGCACCTTTTAGTTCCTGCTGTGAATGACTTTCAGCATGTCTCTTCCATTGCTCTTGATGATGCAAGCATGCCAGTGTTCATGTAAGCTTTTGTCTTGCACACTCCATGACATGACATCTATTACCATGCTCTGACTGATGATAAGCACAAAATATACCACCCCTGTAATTTGCAAGGTCGCTTTCACACTTATCATATGCACAATGCTAAAACTTGATCAGTGATGCAAACATGTTGTGCAGTGTTAGACATACATATGGTCCCATCACTATACCATCCACAACTACCATATTCACAGGTGCACTGTCCACATCCATGTCTTCTCCATCACTGCCCACTGGCTGTTGTTCAACACCTGCAGGAAACCTTATTATTCTGTTTTCTTCCAGGACAGCAGATGGGGCATCATCAATAACATCTGCTGATGTCCTGTATTTCTGAGTACACTCTGGCAGGTATGGCCTTCAGCAACTTGTATTTTCCCCTTTCCTCCCAATCTAGCAAATGCTTCTTTTGTTACCTCATCTAGTCTCAAATCATCTTCAATTACAAGGTCCATGCCTGTTGCACCTGCAACAGTTCTTATTGATTCTTGAACAAATGCAGCCCAAACTTGACGCCTTGACATTTTTCTATCTCCTGCACCCTGACCTCCAAAGCTCCTTTGCCAGTATTCCTGATATGCTGAAGCTGAAGCATGAAAACTGTACATCCCATTCAGCATTGCATTTGAGAAATGCCTATCCACCCAGATATTCTGCCCAATTTTCAAATACTTGGCATTGTTCAAATATGCTCTGCACCACTGATTTTGATTGCTAGGATCAAGGAAACGCTTGTGGTCAGCAGAATACATTGTATGGCACTTTGGACATATCCCAGTAAGTACATGAGTATGGACATAGTGATGTGAGTTTTTTACAAGCATGACTTGTGGAATATCTCTGCTCCTTGTGTGCTGAAGCAATGATCTTGGATGACATGTTGATATCTGACATGTAACTGATGGAGGGCAAATCATGTGTACTGGCTCAATTGTTTTTTGTGAAATTGTTTTGAGGCTACTCAGATATTGACCATGTTTATCATAGGGATATAGCTCCAACACCTTTGCTAAACCATCTAACTTCTGACCAAATTTTCTCACCTTTTGGTCTTCTGTCATTTCCACTCTTCTTTCCCTCTTTTAGAACAAGGTTGGAGCTTGTGCACCAAGTCTTTGGCTGAGACCTCTTCCCATTGCCTTCATCCATCCTGAAACAACGGACCTTGTCTCTTCATCAAAGACTGGATTTTGTTGTCTGGCATGCAGACTGAGCAAGTCTGGATTCTCTACAAGAGTGAACAGCACTATAAGAATTGTGGGCAATGTAACATTTGAGCTGAAGTGCTCCTCAATGAATTGACTGAAGACTTTAAATGATATGTTTGGGAACTCTGTTTGTGATGCACCAGTCAAAGGGAGGAATCCCAGTGCCAAACATAGCCAGAGCAAAATCTGGAATGATTTCAAGCAAGTTGAAAGCATAATGAACATCCAGAACAAGGGAAAACATCTAGTTGCATACAATAAGACACACAGTACATACATAATTTCATGACCACATATTTGTGCAACAGCACTCACAATTTCTTGCCTTTGCCTTTCTCTTTCTTCTTTCCTTTATCTTTCTTGGGAGAAGCCTCTCCATCCTGCTTCCTTCCTTTCTTCTTTCTTGCTTCCTTCTTGGGAGAAGATGATTCTGCTACAAGAAGTCCATCCTGCCTGATGAACTGAATCAGGTCCTTGAAATTATAATGATCTTTTTCAAGACCCCAAGCCTCTTTATCTGATGGTCCATTTTGTTTGCTCTCCAACCAATCTACCATTGGCTGATAATTGTGTACTTTGGAAAATGCAGCCCTATAGTGGGAAAACCAATAAGATCTGGAGGCAAAAATCTCAATGATTTGAGTACTGTTGAAAGATTTTGCCCTCTAGTCCCCATCTCTTTTAAGTTTTTCAAACTTTCTGGCAGCAGCAAGATAGGCTTTGTACTTTTCATAGCAAAAATGGAGGTTTCTGTCAGCCCTCCCAGCCAGATGACTGGGTGTTAAAAGTTAGATTAGATAATTAGAATTAGAATTAATTAGTGTTTTATATTTAACTAAATATCTATTCAGATTATGTGATATCACATGATTAGTCATGTGATTAGTCATGTGATTAGTCACATGTCTATAGGCTCATCTAGACTCTGATTAGTAATAATAAACTCTTATTTGTACTTGTGTACGAAATTATAGAGTTCAGAGATATTTATATCTTTGACAGATATTATAGAGTTTGACAGATATTATAGAGTTTGATGGGACGATTATCAACTGAATTGAATAGTTGATAAGAATCATTTATATTTAGAACATGACTCAGAAATGACTCATATGACTGTGCATTGCTGTGCAATGACTGTGCAATGACTCATACTACTGCGCATGAGTCATATAGCTGTGCACATGAGTCATTTAGAAGGAAATGATATGATTAAAAATAGATAATAATAAAAGAAACTCGTTTAATAGTATTTTTATTATTATATTTTGTACCTAGATTAGGGTTACTGAAATGTATATAAGGAGGGCGTTTTGGACGCTAAGCTCTCCAGTTTTTCCACCTAACACTTAGGCAGATAAGCACTACTAACCAAATGTAAGTACATTGAAACCTTACTTAGCTAGTGTCTGCGCTGCTGTTTGTTGTTTCAATACTGGGAACATCAAGCAAGGTCATCAGCTGCTCCTTCAAATCAGATGAACCAGTATGTGTTGAATCCCCAGCAGATGGGCCTGGAACTGCAACACCAGGAGTTGTGAGCCTAGATGCTGTAGTACTAACTGTTGCAGAGATAGGTGGGTTAGTAATCTGTGCAGATAAGGATTCTTCATTTGTCTTACTTAAATGAGTAACCTAGAAATCAAAGCAAAGAGATGCCAACTTACAATGAGAACTGGGAGAACATAAGCCCCATTCTGTTTCAACCACTTGATTGACTCATCATCCTCCAATGCATACTGGTAAGGACCTTTCAAATCCCATGACTGACCATTATAAACAAGGATTGATTGTTCTAGGAGCAATTGGAAAAGTTTTGTTAATTAATTCATTGTAACTCACTTTTAGCATGTGGATATTTTCTTGCCAACTTCTCCAGAACAGGTGAAATGAACCCAACCACCTGTTGATCATAGGTCATCAAGGGGAGGTTGTTATGAGGATCTGCATATGAAGTATACAAATGGACCTTCCCCATAACAGATGACTGAGACTCCAAGGATGCAGATTCAGCATCTGCAAAATTGAACACATTACCCTGTGCTTTGCCCCTAATAAAACCCCCAATGGTCCTTGAAGCACCTTTCAAGTCCTGGTATTGTTCAAATGAACTTTAAACCCAAGAGAATGATTCTCCCACTTGCCTCTGGCACATATTCTATTTCAAGCTCATCAACCTCCATTTGGAAATCTTCAACTGTAACACCATGAGTTAAACATGTTTCTAACAGGTATTAAATACATACTTGGGTCATCTGATATTTCAGAATTATCTGGATATACTGTCATTAAGATGAAAATAACAATAGTTAAGAGTCTCTCAACTCACCACTACTGTTGATTGCATCATCTCTTTCCTTCTCATCACTCTTTTCAGACTTGTCTGAGTTTGTAAGGTTAAAAGTAATTGGCATAGAACAGGATCTGGGCTCACCACTAGTATCATCAATGGTATCATTTTCTTCCACAGAACCATCCTCTTCACACTTGTCTAAATGTATTAAGTTAGGATGCCATTGAAATGAGAACAGATTCTTGATTTTACCATTAATATTTGCAGTTGTCTCCATTTCCATCACAGGGTTCCATCCTTCAGACTTGTCTGAATTTAAATAAATTAGAAACTCATTGATAGAAAGCAGTATTTATGAGTTTCTATGCTTACCACTAATCTTATCAGTTGTATCTTTTTCCTTCCCAGTACCTGCTCTGATCAACACTTGCCCTTCAAGGGGGCTGTCTGCTTGCTGTTCTGCTTTGTCTACAATATTGTTTAATTGGGCTAGAAAAGATTTAGGAGTAAACCACTTACATTCTTCTTCAGCACTGGCCAAAATGGTTATGGGACGAGGATGAGGACGAGGAGGTGGGGCAATGCTGAGTCCACTATGCTCCAGAACTGTCTCAGCCCTGATACACAGTCAACACAATAAAATAAATAATAAATACTTACACACCTTTGTTGTGGTTTCCTGGAAGAATAAAAATCACAGAAAAATGCAAAATTTAATATACAGATATTTTATATATATACACATTAAATAGTGGAGTGGTTGTGAAGTGGAGGTGGTTGTGAGCATGGGCAGCAGTCGAGGACAGCAGGCAGTTGTGTTGTAGTAGCAGGTGAGGTTGTGGGCATGTGGCAGCATTTGCGTTGTAGCGGCAAGTGGATACATGGTTGCAGGCAGGCAGTGGTGTTGTAATGGTGGTTGCAGGTGGGCGCAGGTGCGTGTTGTTGTGGGTGCATGGCAGCAATTGTGGGCGATTGGGGTTGCGCATGGTTCCGGGTCAATCGAGGAAGGCAGGTGGTGTCAGAGGTGGTGTTATGGGCCGTGGTGGCGGTTGTGGGTAATTGATCGAGGAAGGCAGGCGGTGTCAGAGGTGGTGTTATGGGCCGTGGCGGCAGTTGTGGGTAGTTGGGCAACAGGTCATAGTGGCAGGTGTGTGGGTTGCATGTGGCAGCAAGGCGGTTGGACGATGGCAGGCAGATGTGGTAATGGTAGCGTGGGGCACAATGTTGATGGTGTGTTGCGTTGTGGAGATGACAGTGACGTGGCAGTGCAGGGAAGTTCGATGAGGCAAATGACGTGGCGGCGCAGGGCGGTTCGACGAGGCGAACGAGTTGTGGAGGTGGCCAGCAGATGGTGAGCAGGGACAAAGTTAGTACGAAGGACATTTGAAAGAGGTGCATATGCACCTTTGCGAGGCTTGTTCCTCGTCATCTTGAGGCCCTTGTTTGGAGTCGCCTCGTTGGCTGGCAGCATGCTCCTCGGTCGTCCTCACCTTTTTGGCCTTGGATTTTGTGTCAGCGCTGGACAGGCCTCGCTTGCGTGATGAGGCGATGGGCAGTGGAAGCCAAGATTGGCCGCTTCAGGACCTTGGCACACTAGAGCGGGTGTCGGGCATGGGCGCAGGCAAGCGTTGTGGTGGGGGTGATGATGAGCAAGGCGGAGTGAGGCGAAAGGCATCGTCGCAGAACCCTCAGCCCAGGCATCGATGTAGTGCCTATAACCCAGTTAGTTATGTACACTACAAGTAGCTGTGTGGCGTAACAGTTTAGATGTTGTGACAATTTGTAATTTGTGATGCGGGGTTCAATCCATGGTTCGTGCAATTTGCTAATGATTGAAAAAATGCCAAATAAATATCAGATAAATACCAAAAAATACTCAAAAATTCCGCAGTCCGAGGGCTCCAAGTGTGGACTCCTATTGGACTCCGAGAATCTGATTGGAGTCTGATCGGACATGTAATAGAAATTGGCTGGTGTCACACTGACCTCAAGTGCCAGGCAGTCTGACCGGAGTCCGATGGAGTCTGATCGGAGTCCGCCAGGATATGTGGCTAAGTGTAAAGACCTCACGAATTCATAGAACGCATAGACAATCTACTCGAAGCATTGTTGTGCCACAAGGCATGGCCAGCCAGCCAACAAAAGTGCCCTCATTGCACAGAGAATAATTTGGCAGTTTGGAGGTGCATTGATTGCTCAGTAGGAACTCCTTTATGCCAGCAATGCATGCGGCACACACACTGGAAGAGTCCATTGCACCGCATTGAATGATGGACCAGTGGCCATTATGAGCCAGCAGAGCTCTGGCAAGTTGGCATGTATATTTTAGTCCCACACAGGCATGGGGTGGCAGTATGTGAGACGCTGCAATTTCAGAAACGGTATCTGGAATTCTTTGAAAAACTCAAAGACAATGCAGAGCAGCCAAGGATAGCATCATATTTGTCAGCTACCTCAGGACCGGCAACCAGTCTTGGCATGAATATGGAGGACCGATATCCCACTGCAAAACCCTGCTTGGATGATGCTGGTGCCGATGGTTCAGATACAGATGCCGGTGTGGATGATTCAGATGGGGGTGACACTGATGCCGATGAACAATTTGATGGCATTGAAAATCTACCTGGAACCGGAACATTTGGAGAACCAGACTCAATAAACTTGGCCAAAAATGTTCTATCTGGTGATGCCTTGAATAATTCATACGTGCACATTGTCCATACAAATGGAATACACCATTTGGCATTGGTGTCTTGCCAATGCCATGGTGAGCAGGAGTTACCACTTGACCTCATGGCTTGCCAGTTGATACCGGCCAGCTTTACCCGAATTCGTACTCTGTTCTCAGCCCAGGTGTTGGACCATTTCTGGCTGTGTAATTTAGAACTAAAAGCATCGGCTTATCAGTTCTACCAACTGCTCCACCAGCAAACACCAATTTATACCATGAATTTTGGAGGATGTCCCACATGTGGTGTTGGATCAAGAGGCTCAAGTGGGCCAGCTATGGACATAACAAACAGGATCCACGAAATGTACCAGCCAGTGCTCTTGTCAACTTTTGTCCTGCCTGTCCCCAGCCAGAGATAAATTTGCCAAATGATTGGAAGGATGATCCAAATAGGTGGCATCTTCATTCACTTGCTGAAACCCAGCCGCTGATGCAATACAAGGTTTGTTTTTCAACGAGTGGTTGTGGCCGATGGGAACTTTAAGGCCGATCATGTTTGGCAGCAACATCAGGACAATGATGTCTGGCTTTCTGAAGGAGGGGGGATGATTCCCAAACTAGAAGAGTATTTCAAGTTCCTCAAGCATGCTATCCAAACATCGACAGTGAGTTTGCCAAATATTTGGCTGGTCATGGCCAGCAGCTGATTTGCCCACAGAAGGCACCATGTGAAAATACTTTCAGGACCATCATCAATGCAATGCAAGCTTCCAAAGCATGTGACATCACCAGTCTTGTTGCCATAGCCTGTGCTCAGCATGGATGCTTTGTGCCTAATGCCATTGCCGACCTGTTCTTGGGTGAGCAACAGAAGAATGTCGATTTTGTCTTCCTCAAGAGCCTGGAAACCACTGGCATTGATCCTCAGCAAGGTGTCATGATCATCTATGACATCATGTGCCAGTACTATGTTCATTTACAAGAACGCATTGGGAGACATCTGCCAGCAGGCCTCATCATTGATAAAGCAATTGGTCTATTCCATGTCCATGCACACAAAGATGAGTGCTTTTTCCAATTTGCGTCCTCTTTTATACCCAGCACTGGAGTTGTGGCCGGTGAAATCCTGGAGTCGCTCTGGGCATCCCTCAATGCAATTTCTCCGACTGTGCACACAGCCACCCTTGCACATCGGGCGGAGATGCTCAATGACCATGCCAGTGATTCCAATCATAAGAAGACACTTGGTATGATGGGTGCACTGTGCAGGAGGTTTGCTGAAGCATCAGCCATGTCCTTGCAATCAACAAAATATTTTGAAGAGTTATCAGCCAGTGCAGGGCTCGCAATACACAACTGGGCAAATGAAATCACGGCGGCAGAGGGCTCACGACATTCTGACATATCGGTAATGGACACATATGAAGCAAGAGTGGTTGACCAGCAAGCAACTCAACCATTGGTCATGTCAGCCAGACCGGCATCAGCAGTACATGAGTGAATCAACTTTGCCCTGTGCGTGGAAGAAAAACAGTCAGTTGCTCAAATTCAGATTCATGGCAAAGCTCCTAATGGCCGACAGAATAGAATTACAGAATAAAGTTCGTCGGCTAAGCAAATATCTTTCTGCCGCTCACTGGAAGAGTGTTGAAGATGGCTGGAAAAATCTCAAGTTGCTCTTATTACAATTGAAACAGTTGCAAGACCGGGCTGAAGTCCTTGAGAAGATTTCTACTATGCCTCTTCATGTCGACAATGAGGATGAATTTGACAATGTGGAAGGAGATACAGGCGACCAGTCACTGCCACCAGTCGTCTCAGTTTCCAGTGCCTTGCCAGAACGTTGACAACTCTATCTTCCCTCCAATGGGAATGTGGGAGGCTCCTTTGATGATGTTGAACTTTCACTGTGTATACGCCAGGCTCAGCAACAACTAAACAGGCTAAGGGACCTCATTGCTGATAAATCCTTCCATTACTCGCACATCATCAGGTCTGCTCCATGGAAGGAAATTCACACATGGGCACAAAGCCAAATAAAAGGACTGAACCATGAGATTGTTTCACATTGTCGCATCTACTCCTGCTGCCGATCTCGAATGGCCGGTCTTGGTGCCGATGAAAACATACTTGCAAATTTCCAGGTTTTAAGGAAGCAGCATGTACAGGCTAGTTCCAGTACTTTCCACTGAGCCATGTTTCCCAGTGGACTCCCAGTGGACTCCGAGGATTCCTAGTGGACTCCTGGGATTCCTATTGAATTCCCAGTAAATTCCCACTTGGTCCACTAAAGTCCCAGCACATTCCTAACTCATTCCCAGCACATTCCCAGCACATTCCCAGCACATTCCCAGTGGATCATATCTTGATATAAACCTACCACTGAAGACTTCCTGGCATATTCCTAGCTATTCCCTGCTTTTCATTCTACTTTCTAATAGGATCCATGTGATATTCCACTCATTCCACATTCATTTCACAAAGTTTGTATGAAATTTGAATACCTAGTGTGACATTTACATGTGTATGATTCTACATTGTTGTTTGTGGATATACATGTACAAGGAACTTTTTGGGCAAGTCAATATTGTTTCAAGCTTGTCTCTTGCTCATTGCTGGATTGGATTCATTGAATGTAATTTGTGCACATGTATGGTGGTTTGTGCATACATGACCATCACTATTGTACAGACTATTTTTTAAAGGCTCACTGCTATTGTTATCAGAGCATGGAATGTAATTATCTAGTATAATATGGACACATTTATGGTTATTTACACTTGTTTATGCATACATGACTGTAGCCATTGTGCAGATGGTATGTAAATATACATGGTTGATTCAGACTACTCTCAAATATCACCAACATGTCAAACTTTTCCAGGGGTGAAGTGACATCTGGACTATCACATTTCACACAATCTGAAAAAGATAATAGGCACTTGCTTTAGACCATTCTTGAATCTCTTCAGTATGTTACATCTTCCCATTCTTGATATTACTCTGGCTTCAACTATATCTGGGCTGTGCAGATAATATATATCATACTGATGTTGTCATGCAATTGTCAAAGCCATGACTTTGGGAAAGGCAGGAGGGTAATAGGCAAATGAGATAAACATAAAACTGAGACAGAGTGACATTTTCTTTTCTCCTTCTATGACAAACTACAACATTTTGCTTACATACTGTGTTTGGGCACTATTTCCTTTAGGTAGTTACCAATACATTTCTCTTCTCAGGTAGCTACAGCCTTATTTTCTTTTTGGTTCTATCATTCTCTGGATGAATATAAACCCTCCTGTATACTACAATTCTCCAGTATTGTTGCTTTGATCTTTGTCAAGTAGGCTGGGAGTGAACTGAGACTCTGCTTGCCACTGTTAACTTAGAATGAACTATACTAGGGGCATCAATCTTAACACAGGCAAATGAATGGTGGTTGGTTTTAGGCTAATTTGAGTTGGCAGGTAGATAGTTTGGGTATGTGCAGGCAGTCAAATGGGCAGGGGCAAATGGGTGGGATGTAGTGGTGAGCAGCTGGTATGGGCAGTGGAGTTCTGTTACTTTTTGACATTAAATCAATCATATACTCACATGCAGCTGGCATTATCTGAAAAGTAACCTCCTGGTTCAGTTCCAGGCCTATCCTGGCCATGGTTGGTCTTGCTGGTCAGCCAAGTGGATCAGGGCTCCCTCAGAGTTATTAATGTTATCCTACCTGATTACAAGATTTGCATGGTTTGGTGCCACCAGGGGAAATTGACATCTCCTGCCATCATGACATACATATATTCACCTTGAACATGATATGTCTGCAAAGTCAAAAAACATGAAAGCAATGGTTATATCTCAGAAAGGCTATTGTTTACAAATATTTGTATACCATCACTAGCATCAGATTTTACCCCTCTACAACTTTCATTAGTGGAGCATGTCATGAATTTGACTTTGGAATGGAAATTTGGGACTGTCACACAAAATTATTTGAAAGGGTTATATCTCAACAAGTTCTTTGATTACAAATATTTGGACACCATCAGTGGCATCAGATTTAACTCCTCTACAACTTTTGTTAATAGAACATGTCATAAATATGACTTTTGTACCTCAGAGTGCTGTGGCTGTGCTATAAAAAGCGAAATTACAAAAGTATTTTGCCATTATCTCAATGAATATTGCATTTGTTTATATTTGGTTTTCATATTCTGTGACAAATAGACTCCCTCTATATTTTTTGTTAATGGGTCATGTGACAATTCTGCCTTTTCAAAACTGTGGGAAATGTGACACTATTGTGACATGTGACACATGAGAATGGTTGATACTTATTGTGGGAAAATGTAAAACTTATCTAATCAGTCCATATACAATCTTATCTACATTACCAATCTAATTTACTTATGTAATCAATCTATATACATCATCTAGCCTACTACAATAGCTGACTAATCAATTTTCGAGGAGGGGGGATGGCAGAAATTGGGTGCTACTGGCTGTCCTTATATACCTGTCAGGAGTGCACAGACCATCTGGTACTGGTCATGTGACATGTGACACTGGTCACACATTATTTTTATCGGAGCATGCAATACAGTTGTTACATTACTAGTTTCTAATCTATGTGACTCCAATAGAGTAGCAGTGCCTGTGACACATTAGACAGGTGGAGTCCTAGGATTCCTACCCATTCCTACCCATTCCTAGCGGGTAGGAGTCCTAGGAATAGCACCCTCAATCCTACCACTGGGGTAGGAATGCACTGGAACTGCAGTGGGAAGCCATTAGGAATGCATTGGGAATGTTTCAGCCATTTTGGCTGGGATGCTCAAATTTTATTTTTACTAGGACTGACTGGGAATATTCCCAGTGGAGTCCTAGGATTCCGAGCGGAATACCTGGCCGAGCGCAAAGACCTCCATTTTTGCGCCGCGCTGCTGGCCTTGCTGAGACTCAACAAGGTTTGCCTGAACCGGGATTTGCCATAGTGAATAACCTCCTGAGTGAGGACATGCTCTTTGTGTTGCGATCCAGCCTGGAAAGAAAACAGGCTGAAAATGGTAAGCATGTTTTGGGACATTGTGGTTATCTGAGTGTTGATGGTTGGATAAGAAAATTGCATTGCCCAATGAAATCACGTATATCTACTGCCTAATTAAGGAATTGAACTGTTCATTGGCTGACCGAAAGCGGTCATCGGCAATGGTGGCCAACCGATGCCACAGCGTGTATTGACGATGGATATAGGCCAATGCTCCCTCAGATGTTAAGATCGATGCTCCCAACGTAGTTCGTTCTAAGTCAACAGTGGCAAGCAGAGTCTCGGTCCGCTCCCAGCCTACTGGACAGATTCTGGACGCTAAGTCAAACGATGACGAAGGTCTTTAGGTCGACGATGAGCTCAAGGAAAAGAGAGTGAGGAGTTTGAGTCAAATTGGGAGTATGATTCGATTAAGTTGGAACTGAGGAATGTACAAGGTATTCTAGGGTTTATATACGTTTTGAGAACAAGGAAAACTATAAAGGGAATGCACAGTAAGCGCAGCTAACTACCTATGAAAGGAAATGTGAAAGCGTTAGCAAAAGGAGATAAACGTCCACTAAATCGTATGGTAATGATGATGTAATAATAAAGTATCCGTCATAGAAGAGGAAAGGAAACTGTAACATCAGAGGTCTGTCTCAAATCACTTTGGCCGGCCAATACTATACTTGGCGATCTGCTGGCAACCCAAGCCAACTTCCACTTGTCACTTTTGTGAATGAAATAACAAACCGTCCATTGCATTTCATATGTGACAAGCATGACTTCTTCCTGCCACCGTTGATGCTGTGCTCGAGCACGCAGCCAATGAACACGCTTGACTTAGGGCAAGGTGAGGATGACATTCGAACCCAAACAAGAGTGACCTACATTCCATGAGAGTCGCTGTGTCGGGTATAGAGCCGGCCGCGGTTGGGTTGGAAAGTATGCTTGTAATGCGGCCGGCATTACATGCCTGCCAAATCCAAGACAAGCAGAGGCGAGTGGAGCCAGGAGTATTGGGATCTAAAATAGCCGAACTAGCCTGTACATGCTGCTTCCTTAAAACCTGGAAATTTGCAAGTATCGTTTCATCGGCACCAAGACCGGCCATTCGAGATTGGCAGCGGGAGTAGATGTGACAATGTGAAACAATCTCATGGTTCAGTCCTTTTATTTGGCTTCGTGCCCATGTGTGAATTTCCTTCCGTGGAGCAGACCTGACGATGTGCGAGCAGTGGAAGGATTTATCAGCAATGAGGTCCCTTAGCCTGTTTAGGTGTTGCTGAGCCTGGCGTATACGCAGTGAAAGTTCAACATCATCAAAGGAGCCTCCCACATTCCCATTGGAGGGAAGATAGAGTTGCCGACGTTCTGGCAAGGCACTGGAAACTGAGATGGCCGGTGGTGGTGACTGGTTGCCTGTATCTCCTTCCACATCGTCAAATTCATCCTCATTGTCGACATGAAGAGGCATAGTAGAAATCTTCTCAAGGACTTCAGCCCGGTCTTGCAACTGTTTCAATTGTAATAAGAGCGACTTGAGATTTTTCCAGCCATCTTCAACACTCTTCCAGTGAGCGGCAGAAAGATATTTGCTTAGCCGACGAACTTTATCCTGTAATTCTATTCTGTCGGCCATTAGGAGCTTTGCCATGAATCTGAATTTGAGCAACTGACTGTTTTTCTTCCACGCACAGGGCAAAGTTGATCCACTCATGTACTGCTGATGCCAGTCTGGCTGACATGACCAATGGTTGAGTTGCTTGCTGGTCAACCACTCTTGCTTCATATGTGTCCATTACCGATATGTCAGAATGTCGTGAGCCCTCTGCCACTGTGATTTCATTTGCCCAGTTGTGTATTGCGAGCCCTGCACCGGCCGATAACTCTTCAAAATATTTCGTTGATTGCAAGGACATGGCTGATGCTTCAGCAAACCTCCTGCACAGTGCACCCGTCATACCAAGTGTCTTCTTATGATTGGAATCACTGGCATGGTCATCGAGCATCTCCGCCCGATGTGCAAGGGTGGCTGTGCGCACAGTCGGAGAAATTGCATTGAGGGATGCCCAGAGCGACTCCAGGATTTCACCGGCCACGACTCCAGCGCTGGGTATAAAAGAGGACGCAAATTGGAAAAAGCACTCATCTTTGTGTGCATGGACATGGAATAGACCAATTGCTTTATCAATGATGAGGCCTGCTGGCAGATGTCTCCCAATGCGTTCTTGTAAATGAACATAGTACTGGCACACGATGTCATAGATGATCATGACACCTTGCTGAGGATCAATGCCAGTGGTTTCCAGGCTCTTGAGGAAGACAAAATCTACGTTCTTCTGTTGCTCACCCAAGAACAGGTCGGCCATGGCATTAGGCGCAAAGCATCCATGCCGAGCACAGGCTATGGCAACAAGACTGGTGATGTCACATGCTTTGGAAGCTTGCATCGCATTGATGATGGTCCTGAAAGTATTTTCACATGGTGCCTTCTGTGGGCAAATCAGCTGCTGGCCATGACCAGCCAAATATTCAGCAAACTCACTGTCGATGTTTGGATAGCATGCTTGAGGAACTCGAAATACTCTTCTCGTTTGGGAATCATCCCCCCTCCTTCAGAAAGCCAGACGTCATTGTCCTGATGTTGCTGCCGAACATGATCGGCCTTAAAGTTCCCATCGGCCACGACCACTCGTCGAAAAACAAACCTTGTATTGTATCAGCGGCTGGGTTTCAGCAAGTGAATGAAGATGCCACCTATTTGGATCATCCTTCCAATCATTTGGCAAATTTATCTCTGGCTGGGGACAGGCAGGACAAAAGTTGACAAGAGCACCGGCTGGTACATTTTGTGGATCCTGTTTGTTATGTCCATAGCCGGCCCACTTGAGCCTCTTGATCCAACGCCACACGCGGGACATCCTCCGAAATTCATGGTATAAATTGGTGACATTAGCCAGTGTGACCAGCATTGTTTGCCAGTGGAGCAGTTGGTAGAACTGATAAGCCAATGCTTTTAGTTCTAAATTACACAGCCGGAAATGGTCCAACACCTGGACTGAGAACAGAGTACGAATTCGGGTAAAGCTGGCCGGTATCAACCAGCAAGCCATGAGGTCAAGTGGTAACTCCTGCTCACCGTGGCATTGGCAAGACACCAATGCCAAATGGTGTATTCCATTTGTATGGACAACGTGCACGTATGAATTATTCAAGGCGTCACCAGATGGAACATTTTTGGCCGAGTTTATTGAGTCTGGTTCTCCAAATGTTCCGGTTCCAGGTAGATATTCAATGCCATCAAATTGTTCATCGGCATCAGTGTCACCCCCGCCTGAATCATCCACACCGGCATCTGTATCTGAACCATCGGCACCAGCATCATCCAAGCAGGGTTTTGCAGTGGGATATCGGTCCTCCATATTCATGCCAAGACTGGTCGCCGGTCCCGAGGTAGCTGACAAATATGATGCTATCCTTGGCTGCTCTGCATTGTCTTTGAGTTTTTCAAAGAATTCCAGATACTGTTTCTGAAATTGCAGCGTCTCACATACTGCCACCCCATGCCTGTGTAGGACTAAAATATACATGCCGACTTGCCAGAGCTCTGCCGGCTCATAATGGCCACCGGTCCATCGTTCAATGCGGTGCAATGGACTCTTCCAGTGTGTGTGCCGCATGCATTGCCGGCATAAAGGAGTTCCTACTAAGCAATCAATGCACCTCCAAACTGCCCAATTATTCTCTGTGCAATGAGGGCACTTTTGTTGGCCGGCCAGCCATGCCTCGTGGCACAACGATGCTTCGAGTAGATTGTCTATGCGTTCTATGAATTCGTCCACATAGTCCCTTTGAGTCTACCCACATTATACCACATTTCTTGAATAAATATGATTGGCACCTACCTTGCTTGGTTTTGTTCTCTCCTCTAGGAAGTCCTCCACAGCATCCGTATTTGGATTCAAGTCAAAGCCATCGAGAATATCTGCTGATTGAGAATCCCCTGTGCCAAGCACCTCAAAGCGAGGCTCCAATGGTACCTTCACACGCTTCCTTCGTAGCCCTTCCTTTGTTTCCACTTCGACATCCTCGTGCGTAATAGCGTTGGCTGCCTCAACATCGTTTGCACGCAAAATTGTTTTTTTGGAACGCCTCTTTTGTTTGGATGCTAGTAATATGGGCTGGGTACTCATCAGCGAGGAATGCAAAGACAAGTGTCAATGCTTGATATTTTTTGTCCTCATGCTACGTTCCTGACTGCCACATGTTTGTATGAACCCTGACATGCCACCAACATGCCATGATTTGATCAATAAATGCAGCACATGTTTTCTGAATGCTGATGCGCAGCGTCGTGGACGAAACCCAAAACGAACCCAACACACAAACCAACCACAAAATCGAATCTGGATTGGGGCACACCTTCAGTAGCAACAGGCTGGCTGGAGGGGAGCACGGATGGACAGACGTTCGAGGCTGGATGAAGGGGATTCGAACACACACTGAGACTGATGGCGAGGGCAGAAGGGGTTTCTCGGTCTTCACTAATATGACGAAGTACGAAAGTGACTGTAAGTGGGGGCCGACTGAGAGTAGTCGAACCAGAGTGTTCATCCGAAGGAGGGGACGAGGGATACGAGGGATAAGAGTGTGGAGAAGAGGATGAATGGGGCAGACGAGAGGAGACAGGACAAAGACAAGGTCAAAACGAGGCTGGACGCGGGCAAGGGACCTAAGGCAAGACTCAGAGAGAGGGCAACGCTAGCACCGAACTCTGAGGGGAGGGAAAGAAGGTCAAATTTTCTCTGTTGCATAAAGGCGAAGATACATGTATATAAACAATTCGAAGAAGAAAGTCCACTCCACCGACTGATAGGAGTCTCCTGGACACCATCCTTTCGAAGGTCATAGGGGAGGAACGGAGGAAACGAGTCCATAACAACAAAACGAAACAGGTACGAACTGAGTGCAGAACTCATCCGCCATCACCGACGCTCGCAACGCCCATATAGGCTTCTATCGCCGTTCGGGTTCCTCGGTCGAAGTCTTCTGCGGCGATGGTGACTGCTCCACAGTGATTCCTAGGCTTCGAAATCCTGACAGAGGAGATTCTCTAAGTCCCCATGACTCGTCAAGTCCGCAGGAAGGCGCGCCACATGCCACGTCGAATAGTAGGGCATTAACTGGTCTGCTGGAACCAGCCTCAGATGCAATGTCCCCTCCCTGTTGATGACCGCATATCTGGCAAGAGTTCGACCTACTATGATCCAAGGGCCCCCAGGGGATATTGTCCTTCAAAAACCGTCGTGCTTGGCAATCACATTGGTCTGCCAGACTACTTGTCCAACCATGAAGTGTGTTCATTTGACTGAGGCTAGCTCCCCCACCGAGACTGAGCTGTTGATGAGTTCGAGGTAGAACCAGTTTTGAAGGCGTGGGTCCCTTGGTGCCATTAAGGTGGATGCTTCGTTCATGTCGTGGAACATATTCTCCCGGCCTCCTCTAGCTCCGATGCTGCACGTCAGGTGGGTCCAACAGTCGTTGGGGACCAGCCTCGAATCCGCAAACTGCATTCCAATTGAATTCGTAATAGCCATGCTCGTTCGTTTGGACGATGGTATCATTTGAAGTGTGGCTCCTGGGTCTACCGTAGCGCTGGTGGTGCTGGATGGCATGGGTGGTTCGACTGGGCTAGGGGGTACATCTACCGTTGACAAATCTGGGTCTACAGTGGGAGATTCCGCGCGGTCCGTGATCCTGGTGGCGAGCGACGACTGATTCGACGAGGAAAGCCTTTCTCTAAGGCTTAAGCGCTGGCCAGAAGGGGTGATTCCGTTCTGTCGGGCTGATCTATGCATGCTGTGTGTGATAACCGTCGAATAAGGTTCTGATAGGAGTTGGGGAGCGGCAGGGACGACTTTTTATGTTTTTTGAATCATGCGACGGCCAGTCTGGGCGGATATGAAATTCGTCTGGTTGTCAGGCACACGTCTAGTGATGCAGGTGCCTTTCTGTCTGGCGCTACAGAGGCGGTGACGGGCTGGGTGTTTATGCTTCTCCAAACGCCGAGGTGGCCGACTCAGCCGAAACTGTTTCGAAAAGCTCACCCTTCCTTCGAATGGGGTGTGACCTACTTCTAGCCTTCTTCCCTGGGCAAGTGGCTTCAAACGCCTTCTGTTACAATTTCTTTCCCTTTCGTTTAACGGACTCCTTTATTATATAATCATAGCTATGCGTTTCATGGACGCTTATTCCCTTTTAGCTTTATCTTTCACTTTTCCTTTCCAAGGTATTAGCTATACATTTCCTTTTACGTTCTCTTTGTTCTTTTTGTATATAAAGACTCTCATGTATGTCTCTTTTCCTTAGTTCCAACTTAATCGAATTCTTCTCTCAACTTCTGAACGAAACTCCTCGCCCTCATTCTTTTGAGCTCGTCGTTTGTTAGACCTTTGTCATCGTTTGACTTAGTGTCCAGAACTTGTCCAGTAGGCTGGGAGCAGACCAAAACTCTGCTTGCCACTGTTGACTCAGAACGAATCGCGTTGAGAGCATCGATCCTAACACCTTCTATTTTGCTTCTTCCATTTGTGTGTGCGTGTGGTACCCGTGTGGATACGTAGCCGGCGTATCAACGCGACACATGCTTTCTATAACTAGGCTCCCCTTGATCTTTTTACATCCTATCCTTTCCCCCATCATGTCAGCTCAACACGCAACTAGAAGGCAACTGCGAACGGATTGCTTCTATAGTGCAGAAGAACGCAAGGTCATTCTGCCGTACAAGGTCAAATTCAGGTCGCAAACTTCAAAGGCCGGCTGCCTGCTGGTACTACGATCCAAGATTTTGCCGGCCATTTTTAATCATTGGGTCGAGTCCAATTGTCCACCTGAGAATGATGAGGACAGTCGCCAGCGTGCCAAGGTGAACCTCCCAGGGTGTTAACTAGTGTTTGCTAACAAAAATCGAGAAGCTGACGGCGTGGCTGAGCAACAATTGGCGGCCACTGAAATTGTTAAGATCGATGCTCTCAACACAGTTTGTTCTGAGTCAGCAGTGGCAAGCAGAGTCTCAGTCTGCTCCCAGCCTACTGGACAAGTTCTGGACACTAAGTCAAATGATGACAAAGGTCAAACAAACGACGAGCTCAGAGAGGGAGAGCGAGGAGTTTTGTTCAGAGGTTGAGAGAAGAATTCGATTAAGTTGGAACTGGAGTCTAGCTACTTTACAAGAAGGTTTATATACATAAAAGAACAAGAGAAATATAAAAGGAAACGTACAGCTAAATACCTAAGAAAGGAAATGTGAAGGTAAAGTAGCTAAAGGAAACAAGCGTCCATGAAACGCATAACGATGATTATATAATAAAGTAAGTCCGTCAACGAAAGGGAAAGAAATTGTAACATTACCCCCTTCGTATGCAAGAAGTCACCAACTTCTTAACCTGTTCCCCAACCATGGTTTCCACCATTTGTCCACCCATGATCACTTCGCGATTTCAACCATTCGGCGATGGTGTTGACATCATGGTTAGCGGTTTCAAACCGCCATTGCAGAGTCCTCGTGATTTAGTCTAGCTGGACTGTTTGCTCAAGGATTGCGTCGCGTTCTTCATCCGTGACAGTGTGAGGATCGGTGGTGAGGGCGGTGTTGAGCATGGCGTCAAGAGGTCCGGCGAAGAGTTGGTAGTCGACGATGAAGGTGGCGAGGGCTTCCTGAGCCCGAAGAAGAGTGGCGTTAGGGGTCCTGGCGAGAGGTGGTGCTGGCGGAGCAGGTAGGGGTGCTTCTTCCTCAATAAGGAAGTCAGCAAGCTCGTCCGGATGCTGATGTAGGGCAGCGACGGTAGAGGAAGGGGAGGTGGGCCAATCCGGGAAGAGGTATTCGTCAATGGTGGTGGTGGTGGTAACAAAGACCTCAATGGGGAGGTCGTGGGTGGTGGCGAGGAACGGGGAGGCAGCGGCGAAGGAGGGATCATAGTAGTGGCCACAGGCTGTGACCAGAAGTGCGAAGGCGAAGGCAACGAGGTAGGCGATGACGACGAGGACGATGGACATGTTGTATCAATGAGATGGAGAAAATGAGTCCATCAAGTGCGGTTTAAATATCCCAAATTTCGTCGTCGGAGTCCAAAGCTAAGATCTCTTCGATCTCTGGCGCTCTGGTCCTGAAAAAGTTCTCATGAGAATTTCTGGCCATTTCTTCTTGTTCTGATCGGGTTCCTGCATCATCAGGATGTTGAATACGAATTTGATCAGGGCGTTCATGCCGTGTAACGCGTATTTCTGGGTTGTCCATGCTGTCCTGTATTGCCTGGTTCAGGAGAACATAATATTGCTCGGTTGCAAGTGCTATTTCCATTTGCGCTTGTGTGCGGTTAAAATTTTCACTTCCCCTTATATTCATTTGCCGTTCATATTGCCATTGTTCCGCGGAGATGTCTCTGCCAAGCTGAATAATCCTTTGTAAAGCTTCTGATAATTCAGGGAAGGTTCGTCGTAACCAAACTCTGTGATAAACGTTGTCATATTGAAAACAAGGGTGAACTGATGCTGGAAGGTAATGTGATTCTGCTTCTTGAAACGTGGGTAACTCTCCTAGATCAAAAGAGAGGTGGTGGTACTGAGGGAGATATTTTGGTAAGGCGTTATATGGAATCTCTGTGTGTCCTTGCGGATGTGTTCGCTTGTGAGCGATACTTTGGGCGGTTTTGACATCATTGGAACATATTTCAGTTTTTGATATATAGAGAGCGTTCGTTTGGAAGGATGTTTAAAGGCAGGAACGAACATCTGTGTAACAGAGTATCTGGTTTTGACAGTAGGAGTGTATCGTCCAACAGTTCTGCAGAATCTTTTGACATAACGGATATTATGCTTTAATTGGAGGTTGGTGCGATAATAAGTCATTGTGTTTAACTGTTTCAGAGGTTTCTTCTGCTTTTATACTCTACCAGAATATCCGCAGCATTGTCTAGATGTCGTTCTGGTTCCCAGGTATTATCATTTGCTCCATAGCCTCTCCATTTGACTAGGTATTGATAACCGGCTCTGCGTTTCCGATGTCCAAGGATAGCCTCAATCTCAAACTCTTCTTGTCCATTAACCATATCAGGAGGTGGCATAGTGAAATTCGGACCATGTATTGAGGTTTCCTTATATGGGGTGAGGAGCGATGCATGAAACACAGGATGAATGCGCCATTGTTTTGGTAATTTCAATTTATAAGTAACTGGTCCCATGACTTGTTCAACCTGGAAGGGTCCTTCTCGTTTTGGTGCTAGCTTTCTTGATTGATATGGAATGTGGAGATTCTTGTTTTCGAGCCAAACTTTGTCACCTTTTTCGAATCTGATTGACTTGTCTCTGTATCTATGAGCGACCATTTGTCTAGCAAGTTCATGAGCAGCTAGAGCTTCTTCTCTGGCTTTTTGAAGCATTTGAAGGCGTTCTTCTGCTGCTGGTGCAGTCATTTTGATTGCTGCTGTAGGGATAGCAATCGGATCTGATCCATACATGAGTTGAAATGGGGATGTTTTTATTGTGTCGTGATATCGGTTATTGTGTGCAAATTCAGCAATGGGTAATAGTGGCTTCCATTTATGGGGTTCATTTGTGCAGAACATTCGAAGATAGATCTCGAGTTCTTGATTTACACGTTCAGTTTCTCCATCTGTCTGAGGATGATAGACTGTGCTCATCCTGTGGTCGATTCCTAACGCTTTTCGTATTTCTTGAAATACTTTAGCAGAGAATTGTGGTCCTCTATCAGAGATTAGGATGTCGGGGAGTCCAAAGCGTTTAAATATTTCAGAGATATACAGATCTGCAGTTCCTAAAGCATCGATCGTCTTGTTACAAGGGGTGAAAATTACCCCCTTTGTAAGGCCATGGTCCACCGTGACCAATATGGAATCAAAGCCTTCGGAAATAGGAAGATCAGTGATGAAATCGAGTGTGACGTGCTGAAATGGGCGTGTAGCTTTTGATGGAATAGGGATTAATGCCAGTGAATTTGGGTGAGTATTGACTTTCATTTGTTGGCAGAGTGCGCAACCTTCAACCCATTCTTTGACATGTTTATACATTCCAGGCCACCAGTAATCACGCTTCAAAAGTGCCAGCGTCTTTAATCGTCCAGGATGTCCAGAAGATAATGCTTCATGTATTTCCTTAATTAACCGAGTGTGCAACTCAATTCGATCAGGAACATAGATCTTGCCTAGGTAGTAGACGATGCCATGAGTATATGTCCAGTCTTGCAGTTTCAATTTAATCGGCGGCGCCTTTTGTTTAGTGATAACTTCAATAAGGATGCGTCCAAAGTCATCATTTGCCATATATTTCTTTAATTCACTGGCAAGATCATCATTAATTAGTCGAATAAATCGGTCATTTGGCAGAACAGTGACAGTAGTTTGTTCTTCATCATTTCCCATGTGATCTGGTCGTCTGGATAATGCATCTGCTTCGAACATTTTTGTTCCAGGTATATGTTCAATACGAAGGTCAAATTCAGATAACAATGATGACCACCGAGCTTGTCGGGGTGTTAAGCGTTGAGCAGTTCAGTAGTAGGACAAGTTCTTGTGGTCACAATGGATGATGATCGTGTGAGGAGAACCATGTAATAGATGGCGCCATACTGCAAGTCCCTTGATGATTGCAAGCAGTTCTCTGTCATAAATTTGGTAATTCTGTTCCGTTGGTGTTAACGCATGGGATATAAATCCACATGGATGGAGTGCTCCAGATTCATCAGCCTGCTTCAGTACTGCCCCAATTGCTTTGTTAGAGGCGTCAGTTTGAAGGATAAACGGTTTTGCAGGATTTGGCATTAACAAAACTGGCATAGAGGCGAACCGTTGCTTTAGGGTGTCAAAGGCCAATTGACGTTCATTATTCCAGTCGAATGGTTCCATTTTCTTGGTTAGATCTGTGAGCGGTTTTGCAATTGCTGCAAAATTTCCAATAAAACGTTGATAAAAGTTCCCAAAACCTAGGAATGATCGAACTTGTTTAACCGTCGATGGTACTGGCCAATCAGCTATTCCTGCAAGTTTGATAGGATCCATTCGTATTCTTCCAGGCAAAATGATCATGCCCAGAAATTCAACTTCTTGAACAGCAAATTTACATTTTTCTAATTTCAGGAACAGATCATTCTCTTCCAACCGATTAAGGACTCTCTTTGTTCGTTCTTCTAGCTTGTTTAAGTTCTGAGAGCATATTAGGATGTCGTCCATGTAAATAATGAGCCATCCTTCATTAATCATATCTCTGAAGTATTCATTCATCATAGTTTGGAATGTGGATGGTGAATTGCATAGACCAAAGAACATAACAGTTGGTTCATATAGTCCTCTGTTGGTAATGAAAGCAGCTTTCCATTCATCACCTTTCTTGATCCTGACGTTATTATATCCCCAACGGAGATCTAATTTGGTGAAATACTGTGAACCGGCAAGTTTTGTAAGGAGATCGGATACTAGGGGCAATGGGTATGCGTTCTTGATTGTCCAATCGTTTAAATATCTATAATCTTGGCATGGCCGAAGCGCACCACTTTCCTTCTTTGAGACAAAGAAAAACGGCGAAGCTTGAGGAGATTTCGATGGTCTGATGTATCCTTTAGCTAGCTGTTCCTCAATCCATTCGTCTAATGACAATTGTTCTTTGATTGATAATGGATAAATCTTGCTAACTTTAGGATTAAAACCGGTTTTCAAATTGATGGCATGATCCCAAGTTCTGGAGGTTGGGAATTGTTCCGATGCCTTTTTCTCAAAGACCGAGTGCCATTTCCTATATTCCGATGGTAATTCTGTCTTTGGTTCGTCCTTTTTCAACTGATGTTCTAATGCTTGAGACGCTGATGTTTTGACTCTGATCCAGTAGTCATCTTCTCCCCATTGTTGATTGTCCAATGCCATTTGCCAGATAGTTCCTTCATTTCGTTGTTCATCAACGAGGTGTATCGTTTTATCTCTCCAATCAATAGTAGGATTATTTTCTTCTAACCAAGGGATTCCCAAAATTAATCGTTGATCTCCTAATCTAGTGATTAGAAACCAGTTGCTGTATCGTTTTCCTCCAATTGAATATTGAATGGGGACTCGATGCGTGATCATTCCATTAGTGTTAACCATTCCATCTGCGTTTCTGACTCTAATTGGTTTTCGCAATCTTTCTTTTGGTAACTTGGTAGTTACTTCTTCATCAATAAAATTCCCTTCTGCTCCACAATCGATTAGAGCTGAAGTTTCAGCGGGTAAATCGGACGTTTCCACAGAAATTGAAAGGCGCTTGTCATTATTTGATCTTACTATTACAGAATTGAGCGCTAACTGTGAATGTCCATTTGTTATGGAAGTGCCAACCGCTGTGTGACGCTTCCGGATTAAAAACCCTCGTTTTCGAGTTCATTGAGAAGACCTTCTCGTTCATCGGCTTTCATTCCAGCAAGGATCGCTCTGATGCTTGCAACTGGGGAGAGCATGACACTCCCCCCCCCCTTATTCCGAGATTCCGAGCTCAGTCCAAGCTCAATCCTAGGATTCCAAGTGGAATCCGAGTCAATTCTGAGCTCAAAAACCTGGCTTGGAACTCACTAAAACAGGAACTAGTAATCCGAGTTCAGTCCTAGTCCAGTCCGAGCTGAATCCGAGCTGAACTCGGAATCAGCCTAGGAGTACTAGGACTGACAATGCTAAGACTGAGCTCGGACTCCGAGTAGAGTCCGAGTAGAGTGTGAGCTGGCTGAGCTGTGGGGGTTGTATTCTAACTGAGCCATATATAGCATTTGTGACATGTGTGACACGTGTCTTCACACGCGCTTTCGCGCCTTTGTTTATTGTCACGTGAACACACCATGTGACCGTCACCTGACCCTCAGTTCACCAATCATCATCACCATCGCCAACGTCGCACCATCGCCGTTGTCACTGTCGCACCATCGCCGTCGTCACCATCGCACCAACGCCGTCGCCACCACCGCCAAACGATGACTGCCACCACCACCGTCGCCATAGCCGCGTCATGCACAGACGCGCCATCACCCCTGCCCTCGCCGTCGCCCTCACGCGCCGCCCACCCCCGCGTCACCGTCCCCACGTCACCCTCCACACACCCGTCACACCTCCACCACTTACCACCACGTCGCCGTCCAAGATTATACCACCAGGGCCCGGATAACAAGCATCCGGGCCCGTTGTACGTTTTTTTTTCTTTTTTTCATCGTAACTAATATTTTATTTTATCTGAACGCGCCCCACCCATTCACCTGCATCCACGCCCACTCGTGCCCCACCCGTTCACCTGCATCCACGCCCACCCCTGCGACTACGCACATCCGCACGCACGGCCATTAACCCGCCTGCACATGCAAACGCACACGCAAACGCACACGTAAACGCGCGCACTGGGCCACCACCTCCACCACCTACTCGCCTACGCCTACGTCCACACCCCGAGACCCGCCCACTGCATCGCCCTTGCCCACACGCACGCCCATTCGCCTGCCGCAGACGCAGACTAGAAGAGACGCAAACGCAAATGCAAACGCAAACGCACGCACCTTACTACTACCACCACCACCTACCACACACGCCCGTTCGCCTGCCGCAGACGCAGACGCAACGTACGCACCTTACCACCACCACCACCACCACCACCTGCTCACCCTCACCTGCATGCACCTTACCACCACCGCTCCGCACTCACGTTCACACCCCGACACCCAATCGCCCTCGCCCCCCTGATACCCATGCCCCTGATACCCACCTCTACACACACGCCCGTTCGCCCACCCACACCTGCATTGCACCGACCGCACCCTGCACCCTTACCACTCACCCGCCCATGCCCATGCCAACGCCCATTCCCATGCCAACACCCATGCCATATGCCCTACAGGCTTTCGTCATGACCGTTTTATTTTAATTTGTTGTAACATGGGTTAAGTGTATTTTAAAAAATATATATTGATTATTAAATAAATTAAATTGAATATAACTTATCCCCATCTGCATACCTATGACCCATGATCAACACATTCCCTTTCCCACTCTCCCAAATGTGAGAAAGTTGCTCAAGTAGCCTGAAGTTTGGTTTTACCATATGTGTCATGATTTACCAGATTTATCATGGTTGAGAATACAACAGATTTACTCACTATGTACATTTTTCATAGCCTTTTCAAACATGTTCCCATCATTACAGGACATTTTGCACACATGTCACATGATTTATAAAGTTTTTCCATGGTTCAAAGAATCAGAATTATTATATTTTGCCAAAGTCCAGCTCAAAACTTTGGTTTAAGCCTGCTGCATGTGTACTCACATCAATGGAACAGTCTGGCACTGGCACAGGTAGAGCAGATCAATCAGCTGTCGTTGGCATGGAAGAAGCAATGATCACATCCCACATGCAGAATAACATAATTAAGAATTGTGCACCTGAAGATGGTTGTGGTGGATGGGATTGTGACAGGACACACAGTAAGTTTTTATGTGGCTAAGTTGGCCAACCCTGCTCACCCTTGCCTACACCCCTGATGCCCACCACTGTTGTCTATACCTACATCCAGACACCCTCACCACCCATGCCCATGCCAATGCCCATGTCCTATGTGTGAGCCTTTCTCATAACTGGAGGTAGGTCTTTTATTTTGTTATAGTATTATTGGTTAAGTATAGTTTTAATATGTGTATATTGATTATTAAATTAAGTATTATTATATTATTGGTCAAGCATATTTGTAAAATATATATTGTAAATTAAATAAATTATATCTCCTCACCATTGTTGGAATATGAGCCTGACAAGCCTGTGTTTTGATGTGACTGCCTGATTTGGCTTACTAGTATATCATGCCAAAGTTTTGATCCTATGAAACATTGCCTTCACTTAATGGTTCAGGTACAGATTTGGGCAAATGCTTGGATGTCCAAACCTGTCCAAACACCTCAAACAGGCATATTACATGCATGTCACATAATTTATTGAATTTCCCCATGGTTTGGTGTGATAGATTGGTTTCAGCTATGCTGGAACTGGTGCCTACCAAACAGCACTCACTATTCCTGACATTGATAAAGCCTGATAAGCTTAACTGATGCCAATTGAACCATGTCTGCACATTTGATCCATGTTCAGACCCTCCAGACCATCTTTGGAATCTTCATGCCATTTTGGAACCTTCAAACCACTTTTGGACCCATCTCCACTAAGCACCTTGGAAAAACCCCATCCAAACTTTCTTCAGTTTCTGAACTGTGAGAAGAAAAAACAAATGATGTGATATGTCTAGGAAGCATCCCATAATAATTGGAACATGTATGAGGCAACAATTGGAACATGTATGAAGCAACAATAGCATGTATTGTTGGATTCCGAGGTGTAGATCTTGCAACCTGGACTAAGCAGGAAGCATCCATGTGTGGACAACAAATGGTGTGCCCATACTGAGGATGAGTTCAACTCACCATGCCAGGAGTGTGTGTAAATAAACACAAACAATCTAACTACCATATATGTAATATATGTATGCAGTCATGCTTGTAGTGTCTGGATACTAAATATAAAATATTCCAACATGTATGACAATTCTAGGAGATGGAAACTGAGAAATTTAAAAATGATTGAAGGGGATGTCTGTGATTTGTTCAACAGAACACCACAATTCTAAGTTTCTGAGCTGTGAGAGAAAGTGAGGGATAATGTGACATGTCTAGAAAGCTTCCTGTGACAATGGAATATGTGTAAAAAAAAAGCTAGGAAATGATAACTGAGTGAAGAAGAAAAGAGTGACGAGGATGCCTGTGATTCATTCAATAGAGCCCACCATTCTCAGTTTCTGAACTGTGTGGAAAAAATGACAAATAATGTGACCTGTATGGAGAGCAGCCTGTGACAATGTGAACTTCTGTGAAAATGTTAGGAGAAGGTAATGGAGCCAAAAAGGAAGGAATGAAGGGGATATCTGTGATTTATTCAACAGAACACCACAATCCTCAGTTTTTGAACCATGGGAAAATATGCCAAATAGTGTAACATGTATGAAAAATATCCCATGACAATGTGAGCTTCTGTAAAAGGGCTAGGAGAAGGTAATGCAGCAAGGAGAAAATGTTCTCGAACTCACCCACAATAAGTGGATTCATCATGGAATCCATACAGAATTCATATGGAATATTCCATCTGGACATTTCATGCACATTGTGCATTCTACAGTGTGACACAGTAACAAGTTCCACAGGGGAAGCATGTCACACAGATGCTATTAAAAAAACCATGAGGAATATAGTTGTATGACATGTAAAATGCCACTGTGTGACTGATGTGTGATATTTTTATACCCTAGATGGGTGGGAATGTCATGCAGATCTCATGAATTCTGTGTGAGTTGCACAAAGTCAACATGGAATCCATGTGGAATGGGAGGGAGTGAAAAGTACTTGCTAATGTGGGAATGTGGAGAGAAAGCTGACTTGACTGTGGGAAAATCAATTACAATGTGAGAATGTTGACATATATTAAGTGTTGATATGTTCTATGTCAATTGATATGCAGAGACTGGTCTATAAGTTGGTGATATGCACTTTTGAAATTACTCGGAATGAGCTCAGATTTTGGTTGGAGTCCGAGCTCATTCCGAGTTGGGCTCGGACTGAGTGGTGAAATATCCCAACTCGGACTGAGCTCGGACTGGACTCGGATTCTACTCGGATTCCTTGTACTTTTTTACCCTACTCGGACTGGACTCGGACTGGACTCGGATTCTGCTCGGAATCCTCGGACTGAGCTCGGATTCCACTCGTACAGGGGGGGGAGTGTCACTTGCTCCCCAAAGCCCATTGAACATGTGACTACCGGTCCCCCAACTGGCAATGCTTGTGCAAATTGTCACCAATTGCTGGCCGAGGTCCAAGGCATCCATGGTTTTGCACAGGCCATGGAAATGTCCACGTTTAACCAAGGAGACTTGGATGCCCAGTGAGCGGCAGGGTTTTTCTTGCTGCATGAGAAAGCGGTCATGAAGGAGATGTCTGCCAGACTGGCTACTGGCAATGCCCTGCCCAGGAGCCATCAAAAAGTTTCCACCAGGTCACAGCTCGTCATGGAGCATGCACAGGCGGACCTCACTGTCAATGACATCCTCACAATAGACCAGCCATCTGTTGCAAAGTTCATTCAGGGTACAACAAATCCCTTCCCATTGGTGTAATGCAGGGAAAGTGGTCTCGCACACCCTTGGACCCGACTGGATCTGGTATGTATGTATGACAACCTTTGGTCGGACTTCCCTTCCATACCCCTTCTGTCAGAGTCTGAGGCAGTTGGAAAACCTGGCCACTTTGTGATGTTGAGAACTGCAAGAGCAGCAGGTGACTTGTGGTTGGCCGATCGAGCAGGATTGGTCATGAGCCAGCCAGTGTTTCCAACCGGCCAGCCAGGGTCGGCAAGAGTGGCAGGCAGCTTATGGCTGGCCAGTGACTCAATGTCAGCCAGTGTGGAAGATGAAGACAATGCTGAGGTTTCTGAAGATGGGTTGGACAAGGGGTCGGCAAGAGTGGCAGAGAGCTTATGGCTGGCTGGTGACTCAGAGTCGGCCGGTGCGGACAATGCAGAAGCTGACATTTCTGAAGATGGGTCGGACAAGCCAACTGCAAGAGTGGCTGCAAGTATGTGGTTGGCTGATGCTGGGATGGACACGCAGACAGCGAGAGAAGCTGCCGATCTCTGGTTGGCTGATGAAGAGATGCCAGATGTTAACCAGCCAGCCACAGCCCATGCTGCAGGTGTGCTGTGGTTAATGGACGACGAAGACAATGATGACAGGGAGAATGAGGACAACCTGGGGTATGTAGGGGATGGAGGACATGATTCAACCATGTTGCCGGCCTCACAACTTGTGGCCCCATTGGAACAGATAACCCTTCTGGGACGTCACGTTTATGGACCATCTGACTTTGACTTTGTAGATGAGTCTTGGTTGTAAAAACATAGCCAATGATATAGGAATGCAATTTTGTAAATCATTGCAATTTTAATCATAGCGGCCTACCGGCCGAACAGTTACTTGTTACACAATGCCAACTGGCCTCTAATCTGGGATTTCATCACACCGGCCCATCCTCAATTGGCTGCCTGTATAATTGGCCATTTAAATCGGGTCATATTGCGGGCCATACCATGGATTTCCATATGCTGGCCTATATAACCATCGGCCATTGAAGCTGGCACACATTGTGGGCTATATCATGGTCCTGGTCATATCATTGCTTTCCATATGCCGGCCTATCTAATTATCGGCCATTTGTGGGCCATATCATCTATTTTTTACACCGGTCCATTCTCAATCAGCTACCTATGCTGGCCTGCAGAATCATCAGCAAGTTGCATATTGCTGGTCATATTCTTTCATATCACCCATACATTGTAGGGCAAATAAATATATGCAGTACTTCATCCTGCCCATCATACCAGCCAATATTAGCTATGCCAGCCTATATTCATCAGCCATTTAAGCGATGTGTTGGACATATCTGGGGTACTTTCACCCGGCCCATTACACCGGCTAACAATGTTGACAACAAGGCAAGATGTTAAACAGGTTGCCAGATAAAAACGCTGTGGGCGATGTGCGACCAATGAAAATGGACAGTCTGCCACAGATCGAGAGGACAACAACGATGATGGTGGTTGGTAGAAAGAGTCAGGCTCAGACCACTGGCTGACCATCTCATGCAGGCCTGTCCTATACCAGCCTGTATAATGATCGGCCATTTAATCTAGAGCACATTGTGGGCCATATTGTTTACATATGCCGGCCTATCTAATTATTGGCCATTTAAGCCAGATCATGTTGCAGGCCATACATATCATTGATTTCCAGATGCTGGCCAGTATAATTATAGGCCATTTAAGCCACAGCACATTGGGAGCCATATCATGTTGCAGGCCATATTATGGGTTTCCATATCCCAGCCTATTTTAGAGGTCTCAAACTGCCATTGCAAGGTCCTTGTAATGTAATCTAGTTGGACCGTTTGCTTGAGAATTGCATCGCGTTCTTCATCCACGACAGTATGAGGATCGGTGGTGAGGGTGACATTGAGCATGGCGTCGAGGGGGCCAACAAAGAGCTGATAATCTACGATGAATGTGGCGAGGGCTTCCTGAGCCCTAAGAAGAGAGGTGTTAGGAGTCTGGGCAAAAGGTGGTGCTGGCGGAGTGGGTAGGGGTGCCTCTTTGTCAATAAGAAGCCCAGCGAGCTCGTCTGGGTGTTGATGTAGGTCAGTGGTGGTGGAGGAAGGGGAAGCAGGCCAATCCGGGAAAAGGTATTCGTCGATGGTAGTGGTGGTGGTAATGAAGACCTCAATGGGGCAGTACTTTACACTCCCCCACATGCATGCCTGGACTCCCGGGGACTCCCGGGACTCCACAGGGACTCCACAGGGACTCCCTGCATTTCTCACCAAAACAGGAATAATTGACCGGGAGTCCCACCTCACTCCCACCTCACTCCCTACAGAGGCATATTGTGGCTCCCTTGGAGGGAGTCCACAGGGAGTGTTACTTGTATCTTGATTCTTGAGTTAATCACATCAAGCAATCACACATCCCCACAACATACCCATACCCTCTCATGTTTTCCCACACCAAGAGCAACTTCCCACACACATTCCCTCACTGCACATCATTTTCCCATGGTCACATATGTATCTTCCCATCCTATGTCCTTTACCCACATGTAATTCAATTACCATCAACATTCCCACACTGCAGGTTATTGTTCCCATACTTAATCTGCACATTTACATCATACATATTCCCACACATATGTTGGATATTAGTCTATCAAGCTGACTTGCACTCTGCCTGATTTCCCATGGAAAGATATGATTTCCTGCATATGCAGCATTCCTACTAGATTTCATTTTCTCACATTCACTTTAACTTCCTCCACATGTTCCCACAATGCACTGAGCTAAAGGCATGTTGGTGTTGTATTTGAGGGATTGTGTCAAGCAATTAGACATCATTGCACTTCCACATTTTCCCAGTAATTTACACTGCCCCACCTGTCAGTGTTTATCTTGGATTACTTACTGTTGAGGTTCTGCATCAATTCTCAGGAGAGCCCACATATTGATATCTTGTTTCTTGTGAATTGCAAATGGATATGACTACATGCATACTCTTATATTTAATGGTCTAGTTGTTTGGGGGTGCAACCTTATGTTGCACACAAATATATTACATAATTATTTTAGCTTTCCTTGTACTTGCATTACACAGCCAATATATTTTGGTCATGTGTATGATGAATGACAAGAATAAGTCATAAAACCCCCACATTACACTTACTCTGGGAAATCAATTTTGTGATTGTTCCAGTCTTATCATGGATGACTTATTCATGTTCCACTGCCATTGTCACACCCTCACCACTGCCCCTAATGCCATTGCCATTGCAACCTTGCCACCCCATGGCTTAATGGTCTTTGCAATGCTGTACAAACAAAGTGATTATTTTAGCATCATTGATAATGACATATATAACCCTCTGTGGATAATACATAGCTCCAGATCATCATTTAATTACTCAACAGAGTGTTCACATTTTGGCTGTGTTGCCATCAGCTTGGGTACTTGGTGCAATCATTAGTTTATGACTGTTATGGTCAAGTCAAAGGGAGGAACTACTAGTAAACAGGTTGCAATGATAAATACCACAAAAGTATGTGATGAAAAAACAACTGATGCATTTCTCATTTACAGATGTCTGAATATCACCACCAAGGTGGATTCACCTCTCCTGTCATTTGTATTAAATCATAAATCATATCATGAATTTAACTTGAACATGGCATATCTGGATTGTAGCAATGCCCATTTCTCAGAAAAGGCATTGATTACAAATATTTTTATACCATCAGTAGCATCAGATTTAACCCATATACAATATTCATTAATAAAATATATTATGAATTTGACTTGGGAGCAGCATGTCAGCATTGTCACACAAAATTGTTTGAAAGGGCTATATCTCAACAAGTACTTTGTTTACAAATATTTGTATACCCTCAGTAGCATCAGATTTAACTCCTCTACAACTTTCATTAATAGAGCATGTCATGAATGTGACTTTTGTACTTCAGAGTGCTGTGGCTGTGCTATAAAAAGCGAAATCATGATAGTATTTTGCAATTATCTCAATGAATATTGGGTTTGCACATATTTGGTTTTCATATTCTGGGACAAATTGACTCTCTCTATATTTTTTGTTAATAGGTCATGTCACAATTCCCACATTTTAAAACTGTGGGAAATGTGACACTATTGTGACATGTGACATGAGAGAATGGGTGATATCTAGTGTGGGAAAATGTACAACTTACCTAATCAACATGTATATAATCTTATCTATATTACTAGTCTAATTTACTTATGTAATCACTTATGTAATCAGCTATATACATTATCTAGCTTACTAAAGTAGCTGACTAATCAATTTTCGAGGAAGGGGGATGGCAGAAACTGGGTGCTACTGGCTGTCCTTATATACCTGCCAGGAGTGCACAGACCATCTGATATGTGACAAGTGACTGTCACAACTGAGTTCATGAGGACTCCTGACACTCCCTGTGGACTCCTGGTCTGAGGAGTCCTCAGGATTCCTCAACTTTACCAGGAGTCCAGTGGGAGTCCAGGTGGAGTCCAGGTGGAGTCCACCAGCCATTTAGTACAATTTTGGGGTGAAAAAAATCACCAGGAGTCCCAAGGACTCCACAGGGACTCCCGGGGACTCCCCGGGAATCCTCGGGATGCATGTGGGGGAGTGTAAAGACCTCCAATGGGGAGGTCATGGGTGGTAGTGAGGAAAGGGGAAGCGGCGGTGAGGGATGAGTCATAACAATGGCCACAGGCTGTGACCAAGAGTGCAAAGGCGAAGGCAACGAGGTAGGCGATGATGACGATGGTAGACATGCTGTATTGGTAAGATGGAGAGGACAAGTTCATCAAGTGCGGTTTAAATATCCCAAATTTCATTGTCGGAGTCCAAAGCTAAGATCTCCTTGATCTCTGGTGCTCTGGTCCTGAGAAAATTCTCACGAAAGTTCCTAGCCTCTTCTTCTTGTTCTGATCGGGTTCCTGTGTCGTCAGGGTGTGGAATACGAATTTGCTCAGGGTGCTCATGTCATATAACGTGTATCTCTGGATTGTTCATGCTAGCCTGTATTGCCTGGTTCAAGAGATCGTAATATCGTTCAGTTGCAAGTGTCATTTCCATTTGTGCTTGTGTGTGGTTGATATTTTCACTTCTCCTTATATTCATCCACTGTTCATATTGCCATTGTTCTGTGGAGATTTCTCTGCCTAGCTGAATAATCCATTGTAAAGCTTCTGATAGTTCGGGGAAGGTCCGTCGTAACCAAACCCTGTGATAGACGTTGTCATATTGGAAACAAGGGTGAACTGATGCTGGGAGATAGTGTGATTCAGCTTCTTGAAATGTGGGTAATTCCCCTAGATCAAAAGCGAGGCAGTGATACTGAGGAAGATACTTTGACAAGGCGTTATATGGAATCTCTGTGTGTCCTTGTGGATGCATTTGTTTGTGAGGAGGTAATTGTGACACTTTAGGTGGTTTTGACATCATTGGAACATATTTCAGTTTTTGATATATAAAGAGCATTCGTTTGGAGGGATGTTTAAAGGCAGGGACAAACATCTGTGTGATGGAGTATCTGGTTTTGACAGTAGAAATTGGTGTTAAAGGTGAAGAGTCTGTTTTGAATAACCTTCGAATACTATCATCTTGAAAGTATTCATAATCTACCCTATCT
Organism: Amanita fuliginea; assembly: GCA_023014435.1. Classification (NCBI taxonomy): domain Eukaryota; kingdom Fungi; phylum Basidiomycota; class Agaricomycetes; order Agaricales; family Amanitaceae; genus Amanita; species Amanita fuliginea. Next base: position 3,542,073 of record JAEBUQ010000003.1, read on the forward strand.
TCAATAGGAGTATCATCATCATCCATTTGAATATCTCCAATCCTATCCAATAAAGAACTATTATGTTGTATGTCAGGTACAAGTTCTTCTATAAATCCAGCAGATTCTTCCAATGGATATTGTTTATAATACCCAGGAGCTGTATCTACTATCTGTTACAGTTTCTTTTCCTCTTCTATGATGGACATTTCATTATTACATCATTATTGCTATATGGTTTAGTGGATGTTTATCTCCTTTTTGCTAATGCTTTCATATTTCCTTTCATAGGTAGTTAGCTGCACTTACTGCGCATTCTTTTATGGTTTCCCTTGTTCTCAAAATGTATATAAACCCTCAAGCATCATGTACATTCCCTAGTTCCAACTTAATCAAATCTAACTCCCAACTTTGACTTGAACTCCTCGCTCTCTTTCTCTTGAGCTTGTTGTTGACTTAAAGGAGCAGACCAAGACTCTGCTTGCCACTGTGGACTTAGAACAAACTGCAAAGGGAGCATCAATCTTAACACAAGTTGGAACTCTCAAACCGCTCAGTGTTTCTACACTAGCCAGACACCATTGATACCAGAACCTCGACCCTCAGACCCCCAAACGGCTCTGTCCATTTCAGACAAAAGTATTATCTAGATTGAAAGGAAGTCTTTCCATCGACTACAGGAACAGGGTGGTTTTTCTGCTCAAGAACCAAGAAAAGAACGAACCAGTACCAGAATCCCTCTTCAAAGGTGATTACATTGAAGGACTAGAGGACACCTTCCCAGATGACGTTTGGATTGATTGGATAAATGAAGAACACGAAGAAGGATTTCATTCTTTATTCAAACTGCCCAGAGATGAACCAGAACTCTCTTGGTGGAATGAATATCTCAGTCTTGCAGAAGTAGCAGAACAAGATTGATATGCACTTAGGGATGGAGAACTACAGCCTTGGATAGAATTCCAAGAACAGAAACAGATCAAAGCAAATCTATTCAGAGATCCAGAATCAGGGAAGAAGAAAGACAAAACAGGAGAACCTACAGACCCAAAAAAAGAAACAGAAAAGATGGCATCTGATGCAGCAGCACCTGCCTCTAAAGGAGATATTAAGCCACAGCCCATGCGCTTTTTTACAGGGAAACAAACTGAAGCAAAGGCTTTCATTGGAAACCTAGAAGACTATTTTGATTTGAATGATGACAATTATAAGAACAAAGGCCAGAAACAGATTCAATTCGCTCTTGCTTGCCTAGGACAGGAACTTGATGATTGGAAGGTTCTATTCAAGGAGGAACTAGGCAATGATGAAGAAACAACCCTTACTTGGACGAGTTGGGCCAAATTCAAGAAGCATTTTCTAGCAGATTGGGGCAAAGTTAACAGCGCACTCAGGGCCCTGAACAATTTGGCCAATCTTAGGGTAGGGGGCGATGTTTCAGTTCCTGAATATATCAGAAAATTCCGTATGGAGATTGGAACTTCTGGACTGAAAGGGACAACCGCACAGCTTCAGGCATTTGTCAAAGGACTCCCTGAAAGTATCGCCACCAAAATCCTCGAGGCAAACATTCTATCAATGAAGGAAGCATATGAAAAAGCTGAGCAGCTTCATGGCACTTGGGAAATGATGCGAGTGCTTGGATGAAAACCAGGACAAGGCAGCACTTTACACTCCCCCACATGTCCTTGTGGAGTCCAGGTAAAAGCCCTGCACTCCAGGGACTGTCCAGGTTCAGTCCAGGCACAAGCAAGGTCATTGCAGGGAGTCCAGGTTCAGTCCTTGTGGAGTCCAGGTAAAATATATATTTTGCAAAAACAGTGTTTAAACACATTTTTTACATTCTCCTGATGCTCAGTCTATTTAGTGTACATGAATGTGATGTTTTGCATGTCTTTGACACTAAGGACACTAAAGTTTAAGTGAGCATGTAGCAGGAATATATGTGAGTCTTTGTGAACTCCATGTAGACTCCTGACAGTCTTTGTCATTGTAACTAACTTGTATCTTAAATTCAGTCATCTGGATATTTTCTGGACCATTTTTCTTTAACTATTGCACCTTCAGAAACTATTTCTTTACTCTTTCTGGGTAATGTGGTCAGCCAGCACACACAATCTGAATATTCATATCACTTATACTGATAATAACCCTCATGCAACACCACCGTGGCAGAATCAAAGAGCTTAAACTGCAGTTGATTTGGTAATGGAAAATACAAATTTTAGGTGATGTTGGTGGTGGAAGGTTGGTAGTGTGCTCAACAGGTTGTGCATGTGGCACTGGTGTTATATAAAAGTGGGAAATAATTACTGGAGATTGGCAGCATGGCTACTGACAGCAGTCACAAGAGGTTGGAGAGTTGGTGAGCTTGGCTAGTGGATAGTGATAAACTTGTGTGATCACAGGGAAGTGAACAGCATAGGTGGGTGGTGGGCAGCAGTTTACACTCCCCCCCCCCCCTACAAGTGGAATCCGAGCTCACTCCGAGGATTCTGAGTAGAATCCAAGTCCAGTCCGAGTCCAGTCTGAGTAAGGTAAAAAAGTACTAGGAATCCGAGTAGACTCCGAGTCCAGTCCGAGCTCAATCCAAGTTGGGAACTTTTTCCATTCAATCTGAGCTGAACTCGGAGTGAGCTCGGACTCCGAGCTCAATCTGAGCCCATTCCTAGTTGTGTCAAAGGTGCATTATTGCTCAAGTTATGATGGTCCTCTGCATTGCCTGACCTGGTTCAGTTGAAAATATATACTAGCAACAAACCACATCTCTACCATGTTCCCATTTACCCATCTGCTTCCTATTCTTGGACCATGCCAAGACTGCTGGGTAAGCCCTGGCCAAGTCTAGGTCTTGTAACCAAGGCACATATTTCTCAATACCACAACACCTGTACTGAAAACACATACAAACAATAACAAACCCCATTTCCATCATGTTCCTGACAACCCATTTCCAGGGTAGTTACTCTATTCCCTTAAGTAAATGCACTGGATATGTACAAGCAAAGACTTCATAAGAATCATTCTTTGTGCATGAAAATATTGTTTCAGGCTTATGTCTTGCTCATTGCTGAGTGCTATTGCTATCACTGCATGGATTATCATTACTTAGTGTGATTTGTGCATATGTATGATTGCTTGTGCATGCATGACTATCACAATTGTGCAGATACTCATTACTTGATGCTATCATTATCAGTGCATGGAATGTGATTGCCTGGTGTCATATGGGCATATACATATGGTTGTTTACATTTGTTTGTGCATACATGACTTTGGCCATTTTGTGCAGATAGCATGTAAACATTGTATGCACTTAGCTCACTTCTCTCATATATTTCCAGTCTGCAAAAAATTGTGACATCCAGAGTGTCACATTTTTTGACACTTTCCCATTCTCAACATTGATGTGGCCAACTATCATAACACTTCTTCCACAGGGCATGACTTAGCATATTTCCCATAATCAGAAACAGCATGAAGTATTCTCACCAAATAATATGAACATAAAAATTACCTTCTCCTGGAATGTTTCTCAATGAACCAAGTCATTTGTTGGAATTATAATTTTACAACAAGTATCACTGCTGCACTTTACATACACTGTTGTCACCATAGCTGTGCATTCAAAGTGCCTTCCTCAACCAGTCCACAACCTACTGAGCTGAGCCATTGGCTGCATTGCAATCTCAACCAGTGGGTGGGGCTAAGGGCTGAGACACTGGATCTGGCAGGTGGTTGTGGACAGTAAGTAGCAAGCAGGTGGCAGTGGTTATGGGGTGGGCAGCCAGCAAGTGCCAATGTGTTTGTGGTGGTTGGAATAGTCAATACTGTTCAAGTTGGAAGTGTTTCAATGCATGCCATGATGTGACTGATAGATTATTAATGATTTGCTTGCTGTGGATCACCAATTTTTGGTATGCTTCCTAGTTATAACTATTGACCTTCATCAGCTGCATCAAAACATTGGCCTATATGTTTTAGCATATCTGGGTAGCTATTTATGTTACTGAGGTTGTCAGTTATTTCCCTCAGTCATTATTACTACAACTGAGGTGAACCTGTATTTTATGATGCTTATACTTATTTATCTGTCAACCTTTCCAGGATCAGATGGAGAGAGGGTGGGGATGAGTTACTGAGTGTGCAATAGGTGAATAGGTGGGGTAATGAGAGTGCAAATGGCAAGGTAAACAGTAGGGCAGTCATCATGTCAACAATAGGAAAATCATAATTATCACAAAACTAATTGTTAATTCACAAATAATATTATAATAGGATTGGGGGACTTACTGTGTTTTTCACATCAGTTGACCTTGTGAGAAAAAATTGAAAACACATGCACCAGAAAGACATCAATGTAACTTGATGAGTTTTGGGTGAAATAATATTGGTATTGGTGTGTTAGAACTGGAATAAGGTGTACTTTTTGTCTATCATGCACCAAGTACATGAGAATGAATTTTCATGACAGTCATGGAATTACAAAAAAGTATTCAGATTATTCAAAGATGCAGGGGATAACTGAAATCTCCAAAACTTGATCTTTGTATGCTTGGATCATTACAATGAATAGACTTCATTCCAGTTTTAATGCACTAATACTGATGTTATTTCACCCCAAACTCAGCAAGTTACACTGATATCTTTCTGGTGCACTTTTTTTTCAACTTTTTCTCACAAGGTCAACTGATGTGAAAAACACAGGAATACAGTATTTTTTTTGTTTTTTGGCAGCCTTGTAATTTCATACACAAAGCAGTTAATATTCATTTACTACATAAAATACAAGCAATGTAATTAATATGGTCAGTGCATGTGCATGAGGGTGTAGGTGGTTGTAGGCAGTGTGTGCAGGTGTGGGTGGGCTCAAATGCAGGCAAACAGGGTGGGGACGTGTGGAACAGTGCTGGCAGCTGAAATATAATGTTAGTAAAAAAGAACACAACAAAAAAAACATACGATGGGGCCGGACGGCTGCGTCCGGCCCCATTAGAGACTGGCAGTGGTGGTGGGGATGACGTGGTGACGGCGAGGGTGACAGCTGGAGGGTGACAGCAGGGCGAGGGGTGCAGGCGTGGGTGGGCAAACAGGACGTGGGCAAACCGTTGGGTGTGGCCGGCAAATGGGCGGGCATGGGCGAACAGGGAGGATGGGTGTGGGTGGTCGTTTGCGGCCAATGCATGGGCGCGAGGCTGGGCAAACAGGCATAGGTAGTTGTAGGTAGTGTGTGCGATGGTTGTGGGTGGTCGTTTGGGGCCAGTGCATGTGCATGTGGGGGAGCGGACGTGGGTGGTCGTTTGCAGCCAATGTGTGGGCGCGAGGCTGGGCGAACGGGCATTGGTAGTCATAGGTAGTGTGTGCGATGGGTGCGGGTGGTCGTTTGGGGCCAGTGTGTGTGCATGTGGGGGAGCAGACGTGAGTGGTCGTAGGTGGTGTGGTGGGGAAACGGGGTGTGGGTGGTCGTAGGCAGTGTTTGCGGGTGCGGGTGGACGCAGCTGCGGGCAAACAGGGTGAGGGTGCGTATAACAGCCCTGGGAGTTGAAATAAAGGTTAGCAAAAAAGAACATTATAAAAAAAAACGTACAACGGGCCCGGACGACTGAGTCCGGGCCCCATTAGAGGAGTCTGTACCGGTGGTGGGGGAGGATGACGTGGCAAGGGCAAGGGCGGGGGTGGTGGTGATGGTAAGAGGGCAAGGGCGGGGGTGGCGGTGACGAGGTGACGGTGATGGGCGAGGGCGAGGGCGAGGGTGTGGTGACGAGAGCATGGTGACAGTAAGAGGGCAAGGGCGGGGTGACGAGGTGACGGTGACGGCCCAGGACGAGGACGAGGGCGAGGGCGTGGTGACGAGGGCACGGTGACGGTAAGAAGAGGGCGAGGGCGGGGTGGCGAGGTGACGGTGACGGTGATGGTGATGGCCGGGGGTGAGGGCGAGGGCGAGGGCGGGGTGATGAGGTGACGGTGACGGCCGACGGTGGCGACGACGGTGAGAGTGCAACGACGGGGGCGAGGGCGAGGGTGACGGTGACGGTGACAGCAGTGATGGCGAGGGTGATGGCGAAGTGACGGCGGGAGTGACGCACGTGACAGACAATAAACAAAGACGTGACGTGCGTGTCTGACATCATTGAGTCACATGTCACAATGTTATATATAGGTAGTGGCAAGCATTGTACCTGCCCCACCTCAGTCAGCTTACCCAGCTCACATTCCACTTGGAGTCCTAGCTCAGTCCGAGCATTGGCAGTCCTAGGACAATCAAGCATTGTCCGAGCTCCAATCGGACTGAGCTCGGACTGAGCTCGGATTGCACTCGGACTCCGAGTGGACGTTTTGGTGGGTCATCCCCACAATTTCACATTGTTTTAAAAATGCTCGGAGTGAGCTCGGAGTCTGACATTTAGGGGGGGGGAGTGTAAAGCGCTCGAAAAGCCGGCCAGGCCGACTATGCCAAAAACAGAGCTGCTCCGTGGTAGGCGTCTCGAGGCCCCTTGCACAAGGTGCATTCGCCAGGGCAAATTGTGCTACGAAAGAGAGAATGGAAGGGGGGCATGTTGGGGATGTGGGAAAGCGAAGATAAGGTGTGACCGGCCACACAACGATGGCAACATGACCAATGCCAGCATCACATCGAGTGCACCAGCCCGGCCACGATCCGCCCGGCCACGTAAACACCTCGCAGAAGCAATGCAGAGCGACTCTTCAGCAGCTGTGGTAAGCCCAGTCTCCCTAACAGTGGTGCCGGCCACAAAGGACACTCGGCCGATGAAAAGAAGACGACCGGCACCAGCTGAGGCATTGACATCAGTCGCCTTTGACAGGCCGCCATCCTCCTGGCGTGAGAAGGGCAAGTGGAAGGCCGACGAAGTCGATCTGTCCCATCAGCTTAGTAGCCTGGAGGATAAAATGGAAATTTATTCCTTTGTGTCAGGAATATCAGAGGAAAGTCTTGAATGCATGGAGGGGCAGATGACTCGACTCGAGAGCCAAGTCAAGGATTTTGGCCAGCTTCTAGAGGAGTCTCTAGAAAATCAGCAGGAGCAAAGGGGGAGCTTGCTTGGCTTGGCTAAGTGGAGTGAGGCATGTGAAGATCGCATCAACCAGGTGTCAAGATATTTGCACCAGGGCAGCCGGCAATGGATCGAGACTAGTGTGAAGGCAAAGGAGGTGGCGCATTTCTTGGGCATGGACATGCGGTGTCTGGTCCTATACGACGGTCAGGCAGCATCAGTGACCAATTTGAGGCCATCACTGGACAATACTATGGCCACACAGGAGGGCTCACCCGCCGCTCTAGCCGCATTGGGTGCGCAATTAACAATGGCCGTGCAACTCATACCGGCCACGCAAGTTGCACTGGCCGTGGTCACACCGGTTGCCGCAATAGCCGAAGGGCGTGAGACGGAGTGAAACTGCGGACCTGGCATTTTGTTGGCCAGCTTTACATACAAATTGTTCAAATATGATTTATATACATTTGTGTGTAATGGAAGATTCATATATTCAGCAAAATTAGTGCTGCTAGCCAGTCATGCTTGCCAACCTCGCTTCCTCCGCCGCCCTCTGGGATCCTTGCCCTGACCTAATTGCTCACCTGGCTGACCATGCGAATCATTGGCCATGATGCTGGCCGGTGATAATTGCCGACCTCTAGTTTTCATCTGCCGACGGCTTGGCTGCTGCTGGGGAGGATGTTACACTCCCCCACATAATCCGGTTGGATCCGGCCGGATTCGGCGGAATCCGGTGGAATCCAGTGGAATCCAGTCTCGAAACTTTTGGCTCACTGACACCCAAACCACCAGTCCGGCTCACCCAAATTCCGTTCTGAACCAGACCGAACCACCGGTATCCAATCGGACTGAATGCCACCGGAATCACCCGGAAGTCAGTGGTCCAATGCTCACATAAGCCACGAAAAATAGGTTGAAGTATAGCAGTTCGAACTCGAGCCTCACCAGCAAGCACCACAGCCACATTCCACTACACCACGTCAGCAGTTAATACTGCTGACACTATAATAAATATCTACACACAATCGGCAGCGGGCTTGGGTTTGCTCCTACTTTGAGTCCCGCCGTTGCCGCCCCTCCTACTGCGCGCTTAATCACCACCGCAGCCCCAGTTTCTCGCCTGCATCACAGGTGAGTCACACAACCCGCACCCTTTTGTTCGGTTCAACCGCGCCCCGCAGGTACAGGTGAGTCACACAACCCACACCCTTTTGTTCGGTTCAACCGCGCCCCGCAGGTAAGCCGCATCGTCCGCTGCCTACTCCCTGCTGACCCACCAACCTTTTCACCCATCACTCGTCCACGAAACCACTGGGGTAAGTCGCACAACACAAGTCCCGCTGCCGCCAATCGACGCCATCCAATCCATCAGGTAAGCCTGCCCTCCCTGTTCCATATTTTGAAGCTAAAAATTTTCCCTGCTTCGTTCCACTGACTGTCGCAGCCCATTACTCCATCCACGCCGCCCACCGCTCGCCTACAACATCCCCCACACATCGTCACCCATAAGTCGCCGCCCACCATCCCACATCCGTCGCCGCCCGTCTCATCACCCATCGTCGCCCATCGTCGACCATACATTGCCGCCCACCCACCACCACTGCATCCCACATCCGTCACTGCCCCTCTACAACATCTCCCACCCATCGTTGCCCATCGTTGCCCATTGCCGCCCACCCACTACCACCACGACATCTCACGTCCATTACCGCCCACCTACAGCATCCCCCGCCGTCGCCCATTGCCCCCCCATCGTCGCCCATTGATCGTCGCCCATTGCCGCCCATTGTCGCCCATTGCCGCCCATTGCCACCCACCCACCACCACAACAACATCTCACGTCCATCGCCGCCCACCTACAGCATCACGCTTGCTGTCGCCCATTGCCGTCGCCCATTGCCATCTATTGTAGCACTGTATTTTTTGCCGCCGTCGCCCATTGCCGTCACCCATTGCCACTTACTGTAGCACCGTCACGGCCCAAAATCACCACCTTCCCACCCACAAGACACCTAGTCATCACCACCGATTGCCGTTGCCGCCTGCCACTACCCTGCACTGCCACTACCCACTTGCAACATAACGTGCCCGTCGCTGCCTTTCACCAGTTGTTGCCACTCTCTCAGGTAAGTCCAACCTTGCTGTTCCAATTTTCAAGCTAATGAATACTCTGCTACAACCTCTCATAATAACTTCCTGTAACCTTCCTCTTCTCTGCCATCCCTTACTGTCACCTACTGAATTGAAACTTCTATTAATGAATCATCTTATACATTTAACTCACTACCACAACTCATATACCACATTGAATAAACTCTGCACTTGGCTATTTACATGCCACTCCTGATGACATCCTATTACACTGAATGTACTCAAAGCCAGAATCACCATGCCCAGCACACGCTCTACTCAAAGATCCCCTCCCAATTCTCCTCCCAAGTTACGCAGTTGTAAGCGGGCCATGTCATCCATGGATGGAGAGAAAAAAACTAAGAGGGCAAAGAAGGGTGGACAGTAAGTACTTCACCATTTTTGCTTCATTAAATGTCACTTCTGCATAATACAGGTCATCAGAGACCATTCTTGAAGAAAGCAAGACTTCTATAGCACCTCCTCAGCGTAAAAAACCAACTTCCATGGGAAGCAGCCACCTCCCACCTCCCCCTTCTCAAAAGAGTGAACGGATACGCAAGAAGGTTAGTGATGCAGATGAAGGGGAGCATATTGAGAAAGATAGTGATGATGATAGTGAGGATGATGATGCAGTTAGTGATAATGGAGATGGAAATGAGGCTAGTGGGGATGGAGTTAGTGGGGATGATAAGGAAAGTAAGGGAGATGATGAAAGTGATGAAGGCAAAGAGGACAATGAGAAAGAAGAGGAAAATGAAGGTTAGTGTCATTCATTTACTCATGGCTTTCAGTTGGTATAATGACATTTACAGATGCTGATGAGGAAAGCAAAGGGGATAAGAAGAAAGATAAAGACAGTGAGAAGCATAAAGGTGATTGTTGTCATTTCTATATTTATTTTCTTCCTTGACACCCATACAAGATGTTGAGAAAGATAGTGAGGTTGATAAGAGAGCAGTGGACAATGAAAGACATGAAGGTGGTTGTCATTTCTTTGTTTTGGGTCCCCAGTTGATGTATTTCCACAAATATATGCTATAGATACACACATGGCTGGACAGCCATCCACACCAAGCAAAACTAGTCCAGACAAAGGTAAAGAGATGTAATTCATATATGCTGTGCTGGTTGACATTTTGCAGATATTCACATGAAGAGTCCAGTGCAAAGTCCATCACATGAAGGTCATCAGAATCTTTCATTGGATGATCTCCAAGGAGCATCACGCACTGTAGGTGGTCATATGCGTGGACGAGCTCATGGAAATGTTTTTAATCTTGCTGATGGACAAAAGGGTGCCCATGACTATGCAACTCAAATGGGCAAAGTACATCTGTATACTGATATTGGTGCTCACTCTAGGGGTGATAGATCTAGAAATTTTACCATCCCCATCAACTTCTCTCTGAAACCAATTTTACAGTCCCTTGCCAAGAAATGGCCCCCAATAGAAAGTACACATCTTTGCTTTGCCTTATTCTAAACCTAGCTTACTTATATCATATACAGAAGAAAATCCATATATATCAGTTTTAGAAGGCCAAGAATGGAACACAAAGGGACCATACAATACAGCTCTTGAGCTGGATGAGGATGTAACCTGGGCTAAAATGGATGGAGCATCTGTGCTTCATCTGTGCTATGAGCAAGATGTTGGTACAATGGGATTTTCTGGGTTAACTATGGCTGCTATCAGGCAAGGGAAGGATGAATCTCCTGCCATTGGGTCAGAAGTATCATCTGCTGCTGGACTTTCTGGTGTTTCTGGTCTCATGAGTGAACCATCTGCATTTGGAGTTTCTTTCAAAGACAAATTGGTGATGACACTTGGAATCCCCCCAGAGCTAGCAAATCACACAGATAAGGGGTTACATGATGCATGGAAGAAGTACATGGCATATCTTAATGCTTCTAAAAAGCTGGATGAATTATGGGATGTTGGCCAGCTGCGGAATATCTTTGACAGGAAGCCAGTCCAGACTGATCTCAAAACTCTGTTCAAGGGGAAGACTCAGTGGCATGAAACATATCACAAAACTTTTCCTAGACTTAATGAATATCCTGAAATGGTTGCTTGGTTGGAGAATCAGGAGGACAAACAACCTGCTGTTGATTTGTGGGGTGTCAAGAAATCAAACTATACCTTTGCAGATTTGAAGAATTGGTTAGCAAATAGTGGCAAAGGAATTGAATGTGAGGAGTCTAGCAGTGAGGAAGTCATCATCAAAACAAGGTCAAAAGCAAAAGAGAAGCAAGGAGATAAGGATTATGGTGGGAAGGGCAAATCCAAGGAACATGCCAAAGGGAAAAAGAAAGGGCACAGTTCTAAGTAAGCAGTTACAACTATATCATCTTGTACAGTATTCAATGAAATATGTTGTGATTTTGTGATCATGAACTAGCTTCACCCTGTTTCCCTGGACTGTCTTTCTTGTTCTTCTAAAGATGCCATTCCTTGCATGTGTCTTCTTATTTTTTGACCTCTTGCCAGTAGCTGTTGCCATACCAGATCAAAATGCATTTCCTGACATACAGTTTGCAACATTCAGCAAGATGATTTTCAAAGAATTCTCTCCAAATATTTCACTGGCAACTGTTCTTATTCTTTTGTTCAGTGTCATGGAGAATACAGATCTTCTTAACTTACATGCAAGGCAACAATATTCATTGCATAAAGGGGAGAAGTGCATAATGACTTCTTCATGGATCAGACAATTGTCCCAAGCAATATATTCCAAACTACAGATTGACAACTCAGAGCTGTTTTGTGCAAATGATTTTTATGCTGGAATAACTGCCAATCAGTTATATACTAATCTTGGGGCAAGATTGGATCATTTTGCAAAGTCATTGGACTTGATACAATTCAACAGGAAAGGGAAATTAATACCAGTGAAATCAGTCTCATTCAAAACAATTGAAGCAGCTTATGTACTCTGCACACCCACACATGAATGCCAGACAAGGAGTTGTAAATCACGATCTTTGCATCAAATAAGCAGAAACAGGGATATTTCCTTGGTCACTTTAATCAAAGACAACATCCTTGTAAAACAAGTTCCAGTCCTTGTAGGGGAATGTCCTGAATGTCATACTACATACCATGCAGATCATGAAAGTTTTTCAACTTCTGAACAAGGGAATCAGTCTTCCAAAGTTTACTTAAATTCAGCAAGATATCTCAAAGTTGGTTCAAATGTTTGGGTAGATCGCACATTTTCCAATGCAGCAATGAATAGCATGTACCATTTTCATGCTTCAACCAATGCATATACAGAGTACTGGAATAACACTTATGGGATGATACAAGGTACTGAATCATCAACTGTAACTAGGAGGCATATCTGGCAATCATTTGTCCAGGAGTCAGTTCGAACTATAGCTGCAGCTTCTGAATTAGATATAGAACTTAGGAAGGATCTGTCAATTGAAGAAATACCAAAGGAAGCATTTACTGTTTTGGGTGAAAATGGGATTATAAGGTCTTCTGGTGGCCATGAATGCTCAGAGTGTAGTCAGGGGTTTAGACCAACTGGCATTTCCACATCAGTTGTGTCTGCTTCTGATGAAATTTTACCAGTTAGAATGGTTGTTGTGGATGGGATTGTGACTGGACCCAAGCATTGTGCCTATAACAATTGCACATCTGATCTGAAGAATAACTTGAAGGATGTCTTTTGTGAGTTTCATAAGAACCAATATGGTTTCAAGTGTCGTGTAAAGGATTGCTCCAATGACAAGATTAGGGGGACACAAGCTTGCCAGATGCATTCTGAACAATGGAAAAGGCATGAAGGAAGAGCTAAGCGTAGATCTGCTCCTGGGTATCGAGCTATTACACAAAGGAGAAATGAAGCATTGCCTTGGGTTCCAAATGAGGATAGACAGCAGCAGGCACATGATGAGGATGCACATGAAACAAGTGTGAAAAATTATTTCAATGCTAGCAGGTTCTACTGTGTGGAAACTATATGCAATCCATGTGGTGTTGTGATAGCTTGGACAAAATTTGCAAAATCTGAATCACCTACAAATATACTGGAATTCTTAGAAAAGGTGTTTCCTACAACAGAATCCAGACCTGATTATGTCTGCATAGATAAAGCATGCTTGGTGTTGAGGACTGCCATTAGAAATCAATCCTGGGACAGGATATGGAAACATACAACAAGATTCATTGTTGATTCATACCACTATATGAATCATAGAACAAGTGATGAATTGTGTCGCACATACTGTAACCCAGCTCCAAGTGATGGCTCTGCCCCAAATTTAGTGGTTGAAGCAAAGGATAAAGATGGCAGACCTTATTTCAAAAGGGCATTTAACACTCAGGCTTGTGAGCAATTGAATGCCTGGCTTGGTGGATATGAACCAATATTGAACAGAATGACACCTGGGAACTTTGATTGGTTTTTACACGTGATGCTATTCATTCATACTACACATGTTATTGCTCTGCAGAAGATCAAAGCTGCAAAAGCAAACCTTGATAATGCAGCTGATGATGGTTATAGTGCAGATAGTGAATAGGATATAGTTAGTATTCAGTTTCCATGTGCATGTATATTCTTTTAAAACTGCCATGTAAGATTGTACATTATAATGTAAATACAGGAAAGCACATAGTTGGATATCAATGCTCTGCTATTGACCATATGCCCTGCATTCAAACTATGGCCATGTCCAGCTTGTGAGACACCAATCCATAGCTGGAAAGCACTGAAAAAATGCTTTCAAATGATGTCCATATCATCTTTGATGTCACATGTCACACTTTCCAGTTGAACAGGTGAAAAATGTTGAAATTATGAGTTCAAATGATGTCCATATCATACTTGATGTCACATGTCACACTTACTAGTCAAAGAGGTGGAAAGTGTTGAAAAAATGATTTCAAATGATATCCATATCAGATTTTTTGTCAGTCACAAAGATAGAAAGTGCTGAAAAAATGCTTTTAGGTGATGCCTATATTATATTTGTTGTCAGATGTCACACTGATCCTGTCACATGCCCAGAAAGTAGTGAGAAATTCTATTATATAAAAATCTGCCAAACTTCCAGCCAGAATCCACTGGAATCCACTGGAATCCACCTGGAATTTCCGGTATCCGACCGGAATATGTGGGGCAGTGCAACATTCTGCTGCTGGGCCTCCCTGCTTGTGGTGCCACATGTTTGTCGACCTCGTTTCCTACTATTTTGGGGTACTTCCTCCCCACCCGTGCTGGCCGGTAATATTTGCTGTGCTCTTGTTTGCCGACCTGTCCTATGTGTACGATTGGGTGGCTCCTCGTCCGTGGTCATGTCATCCCCCCCTCTAGTGCTAACCAGCAATATTTTGCATGCTCCTGTTTGCCAGCCTGCCCTATATGCACGATTGGGTGGCTCATCTGTGGTCATGTCATCATCCCCTCTGCTAGCCGGCAATGTTTGGCGTGCTCTTGTTTGCTGGCGTCCCTTACTATGTGTGCAATCTTTTTGGGGTGGTTCGTCTTCACTGCTCGTCTCAACCCGTTGGTTAACAGCTTTCCTTCTCAATGTCCTTTTTCTCAACTTATTTATTGGCTCATGATCATGAGAGGAAGCATCCGCTCCATATTTTGCATTCACAATGCCATCACCTTCTTTGATTGCTTTGAAGCGAAATGCTAGTGCAGGGCCATGCGTAGACTGTTGGCCAGTGATGTGTGAGAAAAACTGTTGAAGGGCTTCCTTCCGCATATTACGGGGTTGCATGATTTTGATCCCGGCCGGTATATATTGCTCCTCAATGAACCCAGACATGTCATTGGCTATTGCCGCAAAGGGGACATGACTGGTGCGCTTGTTTGTGGCAAGATCTGCTGAAAGTTAGTATTTAGAATTTATGTATAATAGACCTACGTACGGTAGTGCTGACTGAGATACATGGTGAATAACTGTTCATAGTTGTTTTTGTTGTAGTCCTCGGGAGTCCATGGATCTGGTAATATTGGAAAGCCCTCATTGGTCAGTGTCAAGGAAGCTGCTGGTTGTGTTGGAAGGTTTGGACATGGAGTCAGCTCGGCTTGGTGAGTATTGATGTATTGTAGGAGGAGACGCTTCATTTCATTAACCTGGTCCCCATAGCTATCGACAAATGACCTGGCCAGTAATGACATCTTCCCTGACATATGATCGCCATTTCTCGTATTCTGTAGGTAATTCTGTCTTTGGTTCGTCTTTTTTCAGTTGATGTTCTAATGCCTGCGATGCTGATGTTTTGACCCTTATCCAATAGTCATCTTCTCCCCACTGATTGTCCAATGCCAGTTGCCAGATCGTCCCATCTTGTCGTTGATTATCAATGAGGTGAATCGTTTTGTTTCTCCAATCAATAGTCGGGTTATTTTCTTCTAACCAAGGAATTCCCAAGATTAATCGTTGGTCTCCTAACTTGGTGATTAAGAACCAGTTACTGTGACGCTTTCCTCCAATTGAATATTGAATTAATACTCGATGAGTGATCATTCCATTTGTGTTGATTGTTCCATCTGCGTTTCTGACTCGAATTGGTTTTCTTAGTTTTTATTTTGGTAGGTTTGTTGTTATTTCTTCGTCAATAAAGTTCCCTTCTGCTCCACAATCGATGAGGGCAGAGGTTTCAGCGGGTAAATCGATCGTTTCAACAGTGATAGAAAGGCGCTTGTCATTATTCAATCGTACTATTACAGAATCAAGCGCTAACTGTAAAAATCCATTTGTTGTGGAAGTGCCAACCGCTGTGTGACGCTTCCTGATCAAAAACCCTCATTTTCGAGTTTGTTAAGAAGACCTTCTCATTCATCGGCCTTCATTCCAGCTAGGATCGCTCTGATACTCGCAACTGGGTCATCTTGTTTTTCCTTGGGCGCATCCTCAGGGATGGATCTGATCCCTTTATTCTGAAACGATGAGGAGGACCTGAAGGAGCCGTTTGGGGTGGTGTTTCGTTTCGGACAATTTTTTGAAACATGTCCCTGGTTTCCACATCTGAAACACTTCCCAGTTTTCATGTATTCCTCCTTTTGTTCGTCTGTCAAACGTCCAGTGGGCATAGCATTAACTGATCGAGTTGATCCGCCCCTAGTGTTGGTGTTTCGGTTAAAATTAGAGCAGTTCCCTTGTCCTGGTTTGCGTCCAAGTGCTCGCATCATTTCCCAAGCGCCATGAAGCTGTTCTGCCTTTTCATATGCTTCCTTCATTGATAGAACGTTCGCTTCAAGAATTTTGGTGGCGATACTTTCAGGGAGTCCTTTAACAAATGCCTGAAGTTGTGCGGTTGTCCCTTTCAATCCTGAAGTTCCAATCTCCATGCGGAATTTTCTAATATATTCAGGGACTGAAACGTCGCCTCCTACTCTGAGATTGGCCAAATTGTTTAGGGCCCTGAGTGCGCTGTTGACTTCGCCCCAATCGGCTAAAAAGCGCTTCTTGAATTCAGCCCAGCTCGTCCAGGTAAGGGTCGTTTCTTCATCATTATCTAGTTCCTCTTTGATTAGAACCTTCCAATCGTCGAGTTCCTGTCCTAGGCAGGCAAGAGCGAATCGAATCTGTTTCTGGCCTTTGTTTTTATAGTTGTCGTCATTCAAAACGAAGTAGTCTTCCAAGTTTCCAATAAAAGCCTTTGCTTCAGTTCGTTTTCCTGTAAAAATGCGCATGGGCTGCGGCTTAATATCTCCTTTAGAGGCAGGTGTTGCTGCATCAGATGTCATCTTTTCTGTTTCTTCTTTTGGGTCTGTAGGTTCTCCTGTTTCGTCTTCCTTCTTTCCTGATTCTGGATCTCCGAATAGATTTGCTTTGATCTGTTTCTGTTCTTGGAAATCTAACCAAGGCTGTACTTCTCCGTCCCTAAGTGCGTATCGTTCTCGTCCTGCTGTTCCAGTGAGACTGAGATATTCGTTCCACCAAGAGAGTTCTGGTTCGTCTGTGGGCGGTTTGAATAACGAACGAAATCCTTCTTCGTGTTCTTCGTTTACCCAATCAATCCAAACGTCGTCTGGGAAAGCGTCCCCTTGTCCTTCAGTGTAATCACCTTCAAAGAGGGATTCTGGTACTGGTTCGTTCTTTTTCTTGGTTCCTGAGCGGAAAAACCACCCTGTTCCTGTAGTCGATGGAAAGATTTCCCTTCGATCTAGATAATACTTTCGTCTGAAACGAACAGAGCCGTTTGGGGGTCTGAGGGTCGAGGTTCTGGTATCAATGGTGTCTGGCTAGTGTAGAAACACTGAGCGGTCTGAGAGTTCCAACTTGTGTTAAGATCGATGCTCCCAACACAGTTCGTTCTAAGTCAACAGTGGCAAGCAGAGTCTCGGTCCGCTCCCAACCTACTGGACAGATTCTGGACGCTAAGTCAAACGATGACGAAGGTCTTTAAGTCGACGATGAGCTCAAGGAAAAGAGAGCGAGGAGTTCGAGTCAAATTGGGAGTATTATTCGATTAAGTTGGAACTAGAGAATGTACAGGATATTCTAGGGTTTATATACATTTTGAGAACAAGGGAAACTATAAAGGGAATGCGCAGTAAGCGCAGCTAACTACATATGAAAGGAAATATGAAAGCGTTAGCAAAAGGAGATAAACGTCCACTAAACCGTATAGTAACGATGTTGTAATAATGAAGTGTCCATCATAGAAGAGGGAAAAGGAAACTGTAACACTCTCAACCTCTGAACAAAACTCCTCACTCTCCCTCTCTGAGCTCGTCATTTGTTTGACCTTCGTCATCATTTGACTTAGTGTCCAGAACTTGTCCAGTAGGCTGGGAGCAGACCGAGACTCTGCTTGCCACTGCTGACTCAGAACAAACTGTGTTGAGAGCATCGATCTTAACACAAATTGGAACTCCCAGATTGCTCAGTGTTTCTACACTAGCCAGACACCATTGATACCAGAACCTCGACCCTCAGACCCCCCAACGGCTCTGTCCGTTTTAAACGAAAGTATTATCTAGATCGAAAGGAAGTCTTTCCATCGACTACAGGAACAGGGTGGTTTTTCCGCTCAGGAACTAAGAAAAAGAACGAACCAGTACCAGAATCCCTCTTTGAAGGTGATTACATTGAAGGACCAGAGGACGCCCTCCCAGACAACGTTTGGATTGATTGGGTAAATGAAGAACACGAAGAAGAATTTCTTTCGTTATTTAAACCGCCCACAGACGAACCAGAACTCTCCTGGTGGAACGAATATCTCAACCTTGCTGATATTGCAGGACGAGAGCGATACGCACTCAAGGAAGGAGAGCTACAACCTTGGATAGAATTCCAAGAACAGAAACAGATCGAAACGAACCTATTTGGAGATCCAGAATTAGGAAAGAAGAAAGACGAAACAAGAGAACCAGAAGAACCAAAAGGAGAAACAGAAAAGATGGCATCTAACACAGCAACACCTGCCTCTAAAGGAGATATCAAACCGCAGCCTATGCGTGTGTCTACAGGAAAACGAACTGAAGCAAAGGCTTTCATTGGAAGTCTTGAAGATTACTTTGTTTTGAATGACGATAACTATAAAGGCAAAGCACAGAAACAGATTCGATTTACTCTTGCCTGTCTTGGGCAGGAACTCGATGATTGGAAAGTCCTGATCAAGGATGAATTAGACGATGAAGAAGAAACAACCCTTACTTGGACAAATTGGGCGGAATTCAAGAAATGTTTCTTAGCCGATTGGGGCGAAGTTAATAGCGCTCTTAGAGCGCTGAACAATCTAGCCAATCTCAGAGTAGGGGGAGATGTTTCAGTCCCTGAATATATCAGAAAATTCCGCATGGAGATCGGTACTTCAGGTTTGAAAGGAACAACTGCGCAGCTCCAGGCCTTTGTCAAAGGACTCCCTGAAAGTATCGCTACAAAGATCCTTGAAGCGAATGTTCTATCCATGAAAGAAGCATATGAAAAGGCAGAACAGCTTCATGGCGCTTGGGAAATGATGCGAGCGCTGGGGCGAAAACCAGGACAAGGGAACCGCTCTAATTTTAATCGAAACACCAATAACAGGGGTGGATCAACCCGATCAGTAAATGCGATGCCCACTGGACGTTTGACAGAGGAACAAAAGGAGGAATACATGAAATCTGGAAAATGTTTCAGATGTGGAAACCAGGGGCATGTTTCAAGGAATTGTCCCAAATGAAACACCACATCAAACGCCTCCTTCAGGGCCTCCTCATCGTTTCAGAATAAGGGGATCAGATCTATCCCTGAAGATGCGCCCAAGGAAAAGAAAGATGACCCAGTTGCGAGCAAGTGACACTCCCCCCCCTGTACGAGTGGAATCCGAGCTCAGTCCGAGGATTCCGAGCAGAATCCGAGTCCAGTCCGAGTCCAGTCCGAGTAGGGTAAAAAAGTACAAGGAATCCGAGTAGAATCCGAGTCCAGTCTGAGCTCAGTCCGAGTTGGGATATTTCACCACTCAGTCCGAGCCCAACTCGGAATGAGCTCGGACTCCAACCAAAATCCGAGCTCATTCCGAGTAATTTCAAAAGTGCATATCACCAACTTATAGACCAGTCTCTGCATATCAATTGACATAGAACATATCAACACTTAATATATGTCAACATTCTCACATTGTAATTGATTTTCCCACAGTCAAGTCAGCTTTCTCTCCACATTCCCACATTAGCAAGTACTTTTCACTCCCTCCCATTCCACATGGATTCCATGTTGACTTTGTGCAACTCACACAGAATTCATGAGATCTGCATGACATTCCCACCCATCTAGGGTATAAAAATATCACACATCAGTCACACAGTGGCATTTTACATGTCATACAACTATATTCCTCATGGTTTTTTTAATAGCATCTGTGTGACATGCTTCCCCTGTGGAACTTGTTACTGTGTCACACTGTAGAATGCACAATGTGCATGAAATGTCCAGATGGAATATTCCATATGAATTCTGTATGGATTCCATGATGAATCCACTTATTGTGGGTGAGTTCGAGAACATTTTCTCCTTGCTGCATTACCTTCTCCTAGCCCTTTTACAGAAGCTCACATTGTCATGGGATATTTTTCATACATGTTACACTATTTGGCATATTTTCCCATGGTTCAAAAACTGAGGATTGTGGTGTTCTGTTGAATAAATCACAGATATCCCCTTCATTCCTTCCTTTTTGGCTCCATTACCTTCTCCTAACATTTTCACAGAAGTTCACATTGTCACAGGCTGCTCTCCATACAGGTCACATTATTTGTCATTTTTTCCACACAGTTCAGAAACTGAGAATGGTGGGCTCTATTGAATGAATCACAGGCATCCTCGTCACTCTTTTCTTCTTCACTCAGTTATCATTTCCTAGCTTTTTTTTTACACATATTCCATTGTCACAGGAAGCTTTCTAGACATGTCACATTATCCCTCACTTTCTCTCACAGCTCAGAAACTTAGAATTGTGGTGTTCTGTTGAACAAATCACAGACATCCCCTTCAATCATTTTTAAATTTCTCAGTTTCCATCTCCTAGAATTGTCATACATGTTGGAATATTTTATATTTAGTATCCAGACACTACAAGCATGACTGCATACATATATTACATATATGGTAGTTAGATTGTTTGTGTTTATTTACACACACTCCTGGCATGGTGAGTTGAACTCATCCTCAGTATGGGCACACCATTTGTTGTCCACACATGGATGCTTCCTGCTTAGTCCAGGTTGCAAGATCTACACCTCGGAATCCAACAATACATGCTATTGTTGCTTCATACATGTTCCAATTGTTGCCTCATACATGTTCCAATTATTATGGGATGCTTCCTAGACATATCACATCATTTGTTTTTTCTTCTCACAGTTCAGAAACTGAAGAAAGTTTGGATGGGGTTTTTCCAAGGTGCTTAGTGGAGATGGGTCCAAAAGTGGTTTGAAGGTTCCAAAATGGCATGAAGATTCCAAAGATGGTCTGGAGGGTCTGAACATGGATCAAATGTGCAGACATGGTTCAATTGGCATCAGTTAAGCTTATCAGGCTTTATCAATGTCAGGAATAGTGAGTGCTGTTTGGTAGGCACCAGTTCCAGCATAGCTGAAACCAATCTATCACACCAAACCATGGGGAAATTCAATAAATTATGTGACATGCATGTAATATGCCTGTTTGAGGTGTTTGGACAGGTTTGGACATCCAAGCATTTGCCCAAATCTGTACCTGAACCATTAAGTGAAGGCAATGTTTCATAGGATCAAAACTTTGGCATGATATACTAGTAAGCCAAATCAGGCAGTCACATCAAAACACAGGCTTGTCAGGCTCATATTCCAACAATGGTGAGGAGATATAATTTATTTAATTTACAATATATATTTTACAAATATGCTTGACCAATAATATAATAATACTTAATTTAATAATCAATATACACATATTAAAACTATACTTAACCAATAATACTATAACAAAATAAAAGACCTACCTCCAGTTATGAGAAAGGCTCACACATAGGACATGGGCATTGGCATGGGCATGGGTGGTGAGGGTGTCTGGATGTAGGTATAGACAACAGTGGTGGGCATCAGGGGTGTAGGCAAGGGTGAGCAGGGTTGGCCAACTTAGCCACATAAAAACTTACTGTGTGTCCTGTCACAATCCCATCCACCACAACCATCTTCAGGTGCACAATTCTTAATTATGTTATTCTGCATGTGGGATGTGATCATTGCTTCTTCCATGCCAACGACAGCTGATTGATCTGCTCTACCTGTGCCAGTGCCAGACTGTTCCATTGATGTGAGTACACATGCAGCAGGCTTAAACCAAAGTTTTGAGCTGGACTTTGGCAAAATATAATAATTCTGATTCTTTGAACCATGGAAAAACTTTATAAATCATGTGACATGTGTGCAAAATGTCCTGTAATGATGGGAACATGTTTGAAAAGGCTATGAAAAATGTACATAGTGAGTAAATCTGTTGTATTCTCAACCATGATAAATCTGGTAAATCATGACACATATGGTAAAACCAAACTTCAGGCTACTTGAGCAACTTTCTCACATTTGGGAGAGTGGGAAAGGGAATGTGTTGATCATGGGTCATAGGTATGCAGATGGGGATAAGTTATATTCAATTTAATTTATTTAATAATCAATATATATTTTTTAAAATACACTTAACCCATGTTACAACAAATTAAAATAAAACGGTCATGACGAAAGCCTGTAGGGCATATGGCATGGGTGTTGGCATGGGAATGGGCGTTGGCATGGGCATGGGCGGGTGAGTGGTAAGGGTGCAGGGTGCGGTCGGTGCAATGCAGGTGTGGGTGGGCGAACGGGCGTGTGTGTAGAGGTGGGTATCAGGGGCATGGGTATCAGGGGGGCGAGGGCGATTGGGTGTCGGGGTGTGAACGTGAGTGCGGAGCGGTGGTGGTAAGGTGCATGCAGGTGAGGGTGAGCAGGTGGTGGTGGTGGTGGTGGTGGTAAGGTGCGTACGTTGCGTCTGCGTCTGCGGCAGGCAAACGGGCGTGTGTGGTAGGTGGTGGTGGTAGTAGTAAGGTGCGTGCGTTTGCGTTTGCGTTTGCGTTTGCATCTCTTCTAGTCTGCGTCTGCGGCAGGCGAATGGGCGTGCGTGTGGGCAAGGGCGATGCAGTGGGCGGGTCTCGGGGTGTGGACGTAGGCGTAGGCGAGTAGGTGGTGGAGGTGGTGGCCCAGTGCGCGTGTTTACGTGTGCGTTTGCATGTGCGTTTGCGTGTGCAGGCGGGTTAATGGCCGTGCGTGCGGATGTGCGTAGTCGCAGGGGTGGGCGTGGATGCAGGTGAACGGGTGGGGCGCGAGTGGGCGTGGATGCAGGTGAATGGGTGGGGCGCGTTCAGATAAAATAAAATATTAGTTACGATGAAAAAAAGAAAAAAAAACGTACAACGGGCCCGGATGCTTGTTATCCGGGCCCTGGTGGTATAATCTTGGACGGCGACGTGGTGGTAAGTGGTGGAGGTGTGACGGGTGTGTGGAGGGTGACGTGGGGACGGTGACGCGGGGGTGGGCGGCGCGTGAGGGCGACGGCGAGGGCAGGGGTGATGGCGCGTCTGTGCATGACGCGGCTATGGCGACGGTGGTGGTGGCAGTCGTCGTTTGGCGGTGGTGGCGACGGCGTTGGTGCGATGGTGACGACGGCGATGGTGCGACGGTGATGACGGCGATGGTGCGACGTTGGCAATGGTGATGGTGATTGGTGAGCTGAGGGTCAGGTGACGGTCACATGGTGTGTTCACGTGACAATAAACAAAGGCGCGAAAGCGTGCGTGAAGACACGTGTCACACATGTCACAAATGCTATATATGGCTCAGTTAGAATACAACCCCCACAGCTCAGCCAGCTCACACTCTACTCGGACTCTACTCGGAGTCCGAGCTCAGTCTTAGCATTGTCAGTCCTAGTACTCCTAGGCTGATTCCGAGTTCAGCTCGGATTCAGCTCGGACTGGACTAGGACTGAACTCGGATTACTAGTTCCTGTTTTAGTGAGTTCCAAGCCAGCTTTTTGAGCTCAGAATTGACTCGGATTCCACTTGGAATCCTAGGATTGAGCTCGGACTGAGCTCGGAATCTCGGAATAAGGGGGGGGGGAGTGTCATGCTCTCGGCTTTGGGTGGCAGGGTAAATTGGCCAACTGTTGCCAGTGAGTTGCAAGGCACC
This sequence comes from Amanita fuliginea, assembly GCA_023014435.1. NCBI lineage: Eukaryota > Fungi > Basidiomycota > Agaricomycetes > Agaricales > Amanitaceae > Amanita > Amanita fuliginea. The sequence continues at coordinate 3,565,861 of JAEBUQ010000003.1, forward strand.
TATCCAATGTTTCACTGTTGAAAATGCAGCCAGCGGCTGGTGGGCTGCCTGCCTTCCACCAATTGTATTCATATTTGTCCACCAAACAGCCGTAATTTTCAGGATTGGTGCCGACGTCAAGGGTAGCGAGGAGATTGGGATGAAAAGTGAGTGGTAGATCTGAGTCTGGCTGGCGAGCCAAGCTTTCGGCCAGCGAATGCACTATGATCGGCACGTCTATGACTTGGCCAGTGGCAGTCATGACGCCAAGAAATGACATCACAAATAACTATGGCTATCGCTGAAGACAATATATGAATGACAATTGGGTTACGTACGAGCTCTATCTGCAGCACTTTCTGCATCCATTTTTGCGCCATGCTGCTGGCCTTGCTGAGACTCAACAAGGTTTGCCTGAACCGGGATTCGCCATAGTGAATAACCTCCTGAGTGAGGACATGCTCTTTGCGTTGCGATCCAGCCTGGAAAGAAAACAGACTGAAAATGGTAAGCATGTTTTGGGACATTGTGGTTATCTGAGCGTTGATGGTCGGATAAGAAAATTGCATTGCCCAATGAAATCACGTATATCTACTGCCTAATTAAGGAATTGAACTGTTCATTGGCTGACCAAAAGCAGTCATCGGCAATGGTGGCCAACTGATGCCACAGTGTGTATTGACAATGGATATAGGCCAACGCTCCCTCAGAGGTCTGTCTCAAATCACTTTGGCCGGCCAATACTGTACTTGCCAATCTGCCAGCAACCCAAGCTGACTTCCACTTGTCACTTTTGTGAATGAAATAACAAACCGTCCATTGCATTTCATATGTGACAAGCATGACTTCTTCCTGCCACCATTGATGCTGTGCTCGAGTATGCAGCCAATGAACACACTTGACTTAGGGCAAGGTGAGGATGACATTCGAACCCAAACAAGAGTGACCTACATTCCATGAGAGTTGCTGTGTTGGGTATAGAGCCAGCCGTGGTTGGGTTGGAAAGTATGCTTGTAATGTGGCTGGCATTACATGCCTGCCAAATCCAAGACAAGCAGAGGCGAGTGGAGCCAGGAGTATTGGGATCTAAAATAGCTGAACTAGCGAGGTCTTTGCGCTCGGCCAGGTATTCCGCGCGGAATCCTAGGACTCCACTGGGAATATTCCCAGTCAGTCCTAGTAAAAATAAAATTTGAGCATCCCAGCCAAAATGGCTGAAACATTCCCAATGCATTCCTAATGGCTTCCCACTGCAGTTCCAGTGCATTCCTACCCCAGTGGTAGGATTGAGGGTGCTATTCCTAGGACTCCTACCCGCTAGGAATGGGTAGGAATGGGTAGGAATCCTAGGACTCCACCTGTCTAATGTGTCACAGGCACTGCTACTCTATTGGAGTCACATAGATTAGAAACTAGTAATGTAACAACTGTATTGCATGCTCCGATAAAAATAATGTGTGACCAGTGTCACATGTCACATGACCAGTACCAGATGGTCTGTGCACTCCTGACAGGTATATAAGGACAGCCAGTAGCACCCAATTTCTGCCATCCCCCCTCCTCGAAAATTGATTAGTCAGCTATTGTAGTAGGCTAGATGATGTATATAGATTGATTACATAAGTAAATTAGATTGGTAATGTAGATAAGATTGTATATGGACTGATTAGATAAGTTTTACATTTTCCCACAATAAGTATCAACCATTCTCATGTGTCACATGTCACAATAGTGTCACATTTCCCACAGTTTTGAAAAGGCAGAATTGTCACATGACCCATTAACAAAAAATATAGAGGGAGTCTATTTGTCACAGAATATGAAAACCAAATATAAACAAATGCAATATTCATTGAGATAATGGCAAAATACTTTTGTAATTTCGCTTTTTATAGCACAGCCACAGCACTCTGAGGTACAAAAGTCATATTTATGACATGTTCTATTAACAAAAGTTGTAGAGGAGTTAAATCTGATGCCACTGATGGTGTCCAAATATTTGTAATCAAAGAACTTGTTGAGATATAACCCTTTCAAATAATTTTGTGTGACAGTCCCAAATTTCCATTCCAAAGTCAAATTCATGACATGCTCCACTAATGAAAGTTGTAGAGGGGTAAAATCTGATGCTAGTGATGGTATACAAATATTTGTAAACAATAGCCTTTCTGAGATATAACCATTGCTTTCATGTTTTTTGACTTTGCAGACATATCATGTTCAAGGTGAATATATGTATGTCATGATGGCAGGAGATGTCAATTTCCCCTGGTGGCACCAAACCATGCAAATCTTGTAATCAGGTAGGATAACATTAATAACTCTGAGGGAGCCCTGATCCACTTGGCTGACCAGCAAGACCAACCATGGCCAGGATAGGCCTGGAACTGAACCAGGAGGTTACTTTTCAGATAATGCCAGCTGCATGTGAGTATATGATTGATTTAATGTCAAAAAGTAACAGAACTCCACTGCCCATACCAGCTGCTCACCACTACATCCCACCCATTTGCCCCTGCCCATTTGACTGCCTGCACATACCCAAACTATCTACCTGCCAACTCAAATTAGCCTAAAACCAACCACCATTCATTTGCCTGTGTTAAGATTGATGCCCCTAGTATAGTTCATTCTAAGTTAACAGTGGCAAGCAGAGTCTCAGTTCACTCCCAGCCTACTTGACAAAGATCAAAGCAACAATACTGGAGAATTGTAGTATACAGGAGGGTTTATATTCATCCAGAGAATGATAGAACCAAAAAGAAAATAAGGCTGTAGCTACCTGAGAAGAGAAATGTATTGGTAACTACCTAAAGGAAATAGTGCCCAAACACAGTATGTAAGCAAAATGTTGTAGTTTGTCATAGAAGGAGAAAAGAAAATGTCACTCTGTCTCAGTTTTATGTTTATCTCATTTGCCTATTACCCTCCTGCCTTTCCCAAAGTCATGGCTTTGACAATTGCATGACAACATCAGTATGATATATATTATCTGCACAGCCCAGATATAGTTGAAGCCAGAGTAATATCAAGAATGGGAAGATGTAACATACTGAAGAGATTCAAGAATGGTCTAAAGCAAGTGCCTATTATCTTTTTCAGATTGTGTGAAATGTGATAGTCCAGATGTCACTTCACCCCTGGAAAAGTTTGACATGTTGGTGATATTTGAGAGTAGTCTGAATCAACCATGTATATTTACATACCATCTGCACAATGGCTACAGTCATGTATGCATAAACAAGTGTAAATAACCATAAATGTGTCCATATTATACTAGATAATTACATTCCATGCTCTGATAACAATAGCAGTGAGCCTTTAAAAAATAGTCTGTACAATAGTGATGGTCATGTATGCACAAACCACCATACATGTGCACAAATTACATTCAATGAATCCAATCCAGCAATGAGCAAGAGACAAGCTTGAAACAATATTGACTTGCCCAAAAAGTTCCTTGTACATGTATATCCACAAACAACAATGTAGAATCATACACATGTAAATGTCACACTAGGTATTCAAATTTCATACAAACTTTGTGAAATGAATGTGGAATGAGTGGAATATCACATGGATCCTATTAGAAAGTAGAATGAAAAGCAGGGAATAGCTAGGAATATGCCAGGAAGTCTTCAGTGGTAGGTTTATATCAAGATATGATCCACTGGGAATGTGCTGGGAATGTGCTGGGAATGTGCTGGGAATGTGCTGGGAATGTGCTGGGAATGAGTTAGGAATGTGCTGGGACTTTAGTGGACCAAGTGGGAATTTACTGGGAATTCAATAGGAATCCCAGGAGTCCACTAGGAATCCTCGGAGTCCACTGGGAGTCCACTGGGAAACATGGCTCAGTGGAAAGTACTGCAAAAATGGATGCAGAAAGTGCTGCACATAGAGCTCGTATGTAACCCAATTGTCATTCATATATTGTCTTCAGCGATAGCCATAGTTATTTGTGATGTCATTTCTTGGCGTCGCAACTGCCACTGGCCAAGTCATAGACGTGCCGATCATAGTGCATTCGCTGGCCGAAAGCTTGGCTCGCCGGCCAGACTCAGATCTGCCACTCGCTTTTCATCCCGATCTCCTCGCTACCCTTGATGTCGGCACCGATCCTGAAAATTACGGCTGTTTGGTGGACAAATATGAATACGATTGGTGGAATGCAGGCAGCCCGCCAGCCGCCAGCTGCATTTTCAACGGTGAAACTTTGGATAGGTGCCTTGCAACTCACTGGCAACAGTTGGCCAATTTACCCCGCCACCCAAAGCCCATCGAACATGTGACTACCGGTCCCCCGACTGGCAACACTTGTGCAAATTGTCACCAATTGCTGGCCGAGGTCCAAGGCATCCATGGTGTTGCACAGGCCATGGAAACGTCCACGTTTAACCAAGGAGACTTGGATGCCTGGTGAGTGGCAGGGTTTTTCTTGCTGCACGAGAAAGCGGTCATGAAGGAGATGTCTGCTGCACCGGCTACTGGCAATGCCCTGCCCAGGAGCCATCAAAAAGTTTCCACCAGGTCACAGCTCATCATGGAGCATGCACGGGTGGACCTGGACCATCTGCAAGCACTACCGGCCAGCTCGGCCAAGTGGACTTGGGGCACGGACCTCACCATCAATGACGTCCTCACAATAGACCGGCCATCTGTTGGCAAAGTTCATTCAGGGTACAACAAATCCCTTCCCATTGGTGTAATGCGGGGAAAGTGGTCTCGCACACCCTCGGACCCGACTGGATCTGGTATGTATGACAACCTTCGGTCGGACTTCCCTTCCATACCCCTTCTGTTGGAGTCTGAGGCAGTTGGCAAGCCTGGCCACTTTGCGACATTGAGAACTGCAAGAGCGGCAGGTGACTTGTGGTTGGCCGATCGAGCAGGATCGGTCGCGAGCCAGCTGGTATTTCCAACCGGCCAGCCAGGGTCGGCAAGAGTGGCAGGCAGCTTATGGCTGGCCAGTGACTCAATGTCAGCCGGTGCGGAAGATGACGATGCCAAGGTTTCTGAAGATGGGTTGGACAAGGGGTCGGTGTTACAGTTTCTTTTCCTCTTCTATGACGGATACTTTATTATTACATCATCATTACCATACGATTTAGCGGACGTTTATCTCCTTTTGCTAACGCTTTCACATTTCCTTTCATAGGTAGTTAGCTGCGCTTACTGTGCATTCCCTTTATAGTTTTCTTTGTTCTCAAAACATATATAAACCCTAGAATACCTTGTACATTCCTCAGTTCCAACTTAATCGAATCATACTCCCAATTTGACTCGAACTCCTCGCTCTCTTTTCCTTGAGCTCGTCGTCGACCTAAAGACCTTCGTCATCGTTTGACTTAGCGTCCAGAATCTGTCCAGTAGGCTGGGAGCGGACCGAGACTCTGCTTGCCACTGTTGACTTAGAACGAACCACGTTGGGAGCATCGATCTTAACACAAGTTGGAACTCTCAGACCGCTCAGTGTTTCTACACTAGCCAGACACCATTGATACCAGAACCTCGACCCTCAGACCCCCAAATGGCTCTGTTCGTTTCAGACGAAAGTATTATCTAGATTGAAGGGAAGTCTTTCCATCGACTACAGGAACAGGGTGGTTTTTCCACTCAGGAACCAAGAAAAAGAACGAACCAGTACCAGAATCCCTCTTTGAAGGTGATTACACTGAAGGACAAGGGGACGCTTTCCCAGACGACGTTTGGATTGATTGGGTAAACGAAGAACACGAAGAAGGATTTCGTTCGTTATTCAAACCGCCTACAGACGAACCAGAACTCTCTTGGTGGAACGAATATCTCAGTCTCACTGGAACAGCAGGACGAGAACGATACGCACTTAGGGATGGAGAAGTACAGCCTTGGATAGATTTCCAAGAACAGAAACAGATCGAAGTAAATCTATTCGGAGATCCAGAATCAGGAAAGAAGAAAGACGAAACAGGAGAACCTACAGACCCAAAAGAAGAAACAGAAAAGATGGCATCTGACGCAGCAACACCTGCCTCTAAAGGAGATATTAAGCCGCAGCCCATGCGCATTTTTACAGTAAAACGAACCGAAGCAAAGGCTTTTATTGGAAACTTGGAAGACTACTTCGTTTTGAACGATGACAACTATAAGAACAAAGGCCAGAAACAGATTCGATTTGCTCTTGCCTGCCTAGGACAGGAACTCGACGATTGGAAGGTTCTAATCAAAGAGGAACTAGATAACGATGAAGAAATGACCCTTATCTGGACGAGTTGGGCCAAATTCAAGAAGCGCTTTTTAGCCGATTGGGGCGAAGTCAACAGCGCACTCAGGGCCCTAAACAATTTGGCCAATCTCAGAGTAGGAGGCGACGTTTCAGTCCCTGAATATATCAGAAAATTCCGCATGGAGATTGGAACTTCAGGATTGAAAGGGACAACCGCACAACTTCAGGCATTTGTTAAAGGACTCCCTGAAAGTATCGCCACCAAAATTCTTGAAGCAAATGTTCTATCAATGAAGGAAGCATATGAAAAGGCAGAACAGCTTCATGGCGCTTGGGAAATGATGCGAGCACTTGGACGCAAACCAGGACAAGGGAACTGCTCTAATTTTAACCAAAACACCAACACTAGGGGCGGATCAACTCGATCAGTTAATGCTATGCCCACTGGACGTTTGACAGACAAACAAAAGGAGGAATACATGAAAACTGGGAAGTGTTTCAGATGTGGAAACCAGGGACATGTTTCAAAAAATTGTCCGAAACGAAACACCACCCCAAACGGCTCCTTCAGGTCCTCCTCATCGTTTCAGAATAATGGGATCAGATCCATCCCTGAGGATGCACCCAAGGAAAAGCAAGACGACCCAGTTGCGAGTATCAGAGCGATCCTAGCTGGAATGAAGGCCGATGAACGAGAAGGTCTTCTTAACGAACTCGAAAACGAGGGTTTTTGATCAGGAAGCGTCACACAGCGGTTGGCACTTCCACAACAAATGGATTTTCACAGTTAGCGCTTGATTCTGTAATAGTACGATTGAATAATGACAAGCGCCTTTCTATCACTGTTGAAACGATCGATTTACCCGCTGAAACCTCTGCCCTCATCGATTGTGGAGCAGAAGGGAACTTTATTGACGAAGAAATAACAACAAACCTACCAAAAGAAAAACTAAGAAAACCAATTCGAGTCAGAAACGCAGATGGAACAATCAACACAAATGGAATGATCACTCATCGAGTATTAATTCAATATTCAATTGGAGGAAAGCGTCACAGTAACTGGTTCTTAATCACCAAGTTAGGAGACCAACGATTAATCTTGGGAATTCCTTGGTTAGAAGAAAATAACCCGACTATTGATTGGAGAGACAAAACGATTCACCTCATTGATAATCAACGACAAGATGGGACGATCTGGCAACTGGCATTGGACAATCAGTGGGGAGAAGACGACTATTGGATAAGGGTCAAAACATCAGCATCGCAGGCATTAGAACATCAACTGAAAAAAGATGAACCAAAGACAGAATTACCTATGGAATACGAGAAATGGCAATCAGTCTTTGAGAAGAAAGCTTCAGAACGATTTCCTACCTCTAGAACTTGGGATCATGCGATCGAACTGAAAAACGGTTTCACTCCTAAAGTTAGCAAGATCTATCCGTTATCAATTAAAGAGCAATCATCTCTAGACGAATGGATTGAAGAACAACTTACTAAAGGATACATCAGACCGTCAAAATCACCTCAGGCTTCGCCATTCTTCTTTGTTTCCAAAAAGGAAAGCGGAGCGTTAAGGCCATGTCAAGACTACAGGTACCTGAACGATTGGACAATCAAGAACGCATATCCATTACCCCTAGTATCCAACCTCCTTACCAAACTTGCTGGAGCGCAATACTTCACCAAATTAGATCTTCGCTGGGGATACAATAACGTTCGAATCAAGAAAGGCGATGAATGGAAAGCAGCTTTTATCACAAACAGAGGATTATACGAACCAACTGTCATGTTCTTTGGGCTATGCAATTCACCATCTACATTCCAAACCATGATGAACGAATATTTCAGAGATATGATTAACAAAGGATGGCTCATCATTTACATGGACGACATTTTGATTTGTTCCCAAAGCAAGACAGAATTGGAAGAGCGCACAAAACGAATTCTAGACCGATTAGAGGAAAACGACTTGTTCTTGAAACTGGAAAAGTGTAAATTTGCTGTACAAGAAATCGAATTTCTGGGAATGATTATATCACCTGGGAAAATACAGATGGATCCTATTAAACTAGCAGGGATAGCCGATTGGCCAATACCAACAACAGTCAAACAAGTTCGATCATTCCTAGGCTTTGGGAACTTCTACCGACGATTCATTGGAAATTTTGCGGCTATAGCAAAACCACTCACCGATTTAACAAAAAAGACGGAGATATTTGAATGGAACGCAGAACGTCAAACCGCTTTTGATACCCTGAAACAATGATTTGCCTCCATGCCAGTTCTCTTAATGCCAAACCCAGCAAAACCGTTTATCCTCCAAACCGACACCTCTAATAAAGCAATAGGAGCGGTTTTAAAACAAGCGGACGACTCTGGTGCACTGCATCCCTGCGGTTTTATTTCCCACGCCCTAACACCAACAGAACAGAACTACCAGATCTATGATAGAGAATTACTTGCTATCATTAGAGGATTAGCAGTTTGGCGTCACCTCTTGCATGGGTCACCTCATACCATCATTGTGCATTGCGATCACAAGAACCTGTCTTATTATAGAACGGCTCAGCGATTGACACCTAGACAGGCCAGATGGTCATCTTTATTATCTGAATTTGACCTTCGGATTGAACATGTACCGGGTACGAAGATGTTCGAAGCAGATGCTCTATCTAGACGACCAGATCACATGGGTAATGACGAAGAACAAACCACAGTCACTATGTTACCAAACGATCGCTTTATTCGCCTCATCAATAATGATCTAGCCGATGAATTGAAAAAGTACATGGCGAACGATGATTTTGGACGAATTCTGATCGATGTTATTAAAAGACAAAGAGCACCACCAATCAAATCAAAGCTACAAGATTGGACATATACCCATGGCATCGTCTACTACCTCGGAAAGATCTATATCCCTGACCGGATCGAATTAAGGACCAGATTAATCAAAGATACGCATGAAGCGTTATCTTCTGGACACCCTGGACGATTAAAAACATTGGCACTTCTAAAATGCGACTACTGGTGGCCAGGAATGTACAGACATGTCAAAGAATGGGTAGAGGGATGCGCACTATGCCAACAGATGAAAGTTAATACTCACCCAAATGCGCCGGCATTAGTCCCTATCCCATCAAAAGCGACACGTCCATTTCAGCAAGTAACCCTTGATTTCATTACCGATCTTCCCATCTCAGACAGATATGACTCAATATTGGTCACGGTGGACCATGGCCTTACGAAGGGGGTAATTTTCACCCCTTGCAACAAGACAATCAATGCTTTAGGGACAGCCGATCTCTACATTTCTGAAATCTTCAAACGCTTTGGACTCCCTGACGTCCTAATCTCTGATAGAGGACCACAGTTCTCCGCCAAGGTATTCCAAGAAATACGAAAAGCATTAGGAATTGATCACAGAATGAGCACCGCCTATCATCCTCAAACAGATGGGGAAACTGAACGCGTCAATCAAGAACTCGAGATCTACCTTCGGATGTTTTGTACTAATGAACCCCACAAATGGAAACCACTCCTACCTATCGCTGAATTCGCACACAATAACCGTTATCATGATACAATAAAAACATCCCCATTCCAACTCATGTATGGAACAGATCCAATCGCCATCCCTACAGCAGCGCTCAAGATGACTGCTCCAGCAGCAGAAGAACGCCTTCAGATGCTTCGAAGAGCGAGAGAAGAAGCATTAGCAGCACATGAACTCGCCAGGCAAACAGTTGCTCAAAGATTCAAAGACAAGTCAATTAAATTCGAAAAAGGCGACAAAGTCTGGCTCGAAAACAAGAACCTACACATCCCATATCAATCAAGAAAGCTTGCGCCGAAATGAGAAGGGCCCTTTCAGGTCGAACAAGTCTTGGGACCAGTTACATACAAGCTGAAATTACCAAAACAATGGTGCATTCACCCTGTATTTCATGCATCGCTTCTTACCCCATATAAGGAAACATCAATGCATGGACCGAACTTTACCACACCACCTCCCGATATAGTAAATGGACAGGAGGAGTTTGAGATCGAAGCTATCCTTGGACATCGAAAACGCGGAGCAGGTTATCAATATTTGGTTAAATGGAAAGGCTATGGATCGAATGACAATACCTGGGAACCTGAACGCAATCTGGGAAATGCTGCGGACGTTCTGATAGAATATAAGAACAGAAGACGCCTATAGAACTTCATCTATGGCCTATAACCGATCAAAGAAATTCTGGAAAACCCTTTATGCACTCAAAGGACGATTCCTTCCCCCTCGGACTCGTCTATTACCACATCGTCACAATAAGAAACACCTAGTACAACTCCCACACGCACGACGCTACCCAATCACCAGTAGACACACACTCTTCATTTCACCAAGACGACCATTGTCATCATCAAAAGCTATTCAACCGAACCTTGTTGCACCAAGAACGAAAGAACAGGAACAGGAATTCCGAAATCTACAGCAATGGATCCTTTACAAAATGAATATATGGATATTAGATCGACGACAAGATTTACAAGAACATGGATGCGACCGTTTCATGCAATTTTATCATCTCTTCCCACAGAAAATTAGATTCCCCATCGACAATCCTGATGCAACCATTCCACCACCATACGATTCATTAACATGGGAACGCATTCCCCCTCCTTACCCACCAAAACCTCCACACTATCCTACTTATGACTTCGAACCAGGATACCCAAAGATTACTAGCAGAGTCACAGCTCAAGGAGCGTTCATTAGAGAAGACGAATTCACTCGACCAAACACCCCTGAATCACCATCAGACGATGCGCTGTATCACGCCATTCTTGCTCACTCCACAGAATCTGATGGTAACGAAACAGAAGATTCTATGGAAGACCTTTACGTTTGAAGCTTTAGGATAAAAGGCGACCCACCAGCTACCCATTTTCCTCATCCTACTCGATATACAATGTTTGCCTTCGCCATCACCCTCGCCTACCTCATCGCCTTCGTCCTCACCCTCTTGATCACTGCTTGTGGTCACTGCTACATCGAACCCGTCGCTGCAGCCTCCCCCTTCCTCTCCACCGCCCACAACCTCCCCCTTGAGGTCTTTGTCACCACCACCACCACTATCGACGATTTTATCTGGGCAGACCTCCCAGAACTTCACCAGCATCCAGAAGAACTCGCCCCCATCACCTTTGCCACTCCCACCGTCCAGGACCCGGTCACTCACATCCCCTACGTCCACCGCCCTTGCCACTCGGTCCTCTCCCCTGTCTCCAAAGCCCTCAGCACCCTCATCGTTGACTTCAACCATCTCTCTGCGCCCCTCGACTCCGTTACCAACCTCATGCTCTCCACTGATCCCCAATGCCTCACCTATGAGGAACGCGACAACCTGTGGGAGCATGCCAAGCAGCTGGAGCGTGTCACGAAAATCTCCAATGGCGCATCGAGGTCGCCAACAAGGACCTGGATTCCATCATCAAATGGATTGAATCTAGGAAGGACCATGGCTGGACCACAGACACACAATGGTAGAAGTCGGTGACTTCTCACATACGAAGAGGGTAATGTTACAGTTTCCTTTCCTCTTCTATGACGGATACTTTATTATTACATCATCATTACCATACGATTTGGCGGACGTTTATCTCCTTTTGCTAACGCTTTCACATTTCCTTTCATAGGTAGTTAGCTGCGCTTACTGTGCATTCCCTTTATAGTTTTCCTTGCTCTCAAAACGTATATAAACCCTAGAATACCTTGTACATTCCTCAGTTCCAACTTAATCGAATCATACTCCCAATTTGACTCAAACTCCTCGCTCTCTTTTCCTTGAGCTCGTCGTCGACCTAAAGACCTTTGTCATCGTTTGACTTAGCGTCCAGAATCTGTCCAGTAGGCTGGGAGCGGACCGAGACTCTGCTTGCCACTGTTGACTTAGAACGAACCACGTTGGGAGCATCGATCTTAACAGTCAGCAAGAGTGGCAGGGAGCTTATGGCTGGCCAGTGACTCGGAGTCGGCTGGTGCGGACGATGCAGAAGAAGCTGACATTTCTGAAGATGGGTCAGACAAGCCAACTGCAAGAGCAGCTGCAAGTATGTGGTTGGCTGATGCTGGGATGGACACGCAGACAGCGAGAGAAGCTGCCAATCTCTGGTTGGCCAATGAAGAGATGCCAGATGTTAACCAGCCGGCCACAGCCCATGCTGCAGGTGCGCTGTGGTTAATGGACGACAAAGACAATGATGATGGGGAGAACGAGGACGACCTGGAGTATGTAGGGGATGGAGGACACGATTCAACCATGTTGCCGGCCTCGCAACTTGTGGCCCCATTGGAACAGATAACCCTTCTGGGACGTCATGTTTACGGACCATCTGACTTTGACTTTGTAGACGAGTCTTGGTTGTAAAAACATAGCCAATAATATAGGAATGCAATTTTGTTAATCATTGCAATTTTAATCATACAACCGGCCGAACAGTTACTGGTTACACAATGCCGACCGGCCTCTAATCTGGGATTTCATCATACCAGCCCATCCTCAATTGGCTACCTGTATAATTGGCCATTTAAGTTGGGTCATATTGTGGGCCATACCATGGATTTCCGTATGCTGGCCTACATAACCATCGGCCATTGAAGCCGGCGCACTTTGTGGGCCATATCATGGTCCCGGTCATATCATTGCTTTCCATATGCCGGCCTATCTAATTATCGGCCATTTGTGGGCCATATCATCTATTTTTTACACTGGTCCATTCTCAATCAGCTACCTGTGCTGGCCTGCAGAATCATCAGCAAGTTGCATATTGCTGGTCATATTCTTTCATGTCACCCATACATTGTAGGACAAATAAATATATGCAGTACTTCATCCTGCCCATCATACCGGCCAATATTAGCTATGCCAGCCTATATTCATCGGCCATTTAAGCGATGTGTTGGACATATCTGGGGTACTTTCACCTGGCCCATTACACCGGCTAACAATGTTGACAACAAGGCAAGATGTTAAACAGGTTGCCAGATAAAAACGCTGTGGGCAATGTGCGACTGATGAAAACAGACAGTCTGCCACAGATCGAGAGGACAACCACGATGATGGTGGTTGGTAGAAAGAGTCAGCCTCAGACCACTGGCTGACCATCTCATGCAGGCCTGTCCTATACCGGCCTGTATAATGAAGTTATCAGCAATTTAAGCCAAATCATATTGCGGGGCATTTCTTCACACCGGCCCATTCTCAATCATCAGCCAAGCATTGTAAGACAAATAAATATCTGCAGTACTTCACCCTGCCCATCATGCCGGCCAACCCTAGCTATGCGAGCCTATATTCATCGGCCATTTAAACGATGTGGGTACTTTCTACTTTCACCATCCATCACATCGGTTAACGCCCTTACGGCCGCAGGACATGAACTTCGTCATTGGCCGTTTCACTCACAACGGCCAATTCAATATCATATCAGCCTGTATAATCAAATCATCCACATTATCCCAAACAGCCAATACAATGGGCAGCACAGTGACCAAACTGCCCTCCTGTGCAGGGCATCATACCTGCCTTTATTATAGCTCCAAAATTGTCCCTGCCGGCCTACAATGTACTGCCATCACCACACTCCCCTGGCAACTGTGTGGGTCGCCAAGCAGGATGGTAGATATGCCCAAAGACCCAGAGAACACCTGTGAGGACCTAGCAAAGCCAATAGGGCCCAGTGAATTTGCTCGACCCGTGTCGCACGCTACACTGTATGCCTTCCCTGCACCGTGTCACACGCTACACTGTAACTTACCTACCTGGAAAATCAAGGAAAATAAGGTAGTTTGTAACAGAGGGCAGGTAGGCAAGGGAAGGAGGAAGGGAAAAATAGTTGCAAGGTGGGGAACAACAGGGCAGAGAGGGGTATAAACATGGTGTCCAGATGGGGGCAAATGAAGTTTCAGTAGTGTTGGAATTGTGGGACAGCAAATGTTAGTGTTAGGATCAATGCCCTTGACATGGTTTGTTCCGAGTCAACAGTGGCACAGAGCAGAGTCTCAGTCCACTGCCAGCCTTGGACAGAAGTTCTTAGACACTAAGTCAAATGGTGATGAAGAGCAAATTGATGTAAATTGGAACCAGAGAACTACAGTACATGAGAGGGTTTATATTTTACAATCAACCTTGTTACCCTAACTGCGACCCTACCCTAGGGTTCCCCATCTGGCCTAGATCTCTCCCACAATCCTGGGAACTCTTTCACGTTCTACACAAGTTCTGGAGTAGTTCCACCTTTCAACGAACATGGTGCAGACCATGATTTTTGGGTACTCCTCGGCGTTGCACTTGGCGCTGGAAATTCTAAGTTGATTTCACAATTTAATGGGCAATATTACCTGCAATTACGTGGGCTAGCGATGGGAGTTGCAGATTCTCCCGATCTTGCTAACCTGTATGCAAGTCATTTTGAGGTCGATCAAGGCCAAGTCCTGAATAAACTGTGGTTAAAATATTATAAACGGTATATCGACGACATATTTGCATTAGTTGAAGCTCCTTCAGAACAGGAAGCGCTAACGCTCATCTTGACCACTGTGTCGTTTGTCGGATGTGAAATAACATGGTCTGCGTCTTTAACGGTCTGTCCATTTTTGGATGTGCATGTGTTTAAGGACCCTCAGGACCCTGAACGCATTCATTTCAAACCGTACCGGAAGGCACGCAACCATCTTGAAAGAATAAGTTGGGCATCTCACCACCCGTTTGACGTAAAACGCGGGACCTTTATCGGTGAAATGTCTAGGATGGCTTCTCTTTGTAGCTCTTACGAGTTATACAATGAAGCGATTTACGAGTTACAGGGCTTGTACGTCGCAAGAGGTTATCCGGAGGGATGGATTAAGTCTTGGACCAGAGGAAAAGTACTTGACATCTGGGAAAAGAGACAGAATCCGCCACATGTTGTGGTAGATAGGGAGAAGGACACTTTTGTCATACTCAAGTCTGAATTCAATCCTGTACTTAATTATTTCAATGCCAAAGAACTTGGCGATACCATTGTATCAACGTGGCGCCAGCACATGGAGAATTGGGCTGACAATAAAATCCCCATGCCATACTTTCGAGATACCGGGGATCTTGGAAAAATGAACTTACTTGAAGACACAGGCTTTTCTGCTCATTTTCCCGAAAAAGTCGTTACCCGCAAGGGCGACCGAGTAGGGCAAACAGAGGGGAAAGTACTTCTTGATGTAACGAAATTAAATTCATTGATGCGAGCTAGATGGTTAGTGTCAAGGAAGCGTACATGCAACCTTTTTGACTTAACCAATGTATGGAAACGCATGGTATTGACCAGTATGGACCAAGATCTGTTTAATGATCTAACTAGTTATAGGCCTGATCTTACTCAGGAGTCCCAACTCCCGCATGAGGGATTTTGGGATGAGTTTAACCCAATTGAAGTGCCATCAGACCACAGAGAGTCTGATTTGGGGGAGGGCTCTAGCCGGGGCGTTAAATGTTCTGCTCTGGAAGCACCGTCAGGTGAGTCTAGACTGTCTGTTCGCCCTCGGGTGGAAGATCCAGCAGTTGCTAGAGTAAAATCCACGTGGGGCTGAAAAGGCATCTCTGATGTCCCGATCGGTTCCGCGGCACCGCCAGGTTTAATAACTAGATATGCCCGTAAAGTTGACAACAAGGGAAAACAACGAGACACAGATGTCTGATCGCCGTCGTTGTTATAATCATTCTTGAGTATTCCATTGTCTTTGGTTAAATTTGACTAAATTGCGATTTCAGTAGGCTTTGAACTCATCCGCCCAGCGAGGTCCTTACACTCCCCCCCCCCTTCCACATGGAATCCGCGGAATCCGCACGGAATCCATGCGGAATCCATGCGGAATCCGTGTGAACATTTACATATCTAGGGTATAAACATGCCACAACAGTTACAGAGTGGCATTCTACATGTAATTCAAGCATATTTCATACTGTTTTGTGTGGAATCAATGTGACGTGCTTGTGCTGTGGGCCTTGTCACATTGTCACACAGTGCGGAATGCGGAATCTACACGGAATGTCCGCACGGAATATTCCGTGTGGATTCCGTGTGGATTCCATATGGATTCCACAAGAAATCCACTTATTTTTGATCAAGTTCCATATCACATTACTTCTACTTCACTCAGTTCCTTTCCCCTTTACTTTCCATACATGTTTCCATCATTACTAACTGCTACCTGTATTTGTCATATCATATATTATATTTTCTCATGGTTCAAAAACTGAGAATTTGGGCATTTTTGTTGAACAAATCAGACATCCTACTCACTGCTTTTTTCTTCATCCAGTTTCCTTCTCCTAACATTTTCATCACTGTTATAGTGTGCCTCATACATATGTTACATTATGTTTTATTTTTTTCCCACAGTTCAAAAACTGAAAATTGTATCATTCTTGTTGAAAAGTTCACAGAGATCCTATTCACTGTTTCCTTCTTCATTCAGTCATTCAGTTTCTTTCTTCTAGAATTTTCATCATTGTTATAGGGTGCCTCATACATATGTCACATCATCTTTTATTTTCCCATAGCTCAGAAATTGAAAATTGCATCATTCTGTTGAACAAATCAGACATCCTCCTCACTGCTTTCTTCACTCAGTTTCCAGTTCTCTTAACCTCTCCACACATGCTGTGATTGCAATAGGGTTATTGTTATATGTTACATAATTTATGACTTTTCTCACAGTCCAGAAACTAAATTCATATCTTCTTTTAAAGAAATCACATCCACCCTCCTCACTACATTCTTCTTCACCAAGTTTCCTTCTCCTAACATTCTCACACTTGTGTCCATGGAAACATGGTCCTTCCTATATGTGTCATCTGTTGATGCTTTTCATTCATCTGTTCAGATAATGTTTTGACATGTTTATTATAGTTACAATAGCATAACATTAGATATGTACATGAGAAGGCTCATATCTCAATAAACAGTTCATTGCTCTTTCTTGCCTACCAGCATGTGAGTGAGCTCTCCTACCTTGTGTAGTCTAGTCATTGCTTGCAGCTCATGGCTCCTCCACTAGACCAATGCTGCTCAATAACATCATTTGTCATTTTTCTTAAACTGAAAATCATATTGTTTCTTTGAACAAGACACTTACAATACATCCTGCTTACCACTTTTTTCAAGCTTACTTCCTCATTCCTCTACTTCTGGAGGGTTCCTGCCCTATCTCACATCCTTTGTCCAAGCATTTTTCACACATGTCACCTCATTCAGAAAAACACATATACATAGAGAGTTTGACCAAAAAGGTCAATACAAATAAGTGTAAATCTAGCATTTGCCCAAATTTTGCAAAAGCATTTCACCTGTTTCTTGAGCTGCCTAGTTTACCCTTATTTGCATTCTGGGATACTGTAAGGTATTCAAGTTTTCTGTCATCAAAATCTGACTACACACTTTATTTTTGGACCATAGGAAAAAGTTACCAATCCTGTCACATGTGCAAGGAAGCTGTGGAAAAACTAGAGAGCCAAGCAAACAACCATATTTCTTGATTAATTGATATGAATATCACAATTCTCACTTGTATAGCTGTGTGAAGGTTGAAAATTCATGTAACATGTGTTAGAGTACTGTGTGACAATGGTAGCATGTGTGCAAACATCAGGAGTGCACAACACAGTAGAAGACTGGATGGGATTATTAAATCTGTAATACATACACATGGACTCAGTAAACCATGCTACAGGCATACAAGATATATGGAATAGTAGATACAATTTATAGTTTACAAACAGTGGTAAACATAATAATTTGGGTAAAATACATAGGAACCACTTTGTAACAATAGTAACATGGTAAAAGGGCTAGGGGATGGCAGGTGAAAAGGAGGAAATATTGAGGAGGTCTATGAGGCTGGCAGATGCTATGGTTCACAGTCTATGAACTTAGTAGATACAATTTATAGTTTACAAACAGTGGTAAACATAATAATTTGGGTAAAATACATAGGAACCACTTTGTAACAATAGTAACATGGTAAAAGGGCTAGGGGATGGCAGGTGAAAAGGAGGAAATATTGAGGAGGTCTATGAGGCTGGCAGATGCTATGGTTCACAGTCTATGAACTGTGGGAAAATGATAAATCATGTGACACATATGAGAACCACCCTGTTACCATGGTAACATGTGTGAGAAGGGTTGGAAATGGGAATTGAGCCAGGGAGACAGTGATCAGGAGGAAGTGCTCAAGCTGTGTTGGGGTTAACTCAAAAAAAGTGGATTCTACATGGATTCCACATGGATTCCACATGGATTCCACACGGATTCCACATGGATTCCGCACGGAATCCGCGGAATCCATGTGGAAGGGGGGGGGGAGTGTGAAGTACTGCGCCCAGCGGACGGTTTACGAGTTTCTCGTTTTTGGATAGGATACACGCCGTATAGCGTTCCCTAAACCCTAAACCCGTGAGTTAATTCCATTAGCTGTATACCCAGCCATTGCCAAACAAATTATGCTAATAACATTTCTGTTGTGCTTTAGAAACCCTAAAGAACCCTACCGCAGGTAAGGCCACACGCTTGAAGACCCCTTGGTCACGTGCCCGGAAGCCGGCAGTCTCGGTCCGGTCCAGGCCGTCACGTGTTCAAGAAGTCTCGTGATTTACCAATCACGTGCTGCGATCTAGGCCCAAGGGCCTAGATCATGGTCCCAAATTGGTGAGTCAGCATCCCGATGGAGCTAATGCCCCATTAGGATACATTGCAAGTTCACATGACTTGTCAAGCGTGTGCTGGCAGTCCGAAGTACCATTGGTCCGGATCTCTATTGTCGCTAAGTAACCGTTCTCACACTCATAGCGCCCAGGAGCGCCCATGAGTTCCGATGACTCACATGCACTGCCAGCGCAACAGCAATTTAGCCAAATCAAGTTGAGCCAAGATATCGGTTTGTATTCAAACTCAGCTCAGCAAGGTATATAAGTCGCTCAAGAGGCCTGAAGAGCCTTAGCGAAACTTGTCTCTGCACCACCCATCATCGGTGGTCACAAGTTGCCTCTTGGTTCTTACATTCGACACTACTCGTCACGGCGACCTTCGGCCGCCGCTCCTCGACCCTTAAGGGCTGATCTGGTTTCAACCCCTGGTTTCACCCCCTGGTTTCACCTCCTGTATCAGCCCCTAGTTTCATCCCTTGTGTCAGCCCCTGTCTGATCCCTTATGATCTGATACATGTAACAGCTACCTGGGTCCATAGGTATATAAGTAGCTAGGTAGAGCCTGTAGCTCCCCATCTTGACCTTAGTCGAGTAACAGTCTTAGCTCTAGACCGCTCTCCTCTTCTACTCTCCTAGTCTAGGGTTAGAACCTAGGGCTATGGCTTTCGACCGTAACATTATATGTGTGAAGAACATGGAAAATATAAAAGCATTGTAGTCTGTTATTGAAAGGGAAAGAAACTGTAACAGTTAGGATCAATGCTCTCAGTGTATTTGTTCTAGTCAACAGCCAGCAAGCAGAGTCTTGTTTGCTCTCAGCATACTGGATAAAGAGTTTTGGACACCAAGTCAAATGATGACAAAGGGCAACTTGACAAGAAGCACAAGAAACACTGTAACAGCAAAGAATTGTCAAAAGTAAAATAAAATACAATGGATGTCTTTTGTTTATAGATGTTTAAATATCACCACCACAGTAGAAATGTTTTTTTTTTGCAAGTTCTATTAATGGGGTGTGCTAAGAATCTTACTTTGATGTTGGATGTTAGCATTGTCACACAAAAAGTGAATAAATGGCTGATATGTTGAGGAGGGCTTTGTTTACACATGTTTGCTTACCACCAATGGCATCAGATTTATTACCTCTACAACTTTGATTAATAGAACATGTCATGAATCTTACTTTGGTGCTGGATGTCAGCATTGTAACACAAAAACTTAATAAAAGGCTTATATCTCAAGAAAGGCTTTGTTTACAGATGTTTTCTTACCATCACTAGCATCAGATTTACCTTCTCTACAACTTTGATTAATAGAAGGTGTCATGAATCTGACTTTGGTACATCAGAGTGCAGTGGCTGTGCTAAAAAAACCAAAATTCTGACAGTATTTTGCAATTATCTCAATGGATACTATGTTTTCACTTATTTGGTTTTTACATTCTGGGTCAAATTTACCCCCTCTACACTTTTTGTTAATAGGTCATGTGACAATTCTCACTTTCTGAAATGTGGGAAAGTGTGACAAAAGTGTGACGTGTGTCACAGTCTGAGGACTCCGAGCTAGGAGTCCTATCAGACTCCTACAATCTGGTCAGACTCTGATCAGACTTTGATCAGATAGGACTGGTAATTTGGCTGGTGTCTCACTGTGCTCAGTCTGACCAGACTCCGATCAGACTCTGATCGGAGTCTGCCAGGATAGGTGGCTAAGTGTAAAGACCTCAGAATAGAATTGAAAACACAATAGAATAGTAGCCTGTGTAGAGGAAACTATCTAGAGTCTTAGAGACTCGTACCTACAAGACACCCTCCTTATATACCCCAACGCCTGGTCTGTGTGCACAGACTGTGCAGCTACAGGACCTAGGCCTACCATCTAGAACCACCCAGACTTGCCCAGAGTCTTTGCCCCTATAACTCCATATGCCGCAGTACAGCCACTTGCTGATCTAAGCCCTCAGAGTATCCCGTTAGGGGTGGGAGTCATTGTCCATATTCAGAGAAGTGTTGATAGAGCCCCAAGGAAAATAGATAAAAATATGGAAAAATCCTGTAAAAATTGTTAGGTTGTAACAATGTATCTCTTTGATTAACCAAGTTCACAGCTCAATCCAATCAGGAACATAGATCTTGCTGAGGTAATAAACGATGCCATGAGTATATGTCCAGTCTTGCAGTTTCAATTTAATTGGTGGCACCCGTTGTTTCATGATTACTTCAATGAGAATATGTCCAAAATCGTCATTTGCCATATATTTCTTTAATTCACTGGCAAGATCATCATTGATAAGCCGAATAAATTGATCATTTGGTAGAACTGTGACAGTCGTTTGTTCCTCAGCATTGCCCATATGATCTGGTTGTCTGGATAATGCATCTGCTTCAAACATCTTTGTTCCAGGTACATGTTTGATACAAAGATCAAATTCAGATAACAGTTACGACCACCAAGCTTGTCGAGGTGTTAAGTGTTGAGTGGTTTGGTAATAGGACAAGTTCTTGTGATCACAGTGGACAATGATCGTGTGAGGCGAACCATGTAATAGATGGCGCCAAGTCCTTTGATGATCACAAGCAGTTCTCTGTCATAGATTTGGTAATTCTGTTCCATTGGTGTTAATGCATGGGATATAAATCCACATGGATGGAGTGCTCCTGATTCATCAGCTTGTTTCAGTACTGCTCCAATTGCTTTGTTGGAGGCATTGGTTTGAAGAATGAATGGTTTTGCAGGATTTGGCATTAACAAAACTGGCATAGAGGTGAATCGTTGCTTTAGAGTGTCAAAGGCAAGTTGTCATTCATTATTCCAGTCAAATGGTTCTGCTTTCTTGGTTAAATCAGTGAGTGGTTTTGCAATTGCTGCAAAATTCCCAATAAATTGTCAGTAAAAGTTTCCAAAACCTAGGAATGATTGGACTTGTTTAACTGTGGATGGGACGAGGATGTTACACTCCCCCACATAATCCGGTTGGATCCGGCCGGATTCGGCGGAATCCAGTGGAATCCAGTCTCGAAACTTTTGGCTCACTGACACCCAAACCACCAGTCCGGCTCACCCAAATTCCGTTCTGAACCAGACCGAACCACCGGTATCCAATCGGACTGAATGCCACCGGAATCACCCGGAAGTCAGTGGTCCAATGCTCACATAAGCCACGAAAAATAGGTTGAAGTATAGCAGTTCGAACTCGAGCCTCACCAGCAAGCACCACAGCCACATTCCACTACACCACGTCAGCAGTTAATACTGCTGACACTATAATAAATATCTACACACAATTGGCAGCGGGCTTGGGTTTGCTCCTACTTTGAGTCCCGCCGTTGCCGCCCCTCCTACTGCGCGCTTAATCACCACCGCAGCCCCAGTTTCTCGCCTGCATCACAGGTGAGTCACACAACCCGCACCCTTTTGTTCGGTTCAACCGCGCCCCGCAGGTACAGGTGAGTCACACAACCCACACCCTTTTGTTCGGTTCAACCGCGCCCCGCAGGTAAGCCGCATCGTCCGCTGCCTACTCCCTGCTGACCCACCAACCTTTTCACCCATCACTCGTCCACGAAACCACTGGGGTAAGTCGCACAACACAAGTCCCGCTGCCGCCAATCGACGCCATCCAATCCATCAGGTAAGCCTGCCCTCCCTGTTCCATATTTTGAAGCTAAAAATTTTCCCTGCTTCGTTCCACTGACTGTCGCAGCCCATTACTCCATCCACGCCGCCCACCGCTCGCCTACAACATCCCCCACACATCGTCACCCATAAGTCGCCGCCCACCATCCCACATCCGTCGCCGCCCGTCTCATCACCCATCGTCGCCCATCGTCGACCATACATTGCCGCCCACCCACCACCACTGCATCCCACATCCGTCACTGCCCCTCTACAACATCTCCCACCCATCGTTGCCCATCGTTGCCCATTGCCGCCCACCCACTACCACCACGACATCTCACGTCCATTACCGCCCACCTACAGCATCCCCCGCCGTCGCCCATTGCCCCCCCATCGTCGCCCATTGATCGTCGCCCATTGCCGCCCATTGTCGCCCATTGCCGCCCATTGCCACCCACCCACCACCACAACAACATCTCACGTCCATCGCCGCCCACCTACAGCATCACGCTTGCTGTCGCCCATTGCCGTCGCCCATTGCCATCTATTGTAGCACTGTATTTTTTGCCGCCGTCGCCCATTGCCGTCACCCATTGCCACTTACTGTAGCACCGTCACGGCCCAAAATCACCACCTTCCCACCCACAAGACACCTAGTCATCACCACCGATTGCCGTTGCCGCCTGCCACTACCCTGCACTGCCACTACCCACTTGCAACATAACGTGCCCGTCGCTGCCTTTCACCAGTTGTTGCCACTCTCTCAGGTAAGTCCAACCTTGCTGTTCCAATTTTCAAGCTAATGAATACTCTGCTACAACCTCTCATAATAACTTCCTGTAACCTTCCTCTTCTCTGCCATCCCTTACTGTCACCTACTGAATTGAAACTTCTATTAATGAATCATCTTATACATTTAACTCACTACCACAACTCATATACCACATTGAATAAACTCTGCACTTGGCTATTTACATGCCACTCCTGATGACATCCTATTACACTGAATGTACTCAAAGCCAGAATCACCATGCCCAGCACACGCTCTACTCAAAGATCCCCTCCCAATTCTCCTCCCAAGTTACGCAGTTGTAAGCGGGCCATGTCATCCATGGATGGAGAGAAAAAAACTAAGAGGGCAAAGAAGGGTGGACAGTAAGTACTTCACCATTTTTGCTTCATTAAATGTCACTTCTGCATAATACAGGTCATCAGAGACCATTCTTGAAGAAAGCAAGACTTCTATAGCACCTCCTCAGCGTAAAAAACCAACTTCCATGGGAAGCAGCCACCTCCCACCTCCCCCTTCTCAAAAGAGTGAACGGATACGCAAGAAGGTTAGTGATGCAGATGAAGGGGAGCATATTGAGAAAGATAGTGATGATGATAGTGAGGATGATGATGCAGTTAGTGATAATGGAGATGGAAATGAGGCTAGTGGGGATGGAGTTAGTGGGGATGATAAGGAAAGTAAGGGAGATGATGAAAGTGATGAAGGCAAAGAGGACAATGAGAAAGAAGAGGAAAATGAAGGTTAGTGTCATTCATTTACTCATGGCTTTCAGTTGGTATAATGACATTTACAGATGCTGATGAGGAAAGCAAAGGGGATAAGAAGAAAGATAAAGACAGTGAGAAGCATAAAGGTGATTGTTGTCATTTCTATATTTATTTTCTTCCTTGACACCCATACAAGATGTTGAGAAAGATAGTGAGGTTGATAAGAGAGCAGTGGACAATGAAAGACATGAAGGTGGTTGTCATTTCTTTGTTTTGGGTCCCCAGTTGATGTATTTCCACAAATATATGCTATAGATACACACATGGCTGGACAGCCATCCACACCAAGCAAAACTAGTCCAGACAAAGGTAAAGAGATGTAATTCATATATGCTGTGCTGGTTGACATTTTGCAGATATTCACATGAAGAGTCCAGTGCAAAGTCCATCACATGAAGGTCATCAGAATCTTTCATTGGATGATCTCCAAGGAGCATCACGCACTGTAGGTGGTCATATGCGTGGACGAGCTCATGGAAATGTTTTTAATCTTGCTGATGGACAAAAGGGTGCCCATGACTATGCAACTCAAATGGGCAAAGTACATCTGTATACTGATATTGGTGCTCACTCTAGGGGTGATAGATCTAGAAATTTTACCATCCCCATCAACTTCTCTCTGAAACCAATTTTACAGTCCCTTGCCAAGAAATGGCCCCCAATAGAAAGTACACATCTTTGCTTTGCCTTATTCTAAACCTAGCTTACTTATATCATATACAGAAGAAAATCCATATATATCAGTTTTAGAAGGCCAAGAATGGAACACAAAGGGACCATACAATACAGCTCTTGAGCTGGATGAGGATGTAACCTGGGCTAAAATGGATGGAGCATCTGTGCTTCATCTGTGCTATGAGCAAGATGTTGGTACAATGGGATTTTCTGGGTTAACTATGGCTGCTATCAGGCAAGGGAAGGATGAATCTCCTGCCATTGGGTCAGAAGTATCATCTGCTGCTGGACTTTCTGGTGTTTCTGGTCTCATGAGTGAACCATCTGCATTTGGAGTTTCTTTCAAAGACAAATTGGTGATGACACTTGGAATCCCCCCAGAGCTAGCAAATCACACAGATAAGGGGTTACATGATGCATGGAAGAAGTACATGGCATATCTTAATGCTTCTAAAAAGCTGGATGAATTATGGGATGTTGGCCAGCTGCGGAATATCTTTGACAGGAAGCCAGTCCAGACTGATCTCAAAACTCTGTTCAAGGGGAAGACTCAGTGGCATGAAACATATCACAAAACTTTTCCTAGACTTAATGAATATCCTGAAATGGTTGCTTGGTTGGAGAATCAGGAGGACAAACAACCTGCTGTTGATTTGTGGGGTGTCAAGAAATCAAACTATACCTTTGCAGATTTGAAGAATTGGTTAGCAAATAGTGGCAAAGGAATTGAATGTGAGGAGTCTAGCAGTGAGGAAGTCATCATCAAAACAAGGTCAAAAGCAAAAGAGAAGCAAGGAGATAAGGATTATGGTGGGAAGGGCAAATCCAAGGAACATGCCAAAGGGAAAAAGAAAGGGCACAGTTCTAAGTAAGCAGTTACAACTATATCATCTTGTACAGTATTCAATGAAATATGTTGTGATTTTGTGATCATGAACTAGCTTCACCCTGTTTCCCTGGACTGTCTTTCTTGTTCTTCTAAAGATGCCATTCCTTGCATGTGTCTTCTTATTTTTTGACCTCTTGCCAGTAGCTGTTGCCATACCAGATCAAAATGCATTTCCTGACATACAGTTTGCAACATTCAGCAAGATGATTTTCAAAGAATTCTCTCCAAATATTTCACTGGCAACTGTTCTTATTCTTTTGTTCAGTGTCATGGAGAATACAGATCTTCTTAACTTACATGCAAGGCAACAATATTCATTGCATAAAGGGGAGAAGTGCATAATGACTTCTTCATGGATCAGACAATTGTCCCAAGCAATATATTCCAAACTACAGATTGACAACTCAGAGCTGTTTTGTGCAAATGATTTTTATGCTGGAATAACTGCCAATCAGTTATATACTAATCTTGGGGCAAGATTGGATCATTTTGCAAAGTCATTGGACTTGATACAATTCAACAGGAAAGGGAAATTAATACCAGTGAAATCAGTCTCATTCAAAACAATTGAAGCAGCTTATGTACTCTGCACACCCACACATGAATGCCAGACAAGGAGTTGTAAATCACGATCTTTGCATCAAATAAGCAGAAACAGGGATATTTCCTTGGTCACTTTAATCAAAGACAACATCCTTGTAAAACAAGTTCCAGTCCTTGTAGGGGAATGTCCTGAATGTCATACTACATACCATGCAGATCATGAAAGTTTTTCAACTTCTGAACAAGGGAATCAGTCTTCCAAAGTTTACTTAAATTCAGCAAGATATCTCAAAGTTGGTTCAAATGTTTGGGTAGATCGCACATTTTCCAATGCAGCAATGAATAGCATGTACCATTTTCATGCTTCAACCAATGCATATACAGAGTACTGGAATAACACTTATGGGATGATACAAGGTACTGAATCATCAACTGTAACTAGGAGGCATATCTGGCAATCATTTGTCCAGGAGTCAGTTCGAACTATAGCTGCAGCTTCTGAATTAGATATAGAACTTAGGAAGGATCTGTCAATTGAAGAAATACCAAAGGAAGCATTTACTGTTTTGGGTGAAAATGGGATTATAAGGTCTTCTGGTGGCCATGAATGCTCAGAGTGTAGTCAGGGGTTTAGACCAACTGGCATTTCCACATCAGTTGTGTCTGCTTCTGATGAAATTTTACCAGTTAGAATGGTTGTTGTGGATGGGATTGTGACTGGACCCAAGCATTGTGCCTATAACAATTGCACATCTGATCTGAAGAATAACTTGAAGGATGTCTTTTGTGAGTTTCATAAGAACCAATATGGTTTCAAGTGTCGTGTAAAGGATTGCTCCAATGACAAGATTAGGGGGACACAAGCTTGCCAGATGCATTCTGAACAATGGAAAAGGCATGAAGGAAGAGCTAAGCGTAGATCTGCTCCTGGGTATCGAGCTATTACACAAAGGAGAAATGAAGCATTGCCTTGGGTTCCAAATGAGGATAGACAGCAGCAGGCACATGATGAGGATGCACATGAAACAAGTGTGAAAAATTATTTCAATGCTAGCAGGTTCTACTGTGTGGAAACTATATGCAATCCATGTGGTGTTGTGATAGCTTGGACAAAATTTGCAAAATCTGAATCACCTACAAATATACTGGAATTCTTAGAAAAGGTGTTTCCTACAACAGAATCCAGACCTGATTATGTCTGCATAGATAAAGCATGCTTGGTGTTGAGGACTGCCATTAGAAATCAATCCTGGGACAGGATATGGAAACATACAACAAGATTCATTGTTGATTCATACCACTATATGAATCATAGAACAAGTGATGAATTGTGTCGCACATACTGTAACCCAGCTCCAAGTGATGGCTCTGCCCCAAATTTAGTGGTTGAAGCAAAGGATAAAGATGGCAGACCTTATTTCAAAAGGGCATTTAACACTCAGGCTTGTGAGCAATTGAATGCCTGGCTTGGTGGATATGAACCAATATTGAACAGAATGACACCTGGGAACTTTGATTGGTTTTTACACGTGATGCTATTCATTCATACTACACATGTTATTGCTCTGCAGAAGATCAAAGCTGCAAAAGCAAACCTTGATAATGCAGCTGATGATGGTTATAGTGCAGATAGTGAATAGGATATAGTTAGTATTCAGTTTCCATGTGCATGTATATTCTTTTAAAACTGCCATGTAAGATTGTACATTATAATGTAAATACAGGAAAGCACATAGTTGGATATCAATGCTCTGCTATTGACCATATGCCCTGCATTCAAACTATGGCCATGTCCAGCTTGTGAGACACCAATCCATAGCTGGAAAGCACTGAAAAAATGCTTTCAAATGATGTCCATATCATCTTTGATGTCACATGTCACACTTTCCAGTTGAACAGGTGAAAAATGTTGAAATTATGAGTTCAAATGATGTCCATATCATACTTGATGTCACATGTCACACTTACTAGTCAAAGAGGTGGAAAGTGTTGAAAAAATGATTTCAAATGATATCCATATCAGATTTTTTGTCAGTCACAAAGATAGAAAGTGCTGAAAAAATGCTTTTAGGTGATGCCTATATTATATTTGTTGTCAGATGTCACACTGATCCTGTCACATGCCCAGAAAGTAGTGAGAAATTCTATTATATAAAAATCTGCCAAACTTCCAGCCAGAATCCACTGGAATCCACTGGAATCCACCTGGAATTTCCGGTATCCGACCGGAATATGTGGGGCAGTGCAACATTCTGGATGGGACTGGCCAATCGGCTATTCCTGCAAGTTTGATAGGATCCATTTGTATCTTTCCAGGCAAGATGATCATGCCTGAAAATTTGACTTCTTGAACAGCGAATTTACATTTTTCTAATTTCAGGAACAGATCATTCTCTTCCAACCAATCGAGGACCCTTTTCGTTCGTTCTTCCAGTTCATTCAAGTTCTGAGAACATATCAGGATGTCATCCATGTAGATGATAAGCCATCCTTCATTAATCATGTCTCTAAAGTGTTCATTCATCATGGTTTGAAATGTAGATGGCAAATTGCATAGGCCGAAGAACATAACAGTTGGTTCATATAACCCTCTGTTGGTAATGAAAGTGGCTTTCCATTTGTCTCCTTTCTTGATTCTGATGTTATTATATCCCCAACAAAGGTCTAATTTGGTAAAATATTGCACTCCAGCAAGTTTTGTCAGGAGATTGGATACTAGGGGTAATGGATATGCATTTTTAATTGTCCAGTCGTTTAAGTATCTGTAGTCTTAACAAGGTCGAAGTGCACCACTTTCCTTCTTTGAGACAAAGAAAAACGGTGATGCTTGAGGAGATTTCAACGGTCTGATGTATCCTTTAGCTAGTTGCTCTTTGATCCATTCGTCTAACAATGATTGTTCTTTAATTGATAATGGATAAATTTTGCTAACTTTAGGACTAAAACCAGTCTTTAGATCAATAGCATGGTCCCAAGTTCTGGAGGTTGGGAATTGCTCCGATGCCTTTTTCTCAAAGACTGAGCAGAGCACTTTCCTCTCCCCCCCCCCTTCTGATCGGAATCTTAGGAACCTCCTAGTCATTCCGAGTAGTTCAAAAATGCAATTTTTCCACTCTACATCCTGAGCTCATTCTGAGCTCATTCCTAGTTAAGTCCTAGTCATAGGTTGGACTGAGGTAGGGATTCCAAGTGGGACTACACTAGGACTGCACAAGGTATTTACTCGGAATATGGCATTACAGGCTTTACTAACATATCTGATGTATGTTTGTATGTCTTTGGCATGCGTTACACATAAACTATGTTGCCACTGTACCACTGTTACTTGTCATTTCTTGTTGTCCTAGTCATAGGTTGGACTAACGTAGGGATTCCAAGTGGGACTACACTAGGACTGCACAAGGAATTTGCTTGGAATATGGTATTACAGGCTTTACTCACATATCTGATGCATGTTTGTATGTATTTGGCATGTGTTACACATAAACTATGTTACTCTACCACTGTTACTTGTCACTTCTTGTCACAACCTGCCACTCATGCACAGCTCACACATCACACATCACACGTCACAACATCAATGCCACCTTGTCGTAGCTCGCCCCGTTGCAGGCCACCTCATTGTGGCTCAAACGTCCTCACCCTCTCACCACCAAAGATGCGTAGTGGGTGCAAGAAAACTATATTGGAGTTATTGAGTACATCAGGAGGGAAGAGATGGGGTGAAGGATTGTCAAAATGGTGTGTACTGGCTCATTTGCTGTAACAAAACAGTAACTGTGTTCAGAAAAACATCGGCTATGCAAGCACAAGAAGATTTGGAGGCAGAAGGAGCTCACACCAGCAACAATAGACACTGAAGGTTTGTTCACTTGGCTCTGTTTTTTGCACAGCATAAACTCATTGTGCCACCTCCCTTCTTCTACCTACCCACCTGCTTTTGGAATTGACCACAGCCCGACTACACCTGCCTATGACCATTGCACACACCCACACCCACTTTCATGCATTTGCCATCAAAACAGCCAAACAGCAACAGTTTTCTTGCTGGCAGTGGCAAAGATGGCGGCAGAAGCAGTGGTAGCATTGGAGAAAGACATTTGTATATTTATATATTTACTTGTTTTTCAGAGGAGAGTTGGTTTGGATTGGTTTGGATGGTCTGGAAAAAATTCCAGTTAGCATGTGCATTCGCTTTTGATGAGAATGTTAAGATCGATGCTCCCAATGCAGTTTGTTCTAAGTCAACAGTGGCAAGCAGAGTCTTGGTCTGCTCCCAGCCTACTGGACAAGTTCTGGACACTAAGTCAAATGATGACAAAGGTCTTTAAGTCAACGACGAGCTCAGGAGGAAGAGAACGAGGAGTTTGAGTCAAAATTGAGAGTAAGATTTGATTAAGTTGGAACTAAGGTCTAGCTACATTACAAGAGGGTTTATATACATAAAAGAACAAGAGAAATATAAAAGGAAATGTACAGCTAAATACCTAAGAAAGGAAAGGTGAAGGTAAGGTAGCCAAAGGAGATAAACGTCCATGGAATGTATAGTGATGATTATATAATAAAAGAGTCCATCAATGAAGGGAAAAGAGACTGTAACATTACCCCCTTCATATGCAAGAAGTCACTGACTTCTTACCCTGTTCCCCGCCCATGATTTCCACCATTCATCCACCCATGGTCTCTTTGCGACTTCAACCATTCAGCAATGGTATTGACATCATGGTTAGCAGTCTCAAACCACCATTGCAGAGTCCTTGTGATATGATCCAGCTGGATCGTCTGCTCCAATATCACATCGCGTTCTTGATCGGTTATGGTATGAGGGTTGGTGGAGAGGATGACGTTGAGCATAGTGTCGAGAGGACTAGCAAATTGTTGATAGTCCATGATCATGGTGGCAAGAGCCTCTTGAGCTCTGAGGAGAGTGGTGTTGGGAACTCAAGTGAGGGGTGGTGTCGGAGGAGCAGGGAGAGGAGCTTCTTCTTCGAAAACGGGTTCAAAAATGTCGTTAAGTTTGGCCGGGTGCTGATGTAGGTCCTTGATGGTGGAGGAAGGGGAAATGGGCCACTCCGGGAAGAGATATTTGTTGATGCTGGTGGTAGTGGTAATGAAGACCTCAATGGGGAGGTCATGGGTGGAGGCAAGGAAAGGGGAGGCAGCGGCGAGGGGTTCAACATAACAATGGCCACATGCTGTGACCAAGAGGGCGAAGACGAAGGCAATGAGGTAGGCGATGATAACAAGGGTGGCAATCATGTTGTATTGGTAAGATGGGGAAGGCAAAGTCATCAAATGCAATTTCTTAAATATCCCAGATTTCGTTGTCAGAGTCCAAAGCTAAGATCTCTTCAAATTCGGGTGCTCTAGTTCTGAGAAAATTCTCACAAGAGTTCCTTGCTGCTTCTTCTTGTTCTGATTGGGTTCCTGCATCATCAGGATGTTGAATACAAATTTGATCAGGGCACTCATGCCATGTGATGTGTATCTCCAGGTTGTTCATGCTATCCTGCATTGCTCAGTTCAGAAGAGTGTAATATCGCTCGGTTGCGAGTGTTATTTCCATTTGTGCTTGTGTCTGGTTAAAATTTTCACTTCCCCTTATATTCATTTGTTGTTCATATTGCCATTGTTCCGCGGAGATTTCCCTGCCTAGTTGAACAATCCATTGTAACACTTCGGATAATTTGGGGAATGTCCGCCTTAACTGTTACAATTTCTTTTCCTTTCGTTGATAGATATTCTACAATTACATAACCATTGCTATGCGTTTCATGGACGCTTATCTCCTTTAGCTATTTTACCTTCATCTTTCCTTTCTTAGGTATTTAGCTATAAGTTTCCTTTTATATTTCTCTTGTTCTTTTATGTATATAAACCTCTTGTAATGTAGCTAGTCCTCAGTTCCAACTTAATCAAATCTTTCTCTCAACCTCAGAACAAAACTCTTCACTCTCATCTCTTTGAGCTCATTATTTATTTGACCTTTGTCATCGTTTGACTTAGTGTCCAGAACTAGTCCAGTAGGCTGGGAGCAGACCGAGACTCTGCTTACCACTGTTGACTTAGAACAAACTGTGTTGAGAGCATCGATCTTAACAGTAACCAGACCCTGTGATAGACGTTGTCATATTGGAAACAAGGGTGAACTGACACTGGGAGATAGTGTGATTCGGCTTCTTGAAACATGGGTAATTCCCCTAAATCAAAAGAGAGGCGATGATATTGAGGAAGATACTTTGATAAGGCATTAAATGGGATCTCCGTGTGCCCTTGTGGATGTGTTTGTTTGTGAGGAGGTAATCATGCTACTTTGGGCAGTTTTGACATCATTGGGACGTATTTCAGTTTTTGGTATATAGAGAGCATTTGTTTGGAAGGGTGTTTGAAGGCAGGGACAAACATCTGCATGACAGAGTATCTGGTTTTGACAGTAGGGGTATATCTTCCAGCGGTTCTGCAGAATCTTTTGACATAGCAGATATTATGCTTTAGTTGGAGATTGGTGTGATAGTAAGTCATTATCTGTTGACTTGTTTCAGAGGTTCCTTCTGTTTTTATACTCAACCAAGATATCTGCAGCATTGCTCAAATGTCGTTCCAGTTCCCAAGTATTATCATTTGTTCCATAGCCTTTCCATTTGACTGTATTGATAACTGGCTCCACATTTTTGATGTCCGAGGATAGCTTCAATCTCAAACTCTTCTTGTCCGTTAACCATATCGGGAGGTGGCATAGTGAAATTTGGTCCATGCATTGAAGTTTCCTTATATGGAGTGAGAAGTGATGCATGAAATACAGGATGAATGTGCCATTGTTTTGGTAATTTCAATTTGTATGTGACTGGTCCCATAACTTGTTCAACTTGGAAGGGTCCTTCTCATTTTGGTGCTAGCTTTCTTGACTGATATGGAATGTGAAGATTCTTGTTTTCAAGCCAGACTTTATCACCTTTCTCGAACTTGTTGACTTGTCTCTATATCTGTGGGCAACAGTCTGTCTAGTGAGTTCATGTGCAGCTAACGCTTCTTCTCTAGCTTTTTGAAACATCTGAAGGCATTCTTCTGCTGCTGGTGCAGTCATCTTGATTGCTGCTGTAGGGATAGTGATTGGATCTGATCCATACATAAGTTGGAATGGGGATGTCTTTATTGTGTTGTGATATCAATTATTGTGTGCAAATTTGGCAATGGGTAACAGTGGTTTCCATTTATGGGGTTCATTTGTGCAGAACATTCTGAGATAGATCTCGAGCTCTTGATTGACACATTCAGTTTCTCCATCAGTCTGAGGATGATGAGCTGTGCTCATCCTGTGGTCGATTCCTAAGGCTTTTCATACTTCCTGGAATACCTTAGCAGAGAATTGTGGTCCTCTGTCAGAGATCAAGCCATTGGGGAGCCCAAAGCATTTAAAGATATCGGATATGTAAAGGTCTGCGGTTCCTAAAGCGTCGATCGTTTTGTTGCAAGGAGTGAAAATTACCCCCTTTGTAAGGCCATGGTCCACCATGACCAGAATGGAATCATAACCGTCTGATACAGGAAGATCTGTAATAAAATCAAGCGTGACTTGTTGAAAAGGTCGTGTAGCTTTTGATGGAATAGGGATTAGTGCCAGTGAATTAGGATGAGTGTTAACTTTCATCTGTTGGCAAAAGTGCACAACCTTCAACCCATTCTTTGACATGTTTGTACATTCCAGGCCACCAGTAATCTCGTTTTAGCAATGCTAGTGTCTTTAATTGTCCTGGATGTCCTGAAGATAGCGCTTCATGAATCTCTTTGATTAAACGAGTGCGTAGTTCAATTCAATCAGGAACATAGATCTTCCCAAGATAATAAACAATGCTGTGAGTATAGGTCCAGTCTTGTAGTTTTGATTTGATTGGTGGTGCCCTTTGTTTAGTGATAACTTCAATAAGGATGCATCCAAAATCATCATTTGCCATATATTTCTTTAATTTGTTGGCAAGATCATCATTGATTAGTCAAATAAATCGGTCATTTGGCAGAACTGTGACAGTAGTTTGTTCCTCATCATTGCCCATATGATCTGGTCATCTGGATAATGTGTCTGCTTCAAACATCTTTGTTCCAGGTACATGTTCAATATGAAGATCAAATTCAGATAACAGTGATGACCACCGAGCTTGTTGAGGTGTTAAGTGTTGAGTGGTTTGATAATAGGACAAGTTCTTGTGATCACAGTGGACAATGATCGTGTGAGGAGAACCATGTAATAGATGGCACCAAACTGCAAGTCCTTTGATGATTGTGTGTAGTTCTCTATCATAGATTTGGTAATTCTGTTCCATTGGCATTAACACATGGGATATAAATCCACATGGATGGAGTGCTCCTGATTCATTGGCTTGTTTCAGTACTGCTCCAATTGCTTTGTTAGAAGCGTCAGTTTGAAGGATGAATGGTTTTGCAGGATTTGGCATTACAAAACTGGCATAGAGGTGAACTGTTGCTTTAGAGTGTCAAAGGCAAGTTTTTGTTCATTATTCCAGTCAAATGGTTCCGCTTTCTTGGTTAAATCAGTGAGTGGTTTTGTGATTGCTGCAAAATTCCCTATAAATTGTCGATAAAAGTTTCCAAAACCTAGGAATGATTGGACTTGTTTAACTGTGGATGGGACTGGCCAATCAGCTATTCCTGCAAGTTTGATAGGATCCATTTGTATTTTTCCAGGCGAAATGATCATTCCTAGAAATTTGACTTCTTGAACAGCAAATTTACATTTCTCTAATTTCAGGAACAGATCATTTTCTTCCAACTGATTGAGGACCCTTTTTGTTTGTTCTTCCAGTTTGTTCAAGTTCTGAGAACATATCAAGATGTCATCCATGTAGATGATAAGCCATCCTTCATTAATCATATCCCTGAAATATTCATTCATCATGGTCTGGAATGTAGATGGCGAGTTGCATAAACCAAAGAACATGACAGTTGGTTCATATAATCCTCTGTTGGTAATGAAAGCGGCTTTCCATTCATTGCCTTTCTGAATCCTGACATTATTGTATCCCCAGTGAAGGTCCAGTTTGGTGAAGTATTGAGCTCCAGCAAGTTTCATAAGGAGATCGGATACTAGAGGTAATGGATACGCATTTTTAATTGTCAAGTCATTTAGATATCTGTAATCTTGACAAGGTCGAAGTGCCCTGCTTTCTTTTTTTGATATGAAGAAAAACAGTGATGCTTGAGGAGACTTTGATGGTCTGATGTACCCTTTAGCTAGCTGTTCTTCGATCCATTTGTCTAATGACGACTGTTCTTTGGTTGATAATGGGTAAATTTTGCTAACTTTAGGAGCGAAACCAGTTTTCAGATCGATGGCATGATCCCAGGTTCTGGACACTGGGAATCATTCAGATGCATTCTTCTCAAACACTGAGCACTATTTTTCATATTCTGGTGATAATTCTGTTTTTGGTTCATTTTTTTTCAGCTGATGTTCTAATGCTTGAGTTGCTGAAATCTTGACTCTAATCCAATAATCGTCTTCTCCCCATTGTTGATTATCCAATGCCATTTGCCAGATGGTTCCTTCATTTCGTTGTTCATTGATGAGGTGTATCGTTTTATCTCTCCAATCGATAGTTGGGTTGTTTTCTTCTAACCAAGGGATTCCCAAGATTAACCATTGATCTCCTAATCTGGTGATTAAAAACCAGCTGCTGTACTGTTTTCCTCCAATTGAATATTGAATGTGAACTCAATGTGTGATCATTCCATTGGTATTAACCATTCCATCTGTGTTTCTGACTCTGATTGGTTTTCGTAGTTTTTCTTCTGGTAATTTGGTGGTTACTTCTTCATCAATAAAATTTCCTTATGCTCCACAGTCAATTAGAGCCAAAGTTTCAGCAGGTAAATCAGACATTTCCACAGAAATTGAAAGGCACTTGTCATTATTTGATTTTACTATTACAGAATCAAGCACTAATTGTGAATGTCCGTTTGTTATGCAAGTGCCAACCACTGTATGACGCTTCTGGGTTAAAAACCCTCATTCTTGAGTTCATTGAGAAGACCTTCTCGTTCATTGGCCTTCATCCCAGCAAGGATCGCTCTGATGCTTGCAACTGGGTCATCTTTCTTTTCCTTGGGCACATCTTCAGGGATAGATCTGATCCCCTTATTCTGAAACAATGAGGAGGTCCTGGAGGAGGTGTTTGACGTGATGTTTCGTTTGGGACAGTTCCTTGAAACATGCCCCTGGTTTCTGCATCTGAAACACTTTCCAGATTTCATATACTCCTCCTTTTGTTCATCTGTCAAATGTCCAGTAGGCATCACATTTACTGATTGGGTTGATCCGCCCCTGTTACTGGTATTTTGATTAAAATTAGAGTGGTTTCCTTGTCCTGGTTTTCGTCCAAGCGCTCGCATCATTTCCCAAGTGCCATGAAGCTGTTCTGCTTTCTCATATGCTTCTTTCATAGATAGAATGTTTGCCTCAAGAATCTTTGTAGCGATACTTTCAGGGAGTCCTTTGACAAATGCCTGAAGCTGTGCAGTTGTTCCTTTCAAACCTGAGGTACCAATCTCCATGCGGAATTTTCTGATATATTCAGGGACTGAAACATCGCCCCCTACTCTGAGATTGGCTAGATTGTTCAGTGCCCTGAGAGCACTATTAACTTCACCCCAATCGGCTAAGAAACACTTCTTGAATTCTGCCCAGTTTGTCCAAGTAAGGATTGTTTCTTCTTCATTGTCTAATTTGTCCTTAATCAGGACCTTCCAATCGTCGAGTTCCTGCCCAAGACAGGCAAGAGTGAATCAAATCTGTTTCTGTGCTTTGTTCTTGTAGTTATCATCATTTAAAACAAAGTAATCTTCTAGACTTCCAATGAAAGCCTTTGCTTCAGTTCGTTTTCCTGTAAAAACATGCATAGGCTGCGGTTTGATATCTCCTTTAGAGGCAGGTGCTGCTGTGTCGGTTGCCATCTTTTCTGTTTCTTTTGGTTCTTCTGGTTCTCCTGTTTCATCTTTCTTCTTTCCTGATTCTGGATCTCTGAATAGGCTTTGTTCGATCTGTTTCTGTTCTAGGAAGTCTTTCCAAGGCTGTAGCCCTTTGTCTGTGAGTGCGTATTGGTCCTGTGGTGGTGCTCCAGAGAGACTGAGGAATTCGTTCCACCAGGAGGATTCTGGTTCTTCAGTGGGTAGGTAAAATAGAGAGTAAAAATTCTCTTCTAGATCTTTGTTGACCCAATCAATCCAAATGTTGTCTGGGAAGACGTCTTTTCCTCTTTTCCGTTTCCTTCAATATAATCACCTTCAAAGAGGGATGCTGGTACTGGTTTGTTCTTTTTCTTAGTTCCTGAGTGGAAAAACCACCCTGTTCCTGTAGTCAATGGAAAGACTTCTCATCAATCTAAATAGTACTTTCGTCTGAAATGGGCAGAGCCATTCGGTGGTCTGAGGTTCGAGGTTCTGGTATCAATGGTGTCTGGCTAGTGTAGAAACACTGAGCGTTCTGGGAGTTCCAACTTGTGTTAAGATCAATGCTCCCAATGTGGTTTGTTCTAAGTCAACAGTGGCAAGCAGAGTCTTGGTCTGCTCCCAGCCTACTGGACAGGTTCTGGACACTAAGTCAAACAATGACAAAGGTCTTTAAGTCAACAATGAGCTCAGGAGGAAGAGAGCGAGGAGTTTGAGTCAAAATTGAGAGTAAGATTTGATTAAGTTGGAACTAAGGTCTAGCTACGTTACAAGAGGGTTTATATACATAAAAGAACAAGAGAAATATAAAAGGAAATGTACACCTAAATACCTAAGAAAGGAAAGGTGAAGGTAAAGTAGCCAAAGGAGATAAACATCCATGAAACGTATAGTGATGATTACATAATAAAAGAGTCTGTCAATGAAGGGAAAAGAGACTGTAACAGAGAAGAGCGAAGGTGCGTGTCATGGATACTCCTGGTTAGGGTGCAACAAGTGCTTCCCATAACAGGGACAGAGATTGCTTTTGGTGGTTCATCATCATCAGGGAAGTATCCTCCTTCTCTGATTTTGGTTTCAGGGCTCCATCAAATCCTGACAACCAGTTAAAGATATGTAAGATCTCCATAAAAAGTAGACTAATGCCACTAAGGAGCAATCCTATGTCTAAGCAGGAAGCCAAGCTCATGCCTGCTGCTGGTCTGCATGTACCATGGAACAATGTCCAAGCAGCACGACCCTTATACAGAAATTACTAAATAATTGCAGAAGATGGGACAAAAACCCATATAATGATATAAGCACTTAAGTATTCACAGCCAATAGGGGGGCATGTAAGCCTTTCAGTTATGACCTAAGCCACAACCTTATCCGTCCTAAGACAGCCCTAAACCTGGAGGTTTTTGGTAAAGTGGATTCCTCTGTCCACTCCAGACACCAGGTCCATGAGGACATGTCCAGATTATGGTTTTTGTATTACCAGGGTGACACAGAAACCTGGGGCCAGTGAGATAAGCCACACCAAGAAAAGTTCTCACACCTCTTCAGGTGGAGATCAGATCTCTGACAGAGATCTGATCTGGCTCTTTGATTGGTGAGCTCCAAGGTTACATTAGCCAATATCAAACAGGTGATTTACATCCGATATGATCTACAGCTAGGGCTTCTACTAACAAACCTGATTACCTTTTGATTAAGGAACCAAAAGTGTCTCTGTGATCCTGGGGCCTGTGACAGCATCAATGTCCCCCCCTGTCCTTAAGACAGGGTGTCAAGGGGTGAGACACCAGGTCTGCGAGCAGACAGGGCCCATAACCTGTCAAAGCAGAGCATGACAGGGGCACAGTAGAATAGTAGAGCCAAGTAAGTAAAGACTTACTAAGCTGTAGATGTAACTAAGGTCTGCTTGTGGTGATCACCTTGTAGAACTGAGAGGATGTAGATTGACGTCTACCTACACAGGTATATATACTGTCTATCTACTAGTATCATGTCAGCGATATTACTAGTGCTGACTGATGAATTGTATAGTGCTTGGTAATGCGCAGTCATTGCTGTGCTAATAGCTGTGTAGAACACAGCTATGCATAGTCGTGCATATGGTGCACTATTGTCTGAGTATGACTTCTGTCAAACTCTATAATATCTGTCAAAGATATTAATAGCGTTGAACTCTATAATTATGTACACAAGTACAAATAGACGTTCTTGGACAGATTACATAAGATCAGTTGAGATCGGAGTAATCCAAAATGTTCTCACAGGAAAGGTTTGAGTCATCAGCCATATTGTTAGGAACTGGTCCTAGCATCTAATTTTTGGTTTTATTCACTGGGTGATCAGGCATCACTCAGCATCATTGTCACAAGGTCTGGGACCTTAGGAAGACTCTAGGAACACTTCGCGTGGGTCAGCACATGGCAGCGCTCACTAGAAGACAAGACGGCGGTTGGTTGAGCCAACCAAGGATATAATAAGCACAGGGGATCAGACCCTGAGTGATGGCACCTCGGGATCACATCAGCACATCACTAGGATCAGCCACAGAGACAGCACAGGGGCTTGTAGGCTTGTTAAGGCAGGAGGATCACCAGTGGGGATCACGGGGTAGCACGGCCCATTATGGGAGTCTAGAGCAGTCCGCAGGAAGGCCAGACATCATGGGAAAGGGCTAGGCCTGGTCTATTAAATGATTGACAGGTGGCAGCGCCCAAGACACATGGACAATAGGATGCACAGCAAGGCATATGGTCTGGGCGCATATGGCTGTGGAGGTGCCGATGGGACTTATGGTGGCTAGGGGTCTCTCAGAGGAGTATATAAGGGCTTGGGTAGTTAGCTGGAGTCTCTTTAGACTCTAGATGGTTTCTCTTACACTCTGTATATGGGCCTAGGTTACTATTTGTAGTGGTCTAAATACATTCTCTTCCCCTCTCTTCTCTACCCTATCCTCTGTGAGGTTTGTGGTTGTTGTTGTGAGCATGAGCTTGTAACACATATGGCTTTAGATGACCTTCCATAAAAGGAGAAGACCACCAGTGGGCGTCTCCTTTTATGGTAATTCCCATTTCAACAGCTCTCATCTCTTTGAGCTCATCGATTATTTGACCTTTGTCATTGTTTGACTTAGTGTCCAGAACTAGTCCAGTAGGCTGGGAGCAGACCGAGACTCTGCTCACCATTGTTGACTTAGAACTGATTGCGTTGAGAGCATCAATCTTAACAAATTTGCCCTCGTTTTTCCTCTTTTGTTGCCAATTGTAATTTCTCCAAAGTCAAAAACTGCAAAATACGAGCATCCTTCTGTCGAATTCGAATTTTTGCAGACAACATAGCTGGAAACATTTCATCTGTTCAAAATCAGTGATCATGATACTGTAAAGCCCATTGTATGTGTTCCTGGAAGGACACTGGGATCCGTCGAGGAGCCTCAATTCCTCCACAACCATATGGATATATACAGGGAAAAGCCTTCTCAAAAAAATTCTCTTTGTCATCAGGATTGATATTGAAACAAGGGACAGCAGCACAGTGCACTAGCTAAGTAAGGTTTCAATAACTTACATTTGTTAGTAGTGTTGCTTATCTGCCTAATTGTTAGGTGGAAAAACTGGGGAGCTTAGCGTCCAAAACGCCCTCCTTATATACATTTCAGTAACCCTAATCTAGGTACAAAATATAATAATAAAAATACTATTAAACAAGTTTCTTTTATTATTATCTATTTTTAATCATTCTATGATGTTCTATATGACATCATTTCCTTCTAAATGACTCATGTGCACAGCTATATGACTCATGTGCAGTAGTATGAGTCATTGTACAGTATTGCACACCAATGCACAGTCATATGAGTCATTTATGAGTCATGTTCTAAATATAAATGATTCTTATCAACTATTCAATTCAGTTGATAATCATCCCATCAAACTCTATAATATCTGTCAAAGATATAAATATCTCTGAACTCTATAATTTCACACATAAGTACAAATAAGAGTTTATTATTACTAATCAGAGTCTAGATGAGCCTATAATCATATGACTAATCACATGACTAATCACATGACTAATCACATGCTTATCATGTGATATCACATAATCTAAATAGATATTTAGTTAAATATAAAACACTAATTAATTCTAATTCTAATTATCTAATTAATTCCTAATTATCTAATCTAACTTTTAACAATTGACATCATTACTGGCCTCTGTGCTGAATGTACTCATCGGTTTACTTCCATACCAAATGACATATGGAGCTTCATAGTTGGAATCTTCCAAATTCGCAACGGCCCACTGCATCATTTCGTTTGCAGTTATATCTCGCAAATCTGTATCCACACCACCACTGACATCAATTGCTAGTACGTCAGGATCTAACAATGTTTCCAAATCACATGTGAACGTGCCAAAAAACCCCAAAAAACAGGACAATACTAACCAATATCATGCATATCACTCAGAGTTCCATGTAAGTCACTGTCCTCTGGAACATAACCACCGTTTTCCTGATCAATCACATATTCTTCATCAGTTTGATGAATAATTGCCATCAATGGAACTGGGACATCATCCAAAGGTAAACATTGCAACTGCTCCTCATCAAGATCAATATCACCAAAATACTTGGAATTGTTTTTCTTCAACCATAACAGTGCGTCTTTCACTCTTTCCTGATGGACACGCAATAAATGTTTCAAAGGTTCCTTCAGTAAATTGCCTCGACCAATATACAAAATTGCAATCACTGCTGGCAACAATTCCAACGGTTGTGGCATCAGTTTACCATCAATCATCTGAGCCATTTTGTCTGCATTCAAGGCATAGGTTGACAGTGATCCGCACATTGCCCTCTGTAATCCTTGCTCATCACAGTACACTTTTGGATACAATTTGTAGACATGCATGTGCAGATAGATGAGTGCAAGCAACTTCTGCTCAACTATAGTCAATCCCTGTAATTCAATAGGAATATCGCCTAGCCATAATCCATTGGCAAACGCCAAGTCAGGAACTGGTTGCATTGATCTCAATTGATCCAAACATGCTGGACATATCCATATGAGAACTTTGCCACTGTTTTGTTCCACACCTTCTTCGGCTAACAAACATTCATCCAACAGATATTGACCTGGATGAAATTGTAATGGTTTCAATTTCTCCTTCACTGGAAAATCTTCCCAATGGATTTGAACAAGCCTGTCCTTTTTCTTCAGCAATTCTCGTCCACAAACTGCACAAACAACCATTGAGATGGCATCTGCACCGGTTGCTTCATAAAAGGACCTGCAGCATGCTTTCTGTTCTTCTGGTGTTGGAAGTGACATATAGGCAGATGTTCTGGATGTACCTTCCACCTCAAAGGGGTTTCCTGTATTCTGAACTCCCCTTTTCTCATCCAATTTCTCTCACAACTCTTTCAGTACATCAACAGGGGCACAGCGCAACACGTATTGAACAAGTGAAGGCTTCCTCGCATGTTCATAGGAAAATGTGAGTCCACTGCCAATGATTTGTCAAATCTCGTTCTTCGTTAATGAATATAATCCTTCTTCATTCAAATCTGATTTCTGCAACTCCTCGCTTTCCACATGTCTTCACTTGGACCTCTCATTTTCTTCCAAACTAT